>CAJGYO010000019.1:20660425-21260425 GCA_904845875.1 Miscanthus lutarioriparius
ATCATGCATCATGTCATGCATTCCATTATGTTAAAGCAAGCATCATTTATTATGTGTAATACCTACGAGAGTGAGAAGACTTGTGTTGATCAAGTTTCGGAGGAGGTCCATTCACCGATGGTGTTGGTGCCAAGTCTAACCCTGGACCTTTCTGTGGAACTAACCTTCTCTGCAATGCAGGCAAGCCCCAAAGCATATCACCATTCTCTAGTATTTACATATCATTATTTCACTTAAGTCTTGTGAGATGTGCATTAAGTAAGTAGGAGTTGGTCGAATATTGTTGCTGCATGATTACCTTGATGTTCAGGTATCCTTAGTACTACCCAGCTAGTATGTGTAGGTCGATATCTCTTATGCTTAGTAATGCTTAGACTTCGGTAAAAGTCGAATGGTGGTTTCATCATTCATGAGAAATAGGTTTTACCATGTTCTTCTTAGCTCTACTGAAGGCTCATGTACCCTGATAATGATAATATTAAATTGAGACCGGGCGGACTCTTTGCTTGCGTCAAGTTTGAGTCCTGACGTAGTGCCCCACCTATGTCGATTGAGGACCGTCGTAGTAGGCCTATGACTTGATGGTAGGCCTGCTTCTGAATTCGATGGAGTAAGTACCGAGCTCGACAGCCCACTTGATGATGCGGTCATTGGCCTCTTTGTTACGGAGGATGTCCCCTAGAGGGAACTCGGTGACCACGGCAATCTTGTAATACTCGAAGTAATGGTGGAGCTTGCGCGACGTGACTAGAATGGCGTATAGCAGTTTCTGAACTTGAGGATAACGAGTTTTGGACTCATTAAGGACCTCGCTAATGAAGTAGATTAGACGTTGTACCTTATAGGCGTGTCCGGCTTCCTCACGCTCGATGACGATAGTTGTGCTAACGACGTGAGAAGTGGCGGCGATGTAGATCAGTAGGGTTTCGTCTGGTCAAGGCGCTGCCATGATCGGAGGCTTCGTTAGAAACAACTTGAGCTGCTTGAAAGCTGTATCTACCTCCTTCGACCAGGAGAAGCGCTCGGAGGCCTTAAGGAGTTTGAAGAACGGCAGTCCCTTTTCGCGCGAGGCGTGATATAAAGCGACTGAGAGTAGCCATGCAACATGTAAGCTTCTATATGTCCTTTACGCAGGTTGGCCGTTTTATGTTGGTGATGGCGGTGACCTTGTTGGGGTTGGGCTCGATGCCACGGGCGCTAATGATGTAGCCCAGGAGTATGTCGGATGGAACTCCAAAGATGCACTTTGAAGGATTCAACTTCCATGTGTATCTTTTCAGGTTGGCGAACGTTTCTTCGAGGTCGGCGATAAGATTGTTGGCGATTTTGGATTTGACGACCACATCGTCGATGTAAGCTTTGACATTGCAGCCTATCTGTTGGTCAAGGCACATCTGGATGGCCCTTTGGTAGGTCGCCCCGACGTTCTTGAGTCCAAGGACATGGTGGTATGGCAATACGCACTGAAAGGCATGATGAACGACATCTTGATCTGGTCGTCCTCCTTAAGGGATATCTGGTGATAGCCGGAGTAACAGTCGAGGAAGGAGAGCAGTTTACAACTGGCGGTGGAATCTACAACCTCGTCTATCTGAGGCAGACTGAAGGGGTCTTTAGGGCAGTGTTTGTTGAGATTGGTGTAATCAACGCACATTCTCCATTCTTTATTCTTTTTTTGAACAAGAATAGGGTTTGCTAACCACTCAGGATAATACACTTCTTTAATAAATCTAGCAGCTAGGAGCCATTTTATTTCTACCCTAATAGCATCCTTCTTGTCTGGCGCAAATCATCGGAGTTTCTGCTTGATCGGTTTGGTGGTCGGCGAGACATTCAAGGAGTGCTCGATCTTTCTCTCGTGGTACCCCCAGCATGTCTACAGGTTTCCAAGCAAACACGTCGGTGTTGGCACGTAGTTAGGAGATGAGCGCGCTTTCCTATTTGGGGTCGAGGTGAGCCCCAATCTTGACGGTCTTGGAGGGGTTGTCGAGGCTGAGGCCGACCTCCTTTGTTTCCTTAGACTTGGCGGAGGCACGTGGAGGCTCCAACGCTGGGATCTCTACATCATCGGCAGGCACTGCCTTGGCGTCGGTGACCACGCTAGCCATTTTAATGGAGAGGTCAGTGGCTTTGGCGAGGGCAAGACTCTCTGTCTCGCAGGCGTAGGCGATGGAGAGGTTGGCCCGTAGGGCCAGAACTCCTACAGGCGAAGGCATCTTCAGCACTAGATAGGCGTAGTGCAGTACAACCATAAACTTGGTTAGAGCTAGCCAACCAAGTATGGCATGGTAAGCGGTGTTGAAGTCGGCGACGTAGAAATTGATGTGTTCGACACGGTAGTTGCTAGCCGTGCCGAACTATACTAGGAGGGTCATCTCTCTAAGCGGTTTGGATGCCCTGCTAGGTACCACACCCTAGAAGGAGGAGTTGGAGGGTGTGAGGTCTCCTATCCCAAACCCCAGCTAATTTAGGGCTCAGGCGAAGAGGAGGTTCAGAGCACTTCCGCCGTCGACGAGTACTTTCCTAAAAGCACTTTCCTGACGGTTGCATCAAGAACGAGGGGGAAACGCCCTGTATAAGGGATGTCAACCCATTGGTCGCCCCTGCTAAAGGTGATGGGGACCTCGGACCAGGGGCGATAGCTAGCGTTGGTGATGGCGTCTTCTGCGTTGACGGTGAGCACTCGGCGGGCGGTGAGCTTCTGATCTCTTCTGCTCTCGGCGGCGGTGAGACCCCCGAAGATAGTGGCGACCACTTTGTCATGATCCCAGAAGGCGTTGTTGTTGTCCCCAGGTGGTCGGCGGCCTCTGGTTCCATCGTTGTCATCGTCGTCCGGCTTTTTAGCCTGGAATTCCTTAGCTAAGCCGAGGCAGTCCTTCATCTTATGCTTGCTATTATTATGGAGGGGCACGGGTCTTCGAGGATCTTGTTGTACTACTCGTCGTAGTTGCGCTTGGCGCGAGGTTCATCAATGGCGGCGACGATGTGGTCTGGTCGACGACGACGATATTGACCAGATTTGGACCCTTCCGGCTGATCACGGCCACTGTCCCGATGGTGACTGCGATCGTCGTAGCGGCGGTCGCTGTGGCATCGGTCGTCGGGTCGCTCATCGCTCCGGCCAGTTAGGTGATGAGTGCTCGCATCCTCGTTGAAGCGTACTTCGGCCTCTTCAGCGTCGGCGCACTGATTGGCGGTCGTAATCATTTCGCCAATCCCCTTAGGCGGCTTGTGATTGAACTTGGAGCGGAGGTCGTGGTGATGGAGTCCTCGGATGAAGGTGGTGATGACCTATGCTTCCATGATGTTGGGAATAGAATTCCTCATCTCGAAAAAATGTCTGATGTAGCTACGGAGGAGCTCGGACGGTTTCTGGTAGATGCGATTCAGATCATGTTTGGTGCCCGGTCGAGTACACGTAGCCATGTAGTTGTCGATGAAGACCTTCTTCAGCTCTTTCCATGATCCGATGGAGTCCGGGGCGAGGCTTGTGAACCAATTCATCGCTGTTGGCGTAAGCATGATGGGAAGATAGTTCACCATGACCCTGGTATCTCCCCCGGCGGCACGCACAGCAGTGGCATAAGCTTGTAGCCACTATGTGGGGTTCATCCATCCCTTGTAGGGCCTGACCCCAGTGATTTTGAAACCACGGGGCCACTGGAGTGTTCGGAGTGCCCTCGTGAATGCTCGGGGCCCTTTGGGATCATCACCATCGAGATCCACGGCGTTGCCGATGTTGAGTGGCTGGAGGGCTGAGTCCGGGTTACTGAACTCTTGCTCATATTCTTGACGGCGGCGTGCTTCTTCTTCATGGTGAGAGAAACGACACCCATCGATATGACGTCGTGCATCTCGGAGATTGTTGATGTGCGCTCAGACGTCTTGGTCGACTTCCTAGTCGTGTTGGCGAGGGTAGTCGATGCGGTTGCCCCTAGCTCCCCCTAGAGAGGTTGTCCATCGTCGCGGTGCTGGTCGGCGAAACGACTTCGGCTGGGGCGGCGATTAGATCTTAGCACGACGGATCAGCAAATTGAGCTCGTCGAGTAGGAAGCTCTCTGATCCTGTTGGATCTCGTTGACCTGGCAGCACGCCGCTTTAAGCATGACGGCGACCTTGGTGACTTCTGGCGTTTGTGGAAGCCGGGCGAGCTCATTGGCAGCCACGGCCAAGTTGGCGTTTAGGGTCTTGTAGACGTCGTGGCTGTCGACATGGACAAACTCATCGTTGAGGTTGCGTTGGAGTGGGCATGGCCTCCCTTGTGAGTCAAGCTGTTCGTTGCGGGCAGCTTCGGCCAACACAATGGCGGCCTCATTTGCTCGGCGCTGCGCACGGTTGGTGTTCCTGTTGACACACGCGGCACTGTCCTCGTCGGTTTCTCCATCCCGTCGAGGGCTATCGACACTGACGTTGAAAATCCCTCATCCTCAGAAAGGTGGGAGAGGAGGTTGTACGGTGGTGGTTTCGGCGACAGTCTCCGTAGAGCCCTAGAACTCAGAGTCTAGATTTTCCTCCAGGATGGTTTGGACGGATGTTTGGGGCGTCGACCGATGTGTAGCATGTTGATAGTCGGCAAGAGCTAGTCGACGATCTGGTCGGCGAGGGGATAGATATCTCCTGCCTGGTCGGCGAATTTGCCCCTTAGAGTGCCTTGATAGGTGGCGGCGATGTTGGTGAGCCCAAAGTGTAGAGCCATAACCCCTGGAGTTTCCTGATCAACCTTCGATAGATCTGACTCGAAGGGTGGTCGGCGCTGGACCAGAGTGGTCAGAGCAGATTATGCGATGGAGAGGCAATCGGTGAGCTTCTGGCCAACCTAATTGATGGATGCGATCAGATCATCGTTGTTGATCTACCTCCTCGGGTAGCAGGGGAGTGGGCGGCGAATTGTCGGTGAAGACGACCTCGGAGGCAGTTCCAAGATCGGATCTGCAGTCACAGGTGTTGGGGTGATTGCTGC
This sequence comes from Miscanthus lutarioriparius, assembly GCA_904845875.1. NCBI lineage: Eukaryota > Viridiplantae > Streptophyta > Magnoliopsida > Poales > Poaceae > Miscanthus > Miscanthus lutarioriparius. The sequence goes on from CAJGYO010000019.1 coordinate 20,665,386, forward strand.
AGAATCGATCTGCACCGGCTCGATGAGCTCTCCATCTCCGTCGGCGTTGATGACCCAGGAGATCGATCTGACCGTGAAGATCTGGCCGAGTTGTGGGAGGAACGAAGAGCCTGCAAAACGTACCATCTTGTTCGACATGGAAACAACACGCACACCCCTACCTGGCGCGCCAACTGTCGACAAAAGATGCTCGGCAGTCCACCAAGAGGGTACCCACTATGGTAGATTGTTTGGTAGAGGTGCGCGTGATCAGGAACCAAATGGTGACACAAGGCGCAGAGACAGCGATTTAGATAGGTTCGGGCCGTCTGATCGACGTAATACCCTATGTCCTGTGTCTTTGGTGTATTGTATTGAATATGAGATGTATGTAGATGTCGACTAGGGGACCCCTGCCTCTCCTTATATACTCTGGAGGGGTAGGGTTATAAGGAAAGTATCATATTTGGTACTATACAATATCTTGCGGAGCACGTCGACCTGTTCACGCCTTGATCTTGTGGGCTGGGCCACCTCTGATGGTACGGCCCATGTCTTATCTTATAGATACCGATGGTATATCCCCCACAGCTTGCTTGTTCGAGACCTTGTAGTACTGGCCACATACTCCAATAAGCCTAATATCTCGACGAATCCATTATGAGAAAAGACAACTGCGCACTGGGAGTGTGGAGATGGTGAGAGTAATGTGTACACATCCTATGAATCCGTCACGGATGAACGACGTAGGGAGGTGAAGTACTGTACTCTCGGGTAGCGCAGATCGGTTAATGTTTTGGAGGATCCGAGTGAAGGTTGACATATGTAGGTCTAGAACCTGCATATGTCGTGTGGTAAGGAAACCCAGCTGGGCCTAATCGATTTGAATCATCATGCTCCTCGGTTATGGAGACTCGATCAACTGCCCTACATCGTAGTTTAATCTATGAAACATGGTTACTTTGGATACAAGATGGTATAAAAATGAGATGAGATGATTAATGAAGTGATTGAGCTAGATTAGGTGCAAACTGTATACTATGGATACACTTAATACGAAGCTAAAATATTAAAAGAAAGGATCCACTGGTAGTAAGCTTTTCTGCAAAAGTTACTTCTTGCTTCTATCTTTCCTTTAAGCCAGCATGCCCTTGGATACCCTTAAGTGCTCAGGGTTTGTTAACCCCTGTTGCAGGATCTGACTTGTGCTACTAATCGATGTCATGTCGGTGGGCTCGACATGATCTGATCATCCCCTCTACCTTCGATGCTTTACCTAAGTCGCTTCCGCAATTCTACTCATCATTTGGAACTTAGTTAAGCGTTTACTTAAACATACTTTTAATCTAATTATGTAAATCTTTTTCACACTAACATAAGTTATTTTTGTACCAAATGTTGTAATGTTGTGGTAATTCCATGTTGATTCTGTATGAGTTGTAAAATGTGGATGATTGGGGGTTCCCCGAGGACACCCGATAGACTACCAGAGTTATCTGGCTCTCGTGTGCAGCAGTCTGTTACATCCGGCCCAGTTTAGAATTTGGCCCATAGTGGACCATATGCAAGATATTGTGCAGAGTTTAGTCCCTCCTTGGTTGTTAAAGGTGGGACAGACCAACATATAAGGCTTCTAGAGTCCATCCCACTATCCTCGGGTTAATCCTTTTACGCGAAGCGAGGACGAAAGCGTAAGTGGGATGGTGGTAGGTGTGGTTCGCTCAGCGTGCAGAGTGGATCTAAGCCGTTTGGATTCTGGGGCATTACAAATGGTATCAGAGCCGACCTTCGCGGCCACAGGCACGTGCAGGCTAGGGGCGCGGACATGGGGTTCATTGCGCGTGTAGCTCCTGCGGGGTGCACGGCATGACACATGTGCCGACACTAGGCGCACGGTTGCATGTGCTAAGAGGGAATGTTCTTGGTCATCGTTTGCCCGGTTGTGGGTGTGTTGGGCCGACGAGGACGTCGGTTCCTTTGAGGGGGGTGTATGTTATATCCGGCCCAGTTTGGAATTTGGCCCATAGTGGACCATATGCAAGTTAATGAGATATTATGGAGAGTTTAGTTCCTCCTTGGTTATTAAAGGTGGGACAGACCAACATATAAGGCTTCTAGAGTCCATCCCACTATCCTCGGGTTAATCCTTTTACGCGAAGCGAGGACGAAAGCGTAAGTGGGATGGTGGTAGGTGTGGTTCGCTCAGCGTGCAGAGTGGATCTAAGCCGTTTGGACTCTGGGGCGTTACACAGTCAGAGGTCTTTAGGACAATGACAGATGCACGTGGGCCATATAATTTGGATGGTTCTGCCACAACATGTGTTCTCGTGTGTAACTGCTCTAACCAGTCCACCCTAAGTCACTTGTGTTCATACAACATGTATATTTCTTTAGTATTAACTTCTCAGGATTTTAAAATAAATATTTAGAAACCAAAATGACTTTAGATAAAAAAAAGTCATCAACTACAAAGTTGTTGTTCTGAGCGAGATCTACAACTTTGATGTGTTGGTCGTTTCGATCGTCATCCGAGGTCATTTGACAAATTTGAATTTCAAATCATCAAAACTTCAGCCATACTGTTTGGACCTCAAATGATTCCAAATAAAAAAGTCGTCAACTACAAAGTTGTAGTTCTTATCTCATCGAGATCTACAACTTTGGTTCTGGTCGATTTTCCATCCGAGGTCGTTGAAAATTTTGAATTTCAAAATTTTAGAACTTCATATTCAAATTTGAGACCATAAATGATTTATAATGAAAAGGTTCTCAACTACAAAGTTGTAGATCACATCCGGTTCTACAACTTTTACTTTGGTCATTTTTTCATCTGAGGTCATTTGCACGATTCGAGATAATTGAATTTCAAAATTTAAGAGCTTATAACAGAATTCTAGGTGAGTAAATGATTTCAAACGAAAAAGTCATCAACAACAAAGTTGTAGATCTACAACTTTTAAATAAAGTTTGTTTTCGTCCGACTTTGTTAGAAAAGTTATGAATTTTATTGGGTTGCAACACAAATCAAACCGCCGGTTCGTATTATGAACCGTTGGTGAAATGATTTTTACGGCAGGTTCGGGTTACAAACCGTTGGTGAAAAAGGGGACGATTATCGCCAATGGTTCGTCACATGAACGAACCGGTGGTGATGAGTATCACCGCCGGTTTTGAGCAAACTGGTGGCGAAAGTGGCGGCGGTGATTATCAATTATGTAGCAATGACACAAAAGATTTACGCATCATTATAATTAAGAAGAAGAGTTTAACTATACAAACGGCGCGCTTCTAAGGAGCGCCCTACAAGATCTAGGGAATTACAGCTGTAGTCTAGGCCGGCGCAATCATCCTAACATGCCAGCAAAACTGGCTGGTTCTTTTTAGGCACCTTAAAAATGTAGAATTATCATCATCAAAGGTTGCATACTTATGATGGCCAACACATAGCGATGAAAAATTAGCAAATCAGTACATAATTTATAACCAAGAAAAAACACAAAAATTTGCGTAGCTTACCAAATATTACCTAAAAACAAACAACTCGCAACGTAATGGTATATCTATATTTATAACCTAGTTTAATAAAAATAATGAATGGTTGCTATGTTAATCCCTTCTTATGTATACAGCGTGACACTCCCATAAGAACTTGAACTTGTTGGCATGGGTAGTTCTAACATTCCGCAAATAAACCCCAATGTAAAATGCAAATTTTTCAAAAGAGTTAAATGTAAAGGGGACCTCGAACTTGGAAGCGTGTGTCACGTAGGTCTATGAAATTTGAAAATGCATTTCTGGCCCATGTCAGCCATATAGATATCTTTTTGCTGATGTGGTATGCTAGCGTGGCAAGTATTTTTTTATTTAACCCCACACCTTTATTTTCTTATAAAACATAGACCATTCCTTCTCTCTCATCGTCCTGCTTGCCAGAGCACGCGCGCCGTCGAGACCGTGGCCGCGGGCTACTCCATATGCCCCTCGGCCTGCCGACCCCGCCCATCTACTGCAGCGGATCAGCGCGCAGCATTGGTTCGCTGTTCGTCTTGGGCCTCTTGGATGGTGGCGGCGTGGCTGGTGCCGGGCGCCCGGACCTCGTTTCGGCAGCTGGCGACACCTCTCTTCATCCCGGCAGCCTTGAGACTTGCCGCTCCACTGGGATCCACCGAGCCCGGTGCCCTCCTTCCGGCCGGTTCCTCTCTTCCGGGTAGACGTGTGCAGCTCCATCTCGCCGTCGACCGCTTCCGTGTCGTCCCTAGCTGGGACCCCGACCGCTTGGCGAGCCTGCCTTTGCCGGCCCTGCCACATCCACGTGCTCCTGCTTCGGCTCGTGGAGCACCGCCGACGTGTGCCTGGTGACGAGCGCGCGGGCCTCGACGGCCGCCGCGTGCTCGAGGTGCCACGCGGGAAGATGACCACGGCGTTCGTGCAGAGCAGCAGCAGGGCGCGGGAGAGCTCGTGCGCGAGCCCGGTGATGTGGGACGCGGAAATTCTGCCCCCACGGGCACATGCTCCAACACATGCGTCCATTGGATCTTGTTTTGAGATGCGTGCCTGTCTTTACAGTACAATGTATATGAGGTGTATTTTTTCTGAAAGATTTTCTAAGGCGTGTATTTCAGTCTGACACCATCAGACCTCTGTACGAACTCACCTTTCCTCTCCCGTGCATTTTCTTTTTGCCTCGCTCCTCTCTTCTTCGCTCGCTCTCTCTCTCATCTCTCTCCCCGCCGCCGTTCCTCTCTCTCCCTCTCTTTCACCCCACCGCCGCTCCTCTCTCTCTCTCCCTCTCTCCCTCCCCGCCGCTGCTCCTCTTTCTCTCCCTCTCTCTCACCCCACCGCCGCTCCTCTCTCTCATCTCTCTCCCTGTCGCCGCTCCTCTCTCTCATCTTTCTCCACGCCGGCGCTCCTCTCTCTTTCTGTCTCCACATTTTTTTACCTGGGATTTCATGTCTACGTCTTCAGATCCGGTATTTGTTCTTCACGGATTTAATTTTTCTGTTGAATTGTTTTGCTCTTACTCTCAGAAAAAAAGTTAGTTCCTTATGATCAAATTGTTTTCCCTTCTCAATCATTCAGATTCGAGTTTTCCCTTCTCAACCATTCAATTTTGTTTTCCTACAGTTTATTGCTTTAGTTTTCTTGAAATCATCCTTCTGATTCTTGGTTGTGTTCTGCAACTATGTTTCTTTTCCTTTTCTTATATATAGATCTATCCTTTATCATTTTGATTTGAAGACGTTTTATTCATCCCTATATATATTGTGATATGTTTTGTTCTACACAGATTTCCCCTGTTCTCCTGAAGCATTTATACTGCTTTGTTCACATCCATATATATAATACTTCTTCTACATGTAATCACAGTGTAGGTAAGCTACTGATTCATTTTGAAAGCACAATAATTTTATAGAAGTTCTGCATTCATTTTTGTTCCAATTAAATATTTAGCATGATGTCAATGGAGGCCTCTCATTTGTCGTTCTAGAGGATTCCATTTTCTCACTACCGAATATGTATCACTCTAAGTGCTCCGAGAGCTAGAAGTTACCAGCTTGCTTGATTTTCTTGTTGCTTCACTTTCTGATTTTAATTTATGCAAAATAAAACATGCTCTGTTATGAGTTATAGCATTTTATTGTGAAAAGCTTGTGATCAACTACTGATTGTAGGAAGCAAGAGTACCCTTTTACATGTACATAAAGGTGATTGTGTCAACTTGCTGAATTTGCTATTTTGGTTTAGCTTCAGTGAATATACAAAAATATGATCACATTATTTTCCTAAAGATTACCTAAAAAATCCAGCTTTCAAGCTTCTTAATTGTTGCTGACCGAAAAGAAAGCCAAGTAAATTTGCTCGCCATGTTTTAGGTTCTGAAGCTGTTCATTTGTTCCGTGCAGGGGCATAACATGCTAGTCCTTTTTGGTATGTGCCATTTGATTGTCAGTTCGTTCAACTAGCTGTTGCAGCTACTATGCTTTCTCTTGGCATGGAACATGAAACTAGGTTGTGAACATAGATAGTACAGTTTTTTGTAGAAGTAAAATCCGGTATACATATATTAATTAAATCCGGTATTAAATATACCAAAATGTTTTGCTCTTACTCTCAAAAAAATTTAGTTCCTTATGATCAAATTCTTGATCAGTTTTTCCTTTTGTTTCTTGATTGAAGTCCTAGGATCTGCTTCTTTGACGACTACTAGCTTGTACAGTTCTAGTTCCAATAAGCACATGATCAACTAGTCTAGGCCTTATATGCCAAAATAGATCTACAGCTTAGGTTAATATTGATTTTTTCTACAAGATGAACATTTACATATTTTTTTTAAAAATTTAATATTTGGATTGCCAAGTATTTTACTGCATCATTACAATTTGTAAAAGTTTGATTTGCTTTTTTTAAACAAATGTTTTAGGTATTACATTTGGCCGAATGTTATGTTCGATTACTTAATTACATTGTACAGTGCAAATGTTAATGAGGCCTCTGTTTTCAACCACTGGAGCTTTTGTTCTTATCTTCTGTTAGATTTGTTTTTTTACAAAATTATCCTGTATATCTTTATTCTTATTTTTCTATACAGATTATCCTGCCTCGTTACAATTTGTAAAAGTTTGATTGACAGATTAGTGTTAAGGATGATTTTTTTAGATGGTGAGCACGCCTTCTCCTAATTGGGTTGAACGCAGGTAAAAAATTAGTCATAAATAATACCACCATTGTCATTCAATTTTCTTACTGAAATTCCTCATTCATTTCCCAAACTCTAACCTGGAATGTAGCCTGAAGGTTTTAATTAGACTTGGCAGTGTTTTTTCGAAGTTGTCCAATCAGTCCTTAATACTAAAGTGATAGCACTTGATCAATTTTTATATATCCTTTGTTAAGTTCTTGTATTTCATAAATATATTTGCTTCTCATTTAGTTGTTGTTTGTGACAACAATTATACTGTATACGTCGGACATGTGGACAGTTATAAACATAGCTCTTTTTACCAAGTACCTTTTCTTTTACCTTGTTCCTTTTTTATATCTATGAATCTCAGTGTCACTTGTATACATCTGGTCAACGAAATCACAGGATGTTAAATTCTATATTTATGTTCATGTTGTATCTTTTAAAGTTAGTCAATGCAACAATCGATGATGGATCTCTTTACTTCAATCAATGTAACAATAAAAATGAAAAGCAGATTTACTTTAGTTAAATTCATGTATCTCTTGATTGTTCTAACCGTTGCGGCTTTTCTGTTTTCATGTCTGATGCACTACCTTTATTTCTTATAAGATATCAGTTTATGTTGTACCTCTCATAGGAATGCACAATGTTTTTGAACTTGTAGTTTATCCATGTCTTATACTAATTAAAATCTTATTTAATCACACTGGGTTATTTGAACTTGTAGTTTATCCATGTCCCTGGGTTATTCTACTGGTGACGTCGCTGAATCTGTTAGAACCAAAGCACAGGTTTGGGATTAGAATTTCAGTTTCATTAGCCTTACCATAACTATGGCAGGTTGGGGTACATATAGGACAGCTTGCTTGCAACTTAAAAAAGCTACAACATATTTCAACTACTAAAGTAGATGCTAAAGTAAGATAAGATAGATGATAAGGGTGCTGACACAGGCACCAACAACTCTAGATGAACACAAGACTTATATACTAAGTCTATTATTCTCCCCCTAAGCCTTGTGTGGCACTTTCTGAGGAATTTGAACCATCCCAATCCTAGCGTGAAGCTCCTGGAACTTGACCCGTCCAAGGGATTTGGTGAGAAGGTCGGCGAGCTGGTCCTGGGTGTTGATGTAGCCGGCCTTGATGCTCCCCTCATCCAAGCAGCTCCTAATGAAGTGGTACTTGATTCGGATACGCTTGCTGCGCTCATGGAAGACGGGGTTCTTCGCTAAGGCCAAGGCGGACTTGCCGTCCACCCTGAGCTCCACTGCTTCTACGTCTCTGCCTAGGAGCTCGCCCAGTAGCCGAGCCAACCAGAGAGCTTGAGTCGAAGCGGTTGTGGCAGCTATGTACTCCGCCTCGCAACTGGACAGAGCCACCACTTGCTGCTTGACTGACTGCCAGCTGATCAGACACTTGCCGAGGAAGAATAGTGTCCCGCTGGTGCTCTTGCTTGTGTCGATGTCGCCGGCGAGGTCGCTGTCGCTGTACCTGATGAAGTGCTTCGCACTGGGACCCCTCGGGTAGTGCAAGCCGTAGTCAGCGGTGCCCTCGACGTAGCAGAGGATCCTCTTGATATCCTGCTGATGCTCTGTCGTCGGTCGTTGCATGAACCGATTGACGTAGCCAACAGCGAACGCCAGGTCTGGCCACGTGTGGACGAGGTAGCGAAGGTTGCCCACAATGTGCCGGTACTGCGTGGCGTCGACCTCCTTGGTCGTGCTGTCGCGGCTCAGCTTCAGCCTCTCCTCCATGGGAGTGTAGGCTGGGTTGCAGCCGGTGACCCACCCAACTTGACGATGCGCTTGGCGTAGGCGGTCTGGAGAAGGGAGATGCCGGAGCTTGTCCTGGTGGACCTCGATCCCTAGGTAGAAGGAGAGAAGGCCCAAGTTGCTCATCTAGAAGGTGGCCTTCATTTCCTCCTTGAACGCCTCCACCTCGGCCTCCTTGGTGCCGGTGATCACCAAGTCGTTGACGTAGACGCCTACCAACAGGGCATTGCCACCCTTGCCCCGCCAGTAGACTGCATTCTCGTGAGGACTCTGCTGGAACCCCATTTACTTGAGGGTGGAGTCCAGCTTGGTGTTCCAAGCTCGGGGCGCCCGCCGCAAGCCGTAGAGGGCCTTGCGTAGGTGGAGAACCTTGTTCTCCTTGCCGGGGATGACGAATCCCGCCGGCTGGTGGACATAGACCTCCCCCTTCAGGTCACCGTTGAGGAAGACGGACTTGACGTCCATGTGGCGCACACACCATAAAGCTATCATGGCAGCGGAGGCCTGCGATTAGATGAAATGTGAACTTGCGATTTGGTTAAAAAAGAAAGGGAGAGGAACGGGATTGGGCAGACGGATCACGATAGTCAACGACGAGGACCCAATGTTAGATGTTCGCCGCGCCTTCGCTCCATCTCCATCGGGCTTGCCTCTCCTGTCGCAGGTGCGGCGGAGCGGCTGCCCTAGGCCACCGTTAGCGCGCCGCCCTGTGCTGATGCTGCGACGCAGTCCGGTAAAGGGACGAATGCGGCTTGGCGGCGAGCTGGAGGTGGCTCCTACGGTGTGCCGATGAACCGGATGCGGTGTCGAAGCCGGCGACGGCGATGGGGACCTGTTTCCTCGTAGGGAACTGAAGGCAGGTGATAGAAACAAAAAGGAAATAAAAACAAATGGTGAGAGGAGTGGATAAGAGCTGCCCACGTCGCACCCTCAGCCACCAAATATAACTAGTATAGTGTCCGTGCTAACGTCACGGCTTCATTTCATGGATGTACATGAAAACAACCGTCATATATTAGAAAAATAAAATGGAAAGAAACGGTTCATTTTTAGAGAAATATATAGAATAAACCATGACTTGAGCACAATACATATATTTAATATAGCAAATAATTCCTATGCATCACAAGGGCAATAATCATTCCGCTTCATATTAATAATTTTCAGATTGTATAAACTGTCAAAACTAAAATTACCACTCTGCAGTCTGCACTTTGCTAGGAAGACAACATAGATTTCCAAAACTTTTTCAGTCCACCAACAAAACATAGCCACAGCCAAGATGCATCATTAGAGCGTGTCACACAAAGATGCAGGAGGAGCATCACAATGTTGGACATCAGATGGGTGGATAAGTCAGGGAAAAAATCTAGCTAATTCCTGTTGCCCCAGATATACAATCCATCAACACAATTTTGGAAAGAAAAATGTTGCTAGTACAGAGCAGCTCAAGCGGTACATCGCCATGGCTAAATGTGCAGACTCCACCGGGGCCATGGGAGCGAGGCAGAGACAGTAGTTGCAAAAAGTTACAGAAGAAGGCGGCAGATCCTTACCAACTTGTTGTAGGAAATGAAGCAACAATTCAAGAGAGACAAAGAAAAAGCAACGAATCGCATCCCAACCTGAGACGAAGCATCCAGAACCATCTAGTAGATTGGGGAAGAGCATTGATCTAGTAGATTGGGGAAGAATATTGATCTGAACAACGAACAAAGGAAGCTATTGCCAAAAAAAACATTAAATTGCAAATCTCGCATACCTTATCCCTTTAAAAAATATGTATCATGTGATCTAAACCATCATAGGCAAATATTCCTAAAAAATTATAGTAGGGTACATTCGAGTTGACTTTCAAATTTGTCAAGCAAATATTTTCCAGCAAGTATATTGCAAGATTGTGACAAATTATAGTACATAGTGCAGTGAGCGCTGCTTATGCAAAATTAAATTGGATTTGTTGCATCCAAACAAATGAATTCTACTGCCCCATAGAATGGACATTTAACTAAACCGATGTTGAAGCATGTGTCATACTTTTCAGAAAAAAAATAAAGCTTACCAGATCATGGATGTAGATATAGCTGTCTTGATTTTTCACTTGTAATTCTTAAGTCTCTACGTGCAGTCAAAATTAATTATTAGACCAGAACCAAAAAAGAATGGAGCAAAGAGCGGGATAGAAGCACACGACACTCACAAATTCATGGGGACATGAAAAATTCTGACCAGACTTGCGGCATCGTTCTGTCTGTCTTGCAAGATGTATTTTCTTCAACACATACCTGCAGTAGCAAAGCAAACAGCTGTCGGCTAGGCAAATTCATGGGGGAACAGACTCCAGTTTACTGAACCAATGCATCATACTTCTTTTTCTCTGTCCTGTGGTTGACGAGGATGGCAGCACCAAAGGCGCCGCGACCAATCTGCTCCATAACCTCCTACTGATCCATCCATGACTCCTTGGCTCCCAACCACACAACATAGCTGCTAAAACTCCAGAGCAGCAACACGCTCTTGAAAAACTTCAGTCTCTAATACCAGAACCTTTGGCATCTCCCGTACACACCACAACTCCAATCAGCCCCGTACCCTCGCCGATTTCTGCAAATGTGCTGATAAATTAGTAGTTGGAGGGAGGCAATTTACCTGCAATCTTACTTTGTGTTGTCCAGAGCAGATCTGCACAGAAGAGGACAGTCACCACATTGAGATGTAAATAGCAGTAGCAGAAAAGAGCAGTTCAAGGATTGAGTTTTGAACTTGCATAAATTACAAAATATTTTAGTATGGGTACTCATTAATCTTTTAGCCAGATGACTGGAAACTACAAGTTCCATGATAACAGTATTATAGCACTTTAGCTGAGATGCATAATATAGAAAATATAAAGCTTTGTAGTGTACAGGTAGTTCACGTATAACACTATCTTAAGTCTTAATACCAGTAACCGGGCTGAAAAACTTGTGCCGCCACTCTTTGCCTTTCACTGGTTACCCCCCACCAACAACGCTTGTAGGTCCGAATATCACGGGCTGGTGTTGGTGTTTCTGCTCACGAGCAAATGCATTCCCGTCCTGAAAAAGTGGAAATGTTACAACAGGCAAATTTTTTCTTAACGGAGGAAGCTTCTGTGTACATGCAGAGTCTACTTGAAACAGCCACGTGTCAAAATATACGAAGATAAAGCATTGACACTGGAAGTAGCTTTTAGCCTTTTACACCTTTTTTAACAGCAAGGCAATCATGAGGCAGCACATATTCGGTTAACATTTAACAAATGCTATGTAGAAAATTGAGAAACACAGTTGATCTATATGAAATTACAGTACTTCTTATCACAGAATTTATCATAAGGATGGTTCCAAGTTGAAAATTTTATATTATATAGCTAACTACATCGTATCCAAATTGCCTATCTTTTATACAGCTAGAAGCATTTCTTCTTCATTCTTTCCTTCTTATAGGATTACAATTTACTGCATGCCGGCACGGAGCTGTCAGATTCCTCACCCAGCCATCTCGAATTAGTAGACTAACCAATCAAGATGCATGAACAAACACATACCTCTCGGCATGCAGTCAGGGTGAGCCCTCGACGGTGGGATCTCCAGGGCCGACCCGGAGACGTCCTCTTGTATTGCTGACCAATAGCAGCAGCACTGGCGGCGATCTTGGCAGTTAGGGTTGTGGTACCGTCTTCGAATCCAAGCCCGCGCCACGGCCGCCACTCACGGCCTCCTGAACCCGAGCATTCGCCACCACCTGCCACCCTCGCCGCCTTCTCGTGTCCGGAGCCCACACGTTCGCCGCGACCTGCTGCCTCCGCTGCGGTCTCGTGGCCCGAGTACGCACGGCCACCGCCGCCGCCCGCGGTCTCTCTAGTCCGTGCGGCCGCCGCCTCCTAGGCCCGGCCGTTCGACGCGCCTCGGGGAAGAGCGCCTCGCTAGATTTGCGCCCCTGCGCCTCGCTGGATCGCGACCGGCTCCGTGGCGCCCTGGAGGCCAGCGCCCCGACAGCCAGCAATCAGATCAGATCCGAGCGCAAATAGTAAGTTAGGGTTTGGGTGCTGGGTTTAGCCAGTGGGAAGGGAAGACCAACGGGCCAACGTACCTGGTGGTGATGGCGCCGCGTGACCTTGGAGGGGCGCCCGCCCGGGCCGCCATGGGGGACCAGCTCGCGCGCCGCCGGGGAAGACGGAGAGGGGCTGGAGGAGCTCTGCTGCTGCCGGCTGGAGGAGATGTCAGCGCGGCTTCTATCCACGAGCGCGCTCACCTCTCGCGGGACAGGGGTAGGAGAGGGCATTGTTTCATTTTTTCGAAAAGAAATACGTAGGGAATAGGAATCGAACCATGACCGTATGCCGCAAAGCGTGGGGGCTCGGGGCGGAGGGATGAGGAGTCGCGCGTGCGGGGGATGACGAGTACCATACACGCAATCCTGGCCGTCAGATGTGAGTGAATAACGAGCGAGAACGATGAAAATCAATCTGGATGGTTCATCTGTAGGAGGTCGTTTTTCTGTGCGCTTTGTGGGGTGCATGAAGGAGGGCCATCTCAGCAGGTGAGGTTTTTTTTTTGTGAATTTAGCATAAAAAAGATGGTGCTTTGGTAGAAATGCGAGTGGGTATACTATATGTTGCAGTGTATTCAAAGTTTTATTCGTTTCTATTGGAGCTGATGGAAAAGTTGCACGTATCACGAGATGTTGCATCTGACGGCCGCATGTGCAGGGGCATATGCTCTGCAGAGCAAAGTTAACTTTCTCCGGTGATGGCAGGCGTGCCGATGGTGGCGTGGCCGCTCTACGCAGAGCAGCGGCTCAACCGGGTGTTCCTGAAGAATGAGATGCAGCTGGCCGCGGCCGTGGAAGGGTACGGCAGCGACAAGGGACTCGTGGCGGCCGAGGAGGTTGCTGCCAAGGGCGATGCCGTACAGCGCCTCCTGGCTCCTGCGCATGTTGCTCGCGCTCGCCGTCGCCCAGCTCGCCATGGCGTACAACGCCTCCTGCCGCAAGCGCTGATGCCTGCTCGTGTACAGAATCGACGTCGAAGCGGGCAACGTCGATGAGGTGCGGCACGACAAGGCTGTTGTTGGGCGGGTGGTCGATCACGCCGCACGGCACGTCGACGTACGGCGACGAACGCATGCAAGAAGCTAGCTAGCTGGCCTGACTCCAGAGGCCGTGCATCCGATCTCGCCGGCCATGCAACGCCCGCGTGCCCAACTGACTGCGAGGGGTGCGCCCTGCGGCCGCGTTCGCGTTCGCGGCGAGCAGCCCGTGCAACCTCCTAGCTGCGGCCCTGCACGTCCTCCGCGCCCGAGCGCCGCCGCGGCCTCCATGCCCGCAGCTCCCGGCCGCCTTGGTCCGGCGCCCGGCCTCCCTCGCGCGGCCCCTGCGTCGACGACCGGCGGCAGGCGACCTGCCCAGCGGCCACTCCTGCGCGGTGTCGGCGCTGGACTCCCACCCGGAGGTGCTGGCCCGCGTGCGTGCCAAGGTTGACGTGGCCTGGTCGCCGGACTGACAGCGGAGACGATCCAGGGGATGCAGTACACCCGGAGCTATTCTTCTCGGAGGCGCGGCGGGACTGGAGGAGTACGTGGGACACGAAAGAGGAGAAGGAAGGGCAGAAAAATAAATGTGAGGGGTTAATTAAAAAATATATGCTCGCTAGCATGCTAGGTCAGAAAAAAAAAATTATCCACGTGACTGGCATGGACCTGCGGTGTACCGCTTAATAAGTTTATGGACCTAGAAATGTATTTTTAAAGTTCATGGACCTACGTGGTACATCCTTACAAGTTCAAGGACCGCTGGTACATTTAACTCTTTTCAAAAATTTCTTCTATTGCTTGATGTTGTGTACGTATGGTAACCAAGTAGGTCAAACCTAGTCAAAATTGTTTCAAAACAAACCCACTTGTTTTTAAGAATACAACATGTATAATTTAAACTAGGATAATAATTAAACTATGCATACCATAATTATTGTATTCAAGCATTCATGAGTTTGAGTTGCCTTCTGTTTTCTATGCTTGTCTGCTAATTTAGAAGGATTTGAATCAAATTCAAAATCCATTTTAAACCCAAAGCCAAATCCTAAGCACAAAAAATAGAAAATAAAGGGAAAAAAACAAGGCAAAACTAGCTCCTCGGCATGGTCCATCCTATACCTTCTCCCTCCTCCGCACACGCGAGATTGGATAATCGCCCTAACAATCGATTTTTATTTTTAATTAATGTAGTAATTTCTTTTGCCTTGGAATGAACATAACTAATCTTTTGTTCTCAGAAGGATCAAGTGATTGACTGTTCATAATTTTTCAGAAGAATCAAATATTTGTTTGGTGCCTCTGTTACTCCTACTTCCAGTACCAGTTCCAGAAGATTGTTTGCTCAGCGCTGTGGGCCTTGGAACTGGAGAATGCAAAACCTCGCAGCCCATGACCACGGCCCAGCTGACAACCTCCCAAATTTCCCAATCCCACCACATCGGATTCCCAGTGGCCGCTCGGAGCTCGGAAAATCTTGGGCTCTTGGCAACCAACCGAGAAACCCCACGTGGCGCAGAGAAGAAAAATGGAGAGCCGCCGACAGCCTTCCCACGAGCCACACAAACGCTACTCATTCTCCAGCAGTTCCACGTCGTCTCGATCTCGATGGATCGTCTCCCCGCGGAAAAGCGGCGGCGCATGAGCCGTCGTCGTCGGCACCGGTAGCCAACACTGCCGCACGCGGCACGCGCGTGACAACCGGGCATGCGCGCACGGCCGGCCACGGGCGCTCCGCCTCCGCCGCTGCTCGTTTCTCACGAGCTGTTTACGACGACCGACAGACGACATGGCCATGCCGGCCGTTGTTGGCCACCCACGTGCTCGACTCGAGATTTTGTCACTCGGTCGTCCTAGGACGTTGGAGCTTGTTTCCTCGGTGTCGTGGCCGTGCACAACCAGGACGTACGATTGCCGGGTGTGATCTGCCGATGTGAGTAGTGGTTGAGGTTGAGGCCCCACAGCAAATGCAGAAAAGCACTCCTGACTGTTGTATAGCACAGAGATATGGAGTGCCAGTAGTAAAAAGGATTGCTACAAAGCTCTTGTCGATACTCGCTCCCTTTGTTCTTAGTACCCAATACCCACAGCACACCATGTATACGTACGGACCACGACCAAGGAAGTATCAGTTTCAAGCGAATATCAGTGTGATTTGTGAAATGGTCATCCATACACGTAAGTATTGTTCTAAGTTTTAACACAGAGATAAAAACGGGTTGGACAAGTCTTGTTCGGTACTCCTACCTCGTTGGACGATCCGTCAACATAGGAGGAAGCCTTTTCCGAAATAGGTCACGAGTTTTCGATCTTTCCATGGAGCTTTGGACTGACAGAAAAAAATATGAATCCTACTAAATCCCAAAGGTGCACTTATGTATGCTACTAGTCTATAGATGGATATATATGAGTTGGTCTTGCCTAGACGAAGGAAATCAAACAAACACTCATGCATGCTCGCCATGCCACGTCGTCTTAGGCTATCTCCAACAGCACGAACCCAAACCAGAGACTCATTCCATGATTTAGGTCACGCACAGTAAATGAGTCATGCACCCAGAACATGTCTTCTCCAACAGCCTATGCAAAAGTCCTCCCCTGCTCCCTCTCCTCTCTCTCTCAGCTCGATCCCTCCCTCTCTTCTCTCCCCCAGGCGGCAGCTCCAGATCCGTGGAGGCGCCTCACCAGCGGCGGCGGAAGCAGGGCCACAACCCCACGGCGCCGCTCCTCCCCGCCGCCCCGCCTTCGCAGGCTCCTCCGCTTCCACGCCTCCTCCTCCGCCTCCGCGCCGCCCCAAGCCGACCGCCGCTCCCCCCGGCCGGCGCCGTCGCGCTGCCCATCCTCCTCCCTCTACGCGCGCCCAGCCTCCTCAACATGGAGCGCGAGCGCGCCACCCGCCGCGCCGACGTTGACGCCTTCCTCGCCACCCTCGGCGTCGACCCGGGTGAACTCGCGGGCCTCGAGCTCCCGGTCACCATCGACATCATGCGGGAGCGCGCCGAGTTCTTGGGTTCCCTCCTCGGACCGCTGGGAGCAGGATCTGGGCCGCACGGCCGCCTGCTCGGAGCGTCGGCGGCTCCTCGGCGCAGTCGCGCCGTCCGCGCTCCTTCGCGGACCCGCCTCGCTACGTCGGCTGCTCCTCGCCGCGGCCGCTCCTCTCTGCGCCGGTGGCTCCCCGCCGCGGTCCCGCCTGGCTGCGCCCGCCGCGGACCCGCCTCGCCCCGTGATAAGGACATGAGCTCCATGCATACAACCATGCTTGGAGACAGAGGACGAGGAGATCAGTGAGGGTGTCCTCACCGAGAAGGAGGCCTGAAGCTCATCCGATTCGAGTCACCAAGGTGGAGGCCCAAATCAAGTTCGAGTCCATCTCGGGTTTCAGGACCAGTCTGTCATAAAACTGGTCACACGGGCGTGTCCGGGCTCCGTTTTCGACGATCCACATATGGATGGAAAGCTAATTAGATAAGAAAGCCAATGCAAATGGTCTCACGTCAAAAGCCCTTCGGAATCAATGAGAATCGTCGAAATAAGTCAGCGTCCAGAATCTGTCGGGTGCTGTGACACCGTCTTTTGATCCGTTGGGCCGTGTATCGTCTTAGAGCCCATTAAGGGGCGCATCCAGGGGGTGACGTCCGGAGCTCTATAATTAGCAGCCGTCGCTCTCCTTAGGGTTTGGGTTTTGTTTAGTTCTTGATTTCCTCGTGAAACAGGCGTCGTTTTGCTGCAACTATGCCGCCAAGGCCGCTTGCTGTGAACCAGGGCCCCGGTTCTTGATCTTGTTCGCCTATGGCGATTAGTCCTTTCGAATAAAGACCTGAACTCCTTCTCGTTATCATAAGCCTCATATTTATTTGCAATTTCAGATTGCGTTCATCCCGTTCTTGCTTGTGTTCTCGATTCGCTTGCAGGAAAGCTTTCTCGGCGAGGTCAATCGCGTTCGCGTGGTTGATAACCAACGGAGCAGTGGTGTAACGGTTGCGAGGGTCCGAATCAGTCTTGGTTCGAAGCCTAGATCGTGAACGTCGAGTCTCCACCAATCGACGCTATCGTACCTATCAGAAGATCGGGCCTTGTCTACATTACCCCGCTCCCTGCCTTGCCCCGTCGGCCGCGCCCAGCCGTGGACCCATCTGGAAGCGCCAGAGATTTGCGTCGTCTCCCTGGAAGACGCTTATTTGCGTTTCATCTCGGATGGTATGCAAAATGGGTCCTCTGTTTGGGTGTTCTGTTTGACCGTGTTTCTGGGTATGCCAAACACTGTGTACGACTCATTTTGTGTCTGGGTAACGTTATTGGAGACGGTCTTAGCTAGGGGTGTTTGGTTCCACGCCGGCTGCCATAAAAAGATAGTACTATCTTGTTTGGTCCGCAAGTTAACTATGGCACACTATAAGATCCTCGGTTTGTTCACGTGTTAAATCTCGCCACAATTGTGGCATCCATTTTCTCTATGTCTGAGCCACAACTAGCCATGGCATGCTTTGGCGGAGAAACAAGCAGGCCCCTAGTCTGCCTCCCCGGTTATTGTGTGCTACCAGCGCTAGCTAAGAGGGCAGTAGCCACCAAAGCCTTTGTTTCATCGAGAGTCATATGTGTTGAGAGGAATCAAGTTTTTTATAAGAGTAAATCTACATTGCTCTTTTTTCGCTATTTAAGTTGTGGTTCACATATTGATCGATAGAAGCTCTATGTTACATATGCACTTGATAAATTGTCACGCAATGCTGGAACTGCTGCTACACAATTGATTTTCACAAACAACTCAGACTATTTTTTCACATGTGGATGCATAACTGGGCTCTCGTGGAAATCCTTTTGGTGTAGGCAGGACCATGCTTAGAGGCATAATCCAAATATGACCATGGTAAATCTAGTTTGACCCGTTCAAAACCCTAGCATATAAAGTGCCCAAAACACCACCTCCTCCACCGTTAATCTCGCAACTCATAGCCACTGGACCTTCCCCTCCCACTCATCGTGTGGAGACCTAGTGGCGACGCACTAATGGTAACACCAGCCTCCTCGTGGGCTTCCACAATGGTGGAGGAGATATATATTATTTGGTGAGCATGCCCGGGCTTCTGATGATGGCACACTTGGGCAACAAAAGATAGTGAGGAGGGAGAAGGGGGCAGAGTGTCAACTACTCACTTCATTCCAAATTATAAGATGTTTTGCTTTTCGACATACATTGTAGACATATTGTATATCTAAGTACGTAACAAAATTCACGTATCTAGAAAAATCAAACCGTATTGTAATTTGAAATATAGGGAGTAGATTCTACCCGAATTGTTTCGCAGGGGTGAGACACAATTAAACGAACGTATGCATGTCTTTGTTCTATCGAGATAATTTTGGGAAAAATGAGTCAAAATATTAGAATAACTGCATTTTTAAAATGAAATTCTAAATGGACAATGTGAAATGCATCTCGTGATGACTTATAACAAGCATAGCAAAACGGAGGGAGTTGCTCAAAGAAAAGAGCAAAACGAAGGGAGTAATTCTCTCGTTGTTCTCATGGCCGAACAAGTAAGTAAATATTGAAATTCTTTAGGTTCTTTCTCTCAGAAAAAACTTTATAGGTTTCCTAGAAATTTTGTTTTCCATCGAAACAAAATTTTCTACCTTGAATATAGTAGATTCGCACTTTGTTATCGAAAAAATTATCGCAACATCGTAAAATTCACTGCCCAGTGCGACTTGCTCTGTCCGTCCTTTTATCTGTCGTTCTCACTTTTCGAGAAGCCAACCATACACAACTTTGACGGAATATATCAAAAATATTAATATTTATGATATAAAATTTGTATAATTAGGATAAATCGTTGAATATATTTTCATAATAAACTTATTTGAAGATATAAATATCGCTAATATTTTTATAAATCTAGTCAAAGTCGAGAAAGTTTGAGTAATACGTTTCTGCAGCCACGAATAAGAATAATAAGGGTTGGAGGGAGTGGACCAAACATGATCCAACCGTATGGAAAAAAAAAAACCGAAGCCGGAGACTTTGTGAGACGAGATCCAAAGGACTTTCCGAGACGGAGCAGCAGCGTATACCAAAGCGGCCAAGCCCGGGCCGCGTCCCACTCCCACAAGAAACCGGGCTTTTGACCGGCCCGAACCGGCTTTTGATGAGTTGGCGAAACCGCGAAACCTCCTTTTTACTGGCCTGCGCGGCTGCGCCCATCTGCAGCTTTCCACTTTCCAGAGCGGCTTCGCTACGCTAGCTACGGCACGGTCCGGTCCACCACACGCACTGCCGGAAATGGTTAAGGTCAACAGCAACAGAGTTTCACCGCCAGTGTCCACCCTCCGCCCTCCCCCGCACACACAGAGTCAGCCCCACACGGTTAAAAGGCGTAGCAGCGCAGTAACAAAAAAACCAACCACCCTCTCCCTCTCCTCTCCCATCTTCTCTTGGGGGCGTGCGACTGCGAACGCACTCCGCAGCAGCAGCTCACGCGCGCGCTCGGCACACCACCACCTCTCAGCCTCAACGCCGGACCCCCTATAAATAACGGCGCCATTCTCCCCTTCCCCCGCCTCCGCCTCCGCCTCCGCTGCCGTGTCCCCTCCTCCCTCCCTCCGCTCCCATCGTCCCGGACGCCGCCTCCGCCGCGCCAATGCGCCACGCCGCGCCGCCGCAGGAGCTCCCCGCCGCCGACGCCGCCGAGGGCGAGATCCAGGCGGCGCTGGCCCCCGCCACCGCCTCCTCCGCCGCCGCGGGCGCCCGCGGAGGCGGAGGCTCCTTCACGGCGCTGCTGGGCCTCCCCACCTCGCAGGCCATGGAGCTGCTCCTCCCCCGCACGGCGCCGCCGCCCGCCCTAGCCCTAGCCCCAGCCCCAGCACCCGCCGCAGCGCCCGCGCCCACCTTCCCCTCCGACCCGCACCTCGTGGACCGCGCCGTGCGCTTCTCCACGTTCGCGCCCCCGTCCCCGTCCCCAGCCCCGCCTCCCCCGCCCCCTCCCGCCGCCGCCGCCGCTGCTAACGCCGGCAAGCGCAAGGCGGAACCCATCGACCGCGCATCCAAGGTAGAGTGCTAGCTACTACATCACGCGTCTGCATTTCCACGCGCTCCTCTGGACCTCGCCGCCGGAGCTGAGTTCTGATTGCTCTGTGTGGCCGCAGGGGAAGGCGGCGAAGAAGGGGAAGACGGCGGAGGAGAAGCCCGCGGGCGGCGACGGCGACGACGAGAAGCCGGCGTACGTGCACGTGCGGGCCAGGCGGGGCCAGGCCACGGACAGCCACAGCCTCGCCGAGCGGGTGAGTCCGCTTCGCCTCGCCGCTAATCGCAACGCTCGCTGAGCTTAAGCTTAAGCCAAGCTCATGGGAGCGAGGATTAGAGATTCGGTCGGTCTGCCGTGAGGGTTTATGCCAATGATTGGGTGATTAGGACGCGGTGACGTCGCCGCTAGACCCCTTTTCAGGGTCGCTTTCGCCGCTAATCACTTAATTATTCGCTTCCATTCTTCTTCTCCAGTCTCATCAAAAAGCTGATTATCTTTTCCGACTTTTAAAAAATTTCCACTCATCAGGCGAGACGCGAGAAGGTCAATGCGAGGATGGAGCTGCTCAAGGAGCTGGTCCCCGGCTGCAGTAAGGTGTGCCTGCATTTTCTCACCATCTATTCCTTCCCCCTCATCTTTACTCCTATCTGCATTTCGCACGCCCCACCTTCAATTTCAGTCCTGAGCATCGTCTTTGGAAGGAAGCCTAAACTACGCAACATGTCGCCTAGCGTCGTGTAAATTCCGGTTCTCCTACGCGCCTTTGAGAGGCCATTTCCGAATGGTCCTCCTCCCTTTGCTCGGCGCCTAACTGTGCAACGCACTGCAGTCGAAAATGCTAGCTAGACAGACCCCCACTCGTTGCCGTGGCCGTGCAGCGTAGTCCGTCTGTTTGCCTCGCTGGTTGCGAAAACAAACCATATATCAACACGGGAAAGACCTTAAATGCAGTGCGTTCCGAAACGTGGCGGTGCCTGATTATTCCGGCACCGTGCGCCCGACACGTCCATATGGGTCGTGTTGCACGACGGGGGTGGGATGGGAATGGGGGGTGTCGTGGCCGGCCGGCCGTTGTGGATGATAGATAGATAGGGGATGCATCGTGATCCGGCGTACCTAACTGGGCCTTGGGTGTGATTGTCTGGGCAGAATGTAGCAGCCGCTTTGAAAGGTGCCGGGGGCGGGTAGCTTAATGGGGGGCTGGCTCTGGCTTGGTCGAGGCCACGACACTTCCATCCTCCTATCCTGATGGAATGTTGCTATCCTCTTCTGCGCTGCGCTGCTGCGCTCGCAATAATGTTACGGATTATGGGTCGGCATCTTTGGGTGTGGTGTGGGGATGTGGAGGCAAGGCTGCGTGCGTGCGTGGACGTGGTGGCTGGATGGAGGCACCATTGCGGGGGAGGAATGGCCGATGGTTGTGTCTTTGTTGGTGTGTGGAGTTTATGAGGAATGGTTGGTGTGTGCCATTGCTGCTGCGGTGGTTTGACCATTAGTTTCATTGCAAGGACAGCGGCAGCTTTTGGTCTGGACTCTGGAGATGTCAATCACTATGGAAGAGTGGTGGTGTAGGTCAATTCGCTGTGAGGTTTCGTGTTGCCTTCAACATACGTGCAGGGGTTGCCAATGCTGACTGGTAGCTTTGTTGTACGTACTACAATAGTATCTCTGGACCGGCTACAAAATAGAACAGTAATTCACTGTTATGAAGCAATGAACAATAATGTTCTGCAGTCAAGCTTGTTACCGCTTATTCATGCACGAATTGTTCTAGAACAGTAATTCACTGTTATGAAGCAATGAACAATGTTCTGCAGTCAAGCTTGCTGCTGCTTATTCATGCATGAATTGGTCTTGTTGATGATGCTACCCCCACTCCCAACCTTTTCAATTGTTCTTGTGAAATAGTGTTACTTTCAATATCTATTCCAAATTTGGAATGAAACTGTAGGCAGTTTTCCATTTGATTTTCTTTCTTTAAAATCTCAAAATGAGATAGCAAGAGCTGAGGAAAACAAATTAGCTAATTAATGGCTGCTGTTTGCTTTTTGGGATGTATCAGGTATCAGGAACAGCACTGGTGCTAGATGAGATCATCAATCATGTTCAGTCTCTCCAAAGGCAAGTTGAGGTAACTGTTGATATCCCTTGTACAGCCTGAAAAGCTGAAAAGCCCTTTTCATTTAGCCAACATAGCACGCATTATCTTTCTTCTAATCTCACTACTGTTATGCCATTGTGGTTGGTCCAGTACTTGTCAATGAGGCTCGCAGCTGTAAACCCAAGGGTCGATTTTGGTGGGCTAGACAGCTTTCTGACCACGGAGGTACTTATGCTGCCATCCTTCTTGTCAGCTTTCTACAAGTTGGACCTCATTTATTTACAGATTCATTTCTAAGAAAAGCTTTCTCCTGGAGCACAAACCCTGATTAATGAAAACCATATTGACTTATTTTTGAAAAGTTTTCTATCTGAATAGCTTGGTTTCTGCAGAACCTCTGTTAAAACTAGCAGGATACGTCATGCATACTCAAATATGCTGCTGTTATTTCGGGATCTAGCCAAGTTGGGTGCTGTTCTTTCTGGTTCTAGCCTACTCCCTCCGTTCCAAAAATAATGGAAATCTTGTTTCTCGACGAGTCAAAAAATCTTAAAGTTTGACTAGATTTATAGGAAAAAAATATATCAACATTTAAATTTTCAAATATATTTATTATGAAAATATATTCCATGCTTAGTTAATGTTACTTATTATGCATCATAAATATTAGTTCATTTTTATATATATTTGGTCAAATGTGATATTATTTGACTCCTCAGGGAATGAGAGTTATATTCCTTTTGGGACGGAGGGAGTAGTTGGAAGTTGGAACAGCTAGTATGAACTGAACCCAGCTGTTGTAAGGAACCAAACCACTGTAACATGTATGTGTGCAGGTAGAAAGT
Organism: Miscanthus lutarioriparius; assembly: GCA_904845875.1. Lineage (NCBI taxonomy): Eukaryota > Viridiplantae > Streptophyta > Magnoliopsida > Poales > Poaceae > Miscanthus > Miscanthus lutarioriparius. The sequence continues at coordinate 20,688,843 of CAJGYO010000019.1, forward strand.
TAGTTATACAGGGAAGAAATGGCAAAATGTGTCATTTTCTGATTAATGAGGTTTCCATTTCCCAGAGCTTCTTTGAGTTCTGCCAATGGGAAGTTTGATGAAAGTCTACCTCGCAGCCTATTGGTTTACCATTACTACTCCGGGGTCCCAACTTTAGATTCTCCTTTAGAGAGAAAAAGAACTCTCTGCTAGTAATTAGACAGCTGAACCAAGGTCGATTGCAGATGCCCTGAAGTTATTTCACATTGAAGGATATAGTTTGAACTAACCATATCATTAATGATCAAAGGCTTGCTCTTGTAGATAAATGCATCATTAGAGTATCATGGTTGGCCCACATATTACTTTCAAGAAAGTCTTGACAATGGGCCTGTTCGCTGTGGATGTTTAACAGCCACAGCTGCTGTTGCTGTTGCGTATGCACACTTGCTGAAGTTTAAAGAGTATCAAATATGCACACTTACTTTCAGAGGTAGTAAATTCTTTGGAAGAAAATCGGATACCCACCTTGGCTCGAATCAATCCTTTATGCAGTTTAAAGTGTGTTATTTTGCTGATGGAAAACTCAGTGCTTGTTCCTTTTTAATCTTCAAGCTGCTAATTGTTTATACTACTACTTTGACAGTGTGGAAGGATAGCAGGCTTCAACTGCAAGAACGGAATCGACTTGGAGCAGGTAACCTGGCCAGAAATGGGTGTTCATGGAGCAAGGCAGCTGATGCAACTTCAACAGCAGTTCTGGCATGGTGATTTAGCACATCCACACCAAGTGGCTTCACAGTGGGAAAAGCGGGGGGACGGCCATCTTCCCGTCTTTAGCAACTCCAATCCTTCTCTCTTCGGCTATGATCTAACAAGCTCTGGTAAATCTTTCACGCAGTCCTATATCTTCCTGACTGAATTTAGTTGTTTGTCGCTTACTTCACATATCTCAGCCTGGCTTGGCCCATGACTTTTGTCTCTTACTTTGTCCTGCCAGCACTCTCTTGAGAAGAAAATGTACAGATAGGTAATTTTAAATTATGTGTTGTTACCCAAAACTTGAGGTGAATAGTTTCTACAAGCTAGGGGAAATTTCTGAAGTATAGCAAGCTATTTACAGTCCTGACCAAATCTTGAATATGCTAGCATTGCTGTTACATTGGCCCAGATAGCAAATGGTGTTTGTATTATTGAAGAAACACAGTTGGAGCAAAAAACATACAAAAGCATGTGGTGCTACAGTGACCAAGTGTTTTGCGTTAGCTAATAAACTTGATAGCTAGCCACAGATCCCAGCTAGAATCTCCTCTGTTTGCTTATGGAAGATGTCTAATTTGAATTGCTGCACCCTTCTTGGGAGGAAAACTATTCTGTCCACTGCTTCAGAACTATTTAGCATTAGCTATTTTTCATACTAGCAAAAACCATGAGCCCAGGACTTTGCTAGAAAGGTTACCAGATTAGAGTGCCGTTCCTGGATCTTGGCCCCTTTTATTTTGTTTATTCAATCATTATTGTCATCATCCCCATTCTTTGGGGGTGGTAAAGCTAAGGGGGCCATGGGTGTGTTGGTCTGGTGGATCTGTTCTCTCTGGCACAGGCGGACCCAACCGGTTGGTGCTGATGGCCCGAACCCAATAAACGCATGTCCAGAACCAGAAACCATATCGCCCCCGTCTTTCTGTTTGGGCTTGGCTGCATAAGGCCTGTAGATGCAGATCTGGTCCCTTGGGCCCTTCTGACCACTCGTACAACTGTGAACGGGCCCACAGTTTCTGTAAGTTGTCCACTACTTGTCTCGGTCTCTCGTGTCCAATTTTGCGTGTTGGAGCTAGCCAGCTGGAAACTACTTCAGACTGAATGCCACTATCTGCAGCCGGGGGTTATGGTTTTTTTGTGTTATAATTATGCTAAGCAAATGCATGAAGTGAGCTATTACTTTCATGCTGCCATTTCCACAATGATACACCACAAGATCTGCCATTCTACTGCCCTTGCTGCACCAATGAGAGAAACCAAAGAAAAGGCGTAATAAGAGCTGGTGATCTACCGTTCGGATCTGGGCAACCGATCTGTGCTACGGCCCTGGATCCAAGCAGAGTGCGTTGTGGAGACAGGAGCTATTGGAGCTACAGGCCTAATCATGCAAAGCGTTCAGGAATCATTAAACACCCTGGGGACCCCCTTCTCCATCCTGACGATATATCTGTACTGCATTACGGCTGGCAGAATCTGTTTTTGCCCAGAAATAATTGACAGCTTCTTGATGTACCGGTGCCTGCTCAGCGCTGAGTGGCATACAGCAAGCGCTGTCTGGCAATCCGGCCAGCATCTTTATCACGCGGCCCCCTGAGCTCGCGGCAGCTCTGGAGTCTGGACATGCAGACCTCTTGTTCATGAGCTCGCGTTGAATGACATAAATTGTGTTAAACTGTTCTTTGAATTTGTGTTCATGAGCTGTGTACAGACTGAAAGTTATTGAAATTCCACACTGACTTTGGTCTCCGTTTTCATGGGTTCTCTGCAGGAACCCAGCAAACTCCGGCGACCAAGCTAAAGACCGAGCTTTGAGTGACGATGGTAGATAGCATGTCATGACAGCAAGCTGAACATATGAGGTGGGTGGCAGCAGCAGCGACAAAATTTCAGCAAGTTGATCAAGCTACAAACGAGCTGTGAATGAATGGCGGCTGTGGCTGGTTGATGGCAAGCGCAGCTAAATCAACATTTTCAGAGAGGGGATGTACATATAGCGATAGAGATGCTATTGGTGTTGAGCTGAAGACGGGGATGCATGGTGGGCGAGGATACCAGCTTTCCTGCTGCTGTCGTTGTAGAGATGGGCAAGCCCTGCTGCTATCGTTGAAGAGATGGGCAAGCGATACTCTTGGTGTATTTCTGACTATAATTGCCCAATCTTAAGGTTATCTGTTTTTTTTTTGAACGAAAACAGAAAGAAATATCATGGGTCATATACCCTTCTCGATTGCATTTCAACAAGCATTGCAAAAGTTGACAATTTATTCTGCCTAAACACGAATGTATCACGGTATAACTATATATAAAATGCATGCTTATTATACTCCCACTGTAACAAGTCGTTTTGACTTTTTTATATACAGTTTTCTAATCGGAGATGCTAGCGTCCGAACGGACGCCGCGCAGCCTGGTCCTGTCCGCTGATTTTTCTCATTCCCGCACGTGCATCCCGTCTCATCGTAGCGCCCACATGTCTGTATGACTCGTCTTGCACTCATAGCCAACCCTATCTGCCTTGATTCAAGGCCGTTCGCCCCACCTTGCACTTGCGCCATGCACCCATTGCGCCCCGACAACTGGCCCCGAGCATGCCCCGTCCGCAGGACACCGGCGCGCTATGCGCCCCACCCACCGGCCCGTTCCCTGACAGTCGGCCCCGAGCGCGCCACGCCCCCCACCCGCCGGGCCCCAACTCACCGCGCCCTATTCCCCGGTGCCCGCGTTGTGCCACCATCACTCCTCGTGCCCCCTGACCCTCCGAACAACATGAAAAATATGTAATATGAAACACTTGAATACAACATACGTATGCAACAGTGAAACATCTAGAACATACACTTGCAACATATGTGTGAAACATATGCAACATCCAGATAAAACATTTGCAACTTGCAACATAAAAATACTTACCACAACAAAAGACTGAAACAACTGAAACATTTGAAACATATTGTTGCAACATAATGTCTGGAACATATGCAACATCCATATCAGAACGCTTGTAACATACGTCTGGAACATATGAAATATTTTGAACAAACCTAAAACACTTGCAACATAACTCTGAAATACTTGCAATAAATGCAACATGTGCAACATCCCCCAATCTATTTTTGCAACATCCATATGAAATAATTGCAACATACCTCTGAAACGTCTGAAACATATGCTTACAACATGCGCTTTCATCGCAACATCTCCTTGCTGAGCTCGTGCATCGTGGTGGTCATGGCGTCGACAGCGGCCACGACCTTCTAGTGGGGAATGGCGGTGTCAACAGCACCCCAACAACACCTCGGCGCGCGCGGGGGACGGGGCACGATGCGCAGCAGCGGGGCGAGCGGCGCACAACGAGCTGGAGCGGGCGCGGCATGGGATGGAGCGTGGCATGGATGGAGCGCAACGCTGGATGGGGAAGCCGACGGTGCGAGATGGGGTGCGCGACGGGGAAGACGGCAACAACGAGCATATGACACAAAGCCGCACACGATGGGCGAAAACGATGGGGAAATATCTTTTAGAGAAAAGATGAGAGATGCAGAGAGTAAGGAGGCCTGTTGGGCCAGTACGTGCAGGCCCGGAAAGCGGCGTCCGAACGGACGGACGTCCAGTCCCGAGCATTATCGTTTTTAATATATATCTACAAATATCGGAATGACATAATTAAGGTAGAAGGATTTACAATTTGGAACAGTGAAAGTACTGCAAAGAAAACAAAGTAGACCTTAAACGTCGTAAATGAAGAAAAGGTTTTATAGACCTTGGTTCTTGTTTATGATCTTATCACATCTGAATCTCAGTATGAACGGGATTTTGAACACAGCACAAGATGACTGAATGACGACAAACTGGCCTATTTGGATTGGAGGTTTTTTACAGGAATTTCAAAGGAATGGAATTCTTTTGTCTTGCTGACATCATACACCGTTTGGAATGGAGGAAAGTAGCCAGCTGTTCTAGAGGAAAGGAATCGCTTGCTTCACAAAACACGGGGAAAAAAAGCATCCACCTGAGCCGTGGTTTTGTGGAAGACCGAGGCGAGAGAAGGGAAACGAAGTGTTTGGCTGGCCATCAAAACATGTCAGTACTCAGTAGCATACACATGCAGCTTCTCGGACCAGCAGTTTGGTGGGTCAAACATGGCTATCCACTCGTGGGACCCACATTAATCTAGGTTCCTATGTTTAGGATTCCTGTATTCCAAACATGTTTTGGTAAATTTTTCCAACATTTTTCATTCCTCTGTTTTGCTACTACACATCCATTGTATTCATGTAGTTTTTTCTTTTCCTCTGTTTTGCATTCCTTTGTAGGGCTGAAGTGGCGGTAAAACCACAAGGTTTGTGTTCTCGATGAATGCGTACTTGTAAGAGACGAGAAGAGAAACTCAATGAATGACTTCTAGTAATACCCAACAACTTCACATTTCTAACGGTCAACTTTAGTTTGGTGTAACAAGTTCTACATTAAGCGCCCAAAAAGCTGTGTAAACGTTCAAAAATTCGATCCTCAGTTGAACTACTTGTGGAAGTAGAATGATGCTGCTGCTAAATCTAGGGGTATCCTAGTGGGCATTAACATTGAATTTTTTGACGTAGGTTCCTTTGTTTAGGGAGAGTTTATGTTACAGATGAATTTATGGGGTAAGGAGAACAAGACGAACAAGTAATTAAAATGGAACCTTTTAGTAGTCTATGGAGCGGCTCAAGAAAACAAGCTGGATTTCCTTTGTGAATCAAGATTTTTGTAACACCCCAGGTGTTTGTCACCGATTAAGCAATGGGTTTGAGCTCAAACATGACATGTTAAGTGATGATGAAGGTGTCAAGACCAAATCTACAAGAGTGAGTTCCAACTTAAACTTGGACAACACACCTTTGCTTACATGTGGACCCTTGTTAAGATTATGCAAGAGTAAGGTTAAACATGCTTATTTCATGTACATTACATCAACATGCATCCATCTTGACCAGTGAAAAAGTTTCATGAAGTTTGGAACTAAGAAGTCACATGAAATGATAAGTTATAATCTTTCTTGGATTGCTTTATTAAGTCAATGGAATTATAGGTCGTCAACCAAACCTTACTACCTTGCCCAAACGACTCTAATTGAACTCTACAACAAAAAGTCATAAAGGGTTCGTGTTGAGCACATGTCAAGAAAAGGTCTCAATTGGTCGAAAACTCTGATTCTAGGGTTAACAAGATGCTGCCTTGACCAAGATGAAGAAATGATTTATGTACCAGATATGAAGTTGCACCTTAAATAAAAGTTGAAGTTTGAGTGGAGTAGAACAAACTTTGTTTTTGGACCAAGAGCTAGATCAACTTGTAAGAAAGTCAAACTGAGGCTTAAACTTTGAATTTGCTGCTGTTTTCATAGTCCAAAAATATTCTAAGTCTGGGAGTTTCACTTAGCATCGACATTGGCATTCCGCGTTCTCCAAATTTTGCTAAGCAACTTGTCTTGATCCAAAAATAGAAGTTGGAGCTAATTCATTGGAGAAGAGCATACAAAAAGGTGGATTGGGTTTGACCGAGTTTTGACCTCCGAAAGCGAGTTTCCGTGACCGTTATCAACGTGTTGGCGCTATCATCTTGGAGATTAATTACCCACTGATTTGTTGCTCTAATGACCTGAGTGCCTTAATGAAAAATGTTGAGCATGCCGAGGTGAACAAACTTCGTTTTGGCCCAATATCGGATTCGGCCCGGAAGCGGTCCAAATCAGCTTCCCACCATGTCCACTCCGGCGCCCGCCACCTGCTCGACCGAATGCCGACGTGGCGCTGTGCATGGCCGCTGCGCGCCCCACCATGTCGACGCGTGCCCTGCTGCGTGTCTCGCGCTCCTACCTCCCCCTCACGTCGGTGCGGTGGCAGGCACTTCCTCTTCACTCGCCTCTCCCTCCACATCCCTTTCCTCGCTCTCCGGCGGTTGCACTCGCGCGCAGAGCACGGCCGCGTCCGCCATGGCATGCTGGCCGAGCTCGCCGCCGCCGCGTCCCCGCTGCCTCCGGGCTCCCTCGCGTCCTACCGCGTGCGCCACCACCTTCGCCATGCCATGCCGAGCTCGCAGCGCCCTTTCCCCAACTCTCTCCACCATCGTAGCTCCGCCGCCGCCGTGCAGCTGCCCGCTGTGGCCGCCTGTGCGCGTGGCCGGGCCAACCCGGGCCGAGATGAGCTTTCCCCTGGGTGCGCACGACTACCCTGGTCCTTCCCCGCCACCCCATCGCCGCCTACGAGCTTCCTCTGGCCGACAATAGTGAGCCCCGGCGTGCTCCTCTGTTCTGACCGCGTGAAGGGCTTCGCACAGAAATTTGAACAAAGGGGAGGGTCGATCTGCAAACCATAGACTCATTTAAATAGTGCCTGAAGGACCTGTTCGCTGATGTTTAATTTATGTTTTCTGCAGGGACCCCAGTGCAAAAGAATTTTCCTTTTCTTTTTCATTATATGCATATAATCAGCTGAATTTTGGAAAATTGTAGCAAACTGTAGAAAAATCCAAAAATAGCAAATGCAGACTTTTTAGAATCCTTGTAAAATTATCTATGCAGTAGATCTATAATATGATATGATTTAGTTTAAAGTTTTTGCTGAAAAATCAATTTATGCAGTTAGATTTTTAATACTAGTTGTGTCTTGTCTTTTTCATAACTACAGTTATTGTGCTCAAATAAATGTGAAATTTTTATGGTAGTCTACTGATGCTATGTGTATGCTATGGTAAGAATTTTAGGAATTTAGGTTTGATAGTTTAAGAGTTATAAAAATAATAAATGACATGTGTTGCTTTGCTCCTATTCTAAATAGAACTACATGTTTATATTAATTGGCTCAGTTAAGTTAAGAATCATGATTTTATGACAATACATGAGTTGTATTACTTTTCTTAAGATTTTCAAAAAGCTAAATAGCATAATTTTTAGTTAAGTAGATTCTTAGTTATCGCTGCTTACATTTCTGTGGCTGTTTTTGCCCAAACCCAGACAGAGTTGCCTTGTTGGTACTGTGGGGCATTTTTAATAGTAGAATTAGCTTTAGGTGTTTATAACAAAGTTGTTTAGAATTTTATAAGATTTCTAAAAAGTCTAGAACCATATTTATTGGACATGTAGAACTCTAGTTTTAGCTGTTTAAAGTGGTATGTCAGATTCTGTCCATGTTTTGGACAGAGATACAATTATTGGATTAATTGACCTTGTTGACTGTAGAATCATCTTAAGATGAGAATAAGAAAGTTGTAGGTACCTTCATAATATTTTCAAAAAGTTATGATTTATGTTTGTTGAAGGTCTAGAACTCTAGTTATGCTTCTCTGAAGTTCCTATCAGTTTTTTGTACCACTGTTGTTTGGGCTGCATATGCAGTTTTGCTTTTACAATTATTTTTATGGTGTAAATGATGTTTGCTGTGGTTGTAGTGAATACAAAAGTTGTAGATATTTTTATAATCTTGCTTGTGTTAAAATTTCATGACCATGGGCCTGATAGTTTAGGAGTTATGTATTTGACAAATGATCTGTCATGTTTGGTCTATGTTCTGTGCAGATTTGAAGAATTTCATTATTTGACCTAATTAAGTATGAAATCATGTTATAGTGATAATATAAGAGTTATAGTGATTTACTTAAGCTTTCCAAATTATACTAGATCACCCCTTTTGGTGTTGTAGAGATCCAGTTATAAGCTTTTGGAGTTGCATGGCAGAATCTATCCAAGTCTCGAAAGAGGTGCTCAATTGTGTTTGATTGACCTTGTTAATGGTGGAATCACCTTGTGATGATAATAAATATGGTTTAGATAATTTAATAATCTTTCTATAAAGTTAAGGTTCATGCTTGTTTGATGTCTGTAACTCCAGTTATGCCGTTTTTAAACTACCACTACTTTTTTGTCCTAGTTCTGTGCAGATCTAAAACATTGGCATGTTTGATCTAGTTAGCTTTGAAATAAGCTTTTGGTGATAATAACAATGTTGTAGGCAATTTCATTAGCTTTTCAAAAAGTCTAGGATCACCTTCTTTGGATGTCTGGATCTCCAATTCTGGATAAAACAAGTGACTACTGTGCTGCTGTCTAGATTTCTATACAGGTGCTAGGTGATTGCTTTAGCTTGCTCTTGTTTTGGCTAAACATGTTGGTTAGTTCTTGATCGACGCATGGGTGCAATATCTGAACTTAAGTTCACTTGTGTGCCATACCTAATATGCTTGCTATCCCTTTATAATAGGTTGTGTGATGTTTAGTTAAATAACTCTAGGTGTCTATGTCTTGCATGATCTTATGTTTGTCTTGAATGCTATTATGTGATGCATCTCATATTACCATTCTTCATATTCATGCACTTGCATCTTGCATCTCATCTAGATACGCTAGATGAACCACATGAAGGACGTGATGTTGGAGTCGAACTCGAATACGGTGTATGATGGACCTATCCCAAAGATGGATGTAACACCCTAGGTGTTAGCCTTGCATAACTTGACTCGCATAGCATGAGCATGATCATCAAGCATTCATATATATGCATTTACACTTGAAACATTCAATTGAAACATGTGCAACATTTCTTAGTATTTCATGCTTTCATATGAATATGCATATGATTATGAGTGTATACATGTGATTGGTTGATATGAGTCACAAAAACATGTTAGCAACACTTAGGTTAGCAAATGGAACATGGTTCATGAATGTCACTTTCCATGATCAAGCCCTTAAGTCATGTTTCATGTGATTACACTAAATAGCTCTATGAGTGACTAATACATGAAATGATTGTATGACCTTGCAATTAGCCTAAACATGTTTAGAGTATCATTATGAACAACTTTGATATTCATAGCTAGGGCTTAACAGATCACTAAGTCATAGTTCATGAACAAGTCATCATTTGAATGTAGCATGTTTGACCAAGTTTGAACTATGTGTTAGAGACTTTGCATGTAGGTGGTCACTAAAGAAAAGTTGTAGTATTTGTCAAGAGGAACAACTTTTATTTTTGGGTCATGTGATAATAAGGTGCATAGCTTAGTCTTTTTGAGCTCACAAAATTAAACAATGCACTGTTTTCAACACTTACCCAATTTTTGCTAAGTCAAGTACTCTGACAGTTTGAGAAGCCTGACTTTGGAATGAAATAACTCGAGTTTGGTTGAGTGTTGGAGCATAATCCTTTAAGAACAATTGAAGCTGGTATGTAGGGCTACGACTTTGGTGTAGATTGTGTGCGCTAAGTCGTCATGGATACGAAGATAGAGCTTCACGAAAACCGGCTGTCAGGCATCCATTACGGTGTCTGAATCGGCTGATCGGACGACGTCAGTGGCCGACAGACGCAGAGCTCGCACTCCGCGTGGTGGCCAGCAACGTCGCGCGTCACCGGTGCCTCACCGCGTGTGGCCAAGGCGGGCCAGAGAGCGCCTTAACCTTCCCAGCGCTCGCCCGCACTCAGCCGAGCACACCATTCGCCTCACCTCAACCTTCTTCCTCGCTCGTAGCTGCAGCCGTCCCCGCACCGAGAGCCGCCGGCGCCATTGCCGACGATAGCTCGTCCTCGCTGCTCCTCTACCACCGCAACAGATCCACCGCCACCCTAGCAACCCACTGCGTCCACCAGTGTTCACTCACCGTGCTCGGTAAGCGCCAGCGCCGTGCGCAAGCTCGCCGGAGCCCCACCGCCAACTCCATCGTCGTGGCCACGCCGCCACAGTCCACCTCCCGCTCCGTTAGCTAATGCGTTAGGTCCTCCATCGTTCATAGATGCTTGTCCGCATGTTAGGTTGAGCTGCCGTGGCTTCCATCGGCGTAACGCCGTCGACCCGCACCTCCGCGCCGCCATAGCCGCTGCCATAGTACCTAGCTTCGATGATCGGTCCTTTTTATTGTACCAGTAGGTGCGGGAAGTCGTGGGGGTCATGCCGTGAAGACCTCACCGCCGGCAACCTCGCCGTCGGTGAGCTTTGGCCGCGCCACCGTCGCACAACGTAGCTGCTCTGTTCTTGTCTCACTGACGCATGGGTCCTCTGACCAGCGGGTCCCACCGGTCAGCTACAGCAGTGTTGAGGGCTAGTTCAAATATTCCAGATTTGAGTGTGTTTTGTAATTTTTAGATCTCTAGTTTGGTAGCTTCAAAAATTGTGAAATAAATTTGGTAGTGTTCCTTAGGAAGTGTAGTATTTAAGAAAAATATGATCCTTTCACTTACAGTAGGAATTTTAGAAGATTTAAATGGAGATTTGAAATGTGTTTTTGAATGCATGTAAAGTTGTTTATTCTATATCTAGAGTTCCTATGCTCCAAAAATTATAAAATTTTTGTGGTAAACTATTCTTGACATGTATGAGCTCTGGTAAAAATTTGAGGACCAGTGCATGCATAGATTTATAGTTATAGATTTTTCTTTTATAAATAGGTAATCCTTGTATGAATTTTTATAAATTATTTAGGAATCCAATATTCATGAAATTTGTTGGAGGTTATCCTAGTAGTATATGGATGCTAAGAAAAATAGGAAATCTGTTGCTTGACACTTTTCAATAGGGTTTTCTATTCATGCTATTTCAAGCCTTGGTGCCTTGTCATTTTTGTATAGGATATTTTACTTGGTAAAATGGCATGAAACTTTTACAGTAGTCTATTGGTAGCACTAGTAAGCCACTGTAATTTTTTGAGAAATTATGATGCACATTTGGTATATGTTTATTATTTAACCTATGTATCTAAATAAAATAATAAAGGCATATAAAGAAATAGTTTGGGCTTCACCATTATATTTTCTTAGATGTATTTGGTATGCTTAAACTGTTGGTAGACTTTATGTTGTCAAACTTTGAATGATTACATGAAGTAGAAGTATTGTTACTTTGTAATGAGAATTGGATGGATTCCAGACAGATTCTGGAGTTTGATGAGTTGCATGATAAAAATGATGTTTGCTATAAAAATAGTTAATAACAAAGTTGTAGATAACTTCATCATATGTCTTGTGTTAAAATTTCAGAGCCATAGGTCAAACGGTTTAGGATTTATAGCTATTTAAAGTTAGCTTTTCTGAATTTGCTTGTTCTCTGGAATTTCTGGACAGCGCTGGATTGATTGTCTGTTTTGGTTAAGATAAAGTGTGATTTAGCTTTTGGTGATTAAATAAGAGTTGTAGACAATTTTATAAGCTTTCCATAAAGTCTAATATCACAGCATTTGGATAAGAAGAACTTCAGTTATGAGTAAACCAAGCAGCTGCTGTTTTGTGTGTAGTGAATAAATTGTAAATGTGTTTGATTAAGTAATCAAGAAGAGATATGCACCTACTCGGTAAAATATGATGCATTTGTTAACACCATGCTGTTAAGAATACTTATAGGAATGCATTCGTCATGTGTCATTATTTTATACTTGTACGCATGTATGCATTCGTAATACCTTATGCCATATTCATGCATCTAGGATCGGAGGAAGAAATAACGTTACTGGAATTCAACGAAGTAGAGGAAGGGGACCAGCAGGAGAATCCTCAAGTCGCAGCTCCCGAAGGCGAGGAGCAGAATCTTGAAGAGCTTCCGGAGTGTCTTGATGACCGCCCTACTTCCTTTCTGCGAGGCAAGCCCCGGAGCATTATAAGTCTCCTAGTATTTTACAAACGATTACTTAAGTACTTATGATTGATGCATTAGGTTATAAGAGTTGAATGGAACCACTTGATGCATATAAATTCCTTGTCCAGCTATTACACCTTTAACCGGTATAGGTCCAGGATCGAATATATGCTTAGCCATGCTTAGACCAGTAGAAGTCGGGTGATTTCCTATCACCAGCGAGATATAGGTGGATACCGGAGCACGGTTGGCTATATTTGCTATCGTGGAAAAGAACCATGGGGTAATATAAATGGAGACCGGGCGGGATGTCGATAGAGAAGCAACAAGACATGGAGGTCTTGGGTGTGGATCTATCCCCGTCTATGTCGATTAAGGACCGTACCGTTGTTGGTGCTTCTGACAAGATTGAACGCATGCCTATCACTTAGCTGGCCGGATAACTCGTTCCGACCGCGAAGCCGAGTAGCTCAACTCAGGTCAGGACCCGTTCTGTTGCATGCTCCTTGCGGGGGGCGATCAGACTGAGACCAAGGGCAGGCTAGGCCTGAACGTCCTGGCATCTGGTGTCCCAGATTGTGTGGCGCGGTACAGACCCGCGAAATGTGTACCTGAGTTGTACCAAAGGTGACCTAAGGCTGCCTTCGCGTGGTATGCCTGGGTTTGTGTTAGGAATAAATTCCCAGCTGGTTGAAATCAATTCGAATCGCCGTCTCTCCCGGATAGTGAGAAACTTGGCTAGTCCCAACATCGTAGTAACTGTGTTATGAAACATGATGGTTCGGATGAATATGGAATTACAATACCTGCTATGGCTACTATTGTATGCTTTTAATGGATATCCCACATGTTTGGCACAGGATAGTTGCTAATCTAGAGATGGATAGTTATAATTAACCTAATATTGGAACCATAATTGTATAACTAAGTTATTCGCTTTTATGCAAAATGTTGTCAAGCCTTATACAGCCTTGCATAATCCTTGGAGTCATTTTATTTCTGGTTTATGACGGGTAAGTCTAGCTGAGTACCTTCTCGTACTCAGGGTTTTATTTTCCCAAGTTGCAGATGGCACTGTGTATCATGGTTATTGCAAGAGTTGCTTCTATCCCACTGTGGATGAGGAGTAAGCCTTGGGCAGGCTTCTTATTAATCCTTCTACATGCTTTTGTGGACCGTGATCGTATTTTGGCACTGTACTAAACTATGTTGGAAACTTTACTTTCAAACTTAATTTGCTTCCGCTTTTATCTATCAAACTCGGTTTGTAATAACTGGTTTCATACTCTGATGATGAAAATGTATCTGTGAACTTTATGTAATATGTGGCATGTATGTTGAATCATTTACGATCTTGGTTGTTGTAAATCGTTTATCGAGACCCGTCGTGGTACTCGACGGACTACCGGGTTTATATGGGTTCAAGTATGACAGTGCGATCGCTTGCGGGATGCCATTGTACTTGTACTCTTACAAATTGGTTGGTTCTACGACAGCTGGCATCAGAGCAAGATTCAACGTTAATTGTCACATGTGTATTTAAAACAAAAGTTTTTATTTTCCAAAAACCCTTCTCTAGCAACTGATAGCAATATAATAGGTATTTGAAATCTAAAGTGTGCCAATGATCACTTTCCTTATGCCCAAATTAAGGACTATTAGGTGGCTATTTAAGTACTAACATGGGGGTTTTTACTTCGTCGTCCATACGGCGTGCTATTGTATGGATGCCATTCACTTGAATGATAATGTATGGATCAAATGCCTCTACGCCAAGGTAAGAAGATGAGTGACATGACCGCAAGATGTGAGCGTGCGGTCGGGGAGAGTTAGCTTTGGTACGGCTATGTATACATGCTTGCATGTGTATATGGTGCGTATTTAATTGTGGGTTTAAATTGTTATCGGGTAGTTTGATACGGAAGTATATGTATGGGTATACATATATGGAAGTATTTAAATTTACATTCTGCATATTTCATTATGGGTTTGGGCTGAAATGAAACTCTTATGCAGGTACACTAACAACGAAACATGTAGCTCGACTAGTTACGCTATATATGAGAGAACGTATGTATGCCACCGTGTCTACCGCTAGAAACAAAATTTTCCTAAGTTTGTGAGGATGTACGGAACGAGCATGCATCATGATAATTATCATTCAAATAATTACATTGTTCCTCCCCTTATAAATTTCTTACTCGGTTATGTAACTCTTATCCATTATGGCCTTGTCTCACTAAGTGTACATGATGATGGTACCGATGGCAGCACCAGTTGGAGTGAGAATTTCCTGATGGTTTTAGGAACACCTACCCTGTTGTGAGAGTTTTGCACCTTGCGGGATATTAGGAACCACCCCTCTATCAGTGGAATGAAGTATACCTAGAGAGACTTTAGCCAGCAGCTTGCACGGGCCCAACATGTTGTGATAGATCTTCAGCATGCGGTGCATTATTTGAACAACCAACTGCACCCGATCCTTAGTAAGGAAGACGAAGATCCAGAAATGTTAGTAGAAGATGACGGCTGGGACGAGAAAGAAGTGGAGCCAGAGAATGAGGATGATCCTATCTCCGACCTCAACAGTGGTCTTAATGAAGATTAGAGTCACCTAGTGACTAGTATGTTAACACGGTGCGAGTCCGATAAGCGATAAAGTTGGTGGTGTCATGTTGCGAGAATGAATTGTTATGCCTCTGTTTTTATTACGAATTTGAGAATTTTCTCCTGTAATTTCAGTTTGGCATGATTATAAATTCATCTGCAATCTTGTGGCATCCACCAATAATCGCTTATTGTTGCAACTTCGCAGATGACGCGCACCCAAGCAGGAGCTGGTAGCAGTCATGATGGCAATGGTGATGACTTACCACCACCGCCGCCGCCGTCTGCTCAGGAGTTCTTTGCTCAGTTCTTGGGGAGCCAAAGGACAATGGAAGAAGCTATGCGCCTCATTGTGTAGAACACCGCTCGTGGCCACCCACAGCAACCAGGGGCCGAGCCAAATCAGCACAGTACATTCAAGGAATTTCTAGATACAAAGCCTCCTATCTTCATGGTGGCTGAGAAACCACTACAGGCTGATGAGTGGCTCAACACCATTGAGCAGAAGTTTCGCTTGCTAAGAGTCACTGAGCATCTGAAAGCTGAGTATGCTTCTCATCAGCAGCAAGGACCAGCAGGGATCTAGTGGGCACATTTCTTGTCATCACTACCTGCTAATGCGCGAGTGACATGGGAACAGTTCAAGTTGGCTTTTAGGGGACATCACTTTCCCTCGGGCCTAATGTGCATGAAAGCGGCTGAATTTATGAGGCTCACTTAGGGAACGAAGACTCTCACAGAATACATGCACGCATTCAACAACCTGTCCAGATATGCTCCAGGTTTTGTGGATACTGAGGAGAAAAAGATAGAGAGCTTCAAGCGGGGTTTGGGTACCAAACTGATAAAGACCATGGCCAATTCTAGGTGTGCCACATTGAAAGGTCGAGATGGCGGACTAGAGGGGGGGTGAATTGTCTTTTTCTAAAATTAATTGTGTCGGCTAACCGATATAAATGCGGAATTAAAACAATTGGTCTAGCCAAGACTACACCCCTCTATATATGCTCACTAGCACCTTGCAAAGATACTAATTATGCAACTAAGGTGCTGGGCTAGCTAGAGCTCTCCTAAACAATTCTAGGAGCAAGGTCACACAAACCTACGCCACTAGTACTTTAAGCAACAAGGGAGCTCCTACACATGCTAGTAAGCAAAAGCACAAAGCCAACTAAGCTCACTAGCAAAGCTCAATAACAAGGCAACCAATGCCTAATTAGAGAGCGCAACTACTTAGCTACACAAACTAAGCAATGTGACTAACAAGGTTACTAAAACCAAATTAGCCACGCAAGGGAGCTACTTCTATGCTACACAAGCAAGAAGGTAACTAGTAAGCTACACAAGCTAACTAATTACAAGAGCAACTACACAAGCTTAAGATATATAAAAGTAATTGCAAGCTTGTGTAATGGGGATGCAAACCAACGGGAAGAACAAGGTTGACACGATGATTTTTCTCCCGAGGTTCACGTGTTTGCCAACACGCTAGTCCCCGTTGTGTCGACCGCTCACTTGGTGGTTCGGCGGCTAATTAGCATCACCCGCTAAGCCCGCACGTCGGGCACCGCAAGAACCTACCCCTTGAGTGAGGGTAGCTCAATGACACGCTTTACTAAAGTTGCTCTTCGCGACTCCCGTGGGGCGAGCACAAGTACCCCTCACAAGCACTTCTCCGGAGCACCGCACAAGCTTCTTGCGGGCTTCGACGGAGACCACCACCAAGCCGTCTAGGAGGTGGCAACCTCCAAGAGTAACAAGCACCACCGGCTTGTAACACGACCACCTAGTGCCACTCGATGCAACCTCACGATGCAATCGCACTAGAATCGCTCACTCACACAATCGAATGATCACTATCAAGTAAATGTGTGATGGAGGGCTCCCAAGCACTCACAAGCATGGACACTAAGTCCCCTTAGGTGCTCCACACCAGCCATGGCCGAAGGCCACTTCTATTTATAGCCCCAAGGGCTAAACTAGCCGTTACCCCTTCACTGGGCAAAAATCGGGCCGACCGGACGCTCCGGTCGTGTTGACCGGACGCTGGACCTCAGCGTCCGGTCGCCCACAGATGGCCACGTGTCCTGATTCCAACGGTCACTTGACCTGACCGGACGCACCAGCTTCAACTGACCGGACGCTGGACCCCAGCGTCCGGTCGTTTCTAGTAAGCTCTCCGAGGTGTATTTCTTCGACCAGACGCGCCCGGTCCACCTTGACCGGACACAGACCAGCGTTCGGTGCAATACCCTCGGTACTGTGCCGACCGACCAGCTCGATTGGACGCATGCTACCAGCGTCCGGTGCTTTCAGACCCAGCGTCCGGTCAATTGACCGACACCAGCGTCTTCGCGACCAACTCGTTTTCACTTCTAACTTCTTCACCCTTGCTCCAATGTGCCAACCACAAGAATTTGCATCCGACGCAATAGAAAATAGGCATTCCATTTTCCCGAGAGAGGGACCGAAACCCATCTCAACCCTACAAACACCACCTCCTTTTGTAAATGTGCCAACACCACCAAGTGTACACCACCATGTGTATGTGTGTTAGCTTTTCACAATCATTTCCCAAAGGATGTTAGCCACTCAACTTGCCACGCCACTCGATCCTAGCGACGATGCAAAGTTAGATCACTCGAGTGGCACTAGATGACCGATATGCAAACAAGTTTGCTCCTCTTGATAGTACGGCCATCTATCCTAAACCCGGTCATCAACTTCTCTACACACCTATGACCGGTGAAATGAAATGCCCTAGGTTATACCTTTGCCTTGCGCATTCCATTCCATCTCCTCCAATGTCGATGCAACACATGCACCAACACGATCAACAATGATATGATCCACTTCATATCATCACGTGATCATATTGGTTCATCGATCTTGACTTCACTTGCCCTTCACCGTTGCCATCGTCCATCGGCGCCAAGTCTTGCTCAAGCTTCACCGCCACGCGGTCCATCACTCCAAAGCCTTCGACTTGCCCTTCACGCTTGCAACCGGTCCATCAAGCCAAGTCTTGTCTTGATCTTCTCCACCTTGATCACATGACTCAATGTCATGTCTCATGTGTGTTAAGCTCCTTCATCATCACATGTGTGAGCTTTGCAATATCTCTAAGCCATTTTCACCTTCATGGCATATGTTGCTCACACATATGTACCTATGGACTAATTACCTGTGTATCTCACATAAACACAATTAGTCCACCTAGGTTGTCACTCAATTACCAAAACCAAACAAGGACCTTTCACACATACAACGAGTTTATTAGTGATGCTCTGACCCAGGAAAACCACAATAATATGCATGCAACTGCTAAGAGTCGCAAGAGGGCATTCGAGGCAGGTGCCTCCGGATCTTCACATGCAAGAGCGCCTATCACAGCTAGGCCACAATTCCGTCCACCTGCATCCAAGTTTAGGCCACCACCACCTAAAGCTCAGAATAACAGGCCATAGAAACCATTCCGTAAGGCATTCACTATTGCTTTAGCAAAAGGGACTGATAGTCAGGGGAGCTCCATAGGACCTAGGAATAATCAGCCATGTTTCAACTGCAATCAAATGGGTCATTGGGCCAAGGAATGCCCCCACCCCAAGAAGAATGGCAATCCGAATCAGAACAATTAGAGACAGGCGAACACAAGGGCACGCTCGGGATACGTGCATTATACCGATGTGGAGGAAGTGTCCGCTGGAGAAGTTGTCACGGCTGGTATGTTTCTCGTCAACAAGCATCCCGCTGTTGTTTTATTTGATTCGGGAGCTTCTCATTCCTTTATGAGTCAAGCATTCGCATCTAGGCATGATCAGGAAATAATTGAAGTAAGCAAAGGGGGTTATAATATAAGTTCAGCAAGGGGTACTATTTCTACCAAAAAGATAGTCAAAAACGTGTTTATCTCTATACAAGGTAGGGAGTATACAACAGATTTGATAATATTGCCGGGGTTATCGATAAGTGTAATCTTAGGCATGAATTGGATGAAGAATCATGGTGTTCTCATTGACACCAGCACCCGTACTATTATGTTGAGAGAACCCATGGGAGGGAATGCTTTTCTAGTACCACTCTCCCGCAATTTTGAACCCAACATTTAGCCTGTGCTATCCAAACCACCACACTTTGTGATATCCCAGTGGTTTGTGAGTTTCCGGATGTATTTCCAGAGGAATTACCAGGCTTACCACCTGATAGTGAGGTGGAATTTAAGATTGAGTTAGTGCCCGGTACGGCACCCATATCAAGAAGGCCCTATAGAATGCCACCCAATGAGTTAGCAGAACTTAAGGTTCAATTACAAGATCTATTGGACAAGGGTCTTATCCAACCTAGCTCATCTCTGTGGGGATGTCCAGCATTGTTTGTGAAAAAGAAGGACAAGTCACTAAGGATGTGTGTAGATTACAGACCACTCAATGCTGTGACCATCAAGAACAAATACCCGTTGCCTCGCATCGACATCTTGTTCGATCAGCTAGCGAAGGCAAAGGTATTCTCCAAAATTGACTTGAGATTAGGCTACCATCAAATAAAGATCAGGCCAGAGGACATACCTAAAACTGCTTTTTCCACTAGGTATGGCTTATATGAGTATTTGGTTGTCTTTCGGACTAACAAATGCCCCAACCTACTTCATGTACCTGATGAATTTGGTATTCATGCCCAAGCTTGACAAGTTCGTGGTCGTGTTTATCGATGATATATTGATTTATTCAGAAAATGAGTCAGATCATGAAGAGCATCTGAGGATTGTCCTATCTAGATTGAGGGAGCATAAGCTATACGCAAAGTTTAGTAAGTGTGAATTTTGGTTGAGCAAGGTGCCTTTCTTAGGTCACATCTTATCAAGGGATGAAATCTCTGTAGACCCATCAAAAGTACAAGAGGTCATGGATTAGAAAGCACCAACTTCGGTTCATGAAGTTCGAAGTTTTCTAAGGTTAGCAGGATATTATCATCATTTTATTCTAGATTTCTCAAAGATAGCTAAGCCCATGACCAGACTACTTCAGAAAGATGAGAAGTACAAATGGACACCAGAATGTGAAGCAGCTTTTCACACCCTCAGAACTCTGTTGACTACAGCACCTGTGCTAGCACAACCAGACATTGAAAAGCCTTTTGATGTATTTTGTGATGCATCGGGAATAGGTTTGGGGTGTGTGCTTATGCAAGAAGAAAGAGTTATTGCATATGCTTCTCGGCAGTTGAGAAAGCATGAAGTCAACTACCCCACTCATGATTTAGAACTTGCAGCAGTGGTTCACGCATTAAAGATATGGAGACATTACTTGTTGGGCAATGTATGTCATATATATACTGACCACAAAAGTGTCAAGTATATCTTTACCCAACTAGAGCTGAACATGAGACAACGAAGATGGTTAGAGCTAATTAAGGACTATAATTTAGAAGTGCATTACCATCTAGGAAAAGCTAATGTAGTAGCAGATGCACTCAGTCGAAAGTCTTATTGCAACACTATGGAAGCATTATTGGAAGATGGATTCAACTTGTTACACCCTGCTGTACTACACAATATCATGATCAGTTGTTCACTTGAGAGCAAAATCATAGAGTTGCAGCAGACAGATGTAGGAATAAGTCACATCAAGAGAAAAATGCAAGAGCAAGAGACCAAGCATTTCAGATTGGACGAAAGAGGTGTGTTATGGTTTGAGGACCGACTTATGATACCAAAAGACCGTGAGCTTAGGAACCAAATTTTAGATGAAGCTCACTCGTCCAAATTGTCTATTCATTCGGGTAGTAGTAAGATGTACCAAGATTTGAAAACCCGTTTTTGGTGGACTAAGATGAAGAAAGAGATCGCAGCCTATGTCGCTAGGTGCGATAACTGCAGTAGAGTAAAAGCTGTTCATATGAAATCTACCGGATTACTTCAGCCATTGCCTATTCTAGGTTGGAAATGGGAAAAAATCAGTATGGACTTTATCATAGGCCTTCCAATGACACCACAAGGTCACGATTCAATATGGGTTATTGTTGATCGTCTCACCAAGTCAGCACATTTTATACCCGTGAACACACGGTATATAGTTGGGAAATACGCTGAGATATATGTTTCCCAGATCGTGAGACTGCATGGAGTACCCAGGAATATAATCTCAGATCGAGGACCACATTTCATAGCTTGTTTCTGGGAGCACTTACACCAGGCTTTGGGAACCAAGCTAATCAGAAGCTTAGCATATCATCCGCAAACTTCAGGACAGACGGAGCGAGTGAACCAAATCCTAGAAGATTTGCTTAGAGCTTGTGTTATATCTTCAAAAGGTTCATGGGAGAAATGGTTACCTTTAGCTGAATTCTCCTATAACAACAGTTATCAAGCAAGTATCAAGATGGCTCCATTTGAAGCCTTGTATGGCCGAAAATGTAGAACTCCGTTGAATTGGATTGAGCCCGGTGAAAGGAGATACTTTGGTATTGACTTTGTCAATGAAGCTGAAGAGCAAGTATGTGTGATCCAATAGCATATGAAGGCAGCTCAATCAAGACAAAAGAGTTATGCTGATAGAAGAAGAAGACCACTGACTTTTGAAGTGGGTGACTATGTGTACTTGAAAGTATCACCCATGAAAGGCGTGAAGAGATTTGGGATGAAAAAGAAGCTTTCACCTAGATATGTGGGGCCATATAAGATTGTGGAACGAAAAGGAAATGTCGCTTATAACTTACAACTTCCACCAAAGATGAGTGCAATATTTGATGTCTTCCATGTTTCTCAGTTGAAGAAATGTCTTCGAGTACCTGAAGAAGCTATTGCACCCACCAACGTGCAGCTTCAATCGGATTTAACCTATGAAGAAAAGCCAATTCGAGTATTAGAGGAGTTGGAAAGAGTAACACGGAGTAAGATTATTAAGTTCTATAAGGTGGTGTGGAACAATCACAGTGAACAAGATGCTACGTGGGAACGAGAGGATTATTTACGAGAAGTTTATCCCGCCTTTTTCCAAGAATGGTAGGTCTTGCAAATCTCGGGACGAGATTTTTATAAGGGGGAGGGGCTAACACCCTAGGTGTTAGCCTTGCATAACTTGACTCGCATAGCATGAACATGATCATCAAGCATTCATAATATGCATTTACACTTGAAACATTCAATTGAAACATGTGCAACATTTCTTAGTATTTCATGCTTTCGTATGAATATGCATATGATTATGAGTGTATACATGTGATTGGTTGATATGAGTCACAAAAACATGTTAGCAACACTTAGGTTAGCAAATGGAACATGGTTCATGAATGTCACTTTCCATGATCAAGCCCTTAAGTCATGTTTCATGTGATTACACTAAATAGCTCTATGAGTGACTAATACATGAAATGATTGTATGACCTTGCAATTAGCCAAAACATGTTTAGAGTATCATTATGAACAACTTTGATATTCATAGCTAGGGCTAAACAGATCACTAAGTCATAGTTCATGAAAAAGTCATCATTTAAATGTAGCATGTTTGACCAAGTTTGAACTATGTGTTAGAGACTTTGCATGTAGGTGGTCACCAAAGAAAAGTTGTAGTATTTGTCAAGAGGAACAACTTTTATTTTTGGGTCATGTGATAATAAGGTGCATAGCTTAGTCCTTTTGAGCTCACAAAATTCAACAATGCACTGTTTTCAACACTTACCCAATTTTTGCTAAGTCAAGTACTCTGACAGTTTGAGAAGCATGACTTTGGAATGAAATAACTCGAGTTTGGTTGAGTGTTGGAGCATAATCCTTTAAGAACAATTGAAGCTGGTATGTAGGGCTACGACTTTGGTGTAGATTGTGTGTGCTAAGTGGTCACGGATACGAAGATAGAGCTTCACGAAAACCGGCTGTCAGGCGTCCATTGCGGTGTCTGAATCGGCTGATCGGACGACGTCAGTGGCCGACAGACGCAGAGCTCACGTGCCGCGTGGTGGCCAGCAACGCCGCGCGTCGCCGGTGCCTCGCCGCGTGTGGCCAAGGTGGGCCAGAGAGCACCTTAACCTTCCCAGCACTCGCCCGCCCTCAGCCGAGCACACCATTCGCCTCGCCTAGGCCTTCTTCCTCGCCCGTAGCTGCAGCCGTCCCCGCACCGAGAGCCGCCGGCGCCATTGCCGATGAC
Source organism: Miscanthus lutarioriparius (assembly GCA_904845875.1). Classification (NCBI taxonomy): domain Eukaryota; kingdom Viridiplantae; phylum Streptophyta; class Magnoliopsida; order Poales; family Poaceae; genus Miscanthus; species Miscanthus lutarioriparius. The sequence continues at coordinate 20,711,930 of CAJGYO010000019.1, forward strand.
AGCTCGTCCTCGCTGCTCCTCCACCACCGCAACAGCTCCACCGCCACCCCAGCAACCCACCGCGTCCACTAGTGTTCACTCACCGTGCTCGGTAAGCGCCAGCGCCGTGCGCAAGCTCGCCGGAGCCCCGCCGCTAACTCCGTCGTCGTGGCCACGCCGCCACAGTCCACCTCCGGCTCCGTTAGCTAATGCGTTAGGTCCTCCATCGTTCATAGATGATTGTCCGCATGTTAGGTTGAGCCGCCGTGGCTTCCACCGACGTAACGCCGTCGACCAGCACCTCCGCGCCGCCATAGCCGCCGCCGTAGTACCTAGCTTCGATGATCGGTCCTTTTTATTGTACCAGTAGGTGCGGGAAGTCGTGGGGGTCATGCCGTGAAGACCTCACCGTCGGCAACCTCGCCATCGGCGAGCTTTGGCCGCGCCACCATCGCGCAGCGTAGCTGCTCTGTTCTTGTCTCACTGACGCGTGGGTCCTCTGACCAGCGGGTCCCACCGGTCAGCGACAGCAGTGTTGATGGCTAGTTCAAATATTCCAGATTTGAGTGTGTTTTGTAATTTTTAGATCTCCAGTTTGGTAGCTTCAAAAATTGTGAAATAAATTTGGTAATGTTCCTTAGGAAGTGTAGTATTTAAGAAAAATATGATCCTTGCACTTACAGTAGGAATTTTAGAAGATTTAAATGAAGATTTGAAATGTGTTTTTGAATGCATGTAAACTTATTTATTCTATATCTAGAGTTCCTGTGCTCCAAAAATTATGAAATTTTTGTGGTAAACTATTATTGACATGTATGAGCTCTGGTAAAAATTTGACGACCAGTGCATGCATAGATTTGTAGTTATAGATTTTTATTTTATAAATAGGTAATCCTTGTATGAATTTTTATAAATTATTTAGGAATTCAATATTCATGAAATTTGTTGGAGGTTATCCTAGTAGTATATGGATGCTAAGAAAAATAGGAAATCTATTGCTTGACACTTTTCAATAGGGTTTTCTATTTATGCTATTTCAAGCCTTGCTACCTTGTCATTTTTGTACAGGATGTTTTACTAAGTAAAATGGCATGAAACTTTTACAGTAGTCTATTGGTAGCACTAGTAAGCCACTGTAATTTTCTGAGAAATTATGATGCACATTTGGTATATGTTTATTATTTAACCTATGTATCTAAATAAAATAATAAAGGCATATAAAGAAATAGTTTGGGCTTCACCATTATATTTTCTTGGATGTATTTGGTATGCTTAAACTGTTGGTAGACTTTGTGTTGTCGAACTTTGAATGATTACATGAAGTAGAAGTATTGTTACTTTGTAATGCGAATTGGATGGATTCCAGACAGATTCTGGAGTTTGATGAGTTGCATGATAAAAATTATGTTTGCTGTAAAAATAGTTAATAACAAAGTTGTAGATAACTTCATCATATGTCTTGTGTTAAAATTTCAGAGCCATAGGTCAAACGGTTTAGGATTTATAGCTGTTTAAAGTTAGCTTTTCCGAATTTGCTTGTTCTCTGGAATTTCTGGACAGCGCTGGATTGATTGTCTGTTTTGGTTAAGATAAATTGTGAATTAGATTTTGGTGATTAAATAAGAGTTGTAGACAATTTTATGAGCTTTCCAGAAAGTCTAATATCATAGCATTTGGATAAGAAGAACTTCAGTTATGAGTAAACCAATCAGCTGCTGTTTTGTGTGTAGTGAATGAATTGTAAATGTGTTTGATTAAGTAATCAAAAAGAGATATGCACCTACTCGGTAAAATATGATGCATTTGTTAACACCATGCTGTTAAGAATACTTATACGAATGCATTCATCATGTGTCATTATTTTATACTTGTACGCATGTATGCATTCGCAATACCTTATGCCATATTCATGCATCTAGGATCGGAGGAAGAAATAGCGTTGCTGGAATTCAACGAAGTAGAGGAAGGGGACCAGCAGGAGAATCCTCAAGTCGCAGCTCCCGAAGGCGAGGAGCAGAATCCTAAAGAGCTTCCGGAGTGTCCTGATCACCGCCCTACTTCCTTTCTGCGAGGCAAGCCCTAGAGGTTGTTGTAAATCGTTTATCGAGACCCGTCGTGGTACTCGACGAACTACCGGGTTTATATGGGTTCAAGTATGACAGTGCGACCGCTTGCGGGACGCCATTATACTTGTACTCTTACTAATTGGTCGGTTCTGCGACAATGGAAGGACTGAACAAGTGCTAGGATGGGAGATACTAGCCAAACGAGTGTCATCTAACAAACACTAACCTAGTGTTGGATCCCAGGCAAGCCCTGGAGCATTCTAAGCCTCCTACGTTTTTATAAATATCACTTGAGTTCTTTATGTTTGATGCATTAGGTTATAAGAGTTGATTGGAACCACTTGATGCATAGAACTACCTTGTCCAGAAATATACCTTGAACCCTATGTAGGTCCAGGATCGACTGTATGCTTAGCAATGCTTAGACCGGTAGAAGTTGGGTGATTTTCTGTCACCTGCGAGATATAGGTGGATATCAAAGCACGGTTGGCTATATTTGCTATCATGGAAATAACCATGTGTTGATAAATAAAAAGGAGACCGAGCAGGATGTCGATAGAGAAGCAACAAGACATGGAGGTCTTGGGTGTGGATCTATCCCCGTCTGTGTCGGTTAAGGACCGATTCGCTGTACGTCCTCATGTCATGTTGAACGCATGCCTATCACTTAGTTGACCGGATAACTCATTCTGACCGCGAAGCCGAGTAGCTCAACTCAGGCCAGAAGGCCGGGAAGTGAAAGTGCGTACTCTGGCGGTAGTAAGGATGTGCGGGGAGCCATTGGCGTAAGTCCAAAGGTGAGATTGACCACCTGACAGAGTGGATTCCCTGAGAGTGCGGCGCTGCTTGGAACCATGAATTTGTTCCTGAGTTGTACCAAAGGTGACCCAAGACAACCACTGATCAGGTTGATTGGGTTTATGTTAGGAATAATTCCCCAGCTAGGTAAGAATCGATTCGAATCGCCGTCTCTCCCGGATAGTGAGAACTTGACTGAGCAGCGGCAACGTAGAGACACTTAATTGAACGTGATGGTTATAATGATGATGATGATGTTACAACATGTGGGAGTATTAACCCCTATACCCTTACGACTAGGTTTGGGCCGGCCCGGTCCAGGGGGTTCGGTCCACCAGAAGACGATGTGCGGCCCAGCCGATCTGCTCAGAGTTCCGCGCAAGGAATCAAGGCATACTTGGAGATCAAGCAAGATCTTGGTCGGTTAGAATAGGAATCCTTATTTGGCCACTTATGGCAATTGTAATCGGTTAGGATTAGTTTCTAGATCTGTAACCCTACCCCAGACTATATAAGGAGGGCAGGGGACCCCTCTAAAAAACAATCTCATTGACATACAACAATACAATCAGACGCAGGACGTAGGTATTACGCCCTCACGGCGGACAAACCTGGATAAAACCTCGTGTCTACCTTGCGTCATCATCTCGTTCGTAGCTTGCGCACCTGTCTCCCGATAATCTACTACCTTGGGCATACCCCTAGGTAGACTGCCGACCATATTTCATCGACAGTGGCACGCTAGGTAGGGGGTGTGCGTACTGCTCCCCAGACAAACAAGATGGTCATTATCCCCGGCTCCATGGCTACGCCGAACGGCCTCACGTTCACCATCGGCCAGATCACCTAGACCACTAGCTGCGACAACTTCATCGCCATGACAACGGAGGAGGCGTAGATCCAATCTGCATCGACCACTGCTTCACCAGCATCGGCTACGGCTCCGACCACGTTGGATCTAGCTTCGGCCACACCAGCGTCGTCCTCAGCCACGCCGACAGCTCATCATTCGCTTCCTCGCTACAAAGGGAGATAGATCGACAACACCGACCTGCTCGACTCCATCGATCGGGTCGGCACCAAGCTTGCTGAAACCCTAGCTCTGGTAGATTTGATTCAAAATCAACCTACCGAGCAGGTAGCCACTACCCACAATAGATCTACCTGACCAGCTTGGGCCAGTCGTCCTGCACGACTCGGTATGGATCTCGTGGTCACGTCTACTCTTGAAGGGTGCTCTGTTCGTCACCGACCAACCCCCGCAACCGGTCTCCGACTCTCCGAGTGCGAAGCCTTGATGGAGAATCACTAGGCCCAGCCCTATGGCCTGCAAAACACTATTTCCAACTATGCGTGCAATATACAACGACCTCGGTCAAAGCCACGCAACTTTGTCAACATGGTTCGGATCGAGGAGTACCAAGAAGGATCGGTCCACACAGTTCAAGAGGGCGGCTCAAGCTCCCCATCCAGCACCGCATCTAATGGCTCCATCCACACTGAGCTTTAGCTTCGCGACGATGAAGAAGTTGATTACGATCTGGATATCCCAGACCGCCCCCCGGGGTTTCCACGATTCCCATCCTTCCCACCAAGGCGAGGAGACTTAATCAATGTCGTCAGTAATGATGAACCCCCGACAGTTGGTGAAATAGAACAATAAAGGCTAGCACGCGAAACGTGCAATATTGACCGATTTAATCACAGACAAGCCAAAGCCGAGGCAGAAGTGGAGGCACGACGCATAAGGCTCCAGCCACGTGATCTCAACAATGCCTTTGATAGGGTAGGGGAAAAGCAGGTCTTCATGACTCCAAGCGCCAATGTAGCTGTTGCTATGGCGACATTGCAACGACTGCCCAATACCCCAGAAATCCAGGCAATTCGTGATGATATGCAAGCCTACCTGATGGCTGCTATGGCCCAGACCGTAGAGATTGTGAACCAAACTCGGGCTCCGACCCCCTCAGTCGAATCAAGCCACAGTCATCAGTATTCAAGTTGCCCACAGCCACCCAACCAACGTGGCTCGCGCAACAACGTCCCACCTGACAACCGTCAAGGCAGAAACGGTGGTCATGATGGTGGTCGGGACGACAACCGCCGCTACAACCGGGACGATAATCGACGAGAAAACCGCGACAATTACCGTGATAACCACGATCGCAGGCTCAACCAGGGCGGCAACCGGGATCACCGTGATGGCAATAACGATCTCCGCCATTATCTCAGAGAACACGATCTGCGCGATCGCATTAACCAAAGAGCCAACGATCATGCATCTCACGAAAGCTATCGCCGTATGGAATATGATACTACCCACGGCCCTCCGGGTTTGAAGCAGTTCACTCCTCACCTTCGCCAAGTCATGTGGCCAAAAAACTTCAAGCTCGAAAAACTCTAGAAGTACGACGGCAAGGAGAACCCAGAGTTATGGGTCATGCTCTACGAAATCGCGTGCAGATCAGCCATGGCTGATGAGCACGTCATGTCTAATTACTTCCCAGTCGCCATCGGCCATGCAGGCCACCAATGGCTGGTCAGCTTGCCGGCAAACTACTTTGATTCTTGGCAAGAGATCAAGCAAGCATTCATCGACAATTTTATTGCTACTTGCGAACAACCCGGCAACAAATATGATCTGCAGCGGATTCGAGATCGCAAAGATGAGCCACTACGCGAGTACGTCTAACGCTTCCCGGAGATGCGCATCAAGGTCCCATCAATCTTCGACAACGATGCAATCGAAGCTTTCATCACTGGTCTCCGCTTCCACGATGCCCTAAGAGACAAGCTCCTCCGCAAAAGACCTAAATCGGTCACAGCGCTCCTAGCTACCGCTAAAAAATATGCGGATGATGATGATGCCAAAAAGATAATCATCGAAGAAGCAGCAAGGGTTCCACACTCCGACCCCCCCCCCACCGCGACGACTACCGCGGCAACCGTGGTCGGAACGACAATTTTGATCGCCGCAATCAGCGCAACGATTCTCGTGACCACCACGACCAGCGTAATCATCGGCGTAATCGCCGTGACGATTACAGGGGCAAGCGTGCTCGGGAAGATGACGGCGAAGTCAACATCGTTAAAAAAGGTGGCGAACGTCGCAATTACGAAGAAGACTACGCCAAAGCATTGAAAGGACCCTGCCAGCTCCATCCCAAGTCAAACCATACCATGGAGGATTGCCGTGTTCTCAAATCCATCTACACGCGCCAATACGCTCTGGATAAATCCGACAAGCCTAACGACGCAGGGGAGCAGCGTGATGAGGACAACGATGATGAAGATGCAGATCCCCATCATAAGTACGTCAAGCCAACCGACCGCATCCACACCATCATTGGGGGCAGAGTGTCCATCGAGACCAAACAAGAGCGCAAGCTGCTCGCCCGCGCTTGCCTGAACGTGGCCAATGCCGACAACCTCATCGCCGATTCGCGGCTCCCTCTTTGGTCTCATCGCGAGATCTCCTTCAGCAGAAAGGACCAATGGGCTGCAATACCTAAGCCAGGGCATTTTCCTATGGTTCTCGATCCTTGTATCAACAAGGTTAAGTTTGATAGAGTGCTGATTGACGACGGCAGTTCCATCGATATACTGTTCAAGAACAGTTTGCCGGCCCTAAAGATAACCCAGGCTGATCTCAAGCCATACGAGGCACAGTTCTGGGGTGTTCTCCCCGGACAGAGCTCCACACCTCTCGGGCAGATCACGCTACCTGTGCAATTTGGTACTCTAGACCACTTCCTCACCGACTACGTCAACTTCGTGGTCGCTGACTTCGAAGGCACCTACCATGCTATCCTTGACCGACCAGCGCTCACCAAGTTCATGGCCATACCTCACTACAGGTATTTGGTGCTCAAGATGCCTACTGAGAAGGGGGTTCTAACTCTCAGGGGCAACGTATACGCAGCTTACACCTGCGAGGATGATAGCTTCAAGATAGTAGAGGCTCACGACCTCTCTATTCGCATGGCCGAGACCATGCTCGACGCCAAGCAGACCCCAGCCGACCACCTGGAGATCCCGGAGCTCGAGGCCCCACGCAAGAACATCAAGTCCAAAGAGCACAAAGAGATCCAGCTGGTCGACGGTGATCCCAGCAAAACAGCCCTTATCGGGGCCAACCTGGATCCTAAATAGGAAGACACGCTCGTCAGGTTCTTGAGGAGCAACGTGAGTGTGTTCGCATGGAAACCCGCTGACATGACCGGTGTACCTTAGAACATGATCGAGCACTCCTTAAATGTCGATGGCAAGGCCAAACCCATCAAGCAGAAGCTACGACGGTTCGCTCGCGACAAAAAGGAGGCTATTAGGGTAGAAGTTACACGGCTTTTAGCAGCCGGATTTATCAAAGAAGTGTATCATCCAGAGTGGTTAGCCAACCCAGTTCTTGTACGCAAAAAGAATAAGGAATGGAGAATGTGCGTTGATTACACTGATCTCAACAAACACTGCCCTAAAGACCCCTTCGGCTTACCTCGCATAGACGAGGTCATAGATTCAACTGCCGGTTGCGAGCTGCTCTCCTTTCTCGATTGTTACTCTGGTTATCACCAGATCGCTCTCAACAAGGACGACCAGATCAAGACATCCTTCATCACGCCCTTCGGCGCCTACTGCTACACAACCATGTCATTCGGGCTTAAGAACGCTGGGGCTACCTACCAACGCGCCATACAGGCCTGCCTCAAAGACGAGATAAAAGACGACCTCATCGAGGCTTATGTTGATGATGTGGTTGTTAAAACCAAGGAAGTACACACCCTTGTCAACAACCTAGAATGTACCTTTGCAGCCCTTAACACATTCCAATGGAAATTAAACCCAAAGAAGTGCATCTTTGGTGTTCCATCTGGTATACTGCTCGGCAACGTCGTCAGTCACGACGGCATACGCCCTAACCCAGAGAAAGTAAAAACTATCTTGGACATGAAGCCGCCTAAAAAGGTGAAGGATGTTCAGAAGCTTACCGGATGCATGGCTGCCCTCAGTCGTTTCATATCTAGATTAGGCGAAAAAGGACTACCATTTTTCCAGCTGCTCAAAGCATCCGAGAAGTTTGAGTGGTCGGAGGAAGCAGACGCTGCTTTTACATAGCTAAAACAATTCCTTACATCACCTCCGGTCCTCACTGCTCCCAGAGAAGACGAAACCCTCCTGCTTTACATTACGGCAACTAATCGAGTGGTCTCCACTGCCGTGGTGGTCGAGCGCGATGAGCTCGGCCACGTCTACAAGGTACAGTGACCAATTTATTTCATCAGTGAGGTGCTCAGCGAATCTAAGACCAAGTACCCACAGATTTAGAAACTGATCTATGCCATACTAATTACATCCCAAAAGTTGAAACACTACTTCGACGGATATCGTGTGGTGGTCGTGACCGAGTACCCTCTGGGAGACATCATTCGCAACAAGGATGCAAATGGGCGCATCGTCAAATGGGCAATGGAGCTGAACTACAATCAAGTCACAGGCACTTGTCAATTTCATCGTTGAGTGGATAGACTTAAGCACACCTGCCTCTTAGGGGCCCGCCGAGTATTGGAAGATGTACTTCGATGGCTCTCTCAACATCGACGGTGCAGGAGCAGGAGTCCTTTTCGTATCACCATCCAAGGAGCTGCTCCGATACGTCCTTAGGATTTATTTCCCGGCGTCTAATAATGCCGCCGAGTACGAAGCATGCCTACACGGTCTGCACATTGCGGTCGAGCTTGGCGTCAAGCGTCTCTATGTCTATGGAGACTCGGCTCTGGTCATCAACCAACTCAACAAGGACTGGGATACGACCAGCGAAAAGATGGACGCATACTGCAAAGCGATCAGAAAGCTGGAAGGCAAGTTTTATGGCATCGAGTACACACATGTGGTCTAGGACAAAAATCAAGCAGCAGATGCGCTGTCAAAGTTAGGATCATCCCGAGCCAAAGTCCCACATGGCGTATTTGTTCAAGACCTGCTCACGCCCTCCGTCAAAGAAGAAGATCCCACGGTTGACAAGCCTCCAGACCAGCCATTGGTGGCTACGGTTCCGGTGTCAAACACCACCAAGAAGCCCGACTGGAGAGTACCTTTCATCAAGTACCTGACAGATGGTAAAGGTTACACCGATCGGACAGAAAACGAACGCCTGATGCGCCGCAGTAAGCAGTATCTGCTCGTCGATGGCAAATTGTGGCGCAAGAATGCGAAGGAGGAAATCTTGATGAAGTGTATAACCCAGGAGGATGGCGAACATCTCCTAGACAAAATCCACTCTGGCTCCTACGGCAACCACGCGGCCTCGATAACGCTGGCCGGCAAGGCTTTCTGAGCAGGGTTCTATTGGCCGTCAGCCGTAGCCGATGCAGAGAAGCTAGTCCGCCATTGTGAAGGTTGTCAGTTTTTTGCTAAGAGAATCCACATACTAGCACACGAGATTCAGACTATACCAGCCTCTTGGCCCTTCGCATGCTGGGGACTGGATATGATCGGGCCTTTCAAACCGGCCCCTAGAAAATTTACATGCGTCTTTGTGCTGATCGACAAATTCTCCAAGTGGATAGAGTACATGCCCCTGGTCAAGGCATCTTCAGAAAAGGCTGTCGCGTTCCTCGACCAGGTCATCCACCGCTTTGGCATACCCAATAGCATCATCACTGATCTGGGTACTCAGTTCACCGGGAACGTTTTTTGGGACTTCTGCGATGAAAGGAGCATAATAGTGAAATACGTCTCGGTGGCACACCCTAGAGCTAATGGACAGGTCGAGCGGGCAAATGGTATGATACTGGACGCACTTAAGAAGAGGATGTATAGAGAGAATGACAAGGCTCCTGGAAGATGGCTCAAAGAGTTACTAGCCGTGGTCTGGGGTCTCAGAACCCAGCCCAGTCGCAATACCGGCGTATCACCATACTTTATGGTTTATGGCGCTGAGGTAGTGCTCCCAGCAGATATAGCCTTCAGATCAGCACGGGTAGAGAACTTCGACGAAGACAAGGCCAAGGAAGTGAGGGAGCTCAAAGTGAATAGTGCAGAAGCGAAGCGACTCGATTCTTGCGTACGTACAACCAAATACCTTGCTGTTTTACGCAGGTACTACAACAAGAACGTCAAGGAGCGGTTCTTCGTGGTCGGGGATCTGGTCCTGAAGTGGAAGATGAATCAGGCTGGTGTCCACAAACTCGCAACCCCATGGGAAGGACCCTTCATGATCAAGGAGGTCACACGCCCTACGTCTTATAGGTTAGCTCGCCTAGACGGCACAGACGTACCCAATTCCTGGCACATCGACAAGCTTAGGCGTTTCTATGCTTAGCCACTAAGATATGTACCCCTCTTGTACTTTTGATGTATTTTAATAAAGCTATTATGATTTCTCCGGTCACTCTAATGTGTCACTTTGAAGTCTTTTGTTATTCTAACTTTACCAGTTAAAATCGACCACCATTCCTTCTCGGGTTCTCGGAGAAGGCCCTGTCTCCGGTTCCTCCCAACGCGTGCATGGAATCCGCTCTCTACGCTACGGGTGATCGGCAGGCGCTCTCTAGTTGGACTTGTGTGTTTCTACGTGTGCACAAGCTACGCACCTCACACTCCGACTGCAAGACAAACCAGGGCCGTACAAACCTTTTATGATGACGTGTCGACTAAACTGGTACAACTAAACAGAACGCCAACACATTCTAACTTAGTTATATCAACATGATATCCGAGTTTAAACACGTTTTTTACAAAACAAACAAGCTCATGTTGAGATACAGTTACGTTATTACAAGCTTGCCTAAAAAGGTCCAAGTTTACAATAACACAACTACATCTTCTTCTACAGCTATAGCCTACACTATTGGCTGGTCGGGGCACGCGGCTCCTGCTACTCGCAACGCCTGACATCGTGCTCGGGTCTCTAGGACTCCGGCATTGATCGAGCTGAAGAAGATGGCCCCATCGATGCTTGGCTGGTCGAGACCGCAGGCTTCGCCAGTTGGCTTGAAGATGACGGCGCTTCCAGCCGATTTGTTGATGGCGTTCCTTGTACGGGCGGTGTTGCACCTCCACATAGGTTAATATCGCCAATTATTTTTGTCGACAAGTCCAGCTGGGTCATCCGTAGCTCCTCGGCCTTGTCTGGATCTACCTCCTTCGGGTATCTAGCCTCCAGGTGCTTGAGATCGATCAGGGGGTAGTGAGCACGTACCATGCTTAGTACATGTGCGCCTGTGTACTCTCTCGCCTCCTTCACGAACTCCTGGAACCATCCCCATGCCCTTTGGCATCTCTCGATCAATCCCAGCTGTGGCGTCTTTGGCACATCCTCTGCTAGCGCCGGACCGATGAGGTTAAGGACTGGCAAAATGCCCTTTGCCACCTCCTGGCATCGGCTTTCCCAGGTGTCACGGTCCCTGGTGATCTCTTGGCATTGCGCCTTCCAGTCGTCACGGTCTTTCATCATGGCCTCCAGATGTTTCTTTGCATTGTTTTTTATAACTGCAAACCGCACATGCCGTTAAGACGTTAGACCACGCCAAACTATGGTGGCAACAAAAACGAGCAAAGGCGGTTGGACAACTTACCTTTCATCTCCTCTGTCATCTTGGTCGTATGGTCCTGGAGCTGTGACTGGTCTTGCGCTAGTTTTCTGTTGTTCTCGTTTAAGCGATCACACTCCCCGACCACGCGACTGTTCTCCTCGGAGACGGATCACTTTAGCTTCTAAGCTTGCACTACAGCTGTTACTACCAACAACGCAATAGCACTTGTCAGTAGTCAGTATGATCAAGCGGCTACTTACTTGTTCTTTCCCGCTCTTTCTTACTGAGCTGGATGACTAGGTTTTGGTTCTGGGAATATTGCACCATCTTTTCATGATTGGCGGTTTCAAGTCGCTGGCGCAAGCGGTCCACCTCCGCCATCAGCTCCTTGTTGTTTGCAACGATCCCATCGATCTGGTCGAAACATTTCTTGCGGTACCTTACGGTCTTCATTAAGTCCTGTGTGCAGATAGCTAAGTAAGACAACTACGACTAGAACGCACGACCAGGGGGTGAAGCAAAGCTTACCTGCACTTCCGTAACAAGCCGCTTCGCCGCCCGTTCAACTTTCTTGGTTTCTTCGACCTCCGGGATTTCCTCATGGATAACCCATTGGTCGTTCCGCCAATGCGACACATACACATGTTGTCGTTTGTCTTGCGGATGGCCCAGGACCTCCTCCACCTCGTCCTCTTCGGGCTCTTCTTTGAGTCCTGGTGCTGGTCCAGCGTCAGCAGCATCTGTGATCACCATAGCCTTCCCACGAGATGCAGCGTCGGTGAATGAGGTCTGTGCTCTCACCTCCGTCCGCTGCTCCTCGGTTTGCTCTGTTACCCTCGACGTTGAGGTGTTGCCCTCAGCAGGTTTAGCGTTCGGAACACTCATGCCTGGCTCGGCTGGTCCCTCGACCACCCGCTCGAGGACTGTTGTCTGACTGCTCGCTTGTTGAGGCCCCGACGGATCTTCTACTATGGCTTTCTCGGTGGTCGGCTGCTGGGTAGTCTGCTCTGTACTTATTGGCGGCGCCATGCCACTTCCGGCTAGCTGGTCCGGACTTTCTGTGGACGCCGAGCTAGTACATCCGAGATAAGTTTAGAAAGAAATCATATTAAATGCAAATTGCTAACTTATGTTAAGGTTACAAATATTTACATGTTAGAAGCATGGAATGATGTGGAGAAGGCGCGTCTCTTCGGCTGTACTTCCTTCACTTGTTGTGCGGATGACCCCTGGTCTCCCTCTACATCCAGCATCGTCGTTGGGCCTTGGTGCTCGACCCCCCCGCCACTTGTCCTTCATGTTGCAGTGGTCGGTGGCGGGCATGGTTGAGTTGTCGCTCCCGTCGCCGGTCGCGTTCCTTGCCCAGGTACTCCCGAGGTCGACCCGACTGCATCCTTCACCGCCATCGGTGATGTGGGTCCCACAGGCACGGAGGACCCATCTTGCTCCATTGACTCTAGTTGCTTCCTCCTTTTTGAGGGACAAGTTGAAAGGTGTATGCGTCTTCTCCCTCCTCTGCGTTATCGTCCGGCCAAGCAAAAATCATCTGCCGACGCTTGCTGGCTGGGTTCTCCTCCGGGTCCTCGGGCTCATTGATACTTAGCGCTCCTCTGGTGAGCAGGGTGGTTACTGACCTCTTCTTCGACTATTTGGGGGTAGCCGGCCGCTTACTAGCAGCTTTGGCCGCTGCCTCCTCTCCAGCTCCGAGCACCACCTAGTCGACATCCTTGTCCTCGATCTCGATGCTAGTCTGGGTGGGGGGATCAGCTCCTTGTGGCCACTCTACTCCAGGGGGTGGCGACACAAACACTGTCGCTCTATCCCGACCATTAACCTGGGTAACAAAAGGGGGTGAACATAGTAAGTGTTCACTTACCCTATCACAATATAAGACTACAGGTACGCGGCAAGACGAGTTACCTTTGGGGGAGGTCGGGCAAGCTTGAAAGCATGCTCGATGTCGCCCAATCTGGCATAATTTGGATCGGCTAAGTTAAATAGCTCGCCAATTCTAGCTTTGACTTCGATTTTGTCAAGCGCCCTCTACCTCATCCTCGTCGGGTCTACGCTCCCTTGATACTCATAGCCAGGATGAACCCTCCTCTGGCAGGGCTGGACCCGTCGACTGATGAAACTCCCGACTACGCTCGGACCATCCAGTTTTTTCCACGAGATCATTCCAAATATTTCTGGGATCTGTCCCAGGTGCTCGGGTTTCTCCGACCAGCTTGTCTTCTTCTCCGGAATGTAGCCAGCGTCGCACAGCGTGATCGTGTTTGGCTCTTCGCGGATGTAGAACCATTTTTTGTACCAATCGTCGAGCGACGTGTTCCATGGGCGGTGCAGGTACTGGGCTTTCATGCTGTCACGGAGGTTGAGGTACACACCATCGGCTATCTTCGAACCACCGCTTCCTTTCTTTCGCAGACAAAAAAGATGGCGGAAAAAATCAAAATGGGGCTGGAAGCCGCCATACGCTTCGCACAGATGAATAAAAGTGGCGACAAGGAGAATCGAGTTGGGATGCAGATTGCAAATCCCAATCTCGTAGTAAAGACAGAGCCCCTGAAGAAATGGATGCGTCGGAACTCCAAATCCCCGTTTAAAGAAATCCTCGAACACCACAATCTCACCTGGTTGTGGATCGGGGTACCTCTCGCCCTCTGGCGCACGCCATCCTACGAGCTCCTTGTTGTGGAGTACCCCCATGGTGACGAGGTCTTCAATGGTCTGCTCGTTGCTTTTCGACTTCCACCATTCCTTCGCCATGACCCCTGCTTTCTTCTGCGCATCACTTTTCGCCATCTCCTTTCATTTTCCGCCTCTGACTCTGGCCTTGCTGGTGAATGGGGAGTGTGCTGATCTTCAACAGCAGCGGGGGATTAGCAGGGGCGGCAGTCGAAGCGGCGGTGGGTTGGTTGGTGGCGATTTCGGATCTGTTAGGATCAGTCGGCGAGAGGAAGACGAAAGCTGTGGTTGCGAATGGCAATGGGGTTCAGTAAATAGTAACTGGCCTATCATATGATGTATTTAATCCAAGAGTTACGTCGTTTCGTCTGCCCAGGATTCTTGGGGGACGTGCGCACGCGCCGCAGACGGCTGTTTTTCACATTTGCAGTATTACTCAGCTCCAAGAACTACGCCAATAAACTCACCTCTTCGTTGCCAGTGTGGGAGGGCCCACGCTGACGCACCTACTGACAGGTGCCACGCAACTATTCGCTTGACAAGACAAAAAGGCAGTATGACGTGCTATACCCGTCCACTTTTTTGACCAGACGTGTCAGACCGGACTTGTCAGAACAAATAAATAAATAAATTCATAGAATAATAGTAATAGTGGCATATGGTTTTTTTGTCACATTCCTTGTGCTTGGGGACTGTCCTGACCACCATCATGCTCGAAGACTGTCCTGACCACCATCGTGCTCGGAGACTGTTCCGACCACTCTCGTGCTCGGGACTGTCTCAACCACCCTCGTGCTCGGGGACTGTTCCGACCACTCTCGTGCTCGGGACTGTTTCGACCGTCCTCGTGCTCGGGGATTGTCTCGACTATGGTTATTCTCGGGGATTCATCGATTTCCCCATGCTGCGCTCGGGGACTGCTCCGACCACTCTCCGACTATTGCTTGGGGACTACTCTCCTCGGCTACATGTGATTTGTACTCACATACAGTTGAGAGGCATTTATTTTTTCTTACTTAGACCTTGCTACAAGGCTGATACCTCGCCTTCCAGCAAGCTCGGGGACTACATCGGTACGATGCACCTGTCGGTGCATCTCGTATCGCCTGTACGATGATTGGATTCTCAACTTAACTAGAAAATCTTTTTTAGACCCTGGCACCATATGCCTACGTCACCTACTATCAGGCTCGGGGACTAAGTGGGCACACTTCACCTTGCGGTGAATGTGCTTATTTTGTCGACCCCTACGCTTTGATTGTTGGCCATAACTACTCCTGTACAAGGGTCACTTACATTTCTTTTCAGAAATACAAGTGGACACACTTGATCAGGAAAGAAATCTTTTTATTTTTTTCTTTAGAGCACCATGCATTCTTCGAACAACCGGAATCTTCGGCTATAAACGTGGTCTACTGCTCTCTGTGCTGACCAGATTACTGGTGCATTTGCTTGGTCAATGTTTCAACCAATTGGAGATGACATGAAGACAGATCGCATTAGCCGAAGAAGATCAAATGGCGTGTCGCAACATAATACATGGTGCTCGGGGACTAGCTGTGGGGGTATTAACCCCTATACCCTTACGGCTAGGTTTGGGCCGGCCCGGTCCAGGGGGTTCGGT
This sequence comes from Miscanthus lutarioriparius, assembly GCA_904845875.1. Taxonomy (NCBI): domain Eukaryota; kingdom Viridiplantae; phylum Streptophyta; class Magnoliopsida; order Poales; family Poaceae; genus Miscanthus; species Miscanthus lutarioriparius. The sequence goes on from CAJGYO010000019.1 coordinate 20,727,616, forward strand.
CCACCAGAAGACGACGCGCGGCCCAGCCGATCTGCTCGGAGTTCCGCGCAAGGAATCAAGGCAGACTTGGAGATCAAGCAAGATCCTGGTCGGTTAGAATAGGAATCCTTATCTGGCCACTTATGGCAATTGTAATCGGTTAGGATTAGTTTCCAGATCTGTAACCCTATCCCCTAGACTATATAAGGCGGGCAAGGGACCCCTCTAAAAAACAATCTCATTGACATACAACAATACAATCAGACGCAGGACGTAGGTATTACGCCCTCACGGCGGCCGAACCTGAATAAAACCTCGTGTCTGTCTTACGTCATCATCTCGTTCGTAGCTTGCTCACCTGTCTGCCGATAATCTACTACCTTGGGCATACCCCTAGATAGACTGCCGACCATATTTCGTCGACACAACATTATACCGGTTATGGTTACTATTGTCTGTTACTAAATGATATCCCATATGTTTGGCACAGGTTAGTTGCTAATCTAGAGATGAATAGCTATAATTAACTTGATTACTGAATTGTAAAAATGTATAGCTCAATTCTTGGCTTTTATGCAAAACGTTATCAAGCTAGCCCCATTTATAAAGCCTTGCATACTCCTTAGTGTCACTTTATTTCTGGTTTATGATGGATAAGTTTAGTTGAGTACATTCGAGTACTCAGGGTTTATCCCACCATGTTGCAGGTCAAGTTCTTCGCCTGCTGAAGATGGTGGCTAACCGCCGGTGGGCTCGGTGACTCTATATTTATTCCTCATCTATATGCTTTTATCTGAGGATGTCACTTATGCTAGCAATGTATTTGGAACTTATATTAATGTAATCATTTGAAAGCTATGTTGTTTTCACTAATCGGTTTTGAAACTCAAACTTGTACTATTATTGTGAACATATTTGTAATATTATTTTTGCTGTAACTCTACATATGTGATGTGTATTTGCTTAATCACGCGATCTTGGTTGTGATGTTGATTTACCGAGGTCTTTCGTGACACTTGGCGGACTACCGGGTTTATATAAGTGAAAGTATGCGCGTGTCAACGTGTTAGCAGGGATAGCCGCACTTGATCTTGTATAAATTGGGCGATTTTGTCACAATTTTGCTCCAAACGTGATGAACCAATTCTCACTTGGGCGACGGAAAGCCACCGTGTAAGGATGGGATAGGGGTTCGAGGGTTTCCTCGGCCTGGTGAGAAGGTCGTCTTCTTATTCGGAATGCTGTGGGGGCAGTCTTAACCTCTTCAGGTCAAGTTCTTTAGGATAATCCAGTTAAAACAGGTTGTGTTGGTGATCCCAAATGTACCTTTAGTGACAATTATGCATCCATTTCTCATTCGTTCTTTGAATATTCAGCTGCCAAGGTTATTTGGGGGAATAGTTGCTACTTGCTTTGAAGCAAATAATGTTCCAAGAAGCTTGAATCAAGTTTGGAAGTGGGTTAAAGTTTGGATTCCTAATGGAACTAATGTTCACTTTCTTGGCCTTGCTGCCACTTGCTGGCTATTTGGAAAACTAGGAATCAAGTTTGCTTTGAAGATAAATTTGTGCAAAGCCCAGTTGAAATCATATTGATGCGGACGTTAGCCATAGAATCAAAGCAGAGTGGATCAAGTGGCGACAAACTTATGGCATTCTCTGTGACAAGAGGATACCACAAAAGCTAAAATGCAAGTTCTATAGAACGACGATTAGACTGGCTATGTTGTATGGAGCAGAATGTTGGTCTACAAAGATACAACATATTCAACAACTGAGTGTTGCAGAAATGTGTATGTTGCGATGGATTTGCGGTCACACAAGAATAGACCGAGTTCGGAACGATGATATACGTGATTGCCTAGAGGTAGCACCAATTGAAGAAAAGATTATCCAACATCGGTTGAGGTGGTTTGGTCATGTCCAAAGGAGACCTCCAGAGGCACCAGTGCATTATGGAGTCCTAAGCCAAGCTAATAATATGAGGAGAGGTAGAGTAAGACCGAAATTGACATGGGGAGACAATAAAAAGAGATTTGAAAGTTTGGGATATACCTAGAGATCTATATTTGAATAGGAGTACTTGGAAAGCAGATATTGAAGTGCCTAACCGTGACTTGTGGCTCTTGGTGGGTTTCAACTCTAGCCTACCCCAACTTGCTTAGGACTGAAATGCTATGTTGTTGTTGCTGCTGCCAGTTGAAATCATATGCTATGCTTGCGCTCATGCAATTTTGGTCAGGGCTATACATGGAGGACATGCAGGAGCTGATTGCAGATGGGGTTTGTATTATGTTGCAGGCAATGTCAACCATCAAGATCAGAAAGCCAGGTAGTTGTGGAGATGGAATCACTAGGCTAGATGGTGCAAGCAAAGATTCACAGGATGGCGAAGCCTAAAGTTGACTGATCGTTGATGGATCGAGAGGCAACTGTTGTGGAACTTGAAAGGCTCTGTAATCCCTCATGAATTCTCTGATAATGGAAATGGGGTGATCTCGTGTCAAAAAAAGAAGAAAAAGCTCTGTAAACAACTGAATATACTGATGTAAATTGCAAGCAGCTGAAAGAATGAACATAATAAGCATAGCAGTACAAGACTAGTGGTTTTGCTGTTGATGTAAGCTGTCATTCAGTTGTCTCCTTTGAAAGAAAAAAAAAGGAACTGCATTCCAATGGTAGGTTAAAGCTGGTTCACTACAAAATGGTCAACTTGATGAATCCACAAGGCAATAGCTGACAGTGCATTCTATCTTCAACATATTGACAGTAGCTACTGCCTACCATCAACCTTAATCACAGGATGACAATTTCCCCAACTTGAGCAGCGACATGCAATTTGTCAGACATTGCTACAATATCTTGGGGTGACCGAGGACATGCATTATGGCAATATAGTTTATTTATACACTCCGCTGAAGATTTCCTGCTACTTCATGTACTGCTACATTTCTGATTCAAAACCAATGTTCCAAAACCCTTCTGGTGTCAGAGGCGGTGCATACCTGTACCGATGCCTTGATACACCATCGTGGTGCTCACATCGTAAGCTTGTAGAGCCTGCACCATCGCCATTTGCATGACCACCAGGAAGAACAGCATCATAAAACTTCTTGCACTGCTTGCACTCGACACCTTTCAGGTTCTCCCGATCAGCTTTCTTTCTCACTGATTCTCTATATTTGAAATCTTTCTTTGGTGGCTGTACTGATATTGTGTTTTGCTGCTTGGGAACTGCCATATTGGGGATGTGCCGGAGGGCTTGAGTTGCAATATTCATATCTTGGGTTTCATCATCTGAATTGTTGAATTCCATGTCTTGAGGAGGAGAGGCGGCAAGAGCCTGTGCTTCTTCTGGAGTTGTAGGGTTCCTGATGGTATTCTTGACAGCTTCCAGTGGTGTATCAAGGAAATCATCATGTGGATCAGCAACACCTGGTTCTTTGCATGCACGTGTCTCCCTCCAATTTAGACTTGGACCAGCGACGCTGGTTGAAGCATGTAGTTTTGAATTGTTGGCAGCATGATTTGGCAATGGATTAGGTGGGCGAGATGGCAGGGCATGGTGTGAGTTTCTGAATGGACCCCTGACTGAACTAGCATGTTGGGCAACTTGGGCTTTGGCACCTGGAGCAGAGTCATTCTTCAGGTCCCTTGTGTTGGAAAGGACCTGGATGCGCTCCTTGTTTGTGTGCTCCAAATCTGAAAACCAAGCAGTTAAGAAAATGTAAAGGCATTGGATCAATCAGTAATTCCGAGCATATTTAGGGGACAAGAGTGTCCAAGAATGGCAGATCAATCAGAGCCAATTAACAATGATTTACTTAAGATTTTCATTTGGGGGCATTGATCGGAATATCACACATAATTTACATGGGACAAGAATACAAATCCCCAGAATTATTCCAGGTAGAATAAATCACGAACAAAGATTGATGATTCAGAAAAAGTGAAGTAGCTCAAAGAAATTGACTGATTGACAAATTCGAATAGCTGTACCTTTGAGCTTTCTCTTACTTGGAGGAATTTCAGTATTTCTTCTATCTACAGGAATGTCCCCAGGAGGCTTGGAGCCTTCATGCTGGTCAATCTTCCCAAGAAGAAAGGTGTACTGAGACTTCAAATGCTTGTAGTTTGTCTTCAGCTGAGTGTAATCCTCAATCAAGTCCCTCCGCTTGCTCTGCTCCAGAAGCAGATCCTTATCCTTCAGGTCAACCTGCTGCAGCAGCCGCTGATGTGCCTCTCTCTCCCTGACCACCTCAGCGGCCTTCTCCTCAATCTCCCTCTGGAGCTGACGTACCACCTCACCTTTCCTCATCTCATCCTCCAACCTCCCCAGAAGCTGTTTCTTCTCGGCCTCATGCCTCACAGCCAATTGCTCAACCTGCTGCTGCAGCCGCTGATGTGCCTCTCTCTCCCTGACCACCTCAGCAGCTTTCTCCGCAATCTCCTTCTGGAGCTGACGTACGCCCTCACCTTTCCTCATCTCATCCTCCAACCTCCCCAGAAGCTGTTTCTTCTCAGCCTCATGCCTTGCAGCCAATTGCTCCGAATCCACAAGCTTCCCCTTCATCTCCTCAAGAGAGGTGCCCAGTTGCAGCAACCTCTCCTCCGCGAGCATCTTACCACGGCTCACCTCCTCCAGCTGGTTCACCAGGCCAGCCTCCCTCTTCCTCCACTCAGCCTCACTGGCCTTCATCGCGTCGGCGAGACGCGCCTGGACGAGCTTCGACTTGGCCTGGATGTGCGGGAAGAGCTGGCTGCAGAAGATGAACTCCATCTGGGAGACCTGGTCCTTCACTTCCTGGATGGTGGCCACGAAAATGGTGCTCAGCCCGGAGATGTACTTGAGATCATCCGCCGCGTCGACGCCGGCGCCACCGCAATCGACGGCCAGCGCCTTCCCCTCCATCTACACACCCAAGAACAGAATCGCAAACTCAGATTCGTGCGCTTGGCTAAACCCTAGAACTAAAATCGCCCAATCTGACCAGATCTCCCCGAGGGAGCACGTGAAATGCCGGTTCGAGAAGGAGATTAGGGGGAGGAGCTCACCTCGGGGACCCGATTTTACAGCGGGATAATCCTAGCAGTAGCCTTCCTCGCAGCTGGCCGCCGCCCGCCGCCCGCGCTCGCCTCAGTACCTCACTCCAAAATGTGGAAAAGATTTTCAAATGCTTCCCTCGCTGCTACTGCCCGCTTTGGTCGGTGCGGGTAATTTACAACTAGGACCCTGCTTTCAATCTATATTCGCCCTATACTATATCATATTTTCTAAATAGCACCTGCACTGTAATGCGATCAGAACCGTCCATTGATGATCTGGCGGAGAATCAGCGTTTTTAGGCTCAAAAGTGGGGCCCGTGAGCAGGGGCAGTGCGCCAACCTCTCGTCTCGACGACGGCAGGGGCGGCGGCGGCGCGCGCGCGAAGTGGTCAGTGAAATGCCCGCGCGTGGGCTCTCGGATACGACGCCACGCTTCCCATGCTCACCGCGCGCGGCCTCCGTCGGCTCGCGGCGGCGGTCTGCCTCGCACGCCGCTCCGCGTCGGCTGTGGCGGCGCTCCCCGGTGCAGGCGCCGCGCGGTTCCACGACTACGACGCCGCCATCACGGAGTGTGTCGAGAGGCGGGCGCTCCGCGAGGGGCGGCAGGTGCACGCGCGCATGGTGGCCGCGGGGTACCGCCCGGCGCTGTACCTGGCCACGCGGCTGGTGATCATGTACGCCAGGTGCGGCGCGCTGGAGGACGCGCGGAACGTGCTCGATGGGATGCCCGAGCGGAACGTGGTCTCGTGGACGGCAATGATCTCGGGTTATTCTCAGAACGAACGGCCTGACGAGGCCTGGGAGCTGTTCATCATGATGCTCAGAGCTGGTAGATCACTTAAATCATTTTGTCTTCTATTGCCACACGCACCAAACAGGCTCTTGTTATCTGGCTAACAAACCGACCAAATATGATAACGATGTGGCCTTGGACCATAGAGGTCTTCATTTCCAATGCAACTGGTCTAATGCTCTAATGGGCAAGTATGATGAATAAAATTATCTGATCTGCTTGGCTTGGTAATACATATCTGGTATCTAAACAAACTTTGATTTCCATGATGTCTCCACTGGGTTCATGATCTGCTTGGTCAGAGGCTAAAGTTATTCTCTATGAAATTTGTTGGTTATATTCTTCTGTTGATGCATTGTTGCTATCTCCATAAGCATGCATGCTGCACCACTATCCTTGAACCAAATTTTATAGCTTGGCCATCATAATTGTTTCTAACAATATATTAAGCCTGTCCTGGTAATCTGTTAGGTCTGTCCTTTCTCTTCTGCAACATGATATCCATTGGCCATCAAGTTTGCAAAGTTTGTTCATTGTTATAGGATGCACCAAAATTTTGACATCCTTCCAGGATGGTATATGAATGCTATTTTTCTAGCTTGAGTCATATATGTAATCAATTTACTTCTAACTGGCAGGATGCGAGCCTAACGAATTCACTTTGGCATCCGTCCTTACCTCCTGTACTGGCTCTCAAGGCATACACCAGGTCAAGCAAGTCCATGCTTTTGCCGTCAAGACAAATTTTGAGCTACACATGTTTGTAGGGAGTTCTCTTCTTGACATGTATGCCAAGTCAGAGAATATCCAAGAAGCTCGTAGGGTGTTTGATATGCTTCCTGCAAGGGACGTTGTTTCCTATACCGCCATTTTATCTGGCTACACCCAACTGGGCCTTGATGAGGAAGCCCTGGACTTGTTCAGGCAGTTGTACAATGAGGGGATGCAATGCAATCAAGTTACGTTCACAGCCCTTCTCAATGCATTGTCTGGACTTTCTTCCATGGATTATGGCAAGCAGGTTCATGGGCTAATCCTTCGTAGAGAGTTGCCATTTTTCATGGCTTTGCAGAATTCTTTGATTGATATGTACTCTAAATGTGGCAAGCTGTTATACACACGAAGGGTATTTGACAATATGCCTGAGAGATCAGTGGTTAGTTGGAATGCTATGCTTATGGGATATGGAAGGCATGGCTTAGCACATGAAGTTGTTCAGCTCTTCAGATCTATGCGTGACGAAGTGAAGCCCGACAGTGTTACTCTGTTGGCTGTTTTGTCTGGCTATAGTCATGGTGGTCTGGTTGATGAGGGCCTTGATATGTTTGATCATATAGTTAAAGAGCAGAGCACACTCCTGAATATTGAGCATTATGGATGTGTTATTGATCTTCTTGGACGTTCTGGACAACTTCAGAAGGCACTAAATTTGATAGAAAAGATGCCATTTCAACCAACTCGAGCAATTTGGGGTTCATTGCTTGGTGCTTGTAGAGTTCATACTAATGTTCATGTCGGCGAGTTTGTTGCGCAGAAGCTTCTTGACATCGAACCGGAAAATGCTGGCAACTATGTGATCCTTTCTAACATTTATGCTGCTTCTGGGATGTGGAAAGATGTTTTCAGAGTGAGGAAGTTAATGTTAAAGAACACTGTGATAAAGGAACCAGGGCGGAGCTGGATGATTCTTGACAAGGTTATTCATACCTTCCACTCCAGTGAGCGTTTCCACCCCAGGAAGGAAGATATAAATGCTAAAATTAAGGAGATATATGTTGCTATTAAAGCAGCTGGCTTTGTTCCTGATCTGAGCTGTGTGCTTCATGATGTTGATGATGAGCAGAAAGAACGTATGCTTCTTGGCCACAGTGAGAAGCTGGCCATAACTTTTGGACTGATGAGTACTCCTTCAGGCATAACCATCCAGGTTATGAAGAATCTTCGCATCTGTGTTGACTGCCACAATTTTGCAAAGTTTGTCTCGAAAGTTTATGGAAGAGAGATATCCCTCAGAGACAAAAATCGCTTTCATCTAATTACAGAAGGAGCTTGCACCTGTGGAGATTACTGGTGAAAGATAGAAAAGATACAATGCTATACTATTCAGATTGCTTTGCTGATAGGGGGAAGGTGTCCTTGTGTTGTTGATTGTAGTGCAGATAATGATATGTGAGGGTCCACTGAACACACTGAGATGAAATGATATGTATCATGTGCTCTACATTCTGATTTCAGATCACCACAGTACTTCAGAAAATGTAATTTTGTGAAGGATGTAATTCTACTTAGCTCTCTTGTATGTTCTGTCTACTTTAATAATCTCAGTATGTTTATACTTTATACTTCAAAAGATATACTACTGTGGTTATCAAAAAAATTGGGAATTGTTTCTCTTGTAGGTACCTTACCTAAATCATTCTAATACTAACTTCACAGTTTATGCTTGCAGACTCCGGTACCAGGGCTATATGAAAGGTTTATGCATGTAGCGCATAGTGTAAGCCATGCTCTAGTTGGTTACTTGCCTTGTAGGCAGTATATTCATAGCAAACATGGAACAAAGCTTCTTCTACCACGAAGCAGTTCAAACATCTACATCCACCCAACACTCAACATTTCTAAAGAGGTAGTTTTCAGAGCATATGTCTTCAGTTTCATCTCGCTGTAGTTAACTTTTGTATTATTTTTTTTGACGGCATAACTTTTGTATTATTTGTTTGCAAATGACATAAAAGTTTAGTATTTTATGCTATATACAAAAATTTCTCCTGGAACAGCCTGTGCTTCAATTTCAAAAGCTAAATCTGATAGCTCCATGCATTTTTTTTACTCCAACATATTTGTATCTTGTGCTTGCCAAAATGGAGATGTTTAAGTGTTTGGCAAAACTTGGTAATCTGAAACAATTTTTATTACAGGCACCGTTGGCCATGCGCTCCTTGTAACCTTGTAAACTGATGCTCTTCTATGGAATGCTGCATCAATTGGCACAGTGAAGTGGCAACTGAATTTTAAACTGCTGTTGTTGCTGTACAGTGGCAATTCAGTTATTTTCACTCATCCTATTCTTATCCTGTCATTTCTCTCCGTGTTTCTGAGGTAATTTTGAACTATCAGATGCAGTTCACTGTAATTTCCATAGTGATCTTTAGTTGTTTCAGAGTATCTTCAGATGCATTTCACCATTTATTAGATTAGTTCCCCCAAAATCCTTATCACCTTGTGCACAGAGGTAACATAAGGGCAATTGATGATTTGATGCCACTCAGGTCACGTAAAACCCACCATGAGCTACAACTGTTGCTGTTAGACATTTAGCTATCATTGGCCCCTGTGGTTTGTCTTTGTCATGAAGCTATAGCAATAACAAGGCCTTTAAGAACTATCATTGTTGTCAATAGCTATTTGAGGACTGCATATAATTGGTTCTTATTGTCTGGTATTACTATTAACCTACAATAATTCCGACAAGGTCCAAAAAATCTAGAATTATCGGCATTACCTTTTGTGAAGACCTTTGTCTGGTATTACTATTAACCTACAATAATTCCGGCTATTTGAGTATATGTTTTGCTGATCCATACAATTGCCTTATCATGGAACTAAGAAAACAGCTATGTTTGAAAAAGCTATCAGAATTGCTCCGTTGAGTGGGGAATATATTGTACATGTAGCAATGATTGATTCTTATCAGCATCTCTGTATGAATCTGGGAAAATGACAATAGTCAGGAAAGGTCACCATGGTTAGCTTTAGCTGTCACTGAAGCCATTTCTGTCTATTTTGCGAAAAGATGGTGAGATGATTATTGGTACTGCCTTGCCAAGAATGAGAAAGCGGCAAACAACACTGAGCACACTGTTTGCCTCCCTGCAGAATCTGTATCCATTCAGTGCAAAAGACAAGTTGTAGGAGATAAACTTGGTGCAAGTTTAGGTATGCCAGCTGTGCGCGCTACTATCTCCAAATTTTGGTAGCTTGTAGGAAATGCATAGCTTTGGAATTATGTGGAATTCATGATCATCAAAAATAGATTTAAGTGTTGGAGAATATTTTGGTTTTGTATTTTTATTAGGAGGACGGAGGAGGATAGTTATCTCAAATGGTAATGTACTAGCTGACAGCCTGACACCAAATTGTTTACAGTCCTTTGCATATGGATGAGCTTGTACATCAACGCAGCATAATTGATACTTTGTTAACGCAGTACTATTTTCAGATTTTAATTGAAATTGAAAGGAAAACATTATTACTGTGCATTTGACTGAGGCCCGCCCTTCCTGATTTTGGCCCAAGAGCGATAGAGACTCAGTGGACGGGCCGTGTTGAAGCTCGACACGCAGATGAGATGACGAAGACTCGAAGAGGAACAAAGGAAGGAGTTTGCCAGCGAGGCTCCAAGGACGAGCTGATCGGGCGGCGGTTGCGGAGGAGGGAGGGCAGTGGGCACGACGCCACGACGAGCTCGGGAAACGTGGCGACTATGGCCCTGACGCTATATCGACCCGAGACGAAATGGTGTTTTTCTTCTGACGCCGGAATAAAGTGTTTTAGTTTTTTTTTGTCATACTCACATCGGGCCAGTCACGCGCGCCCAGCCACAAGGTTTATCCGTCTGGCGTTTCATCCACCATGCAGAGCTGCAGCAGACCACAGCGCGCGCGCACACTCACCGAAGTTCGTCTCCCGTGACGCTTATCGACCCCGTCTTCGACATTTGACTCACTCGGAGTCGTTCGGATATATCACGCGCGTTCCTCGGAGTCGTTGGATCATCATCCCTCGAACCGATGGCGCGAGCTCGGCCGGCATTAGCCATGTCCGCGGCGGCGGAGTCGCTGCTGTGCGCGGCGGCGTTCGTGGAGCGCGGCGCGGCGCTGCACCTGTGCACGGACCGCCTCTTCAACGACACGCAGGGGCGGCAAAACGACGGCCTGCCGCACCTCACCCCGACGGAGGAGGCCACGTGGATGGCGCTCCTCCCGCGCAGGCTCGGGGCCCGGGCCGAGTTCGACTGGCTGGCGCTCTACCGCAGCCTCACGCGCGGCGGCGGGCCGGACGATGACGCCGGCGTCCCTGCACGACGTCCGCCTCCACGGCGACGACGACGACCACCTCACCACCGGCTCGTCCTCCTCCATGTACTGGCAGGCGCAGCAGACCAACCTCGAGTACCTGCTCTACCTCGACCCCGACCGCCTCACCTGGACCTTCCGCCAGCAGGCTGGCCTGCCCACCGTCGGGGACCCCTACGGCTGCTGGGAGGCGCCGGGCGGCCAGCTCCGTGGCCATTTCACAGGTTCGTTGCCCATCTTTAAGGCCCAGTTTGGTTCCTCGTGACTAGAAACTAAGAGCCTCTTTTAGTCCTTAAATCAAGGGGACTAAGAGAGGGACAAGTAGTTCTAGTTTACTCGTGCCTCGAGAGGTGTTAATTAGAACCGGTGGTCCAACCCCCCCCCCCAATTTCGCTTCATCGGTCACACTCACTCGAACTCTCCCCGAACCCTATCATCTAGCTCACACTCCTCCCCGCCGCCGCCTCTCTCGCCCGCACGACACCGCCTCCGTTCCTCCCCACGCTGGCGCCGCCCCTCCCACTCCTCCACACGGCGCATCCGCCGTGGACGGCCAATACAACCACTACCGGGATTCCTTCACTCAGGCATCGGTTTCTTCCTACGTCGCATCTGGCTCCTCTGCTTATCCTGCCTTCCCCACCGCCGACGAGTTCGGCCTCTATTCCCAGGCCCCGCCTTTTCCCTTCGCTGGCAGCAGCCAGTCTGCTCCCCACATGCGCATGGAGAACCTAGATTTGAATTCCCAAGTCGACGCCTTCCCCCACCTCGACGTCTTCCCCAACCAGGAGCAGCTGCAAGCGGATGGAGGTCGTGGCGGCCATGGCCTTCCTCCACTTGGCCTTGGCGGCAAAAGCAGTCTCAGCCACTTTCACCCTCCGCGCCCAAGCTCTCATAGCCGATCTGGAGCTAGATCCGGCGGGTGGCCATCACGATCTGGTCCGCAGGGGCTTCCAATGGCCGGAATATGCGGTGGTGACCGCAGGGGAAGGGTGCCCCTCCGCGTTGGTCGTGGATCCACATTTGCGGGCACTGCAGAGGATGTAGACCGCGTCGACAAAAACGAAGAACAAGACAACAACGACTTTGATCCACGTTTTCAGTCGGTAAGATCGGGTTTGGTACTAGGTACTAGTTGGTTAGTCATCAACAAAAAAGAAAGAGCGAACCCAACTAGATAACAGTATGCAGTTTATGTTTGACCTCTGCTTCTCTGCCGCCAGCACTATTACCGTGCTATACTATATTACTAGTTGATGTTGTCTTGTTCCATTACATCACTAATTAAACTGCTAGCTACGAGAGGCGAAATCTAGCATTCTATTAGGCTATCTATTACTAAAATACAAGACCCAAGTTGAGGCATAGGGCGTTCAATAATTCGGCATCTTCTCCAACAACAAGACCTAAAAGAGAATCATTCTCTCAAATGGGCTTTGAATGAATTCTCTTTTTAGGTCTCCGTATAGGATGTGGTGGGTCTCCACCATTTGAGTGCCCCCTGTTGGATTCGAGGATCCTTATATATCCATTTCATACGTCTGATGTTCCGCCGCCATTTGAGTGACTCCTCTGGATTCGAGGATATATACATGGTGGGGTGAGTGACACGGTGGGGTGAGTGAGTAATAAGCGAGCTAGCGAGAGATGTGGCATATCTCTGCTGCTGGAGTGCGTGCGTGGTGCAAATTTGTAATCGTAGACAGAAGAAGTGCTATTACTGAATGAATGAAGGAATCGAGGATTGAATTGGTGCAGGCATGGAATGCTCGAGCACTAGTAGTCAGTTACTACTAGTTTTAATATTTCTTGTATTATATTAGATTGTTGGTTAGCTTAGCTACATTCTATAGATGATAGATTGTAGTTGTGGTAGAGCAGAGTAGATGATGATGCTTTTTATTTTCTGCTTTTCTGTTCTGGTCAGTGGTAGGTACCTTTGCTGCTAGTTCCATGCTACTTATGTAGTTACCTCAATCATATTTGTTTTAACTAGGAGCATTTCCATGCAACATATTTGAGTATTGCTGCAGAGGTATCCTTAGAGTTTGGGTACTACACACATGAATGATGTGAATTAGAAAGATTACATTTATTGCCATGCTACTTATGTAGTTAGAGTTAGACTACTTTTTACAATAGCATTACCTTTTTATAGTTTTAGTTTATTGTCTTCATGTGAAGTAGTATGTGACTGTTATTTCAACCAGCTGAAGCCTCAAGTACCTCTTATTTGTCTGCATTTTGTACACCAATTTACAGTTGAGTTTTGCCGCATGCTAGATATGTGATGCCATCTTTTTACTGTTATAGAAGGATTATGACAAGGCACATTGGGGTGACCAAAACATATACTATTTCTGTGAACTTTTTATTGAACAAATGAGAAAAGGGAATTGGAATAATGAGACAATGATCACTAGAGGTAACAACAAAATTCGAAAAAAAATATTACCGCATCACTAATCTCTGGCATGACACCAAATGCATGAAGAATCGAGTAAAAATTGCAAGACAATGTACCAGTTCTGGTTGAAGCTTAATCAAAACACAGGGTTAGACCGAGAACCTGATGGCACAATTAATGCATCGCCTGAATGGTGGACCAACAACACAAAGGTACTTACTGCTTTGGTTTCACCTAGACCATGCGCCTTGCTCGGTGTGATGTGATCTAATCATTTGTGTTCTTCATCTGTGCATTTCAGGGACAAGCAGAGTGCAAGAAATTTCAGTCGGGCAATCCTGCTTACTTGCACCTTCTAATTGAGATGTTCCAAGGTGTGACAGTAGATGGGTCATCTTCATGCATCCCTAGACAGCAAGCATATGATGTTGTAGGGGATGACGCGGTTGAGGTTTCTGGGGTTGCTGCTTGGAGTCCTGCAGGAAGTGGGAACAGTCCAATGAGTAGTTCCAGCCGCAAGAGGGCAAGCAGCAGTGCCACTACAGCCGAGTCCATCCAAGAAATGCAAGTTAGGCGACAGTCCACCCAGGAAAAGCAAGACACCTTTGCTGAACATGATGAGTGGAATCATGTCCACTGGCCATTGACTCGTTTGATTTATTTACTGTTGTTTATTAGGGAACTCTGACATGTCCATTGACCATTGGCTTGTCTGATTTACTTACTGATGTTTATTAGGCAACTTGCGCTGTGATATGTCCATTAGCCATTGACTTGTTTGATTTACTTACTGCTGTTTATTAGGGAACTTGAACACATTTCGGATTGCCTTTGCTAACTACGCCTATGCCTTTTAATGAGCTATAGACCAGCTATTCAGTTTCATGTACACTCTCCAGTTTCTTATATATGCCACCTTACCAGCATTCTAGTATGCTTGATGTCATATAACTGTTAATAATTTTTTATTTTATCTTATATATATTGGTGGGTGCTTCAGGTAGTTGTGCACGTCAATTTTCATGCTACAAGTCTGCAACTGCATTTATGTCTTAATTCCATGTTATATAGGAAGTTTTATCTTGTAGACTTGGGTTACCCGAACCGAATGAGTTATCTTGCACCGTACAAGGAAACAAAGTATCATCTCAAGAGTTTCGGCAAGGACCAATGACAAGAGGTAAAAAGGTGCTCTTTAATTATTCGTCATTCTTCATTTCGAAATGTCATCGAGCGGTTTTGGAGTTTTGAAGATGAAGTGGAGGATATTGTTAGATTTGCCGAGTTATCCAATGGCAAAGCAAAGCCAAATAGTTATGGTTTACATGGCCGTTCATAATTTCATTCGAGAGAGTGCTTTAGCGGATACGGATTTTGATATGTGTGATCCGGATGAAAGCTATGTTCCAATGGCCAAAGCATCGTCTTCTTCTCAAGGAAATAGACAACGTATACGTCAAGGGGACGAAGATCGAAAATATGAATCAATTTCGGGATTGGATAGCTGATGGTTTATTTAGGAGATCGTAGGTCCGATGATTTGTAATATTGAATATTTATGAACTGCATGAACACTATTTTGAATATATGAATGATTTAGGGAGAGGAAAACCTGCCGGCAACATGGCAAGGCAAGGCAAAGCAAAGCAGCACGCCAAGGCAAAGCAAGCAGCGCGGGAATAGGGTACTGCCCCCAGCAGATTTGTGTATTGAATAAGGGTATCATGGTCTTTGTACAACAGATTAGTCCCTTAAACCAAACAACACGAGGGACTAGGCCTGTTCGGTTCATATTAAAGCCGGCTGATAAGTCGACTAAAGCTATTTTGTTGTGAGAGAAAAATACTATAGATTCTAGATAATCTTGATAAGTTGTGCAGCAGATTAGTGCTTGCCTTAAACGATCGTATATTTCTAGCTGAAAGGGATCTCCCACAAACCAGCTAAGAGACTTTTAGAAACCAAAGTAAACGTGCCCCTGATCTCTAGTCCCCAAGGGACCAGACAGGCCCAAATTCCGTTGCCGCTTCGTTCTGCTCGTGCGTCAGTTGTTCATCGGCGGACTTCTTTGTGACTCTCTTCTTCCACTCTCGCCTCGATCTTCCACTTGCTACTCTGCTCTTGTGTGTTTTCGCAGGGACACTACCTGAGCGCGAGCGCGCACATGTGGGCGGCCACGCACAACAACACCCTCAGGGAGAGGATGACGAGGGTGGTGGACATTCTCTACGGCTGCCAGAAGAAGATGGGCACGGGATACCTCTCGGCGTATCCCGAGAACATGTTCGACTTGTACGAGCAGCTGGACGAGGCATGGTCGCCATACTACACCATCCACAAGGTACGTGCAGATCAGGCGTTTGTCCTTCCTTTTTTTTTGTTCCATCCATGGTCCAATGCAACCTGTGTGTGATACGATCTCATCCTTGAAGCAGCAGCGTTGTGTATTAAGAACTGAAACCCCATCTCATGTTTTGTCTGATGCTTTGGTGTTCTGACAGATCATGCAGGGACTTCTCGATCAGTATATGTTGGCCAGTAACAAGAAAGGTCTTGACGTGGTGGTGTGGATGACTGACTACTTCAGCAACCGTGTGAAGTGATACAGAATTACACTATTCAGAGGCATTGGGAGGCCATGAACGAGGAGACCGGTGGATTCAACGACGTCATGTATCAGTTGTATACTATAACGGTAATCTTAGTGTCATTACAGTTGGTAGTATTCAGTAGTATCTTGACTTGGATTGTGCATCTCTCTGCAAACTTTGTGGTATTATGTTGTTCTTACAGCATTGGTTCTTACTCCCTACAGAGAGACCAGAAACATCTGACAATGGCTCATCTTTTCGACAAACCATGCTTCCTTGGACCTCTTGGTCTTCATGTCAGTACTTGGAATTTTTCTTTTTGCATTTCCAGTCTGGCCTACCAGCAATTAAGCGATATCGATCTCTGTCTTTCAGAAAGATGACATATCGGGCTTGCATGTAAATACGCATCTCCCTGTCGTCGTTGGTGCACAGAAGAGATATGAGGTCGTTGGTGATCATCTTTACGAGGTAAACGAAAAGTTGTGTCGACTTTACCAAGGACTCCTGCATGATTGATACTATTGTGCACTCACCTGTTTGACTGTTCAGGCAGTAAAGAAATTGAGCGAATTACTTGTGAGCCATTATAATCATATCAAATCATATCTTTTTTACGGAATTAAATGAAGATAATTTTATATAAAAATTATAGATCTCGACGAGATCTACAACTTTCTAGTTTTGAGTTTTTTAATTCGAAGTCGTTAAGATGCTCAAAAAAATTAATGACATATTTAGACCTAAGAGTATTTTTGACTTTTCACATCTGCAGTTGACACCGTTAGAGCCCAATCTGATGGCAGTGACATTGAGAACAAAAAAAAAGTTAGAGCAGTGGCGCTGGAGTCTGCCGAACTTTTTCAGTGGCTCACAGAAAATTACAATCTTTTTTAATGGCTCACCGAATTCCCTCAAAGAAATTGATATGAAATCTTTACAATTTGAGTTACCGAACACAAAACCAACCCATGGCACAGGACATCTCAACCTACTTGTTTGATGTGGTAAATTCTTCTCATACATTCGCAACTGGAGGTACATGTACCATAGAACACTGGTGAGTCATCACACTTACATTCACCATGCACTTTTTTTAAGAGTTCATGACTTCATGGTAATCTCCCAGCTCCAAATTTTTGTGCATGCCAGGCATGACCCAAAGCGGCTGGTGGACGAGATCAAAATAAGCTCAAACGAGGAGACCTGCGCCACCTACAGCTTCCTCAAGGTGAGCAGCCCCACTCCTCGTCTCCGAACGCAATCCTGAGACTTGCTTGCCTGCAGGTTTTGCGGAACCTGTTCCGGTGGACAAAGGAGGCCAAGTACGCAGACCACTACGAGAGGCTGCTCATCAACGGGATCATGGGCAACCAGAGGGGAACACAGCCTGGTGTCATGCTCTACTTTCTTCCCATGGGGCCTGGGCGATCGAAGAGTGTCAGTGGCCTGCCCCCCTCTGGCCTTCCGCCAAAGAATCCAGGGGGATGGGGAGGTCCAAACGACACGTTTTGGTGCTGCTATGGCACTGGTATTCTCTTCTTAAATACTTGCGATTGTGAAAGTTATTCTGTTTGTTGTTGTTGTTGCCTGAATCTTGTAGTTTGCGTTTACAGGGATAGAATCATTCTCAAAGCTAGGAGATTCCATATATTTCCTGGAGGAGGGTGAAACTCCAGGGCTCTACATCATCCAGTACATACCGAGCACCTTCGATTGGAAAGCCACAGGCCTCACTGTCAATCAGCAGGCCAAACCCCTGTTATCAACGGACCCCTTTTTCAAAGTTTCGCTCACCATTTCTGCAAAGGTAGCTTCTCAATAACACTGTCAGCCAGTCATGATCTTCAGGCTCCATTATTAGTTGCGAAGATCAGGATTATATTGTTATTTCTTTCACATTTCAAATGCTCAAGGAGATGCCCAATTAGCAAAGGTTAGTGTCAGGATCCCGTCATGGACATCAACAGATGGCACAACGGCAGTTCTGAATGGCCAGAAACTCAACCTGACATCAACTGGCAACTCAACTAATGGTATCTGAAAATCTTGATTTAAAAATATCAAATTTTATACTGTTCCATACGATACTATGAGAGTGATTCATGCACATTCAAGAAAAAAAATGCGATGCCTGCAGGTGGTTTCCTGACGGTGACCAAGCTCTGGGCCGATGATACCTTAGGACCCTCCAATTCCCTATTACCCTTAGCACTGAGGCAATCAAAGGTATGAAATCTCAGACAAATACCGGAATTGATTCGGATCGCTATTTCTCCCTTTTCCTGAAGAAAAACAAATTTAAGTGTCTGAACTCTGAACTAGAGACTGAAATGGAGCTTTCATTTCAGATGACCTTCCAGAATACGCGTCCATCCAAGCGGTGCTGTTCCGGCCGCACCTCCTCGCCGGCCTGACACACGGCAAGGTGCCAGTGACAGACAGCAACCACTCCAACGACGGCCTGACCCCGAGCATCTGGGAAGTGAACGCTACAAGCGCCGCCTCCGTCGCCGACTGGGTCACTCCGGTCCCCTCCGAGTCGCTCAACTCACAGCTCGTCACGCTGACGCAGAGCGCTGGCGGGCGGACCCTCGTCCTGTCGGTGTCCATCGCTGACGCGAAGCTCGGTGTCCCTGGAGCTCGCCACCAGGCCGGGGTGCTTCGTGACGACGGCGGCGGGCGCGGGCGCGAACGCCGCCACGCAAGTCGTCTGCCGGGGCAACAACGACGGCGCCAGCGCGAGCGACGACGCCGACGCGGCGTTCCAGCGCGCGGCGAGCTTTGTCCGCGCGGCGCCGCTGAGGCGGTACCACCCGCTGAGCTTCGCGGCGCGCGGGACGGCGCGGAGCTTCTTGCTGGAGCCGCTGCGGAGCCTGCAGGACGAGTTCTACACCGTCTACTTTAGCCTCGTCGTCTCCGCCGCCGAGAGATGATTGATTGGTGTGCACGTGAACGAACTGGAGGACTGAACTGATCAGTGATCACGCTAGTTTCGCTGTACAATGACGCACTGTATCCCCCTATGAACAATGAGCAATATGGAGTACGTACATGGATAATATTGGACGCCAAATGCCATAGCCATGGATGCTCGTGTTCGCATGATGGAGTTGAGCTCTCTCGTGGCGGTCAGGCGACTCAGGCGCCTTTTAGAACTCAAGCATTCTACAGGAACACAGGATAGTGGTTCTGGTTCATTTGCCAGAGACACGGGAAACTGGAACTGGGTCAAATCGTTGGAAAAAGACCAGCAGGTGTGCCCTCTCAGGGCCCAGCGCATGACACACTGTACGGCCTCTTCCTTCTTTCAGCATTGTTGGACGTCGCGTGGAGGAGAAAGGAGTAATCCCTCCCTCCCACCAGAACATTGGTCGTTTTCGTTTTCGAGAAACAACTTTGATAAAATATATATTAAAAACTATCAATTGATTTCATTGCAAAGATCTTTAAATCTAGTTTTTTAATAAATTTATTTAGATACAAATGTTACACGGATTTTTCTACAAATCGAGTCAAACTTGCGGTACGGAAACCAAAAGCGACATATAATTTGGGACAGAAGCAGTACTTGAAAGTGATTCTGGCAATTTACTCCGAGGAAGTTTCTTCGAAACTTAAAAAGTTTTGCTCGAAAAGGTTCTTCCTCTGAGAAGTTTTCTAGAAAAAGCTGTCTAGAAAATTTTCATTAAAATAAAACAGTATGTGGAAGGAGAAAACTTACCAGGAGGGATGCTGCACATTTACAGAAAATGGCATCAAGATGAGTATTTGCATCGATGCCGAGTAAAACTCAGGGATAGAATAGTATTTAGTTTCCCGTTATCTGACCTAAGGCTCCATTTAGAACGTATGAATTTCACAGAAATTATATATAAGTTTTACAAAATCAATTTATTTTCATAGAAATAGAAAAAGAATCCCGCATTCTAAAGGACCCAAAGGAAAATCGGTGATCGTCTGATTCAGCTGAGCTGCTCTATTTAAATGACAGATAGGCCCATGGTACTTTGGGTTTACAAGACAGAAAAGTTGGACTATGGTCAGAATTCAAACCTTGCTCACACTACGGGTACTCATCTATTTTACACCCTCCAAATCCCAAATATGAGTGCTCTGTCTACTCCCTCCAATCTCAAATATACTACAGATTAATTCAGTATTCTTCGAAATATATTAAATGTAAGCCTATGATAACTTCTTGTCTCTTTTTGCTTCCTTTTTCTATGCCTACCCCAACTTAAATGCACGCTAATCAATTCAATACGCCAGCCACGCAAGAACCAGAGAAAAGGGTAACGAAGGAGAAAAAGAAACAACTTTTCTGACGATATTTAATCGGAATTAAGAAAATAGTAAAGATATTATAAGATATTTGTGTTTACACCAAAATTTAGAAAAAGAAGTTGCAGGGACTCGAAAGCTCCCAAGATCATGTCACTAGGAATCAATTGCGTGCAGATCGGAACCAGCTGATTCGGATGCAGAAACTGAAATCGGCTTTCCTCAGATAGCACCAGCGGATAACAACAAAGGCTACGTTCGGCGCCAGGATGAAACATGATGGACTCTACAAAAGGGAAAGATTAGAGTCCAAGTTATCTTAAATTAGAAATATTTTCTCTAGGGTCAAAAATTATAATGAGTCGTGCTTAGACAGGAGTCATGCACAGGGCCCGGGTATAAATACCAAACCCCACTATTGTAAAAAAACAACAATCAATCCAATACACAAGTTATTTACTTTTTTGGCTCCGGCCACCCTTAGAGTAGGAGTAGAGTAGATCTCGGCGAGTTCTTCGGCAAGTAAGGCTGCATCGATCCGGTCGACCTCCACTGCTTGTTGTAAGTACCGTCATGGCTTATACCTCTATTCGTACGGCTGCATCGATCCGGTCGACCTCCACTACGACTCTGGTATAAGTTAGTTATCGACTCTTGCCTAGTTCAAGTATGGCTGCATCGATCCGGTCGACCCCCACTGCATAAACTAGATCAAGGTCAAGTTATCGGCTCTACCTTAGGATGGCAGCCTTTGATAGATTCATTAAGTTACCGATATTGCTTATTGCTTTCATTATTTATCTAATTACATCAATATCACTCTGCGCGATTGGGATTGATCTAGATCGGTCTTATATCTTGTTTAGCCCATCGTTTGCTAATCTAAATTGATGTAATCTACAGCTTAAACGATGAGTTATATTTTATCGGCTGTTCTATGTCAATCCTGATCATGAATAACGTGCGGTTAAGGCGTGTTGTGTCTTGAGTAGATTTATTGGCTAGCGAGAACCGTTTCATGGCCTGTTATCACGGCCTGTGTGATTCTGCCTCACACCCCACTGTTAGCACCGTGGAGTGGGGATCGTTATTTAATAGATCTATTCCTGATAAGGCATGACCCATGCGCTTATGCCCGAATCGGTTGTTTTATGATATGCTTTCACGTATGTACTCGCATCACGAAACCGTTGAAGTAAAGATAGGTTGAAAGATATGTTAGCCCCATGATCTTATTATTGTATTACGGCATGTATGATTCTGCCTCATGTCCTCTTGATATTAGTAATGAGTTAGGATCGTCGAGTCTATTGTTATTTCTTCGGCCTGCATAATTCTGCCTCATGCCCCACTGGTGAAGGGTCGAGATGGCGGACTAGAGGGGGGTGAATAGTCTTTTCTAAAATTAATCGCGTCGGCTAACCGATATAAATACGGAATTAAAACAATCGGTCTAGCCAAGACTACACCCCTCTATATATGTTCACTAGCACCTTGCAAAGATACTAATAAAGCAACTAAGGTGCCGGGCTAGCTAGAGCTCTCCTAAACAATTCTAGGAGCAAGGTCACACAAACATATGCCACTAGTACTTTAAGTAACAAGGGAGCTCCTACACATGCTAGTAAGCAAAAGCACAAAGCTAACTAAGCTCACTAGCAATGCTCAATAACAAGGCAACCAATGCCTAATTAGAGAGCGCAAATACTTAGCTACACAAACTAAGCAATATGACTAACAAGGTTACTAAAACCAAATTAACCACGCAAGAGAGCTACTTCTATGCTACACAAGCAAGAAGGTAATTAGCTAGCTACACAAGCTATCTAATTACAAGAGCAACTACACAAGCTTAAGATATATATATATATATAAGTAATTGCAAGCTTGTGTAATGGGGATGCAAACCAACGGGAAGAACAAGGTTGACACGATAATTTTTCTCCCGAGGTTCACGTGTTTGCCAACACGCTAGTCCCCCGTTGTGTCGACCGCCACTTGGTGGTTCGGGTGGCTAATTAGCATCCGCTAAGCCCGCACGTCGGGCACCGCAAGAACCTACCCCTTGAGTGAGGGTAGCTCAATGACACGCTTTACTAGAGTTGCTCTTCATGCGGCTTCATTGCAGCACAATGCCCCTCACAAGCACTTCTCGGGAGCGCCGCACAAGCTTCATTGGACGGAGACCACCACTAACTGCCGTCTAGGAGGTGGCAACCTCCAAGAGTAACAAGCACCACCGGCTTGCAACACGACCACCTAGTGCCACTCGATGCAACCTCATGATGCAATCGCACTAGAATCGCTCACTCACACAATCGAATGATCACTATCAAGTATATGTGTGATAGAGGGCTCCCAAGCACTCACAAGCATGGACACTAAGTCCCTTGAGGTGCTCAAGATCAGCCATGGCCGAGGGCCACTTCTATTTATAGCCCCAAGGACTAAACTAGCCGTTACCCTTTCATTGAGCAGCGGTCGGGCGCGACCGACGCGCCCGGTCGTGTTGACCGGACGGCTGGACCTCGGCGTCTCGTCGGCATGACAACCACGTGTGTCGGTTCCAACGGATTCACTTAAGTTCAATCGACCGGCCGGATGAACCCCAGCGTCCGGCCGTTTTCAGATAGTATTGACCTCGACCGGACGCGTCGTCGGTCACACTTGATCATCAGCGTCCGGTCACACTCGGCTTTCTGCGTCATCAGATCGTCACCGACTGGACGGACACGCCTGCGCCGTCGTTATCTTGAGATCAAGCGTCCGGTCATTGACTTACATCAAAGATCTTCGCGACTAACTCGTTTTCACTTCTAACTTCATCACCCTTGCTCCAATGTGCTAACCACAAGAACTTGCATCCGGCGCCAATAGAAAATAGGCATTCTATTTTCCGAAAGCGCCGAATCCATCTCAAGTTTCGGCGAGAGGGAGAGGGACCCAAACCCATCTCACCCCTGCATAACCTCCTTTGTAAATGTGCTAACACCACCAAGTGTACACCACCATGTGTATGTGTGTTAGCATTTTCACAATCATTTCCCAAAGGATGTTAGCCACTCAACTTGCCACGCCACTCGATCCTAGCGACAATGCAAAGTTAGATCACTGAGTGGCACTAGATGACCGACATGCAAACAAGTTTGCCCCTCTGATAGTAATACTGCCATCTATCCTAAACCCGGTCATAAACTTCTCTACACACACCTATGACCGGTGAAATGAAATGCCCTAGGTTATACCTTTAATAGATTCCATTCCATCTCCTTCAATGTCGATGCAACACATGCACCAACACGATCAACAATGATATGATCCACTTCATATCATCACATGATCATATTGGTTCATCGATCTTGACTCTACTTGCTCTTCACCGTTATCCGGCGCCAAGTCTTGCTCAAGCTTCACCGCCACGCGGTCCATCACTCCAAAGCCTTTGACTTGCCCTTCACGCTTGCAACCGGTCCATCAAGCCAAGTCTTGTCTTGATCTTCTCCACCTTGATCACATGACTCAATGTCATGTCTCATGTGCAATAAGCTCCTTCATCATCACATGTGTGAGCTTTGCAACATCTCCAAGCCATTTTCACCTCCATGGTATATGTTGCTCATACACATGTACATGTGGACTAATCACCTGTGTATCTCACATAAACACAATTAGTCCACCTAGGTTGTCACTCAATTACCAAAACCAACAAGGACCTTTCAACTGGTCATAGCAATAGATGAGATCTAACATGTTCATTAGATTTATCTTTATCAAACGGTTAAACGATGTTGAATTGTTTCTTTATATAAAAAGGGGTTCGGTTACTTGTAATCATTGGCTCAGTACAAACCGATTATTGTTGACATCTTATTGCCATTGATTAATATCTGTTCGAATAATGATATTTACCCTAAATGATAACCGATTCTTCTTATACAACCCAATGAGCTTTAATCGATTTATTCTCATGAATATGCTGGAATCGACTATTTAGTCGATCTCCTTTCATATCGGCTCTCATAGCCGCACATTCGGGACTGTCCGACAACACCAGCAAGTTCCGCCCTTAATTACGGATGAACTTTCTCTCCTTGTTAATTACAGGGTTAAATTGACTGGCACGTCTCGGGAGGAGTGCGCAGGATCGACCACCCCTACGCTGAAGCTAGGCGGATCTATAGCTCCATCGAGCAGACCCTTCCGGCTTGCTGCATGTGTCCTCGGCACGGGACGAAAATTCTATGTCGACACACGTTTCTGGCACGTCCGGTGGGACCCCACAATCGTCATGGCGGTTCATAACAACAATGACATTCTTATGCTGCATTATGAAGATCTACCTAATGAGGATAAGGGTATCATCAGCAAAGCTACAGAGGAGTTTTAGAACAAATGTTTGTTGTCCTACACCAAAACACGTGACAACACAATTGTTCAGAAATTTCCACTATCAAGAGTTCTGTTACACGGGCAGACAGACGCAACTGAAGCTGAAGACAGACGTTTCTTTAAGAAAGTTGTGGACAAATCTATTCGTGATGCCATATCAAGCCATAATGAAACTTTCGTGGATGTATTCCACAACGTCATGAAAGAGGCGATTTATGGATTTCTAGTTGGTCAAGGCGAACCGGCTTATTACAACATTCCAGACCCGTCGGCCTAAGGGACCAATCAAGTCGGTACCAGCCATCAATAAGCAGCACCGGCTGGTAATGGTGATGTCCAGACAGTTCAAGGTTCATCTGAACAAACTCAAGGAACTACTGCAAATCAAACACAGTACAATCCTGGACCATCAGTACAGGATGTGCAACAGCCGGCGGGGCAAAGTCAGAACCAGGTGATCAATTTTGTCACATCAGGCCACATACCGTCGCCGGCTCAAAAAATAGCACCATCAGTTCAAAGGATCCGTAGGGATATAGATCCTTATATCTATAATCAGATACTTCAAACAGCAAACCAACAAAGAACCCAGCAGATTGAGATTCCACAAGGGTATCACTATGGCACAGATTATAATACCCTCCACATGATGTCAAATCCAGGATATCAAGGCACGCGAGATTTCAATCCACAGATGGGTCAGCAGGTGTAGAGGAATCTAAATCCGCAAACTGATGAATTGTTGCTGAGGGTGACCGAGATGATGAAGAATCAGTTCGGTCTGAAGCCAAAGGGGCTGACCTTTTCGTACAAACGTCCATATCTAGAATGGTATGATTTGGTCGCTCTTCCCATAAATTGTAGGCTCCTAGAATTCGCTAAGTTCACTGGCCAAGACTGTACAAGCATGATAGAGCATATCAGTCGGTATCTTACATAATTGGGCGAAGTGTCAGTTGAGGATGTCCATCGGGTTTGTTTCTTTTCTCTGTCCTTATCAGGGCCAGCCTTCACCTGGTTTTCATCATTGCCAGTCAATTCCATTGTCAATTGGGCTGACTTGAAGAAAAAGTTTCATACATATTTTTACATTGGGACTAGAAAAAAGAAGATTATCGATCTGACAACTATAAGACAGAAGACTAATGAATCGGGCACTGAATTTCTTCAGATGTTCTAAGAAACCAGGAACTTATGCTTCTCCTTAAACTTGGGTGATGATCAATTAGCTGCTTTACCTGTTCAAGGAATGCTGTCGATGTGGAAAGAAAAGCTAGTGGGACAAGAATTTGACAACTTGGATCAATTGGCTCAACGAGTAGCAGCGCTCAATAGCCAATTCTAGAGTATGCGCAGAGATACTTGGTTCCAGAAGAGTATCACAGTAGCCGAAGCTTATGATCCATACTCAGTCGATGACGATTATGAAGATGAGGAAGAAGAGGTTGCTGCGGCTGAGTGGAATTGGGACAAGAATATAGTGATGGTGCCAAATCCTTGGGGAAGAGGAGTCGAGAAAAGCTATGACTTTGATGTCACCAAATCAGATAAGCTCTTCGATTTCTTGCTAGAGAAAGTGCAGATCAAGTTGCCCGATGGTCATGTCATGTTGCCCCTTGATCAGTTGAAGAATAAGAAGTTCTGCAAGTTCCATAATGCTACTTCTCATACCACTAATGAATGCAGAATATTCAGGCAGCATATATAGAGAGCTAATCAGCAGGGGAGGCTCAAATTTGATACGCCTTGAAAAATGAAAGTTAATGATAATCCTTTCCCAGGAGATCAAAACATGGTTGATGCTGGGCTATTCAAAGAAAAAACTAAGGTCCTAACATCAACCAAATCAAAAGAAGCTGGAATAGTCGACCCTAAGATGCAAATATCGGCTAACGAGTACAAAGAGACTAGAAAACGTTGTGCCGAGCAAAAGAGCTGATACGAGCAGGGAAAAACATCAAAAGCAGAGACAACGAAGCCACAGGTCACATCTCGGGTTCTGTTGAATAAATGGCAGCGGCAGAAGGAAAAGGATTATCAGCGTTGGTTGAAGGAACAAGCATGCCAGCATCAACTGAAAGAAGAGAGGTATGAAAGGAAACAAGCCGAATTACATTGGAATTGCCCTTTCTTTAGACATTGCTAGAATGAAGGTTTGAAGTTGTCTACCAGACATGACTGTCCAGAATATAGCAATCAATATCGGGAGTATAGGCAGTCTCAAACTAACCGCCGGTCTATACATGCTCAAGATGCATATCGTCATAATAACATGGATCGGCGCTTAAAAAATAAAAGTGTTCATGATCGGCTTGGAAAAAGAGTCGTTGATCAAGACTGGGCTGATCATGAAGAGTAAGGCATTGAAAGAAGATATGTGTGGCAGGAAGGCCAGTGGTGCCCAGGAGGTTTAACAAGAAGCCAAAAGAGAAGGGTGCAACGCCTAAGGAATAAAGAGATGGAACAGGCTTAGGCCTCCAGTAAAACTCAAGTGTGGCGTACCAAGCAAATAGCCGATAGGAAGCAACCATCGGCTAATATCCAAATAGCTTTTCTGTTGCCATCGGAATTCAGAGCTCCAGCAGATCAAGAAGTTTATTCAGATTTCGATGAATCAGAGTATAGTTGCTAAGTTAACGGTTGTACAGCAAGCAATATTTGACAAACCAGTCAAACATCGACACTTAAAAGCATTATATGTGAAAGGTCTTGTCGATGGAAAGCCAATGAACAAGATGATGGTGGACGGAGGTGCTTTTGTCAATCTTATGCCTTACACTACTTTTCATAAACTTCGCAAAGGACTAGAAGATCTGATGAAGACTGACATGATGCTTAAAAATTTTAGAGGTAATACATCTATGACCCAGGTGAAAGGTCCTAATGGCTAGAGGGGGGGTGAATAGCCTAATAAAATTTCTACAACAATACTTAATCAAAATGGTTAGACAATTATGAGGCGAAGCAAGTGTTGCGCTAGCCTACTTAAAATGCAAGCCGCCTACCGCAATTCTAGTTTAGATAGTATCTAATCACACAATAGCTATGACACTACTCTATGTTAGTGTGCTCTCAAAGGCTAACTAAAGAGCCACACCAACCAAGCAAACAAGCTCTCACAACTAGCTACACTAAAGAGCTTGACAACTAGTTTGCAATAAGGTAAGGAGTAGGCAAGAAGGTTATATCGCCATGTAGATGTATGAACCAATCAATCACAAGTGTGGATAACAATGAAGACCAATCACCTCGGAATCAATATGATGAACACAATGATTTTTACCGAGGTTCACTTGCTTGACATCTTATTGCCATTGATTAATATCTGTTCGAATAATGATATTTACCCTGAATGATAACCGATTCTTCTTATACAACCCAATGAGCTTTAATCGATTTATTCTCATGAATGTGTTGGAATCGACTATTTAGTCGATCTCCTTTCATATCGGCTCTCATAGCTGCACATTCGGGACTGTCTGGCAACACCGGTAAGTTCCGCCCTTAATTACTGATGAACTTTCTCTCCTTGTCGAATAAAAGGTCAAATTGACTAGCACGTCTGGGGAGGAGTGCGTAGGATCGGCCACCCCTGCGCTGAAGCTAAGAGGATCTATAGCTCCATCGAGCAGACCCTTCCGGCTTGCTGCGTGTTTCCTCGGCACGGGACGAAAATTCTATGTCGACAGTTTAATTTAGGACTTGGGAGCCAAAGGCCGGTGATCCAAAGCAAAATAGCCGTTGGATGCATGGCAAAGATATGGTGTGAAAGTGAAACTAACCCATGCCTTAATTTTCCTATTGTGATTTATCTACGTGCTTATAATGCATTTAGAAAAGATAGCATATTTGAAAAAGAGTTATTTCATATTTAGAAAAGATAGTATATATGAACTGGTGGATGTAGCAAAGAATAGAACTAGTGCAACAAGCGTGTTGCACTAGCTCAAAAGCATTCAGGGACCAGTATCCAATTTCTTGTGGTGGGTTTAATTGGACATCTTCCTATACAATGTTAAAGTGTTTGATCCTGTAGTTCCCATGCAAGTATTTGGGCTTGGCCGGTCTAAAGGACTAACATTCAAGCTGAAATCGAGATTTATGGATAATGTAGGGAGATTAATCTCAGTAAACTTTGTGACGTCCTTCATGTCGGTCCATTTTTTAATAGTCTTTGCAATGAAGAATTGGGCAATAAAGAAAAAATGATAAGATAAGGAGAGCTTTCTTGTTGAAGGGATCATAAAATGCAAGTGGAGGTTATTGCATTGTTAATTGGCAGAAGGTGATGAAGCCAAAAGATAGGGGGCTGGGCATACTAGATTTCGATCGATTTGGTCGAGTGTCTGATTGACCTTGGATTGGCTATGCTTAAAAGGGACGAGCCTGATTGACCTTGGATTGGCACACAACGGTCATATGGTAACACATATAGGGCATGTTTGGTTGGAGGCTGGAAAAGGCTGCCTGGGCTAGGCATGCATCCTAGGCGTACGATTTTGGACACCTAGGCCAGGATGTTTTACTTGGTAGGCCTCAAACCAAATAGACACATAAAGCATTGTTCAGGGCGAGCATGAGTGACTGAGTGTGCATGTTGGACAAGGAGATAAAAGTTAAGTTATGGCATTGACCTTGGCTAAATGGGAGGACCCCTATGCATCTAGCACCTAATCTCTATCGATTGACATGGAGAAAGAACCCGTTGGTAAAAGGATGGTCTAACTAACATGAACTAGAATGGAGAATGAATTTAGTACAACAAATGCTCAAGTTTGTTCACATTTGGGATTTGGTGTAGAATTGATAGCTCAGTAATATTGACATGATCATATATGGAAGTGGACTACATATGGAGCTTGTATCGCCAAGCCGGCATACTTGGCCCAGCTCAAAGGGTCTTACTACAATTTAAGTTGGGATCAATATGGAAGGCTCGTGTCGAGGGGAAGCACAAGTTCTTCACATGGCTATTAGTGCAAGCAAAGAAACTTATGGTTGGTAGACTTAAAGTTGGGATCAATCTGACATGTGCGATCAAGAGTTAGTGGGAGAGCCAGGATTCAAGTTGGGTGTTCCCAACATATAAAAGGCGCATATGGAATAATCTCCAAGATTGTTGGCCACGGCATCCGTGGCTCCGCACACCTTTAACTATGTTGTTGACAATTTGCTACACTGCACCTATCGTAGATTCTTCATTTTTAGAATCTTTGTTAAAGATCGTATATTAAAAACTTTCATGGTTTCACACCTCCAAACTAAATTTCTCATGCAATAAAATCAGAGATAACAAGTTTGAGTGGGGACTGTCCTCATTAGTGGTGCCTATAATCTGCCTGTTTCGATATGGTATTGCCACCTTGATGGGATGAGGGTTCCCTCAAGCCGCCGACCTTTTACGTTCCTTCTAACTTTGCCCGGCTTGGGCACCACATGATGCACGGTTGCACATGACAAACCTTCGCAAACTCCCTTTTGTCTTGTGCCCTCATCAGCTCACCAGGACTTGAGGTCTTAATATATATCGAAGGACAGAGGCACACAAGAAAGAACCATGACAAATAGTGTTGAATGCTGATGTTGCATGATGAGTCGGGAATGAGTAATGGGTTATTATCTTACTTATCTGTTTGTTTGTTTGATGTGAAATTAGGATATTTGGACTGAGATAAGAAAGACAAGAAAGGATGTTTTTGGCATAACATAAATTGTACACATCTCTATCTCTATTTCTTTCTCTCTCGTTTCACATGCATCACATATTTTTCACTTATCCTTGATCTCCTTGTTTAGAGTTAGAATGTCATAGCATGGGATGGGACGAAGGGAGAACATGTGAATGGCTTTCGATCCTACACTCATATGACTAATTCTCAGTAGGAGTTTCATTTGCATTTAATGAGCTGCCACATAAGCGCTTTTTGATGATGTGGGCAAGGTTTTTAAAAAAGAGTGAAGAAGTGAGTTTTATGGGGACGAAACTCTTTTGGCACAAATATCAATTGTCTCTCAGCCATAAAATTAAATGTCTATGAAACTATAGAATGAAACTCTCCATTAAGAATGAGTATCCCATCCGTGTTTTATTTCATTTTACGTGATGTGACAATCTTGGAAACCAATGCCATCAAATTATTAACTGAAACTGGTTGAAAATTATTGTTCTGGCTAAATTGTTGTGAGAAAAAACACTGTTCGATTAAAAAAAGAAACCGAACAAGGTTCTGGTAAGCCGAACGGGACCTGAGACCGGTCTCAAGGATCATATATTGAAAGTGCGCACCGGGCATGCCCATCCTCGAGAATTCGGCACATGTCCCCCGCCCCTTTGGTGACAAATATAATGGCCATAAATATGTGCGGCCCAATTAGGTGCGTGATGAACATGGTTGGTTGCCCTTCTTCAAATGTCCGATTCTATCACCCGTCCTTCCGCCTATTCTAGTGGTGCTGGTATCCTTTTGGCCCCCACAGTATAACGACGGTGGTGGTCACCAGTCACCACCGACGGGATGACTAGAAGGCAGATTTCCAACAGCAACGGAGGTCAGGACACGAGGTGACGGCAAAGATAAAGCGTGTAGCGTAGCTAGAATTTCACTGGTGCTCCGTGCTCCTCCCCAGGCCACCGAGTCCAAGAATCGCGCCGTCGTCGTCGTCGCCGTCGCCGTCGCCAATGCCTGCTTGCTTGGACGATCCAGGGGATAAAGACGGAAGCGCCGTCCCCCGCTACCAGCTAGCCCCCGCGCGGCGCTCCCATTCTCCGGCCGTCACGGGACGCAACGTGCCAAAGGAAACTAGCCGGCGTTGCGACAAGCACAGCTCTTGTCCTGTGGCGACATGTGATCGATCGATCCAGTGCGCCAGAGCCTGAGAGTCTGAGCGGGTGGTGGCCAGCAGGGTTCTTTCTTGCGCGTGTCCTGCCGACTGCCGTGGCATTCCGCTGCCCGGCCGTCGTGGTCACGTCACGCACGCACACCGTACCTCTTTGATCTGACAGCTCCTGAGACTTAAACAACGCTGTCCGTTTCTCCGGCGCCGTGGGCGCAGCGGATAAAAGTCTCGGCGTTCACTCTTGGCCAGTCTTTTGCCGCAGCCATATCCGCGCGCACTGCCGTCGGCCGGCCGGCGCGCGCGTGTCGCGGAGAGGGCCGCTAGCTACTAGCATAGTAGTAGATAGTGGACTGGTGGTGGCCAGTGGCCAGTGGCCAGTGCCGCCGGCGGGTTGTGTGTTGGAAGAATGGCGGCGCCGTGGCGTGCGGCGTGGCCGTGGGCGGTGCTTGTGGCGGTGTCGGTGGCGGCAGTGACGACGACGGCGAGGACGAAGGAGTGCACGAACATCCCGACGGAGCTGTCGTCGCACACGGTGCGGGCGCGGCTGCAGGCGTCGCCGGGAGAGGGAGCGGCGGAGTGGCGGTGGCGCGAGCTGTTCCACGAGCACCTCAACCCCACCGACGAGGCCGCGTGGATGGACCTCATGCCGCCGCCGAAGGGATCCCTCCACGCCTCCGCCGCCGCGGGGCACCACCACCACCACCTGGAGGAGGCGGAGGAGCTCGACTGGGTGATGCTCTACCGCTCGCTCAAGGGCCAGCTGGTGGGCGACGCCGCCGCCGGGGCCGGGCCCGGGCCGTTCCTGGAGGAGGTGTCCCTGCACGACGTGCGGCTGGACCCCGACGGCGACGACGCGGCGTACGGGCGCGCGCAGCGGACGAACCTCGAGTACCTGCTGCTGCTGGACGTGGACCGCCTCGTCTGGAGCTTCCGCTCCCAGGCGGGGCTGCCGGCGCCCGGAAACCCCTACGGCGGCTGGGAGAAGCCTGACAGCGAGCTCAGGGGCCACTTCGTCGGTACGTACGTACACGCTCCCTCTGTCTGTGCTCTGTCTCTCTCTCTCGTTCCCCTGTCCATGCATCGATCGGCCGACGCATGCACATGCAGAGATGCTCCGGCGTCACGTTCGCGGCCGGACACGGCCATTACTGTGCGCCATTACTTGGTGCTCCGGACTCCCAGCTGAGCAGATCATTGACAAATTTCCCCCCTAGCTACATGGGAGTGGATGCTGTCGATCTTGTCCAAATAGCACGACAATGCGATCGACATGGGAGTGGAAAGGCTGATTATTGTAGCTGTAGGGTATGCCACTCTCATCTCGTGCCTCGTTGTTATGTTGCCACGTGAGCGAGATGCCCCCGTGAAAATATTGACAACGCCGACACCGGACGGACTGAGAGGATGCCTTACATATGCTTGTGGCTAACCACTCGTTTGGTTGCGCAGCAAGTGTTTTCCATTTCCCCCCTCACAATTAATTATGTTAGGCCAATTTTTCTTAGCCCATACCCACGTGTAGTGGTCGTGCAGTAGTAGCAACAACAACAAAGGGATTTGCTAAAATTCAGGTGCTTCAATTTTACTTGCCTTTCAGACGACGGTTATTACATATAATTTTCTATTAAAATTGTAACTTTAGTTTATTGCAATTTACATAGGCATAATCTGCAATGTTTTGTTCCAAAAATAAATAAATAAATCTGTTAGACAAACTACAAACTCGACAAAATCTGATCTGTATTGGTACAAAGACAATTAATAATTTATAATTGTTTCTATAGTTAGACAAGGACAAAAACTTGATATGTTATGATACATAGACAAAAAACAAATCATAAAAATAACAATTTACTTGTATTAGTTGGTTGTACAAAACTGTTGCCTAAAGTCGTCTTAAAATCTAGACACCTAAAATATTAGAGAAGTGAACAACAAAATATGTCCTAATTTTTCTTCTAAAAAAATTTTATGATTATATATTTGGAAAATAAGATGCGTCAAGTCTAATAAGAAATGGGTTGGGGTACATGTGACTCGATTTAATTTAGTTTTTTTACGTTGTAGTCTTGCAGACCTACTTTTATATGAAAGCATGTTTCTTTTATAGAAAAATTTTTTTAGGAACGTTGCAAACAACATATTTCAATAACAAGTAAATAAAAACACAAAATGACATTAGGATGTATAACTACATTCCTGTTTTCCTCCGTTAATTACACTCTTCTTAAGGTATGGTGGCGAACAAATACACTATGATAATGATATTCTTGTGTTTCGCAAAAGAAAATGTATAATCACACTCATATTTGCCTCCGAGGTGGAATTTTCATTGGCACTGTTACTTATGGCCCCAGAACCAATTATAATCGGATTCCTGGGCCCCACCACGAGAATCGAGAAAATCCCTCACGGGCCCCGTTCGTTTCGCTGAAAAAACAAGTCAAAAACAATGTTCCGGTTGATTTGTTGTGAGAGAAAAATAATGTTTTATCTAAAAAAAAACATAAAAAGTACGGATTAAAAGAGAAACGAACAGGGCCACGGTGATCATGATTCTCGCGACTGGCCGTGAGGAGAAAAATCACGAAATAACTACCCCATCGATTACTCGTATCGCGGCCTCAAAGCCGCGGATGGGATACCGCATTGCACGGTCGCAAATCGTGGTTCAAAACAAGACCTAAAGCGCACTTCTTTATTATGACTTCAATCAAGGAACAAACGTTGTGAAACGGAGGGATGTTCTTTTTTTTTTTTTTTGAAGTTAACGGAGGGATGTTCTGGTTTCCCATCTGCATCTCTCTTTAATCTCTCTCGCCACAGTTATGTTCAAACAAAGGAATTGGGCCCCGTGAAATGTGATGGGCCGCCGCATATGAGAACCCGGTCCGTGCACGAGCAGTTTAGCACGACACAGTGAACCCGGTTCGTGCACGCAGGTCACTACCTGAGCGCGACGGCCAAGATGTGGGCGAGCACCCACAACGGCACGCTCGCCGGCAAGATGGCGGCGGTGGTGGACGCGCTTGACGAGTGCCAGCGTGCCGCCGGCACGGGCTACCTCTCCGCTTTCCCCACCGAGTTCTTCGACCGCTTTGAGGCCATCAAGCCCGTCTGGGCGCCCTACTACACCATCCACAAGGCACGTCGCCGTCGATCACCACTCGACTTTACCTTTACCTTTGCACACGTCTGCATGCTGATGAGCAATAACTCATCTGCATCCTGCGCTTCCTGCAGATCATGCAGGGCCTCCTCGACCAGCACGTGGTGGCCGGCAACGGCAAGGCGCTGGGTATGGTGGTCGCCATGGCCGACTACTTCACCGGCCGGGTCAGGAACGTCATCCGGAGGTACAGCATCGAGCGCCACTGGACGTCGCTCAACGAGGAGACCGGAGGGATGAACGACGTGCTCTACCAGCTCTACACCATCACGGTATACAGCTTTTCTTTATTTGGTGTTCATTTCATTCGTTTCCTGAATCCTGAGTGTTTGTGGTAGCTGCTAAATGCTAATAATGCGGTTCTCTTGAATATTTGCGCAGCACGATCAGAGGCATCTGGTGCTGGCCCATCTTTTCGACAAGCCATGCTTCCTGGGGTTGCTTGCAGTGCAGGTCTGAAACTCTGAACCCTGACGAACTCAATTCCTTCCTGCCTGGCCCTCTGCGTTTTGCTGATGCATTTCTCACTCCAATTTTGTCTGAATCTTATGTAGTTAGTAAACACCATCTACATCAGCTGATTGACACCACAATAGCCAGTTCTAATGTTTTCTCTATGATAGTTTTGGCAGGAAAACATATTTCTGAACGCTAGATGATATTTCCCCATCGTTTTTCCTTTCAGGCTGACAGTCTTTCGAATTTCCATGCCAACACACATATTCCGGTTGTCATTGGCGGGCAGATGAGATATGAAGTTACAGGTGATCCTCTTTACAAGGTAATTCAAATTTTGGTAGGGTAAAATTAATTTCCCAAGGCATGATAATACCAAATCTAAAAAGATTTTTTTTCCCTCCTTCCACCCAGTAGTCGGCCTCTTTGTCTTTGGTCTGACGCAACTTGTAGGTCTAAAGCTGACCATGGCCTAATTCTTGAACCAGGAAATTGCAACATTCTTCATGGACACAGTGAATTCTTCTCACGCATATGCAACTGGTGGTACATCTGTCAGTGAATTCTGGTAGTGCATCATAGATGGCTGAAATTTCACCTTTTTTCCCTCAGAAATGCCATGTCTGAAATTCTGAAATGGCTTATGTCAGGTCCGATCCAAAGCGTTTAGCTGAAGCTCTGACCACTGAGACCGAGGAGTCCTGCACAACTTACAACATGCTCAAGGTGGTGTGGGTGGGTATACCTGTTCTATTCATATTCACCAAACTTGAAATTTTTCATGGTTAGAGACAAGTTACAATTTGCAGAGACAAGTTACAATTTGCAGAACAAAGCTTGCAGGTCTCACGCCATCTGTTCAGATGGACGAAGGAGATCGCGTACGCGGACTACTACGAACGAGCACTAATCAATGGCGTGCTGAGCATCCAGAGAGGCAGAGATCCTGGAGTGATGATCTACATGCTGCCCCAAGGCCCTGGGAGATCAAAGGCAAAGAGCTACCATGGTTGGGGAACTCAGTATGAATCATTCTGGTGCTGCTATGGCACTGGTAAGTCAAAAATCCAAACGTTGAGGATTCCATTTGGTTCTGAACTTTGTCAAGTTCTGAACTGTGTGGGTTGTGTATGCAGGGATAGAGTCGTTCTCCAAGCTGGGGGATTCCATTTACTTTGAGGAGAAAGGTGAGAGACCAGCGCTATATATTATTCAGTTCATACCGAGTACGTTCAATTGGAGGACTGCAGGCCTTACTGTCACACAGCAACTGATGCCACTCAGCTCATGGGATCAGTATCTTCAGGTCTCATTCTCCATATCTGCAAAGGTAAAATTTGCATGGCACAAAACTTTGAAGGTCCTTCCTAGAATCAGCATTTAGTCAGTTTGTTTACTGTGTGTAGACAGACGGTCAGTTTGCGACATTGAACGTGAGAATACCATCATGGACATCTTTGAATGGTGCAAAGGCAACATTGAATGACAAAGATCTGGAATTAGCATCTCCAGGTATGCTCATCAGCAGGGCGGAAACAGAAGGAGAAAATTGAAGGGAAAAAAAAAGAATCCACAAAAAGTTTGATGAATATGATTACAGAGATGATTGTTCTAACAAAATCTTGATTTCTGCCAGGGACATTCCTCACTATCAGCAAGCAGTGGGGTAGTGGTGATCGGTTGTCACTCCAATTACCTATCCACCTAAGGACTGAAGCAATAAAAGGTCTGAATTTCTCGAGTTCTGTTGATGATTAAATTGTGTGAGTTAATTTTTCAAATGATGCACTCATTATAGGATAATTACTTATTTTTCACTTCTAATTTTCACTCTTAAGCATTGAAATCCCTGATAATTCTATGACAATTGACAACACTGAATTGAAGTAGGCATCTACACAAGCAGTCGTGTAAACTGAGTAGTGTAACTGAAACCTTCAGATGATCGGCCGGAGTACGCATCTATACAAGCAGTCCTGTTCGGGCCGTTCCTCCTCGCCGGCCTCACCACCGGAGATTGGGACGCCAAGACCGGCGCCGCCACCGCCGCGGCCACCGACTGGATCACCCCCGTCCCTCCGGAGTCCAACTCCCAGCTGGTGACGCTCGCGCAAGAGTCCGACGGCAAGGCCTTCGTCCTCTCCGCCGTGAACGGCTCCCTGACGATGCAGCAGCGGCCCAAAGACAGCGGCGGCACCGACGCCGCCGTCCACGCGACGTTGAGACTCGTCCCGCAGGGCGGCGCCACCGCCACGAACTCGACGGCTGCCGCGACGCTCGAGCCGTTGGACATGCCGGGGATGGTGGTCACGGACATGCTCACGGTGTCCGCGGAGAAGAGCTCGGGCGCTCAGTTCAACGTCGTGCCGGGACTCGCCGGCGTGCCCGGCTCGGTGTCCCTGGAGCTCGGGTCCAGGCCGGGGTGCTTCTTGGTCGCCGGCGGCAGCGGCGAGAAGGTCCAGGTGGGCTGTACCGGTGGTGGTGTTCAGAAGCACGGCAACGGCGGGGACTGGTTCCGGCAGGCGGCGAGCTTCGCGCGGGGCGAGCCGCTGCGGCGGTACCACCCGATGAGCTTCGCCGCCAGAGGGGTCAAGAGGAGCTTCCTCCTGGAGCCATTGTTCACCTTGAGGGACGAGTTCTACACCATCTACTTCAACCTTGTAGCATGACAGGAGATGACGATGAGACCTGCAGGTCGAGGTTGAGGTTGATGCTGCTGCCTCTAATAACCAAGAAAAAAAAATGTTGGATTGGAGGTGGAGTAGCGGACAATAATGTTTAGAGAAAAGAAAATAGTTTCCTTGTTCACCGAATGAAACGATCCGTGCCCTCTCTGCTTCCAACAGTCGCCATAATTCTAACTTCTAATCACCTCTTGCGTCCTTCTAGTTTGCTGCCTCAAAACAGTTTATTTCTCGGTTTCTAAGACAACCATAATGTAGCAGTATAGCAGAACTTAACATATTTAGGGCATGTTTTTATCCATTAGCACTAAAAATTAGCTAGCTAATAGCTAATACATGCTACTTCTTAGTTAGCTAATTTTTAGTAGGGGAATGTTTGGATCCCCTGTTAATAGGTGCTAATATGTGGTTAGATAGTGAGTTGAATATACATATAAACTATTAGCATCTATTAGCTAAATTATAAACCTGCTAATGGAACTAACTAAAAAAAATCTGCTAATAGAACTAATAGTTAATAACCCTCCGGCTAATAATTAGTAGGTTATTAGCAGGTCTGATGGATCTATTAGTATTAATTATAGCTACTGATTTTTAGTGCTAATGGATCAAATAGACCCTTACTACGTCATGATTTTCATGATTTTCGTTAAAATAAAGGACCACCATCTAGCCATGGACTCAAGTCGGTCCCAGCATATTTATCACTGTAGGTCCACAAACTTGTTTAGGGTGCCAGATTCTTTAATTCCTCGTAGTTTTTTCAGTTGCTTAGGGTTTGATCCAAATAAATCTTCTGACAAAATCAGATGATTTTCGGTCGGGGTCGTGTTTCCTACGATGACTTCGGTAATTGTCATGACAAGATCGTCGTTGCAGGCATCCATTTCATCGCTAGATGGCCAATTTGTGCCTTTATCTGAAGGGGAGGGGTGCTTCTGGGAGCCCCCTACAAAGACAACGACTCCGGGTCATCGATCTCATCGTTGATGGCCGTGGAGAGGAATTCAAGGTCTCGAGGTGATGATTCACCTATGTCGTACCCAACGATGCAACTGCTGATATTTTTTCAGCGATTTAGAAGCATTTTGGATTGGTTCTGAAGCATTTGATCTTATGACATGTCCAATGTTTTGGGTTGGTCGTTGAATTCGGCATAAGGAATACACTTTGGCTCCGGTGTTCGAGGAAGCCATTGGGAAAGAAGACGATGGAAGAATCCGTATAGAATATTATGTATATTTGCTAAGATTTTTTTCATGTGTAATTAGGGATGTACTTTGCCAAGATTTAATGTAAGTCCCCCTTCCCTTGAAGAAAAAAAAACTCTTGCGCGTACCAAGATCCATGCATGACCATAAGCAACAAATTCAACTTCCTTGAGATATTGGATTTGAAACCACTTTAATGGAATCACTACTTACCATCATCATCTTGACTTATATGAAGCGACGCATGCAGAGGGAGCTTCGGTGGTGGCACGGGCATGCCGACCAGATTCGGGGATGGCTATGAGCAAGGAAGGTGACGATCGCGTTGGCTAGATGTGAGGCGTGAGGCCATAAGTGAGCTCAAATGGTGGCGGCTACGTGTGGTGAGCTTGAACGCCGATGGCTAGCTTGTGGTGTCGTGGTGATGGTCGTTCGATCAACGCATGTGAGGGATGATCGAACGATGATGGCGGGGTAACACTGATGGGCGAGCTTGACTAGCTCGGTGGTGCCACCAAGGAAGTGGGGCCACTACTATGTAGGAGACAAAACGAAGGAGAGGTGCAACGTTAGCAATGGTGGTTGTGGAGCCAAGGGAGATGTTGGCACGGAGCCAAAGGGTACAGTGCTGACTGTTAAGGGTGGGAGCGCTGCAGATGCGCTCTGTTCGCTTGGCTTATAAGCCGTACTTTTTCAGCCAACGAACAATATTTTTCTTTCATAACAAATCAGGCAACGGTACTTTCAGTCATGGTTTATCACCTAAGCGAACGTGACAGAGGTAAGTAAGAAGAAGGAAGAAAGAAAGAAACCGCCTGGTGAGCCCCATGGGTCAGGTGCCTCATCCAACTTTTTAGCATCCTGTCATTAAACACAAAACAGGGACAGTTCAATTTCTTCAACCAAATATGTGACCAAATCATCACATCCAAAAAAAGAATAGGACGAGACTATCCAATCCTACAACTCTATACATTCCAAATTATAAGCCATTTTGTTTTTTCTAGATATACAGTAAAAACTATGTATCTAGAAAAAAAAAAACCAAAACAACTTCTAATTTAGAACAGAGGAGTACATCTTAAAACCAAACACACGTTAATTCTCTGCTCAACACCTTCAACATAAGACTCTGGAGTGGACTTTGGAGTCGAGTCTTAAAATCTAGAGTGGGACAATTCTAGATGGGCCGTTACACGAAGCTCTTTTTTCATCAACGTACATGGATTGCATATTGAAAACAAAATACGACATGGATTCTGTAGTGCTGTAAAGCATTTGAAGTAAACAAAACACGATGCCCCGGATGTGCTCA
Organism: Miscanthus lutarioriparius; assembly: GCA_904845875.1. Taxonomy (NCBI): domain Eukaryota; kingdom Viridiplantae; phylum Streptophyta; class Magnoliopsida; order Poales; family Poaceae; genus Miscanthus; species Miscanthus lutarioriparius. Next base: position 20,767,851 of record CAJGYO010000019.1, read on the forward strand.
CTATGGAGACACTGGTGGCAAGAGATGGTCTTCTGTTAGAAGTGGCACTGGGCCATAGAAAGGTCACCCATACTACTGATGAATCTGATGAGTGCAGATTGCGCATTGCAGGAATTTGACTTGAGATTCGAGAGCTGGGGAGAATTTTTCTTTCTTTAAATTTGTATAGGCCAATACTGTGGCACATGGTTGCACAGGAAAGACCTCTAGTCTAGTTCTAAACCTTAGATTGCCTGTTCGGGAGGCCGTATCGTATCGTGGATTATTTATTGCTGGCTGATTTGGTGTAAGAGAAAAACACTGTTCCCGACTGAAAATTTACGATCGTTTACGAGCAAGCCGAACAAGCTGCGTGGATCGGCAATACAGGTACCTGTGATTGGTACAATGGTAACCATCAAACACGAATCTGCATCTGGCGCTGCACAGACATGAGAAGTATGAATGAGATCCAAGATCCAAGCAGTACTCTTGACAGCGAGGAGACCATTCATCACATTCAATAGCAGATCTCTATTTTTCAATTCTTTCAATAGCAGGTCTTGTGAGAGAAGATGGAGTGTTTTTCTCCACAGCACGTTGACGCAGATCATGTGAAAAAAAAAATCTCAGGTTCATGTTTCAAAGTAGAAACCTAGAATGACAAACGTTTGACGTGCATCTATCTTTCGAACTATCCTTTCAAGTTGCACTTGCACAAAGGATGTAGAATCGTCGGCACAACAAAAGCAGTGCGATGAAACAACCAACTGAATTTGGAATTTTGCAGAGGGTTAAAAATGGAACAGTAAAATAAAGCCATGAATGACAGTCCTCAAAATAATTTTTGAAGTTTCAACTGAGCTATCTGATGCTCGAATGAAGAGTTGATGTTTAGAAAGGCTGTATTGAGTTGCATTATGGCCAATTCCTTGTAGAGAAACTCTACTTCATAATCTTCCAGGTACTCCAATAAGCTGCTCGATCTTCTTCCCAACTTATACTAGTTTAAGTGCAATCAAGATGTGTCAAGGATTTCACCAGATACTTTATTGAGACGACTGCTCCCATTTGGCAGGTATAACAATGTTTGATATGCAAAGTCCTTCCAATTTGCTATTCAACCAAAAAAACACTTTACTTATGAACAAAAAAAGTATAGTGCCATGAGACAACCACCTATAGAGTAAAATAACTGAAAATGCAAATGGTCATCAGTACCATTTAACGGACAGTTGCAGATTACTATTACTGGTTGCAGTGTAACACACCAGGGACAATAGTACATCACATAGCTAGCTAAATGCGAAGCCAAATACCGTCTGAGCGAGACGACCATAAATAAAAGCTTACACAACATAGCCAACATGCAAATCATTTGAACTGACCAGAAGCAGAGGCGAGAATTCTTGAGGCAGGCTGCGGAAGTGTGCACCATGCACTGCAATGCCGAACAACAAGATTGTAGCAGCAAACATGGAAGGGAAAGGCATGGGCAAAGCAGCAATTCCGCATGATGAAGAAGTACCACAGGTTGCAATCTTCCTTGAGCCAACCGTAGGAAACCCTAGATCTTGTCGAGCTTGTCCGCCTTCACCACTGGATTAGCCTTGGCAATGGCATCCCTAGCAGCAGTCCGATAGTCAAACTTGCAGTCATGCTTGTCGGAGTAGCGGTGGAGTGCACAGTACAAGTTCCCACACCGGCAGTTGAATCCTGTAAGTCTAACCCTCTTCCTGCAAGTGCTGCACCGGTTCGGCCCTACCTTCCCTTTGGAGATCACCGCCGCCCCCTCGCTAGGTCCAGCAACATCAGTGGGCTGCACGTTCATCGTTTGCAACTCAACTTGAGCAACAGCTACCACTGTGTTGCCAGAAACAACTGGTTCCATGACAGCATCGTTGCCATTGACGATGCTGTCGATAGAGGAGGCAGCCAGCTTGGCATGGTCCTGCTTCGTTATCATCTCCTTGTGGCACTTGGAGCACATGTTCATGGTAGCTGCGCTGCCGAAGAAGCCGCAGTTATTGATGCAAAGGATGGGAGCCTGGCATCCAGTCTCCTTGTGCTCCATGGCTTCCTTAACTAGAAATGATACGAAACAATGGATCAATACCAGAGTAGTCGACATAATGTATCACAGCTTCCTAAAAGTTGCTACTAGTAGTAAAAAAACAATCATAAAATCGAAGTGAAAGTTGGTAGTGCCTTGATTCAGTAAGACATGCGGCAACCTAATGAATCAAAACCCTCGACGGGCTAAATTTACTTTAAGAAGTATCTTACCAAGGGTAATTGTACCTTGGTCAAACGCCCAAAATGAAGGTACTATCAAATGGAACTCGCACTATCATTTGGCTAACAACCGAATCACCTAACGGCAACACACCAGGGGTGGAATTAATTCTAGAAAGAGGCCGCAACTTTTCGCCGCTTTACGCAACAAATCTACAAAGTAGCAACCATATCTGCTCACTAACTTTGGACAAAGCACCTAAAGAGGCATCAACTAGCCGCAACAACCACACCCAATACATGGAAAGGAAAGGAGTCGCCTTTACAACAGATGAACAGAACAATCCCCCGAATTTTTCTCTGGCTGTTGTCCGCTGTCTGCTACAGCGAATCGAGGCCAAATCAAATAAATCGGGGCTGCTCAATTGGTTCCGCATCGACCCATTCAACAAGCACAAGAAAAAAAAATTCACAGCTTTTGACACGGACAACAGAAAAATTTTAAACAAAAAAAATTAAAAAAAAATCGGGAAAAATTAATTGGATGCAGAGTGGCCAGATACACGAACCTCGGACGAGACGGCCCTCTTTGCGATTCCTCTCCGGCGATCCCTGCGCGAACGAGGCATAGAAACCGATCAAATATTTGTCAATCAAGGGAGAGAAAAGAGAGCGAGAGCAGAAAAAGGGACGGCCCGGATCGGGCGCGCGAGGCCGAGCCAAAGCCCCCAAATCTACAGATCGAAGGGAGAAGGGACGGTAATCGGATTGAATCGGGGGGTAGCGAGGTGCTAACCCTAGGGGAAGACGAGGAGGCGAGGGGAGAGGAATCGCAGGGAGTTCGGTGGGCTTCGAAATGGGGGGCGAAACGTGGGGAGGTGGGGGAGAGATAAAGGGAAACCAGGAGGGCGCGGGAAATGACGAGGCTGCCCCCCTCGTCGGCCCCGCGGCGATTTTTCTATGCCGCGGGCGGGGGCCGAGGGTCCCGCCGTTGGATTGCCGCCTGCCTTGTTTTTTTTTCCTCTCTCGTTTTTTCCCGCTGGGAGTGGAAAATATCATTTGTTTCTTTTTTTGAGAAGCTGGGAAATATTATTCTGGTTTTCGCCGCAGCGTATTCGAGTTTTCTTAGCATACGTCATTAAATTTTTTTGGGGATTTTATATTGTCGTTAATGAAAAATCTATCCGTGGATTATGTTTCATGAACATCTAATGTGATTTATTTAGGGTAACTTGTAATGTGACTTTAACTGATAGCAAGCACAGCAGAAGTTGCTTGTGAAATAACATCAGGTTACCAGAGTCATTCTTAACAAGATGGCACTTGGTGACCAAGTTATCTCATATTCCCGACTACAATAAATTTGGCTAGAAAAATGTAATACATAGCATGTTCGTTTCGGCTGAAACGATCGTGGATTATTACTGCTAGCTGGTTTGGTGTGAGAGAAAAATATTGTTCTGGTTTATAATCCACGATCGTTTACGACTAAGCGAACATGCTGACATTTGCTAGAAGAACTAGTACAACCCAACTGTACTTAGTTTTGAAAAAGTTTTTGCAATTATACTTGATGGTCTAAAGTAATATAATAGGTGTTTTCCTGATTGAAGTTAAAAGATAGTCCAACGTAATTTGAAAAAAAAAGAATTATGGTCTTAGTAATTTTATTTTTGTGAATAATGTGCTTAGTTATCCAAAGTATCTTCCTCAGCAAATAGAGAGATTAAATGATTATTAAGCCTTTTTTATTGTAAAGATAAATGTTCAAATTATGTCATAATAAAAAAAACTTAGACCACGAAATAAATTCACCTTCCAATCGTCAGCCCTTTTTCTCTTTTAGAATTTGAACTTATAAGTTATAACACATTATATATATATATATATATATATATATATATATATATATATATTTTGGGGGGGGGTGTGTGACACGGTAGTACCTTTTCATTATAAAGTATTTCCAATCTTTCGTAACTCAAACTATTTAAGTTGAACTAAATTTATAGAAAAAATAATAGTATTGTTTCATTACATTTATTATATATGAAATATGTTTTAGAGTTTCCCTTTAAAGTGTACATGCTAATATATTTCTTTATAAATTTAAATAGATTAATGCTAATTTGAGCATACAATAAAGTTAGAAATACTTATATTTTGGTTTCTAGGAATTTTCAGATAGATTAAGGACGCTAGCAAAAGATGCATGTATCCTCATCTCCTTTCATTTCCGAAAAAATATCAGTTGGATTTGACCGTTATCATTTGCATGCACCATGATTAGCTTCCCCATTAGGAGATAGTGTTCCATATTTGTGTAGAATGATATTTTCGTGAGAACAAATTTTAAATTTTAGAAAGTTATTTATTTTTGGAAGAAAATAGTAATGTCAGTGTTCGCCTAAACGGCCTAAACAACCAATTAAACGTCCACTAAACAGTAAATGGTGCTAAACTGTTTTGTTTAGGGGGTAAACGAAAATTAAATGGTTGACCGTTTTAACGGTCAAAAAAAAATAGGAAAAACGACCTAAACGGAACGGAGATAAACGATATTAAACGGGCTAAACAGCTGTTTAAACGGCTATTTAGGCGAACATGAGGTAAATCTAGTTCAATTTTGTATGAATAAGTTTGTATACTTAAATTTATTATATTTATAAATATGCACACTTGATATGTTATATGCATAAATATCTATATTTGGTTCTTTTCACATGCATATATATATATATATATACTAAAATAATTGATTTTTACTCGGATAAATATGTATTAATGCTAGAATACTTGATTTTTTACTTGCACATATATAATTATATGTATTTGTTTTTAAAAGTACAAAACCATTCGGACCGTTTAACTTCATTTAAACACCGTGTAAACGGCCTAAACGCTAAACGAAGGGCGACCGTGTAAAGACTGTTTACCGTTTACGAAAACAATGTTTAACTTGCTCAATGTAGTTTGATATTTCGATTGGATCCTTCCAAAGCTTGAATGGATAAATGCTTGTTTGGATTCATTACTCATTAGCACTAAAAAATTAGCTAGCTAAACTTCAGTGACTATTTGGATCCACCTGCTAATACCTAGTTCGATAGTAAGTTGTAGGTACATATATACTATCTTCAATTTACGATTATAAGCCAGCTAATAAAACTAATAGTTAACAATCCTAGCTAATAATTAACATATTTATTAGCAGGTCTATTTGGATCCACTGGTACTAAATAGACCCTTACTCATGCTCCTTTTCATCAAATTCAAACTCACCGGCAGAAAGTATATACTTTTGCCTTTCAGCAACCATGGATATAATATGTGATTTTTGCATCATCGCAGCCTTGCAAACCTCATGTCGGGTTCATAAACCTGAGGTTCCTCATGGACTGGCTTCCCAGCAAAGGCTTGGCCCAGCAGACGACGTTGTGAACTAACGCGCAACTCTTGGGCCGGCCCAAGAGTCTAAACAGCAGGCCAGAAGGGCGATCCAATTTTCGACCGAAAGACTGGTTGAGGAGGAACGGCGCCCGATTCCAACTCCGGCCCACCTCTCCGACCGGAGCGCTCGCTTCGGTCTCCAACCTCCGGACGGCCTCTCTGACCGGAAGGCCTGGCCAAAACACCACTTCCGACTCGACCCGCTTCTTCGACCGGGAAGACACCGAACCACTACCTACAGCTCCTCTCCGACTAAAGCAATCAGGGCCGACTAGGACCAACCGACCGGGAACGCCAGCTCGATAAAGACCAGGAAACAGATGGAGAAAGTAAGGCAGGACGCACAAGTCAAACCGCAATACCAGGGGCCGTACCCTGTACACCTGCAGGACATTCCCCTGTGACCTCCCTGGCATGACAGAACCGAAGCAGTGTTGTAGGCGCCGACATTTTCCCCTATAGTGTTGTGGGCGTCATCAACTCCCATACCAGACAAATACGGTAAGGCTCCCCCCACATGCCTCTGGGCATCAACAGTGTTGTCGGCGTCGGCATTTACCGTACCAGGCGAACATGGTAAAACCCCTTACATACCTTTGGGTATCAACAGTGTGGCAGGCACCGACATCTGCCATACCAGAAGAAGACAACGCAACCTCCCACGTGCATCTGACAATAAACAGTATTGTGGGCGCCTACCATCATCTTGTACCCACCAGCGTGGGCAGCAAGACTTAGCAGCGTATGTACTCTCTCCCTCTCACTTATAAGGCCACCCCCTTCATCTATAAAAGGGGATGCGCTCTCTCCAACACAACTAAGTTGATTCAAGATCGATCAGTTCATTAGTACACAACAACACAACCACTAGGTTCAAACCTCGAGCACACGCTCGAGCACGTAGCACATAGCGCAACTCCCATCACTCTCAGCCCCTCTGACCAGAGTCCGACCAGACCTCTTGTACCCCCTATCTTTCTCCTTCTCGTTTGTAACCCCACTGCAAACTTTGAGCACCTGGGTTCAGGAATAAAGTCACCGACCGACTCAAACTGGACGTAGGGCATGTTGCCTGAACCAGTATAAACCATGTGTCATTGAGTGCTAGGCCACCCCTGATCATAACGTATGACAAAACTATAAATATTTATGTGTTGGTCACTTTCTACACCGACAGTTGGCGCCGTCCGTGGGGAAGACGTTGTACGTTCAACACTTTTTGGTCATCGGATGGCCCACTTTTCCGCCACCTTTGCCATGGCGGGCTTAAGTGATACGACTCGCTTCGGCTCACTGGAGTTTCCCCCACTCCCACCTGTTGGGATGTGAGTTCCACCCATCTTCGAGCCGTCCCAGGCCTTCCTCTTCAGAAGCCTAGACTTCGCCGCCGACCGGCTCGGCGTACTACACCTCCGCGAGGAGGCACTCATTCCGGCGCCCGTCGGAGGGGCGCCCTCCATCGGTTCTGAGACGCACGACGACTTCAACGACGAGGCATCTACGCTTCATTCCGAACAAACTCTCTTCTTAAACCCTGTTGTGAGTAATGTGCATATTGTTATTTACTCTCTATTTACTATCTTCCGCCGATTATCCGGAGGGACCGTATTTTTTGCACCGCAAACACCGTACGACCGGTTCCCCTACGGCCTCGCGTCTCCCGCGGATGCATGCGCTCGGGGGCTTCGAAGGATGCTGGCGCCGCCCCCTCTCACATCCGAATTCATGGGAATGGCGAGCTATGCTCCCACCACTCTCCACAAACTTCTGGATGACAAGGTTGAGAGCGACGGCTCCAGCATCGGTGATGTGGAGCCTAGCCACCGTCCGTCCCGGGACTGCGCTATGGTGGACGCCCTGGGTCAACCTCTGGTGGTTACAGAGTCTGGGCAGACTCACACCCCTCTGGACCCACGTGCGGGGACCCTCGCGCTTGCATAAGAGCACGCCGAGGAGCTACGACGACGGCGGCAGAACCAGCCGCCGCCTACGCCGACGCGCTTGGTGCAGCCCGTTGCGCCCCATGCACATGACCCGACTGGCGGCGCCTGGGGTCGTGCCCGCTAGGTCCATCGTGACATCATGAACGAGGGGAATGACCCCCCATAGTTCGCTCGGGCAAGCCAGAACATCGCCGCTGCGGCAATGCTTCTGCACGGCGTTCCCGAGCCCGTCGACCCCTAGGAGTGGGCGGTCTATTGGAACCTCCGGGCGCTGGTAGAAGCCACCGCCATTCAACAAGCGGAAAGCTCTGCATCGCGACTCCGATACACACCCTCTCTCCCCACTGGGGGAGTGGGGACGCACCAGACGGATCGCTCCATCCGCTCACCACTATAGCCACCATGCGCGGCTACGCCACGGTCCGACCTGGCGCCTGCTCTACATTGACCGCTGGTACACGAACGGCCCCATCCACACCAAGACGCTCGCAGCGTCATCAGCAGCCGACATCAGGCCCGGCATGATGATGACACCCATCGGGCGGTGATGAGGGTAGGCGACACGGGTCCCGGCAGAACCATCAAGGGGAGCGATGAAACGCGCCCCAAGCATGGTCATCGGCTAGACGACCGGAGTCCTAGCCCTGAGGGCCCGGGACCATGGGCCTTTAGTCGGCATATCCGGAGAGCGTTGTTCCCACAGCGCTTCCGACCGCCCACCAACATCGCCAAGTACACTGGGGAAGTGAACCTCGGTATTTGGCTCAAAGATTTCTGGCTCGCCTACCGAGCCAGAGGGGTGGATGATGACCTTTTTATCATTCAATATCTCCCCATCTGCATGGGGGGACACGTTCGGGCATGGCTTGAATTCCTCCCACACGACAGCATCCACGAATGGGTGGACCTCAAGAGGGTCTTTGTCGAAAATTTCCAGGGGACGTATGTCCGCCTTGGTAACTCTTGGGACCTCAAGAGCTACCAGCAGGAGCCTAGCGAGTCCCTGCGGGATTACATCTGTAGGTTCTCCCAACAATGCAACTCCCTCCCTGATGTTGTCGACGCGGACGTCATCAGCGCATTCCTCTTTGGGATGACCTGTGAGTCCCTGATCCACAAGTTTGGCTGCCTAAAGCCTCGTTGAAAGGTCCTTGTGTGGTTTTGGTAATTGAGTGACAACCTAGGTGGACTAATTGTGTTTATGTGAGATACACAGGTGATTAGTCCACAGGTACATGTGTGTGAGCAACATATGCCATGAAGGTGAAAATGGCTTGGAGATGTTGCAAAGCTCACATATATGATGATGAAGGAGCTCATTGCACATGAGACATGACGTTGAGTCATGTGATCAAGGTGGAGAAGATCAAGACATAACTTGGCTTGATGGACCGGTTGCAAGCGTGAAGGGCAAGTCGGAGGCTTTGGAGCGATGGACCGTGTGGCGGTGAAGCTTGAGCAAGACTTGGCGCCGATGGATGAAGGCAATGGTGAAAAGCAAGTGAAGTCAAGATCGATGAACCAATATGATCGCATGATGATATGAAGTGGATCATATCATTGTTGATCATGTTGGTGTATGTGTTGCATCGACATTGGAGGAGATGGAATGGAATGCGCAAGGCAAAGGTATAACCTAGGGCATTTCATTTCACCGGTCATAGGTGTGTAGAGAAGTTGATGACCGGGTTTAGGATAGATGACCGTACTATCAAGAGGGGCAAACTTGTTTGCATATCGGTCATCTAGTGCCACTCAAGTGATATAATTTTGCATCATCGCTAGGATTGAGTGGCGTGGCAAGTTGAGTGGCTAATGCTTTGGAAAATGATTGTGAAAATGCTAACACGCATACACATGACGGTGTACACTTGGTGGTGTTGGCACATTTATAAAGGAGATGAAGTTGGAGTTGATGTGGATCAATTCGGCGATGAAACGGAGGCGAGAAGGGTTAGGAACTCCACCGGTGCCCTATACTAAAAAGACAGGGTCTCACAGAGTGGACCGGACGCTGGTCACATTGTGACCGGACGCTGGGGTCCTGCGTCCGGTCAGTGGCGGCAGAGAGCGTGCAGGCGTCGGTCTTCGACCGGACGCTGGAGCTGAAAGTGACCGAACGCTGGCAGGGTGCGTCTGGTCAGGCTGACGTACGGTGACGTAGGTGACACAGAAAAGTTGGAGAAGGACCGAATGTTGATGCTGCGTCCGATCGTGACCGACCGGACGTGTCCGGTCACGACTGGTACCTTACTGGAAATGACCGGACGCTGGGGTTGCTACGTCCGATCAGTTTGAGCAGCTGCGTCCGATCATCACTTGACCGTTGAGATCAAGTGACTGAGGTTGAATGGAGGCAACACGTGGCGAGCATCCATTGATCGGACGCTGAGGTCCTGCGTCTGGTCGATACGACCGGAGCGTCTGGTCGTCCCGAGTTTTGCCCAATAAAGGGGTAACGGCTAGTTTAGCCCGTGGGGCTATAAATAGAAGGTGGCCTCGGCCATGACTAGTGTTGAGCACCTCGAGGGACTTTGTGTCCATGCTTGTGAGTGCTTGGGAGCCCTCCATTTCACATATACTTGATAGTGATCATTCGATTGTGTGAGAGAGCAATTCTAGTGCGATTGCATCGTGAGGTTGCAACGAGTGGCACTAGGTGATCGAGTTGCAAGCCGGTGGTGCTTGTTACTCTTGGAGGTTGCCACATCCTAGACGGCTTGGTGGTGGTCTCCGTCGAAGCCCACAAGAAGCTTGTGTGGTGCTCTGGAGAAGAGCTTTATGAGGGGCATTGTGCTCACCCCGTGGGAGCCGCGAAGAGCAACTCTAGTAAAGTGTGTCATTGAGCTACCCTCACTTTCAGGGTAGGTTCTTGCGGTGCTCGACGTGCGGGCTTGGTGGGTGATGCCAATTAGCCGTCGAACCACCAAGTGAGCGGTCGACACAACGGGGACTAGCGTGTTTGGCAAGCACGTGAACCTCGGAAGAAAAATCACCGTGTCAACCTTGTTCTTCCCGTTGGTTTGCAATCCCCTTTCACAAGTTTGTATTTATATTTCATATACATTGTGCTTGTGTAGTTGCTCTTGTAATTAGTTAGCTTGTGTAGCTTACTAGTTACCTTCTTGCTTGTGTAGCATAGAAGTAGCTCCCTTACATGGCTAATTTGATTTGTGTAACCTTGTTAGTCATATTGCTTAGTTTGTGTAGCTAAGTAATTACGCTCTCTAATTTGGCATTGGTTGTCTTGTTATTGAGCATTGCTAGTGAGCTTAGGTGACTTTGTGCTTTTTCTTACTAGCTTGTGTAGGAGCTCCCTTGTTGCTTGAAGTACTAGTGGCATATGTTTGGCGTGATCTTGCTACTAGAATTGGTTAGGTGAGCTCTAGCTAGCCCGGCACCTTTGTTGCTTAATTAGTATCCTTGGAAGGTGCTAGAGAACATAAATAAAGGGGTATAGTCTTGGCTAGACCGATAGTTTTAATTCCACACTTATTTCGGTTAGCCAACGCGATTAATTTTAGAAAATACTATTCACCCTCTCTCTAGTCCGCCATCTCGACCTTACAAGTGGTATCAGAGTTAGGTCTCTCATTTGTGGTCTTCACCGACCCGAGAGGATGGCGTCTAGTGGGCTAGATGTTTGTGAAACACACATTTTTTATGGCACAAACTTTGCACTTTGGAAAAATCACATGCTTGATCATTTTCGTGCAAAGGGGCCTAAGTTTTGGTGGATTATCACTAGTGGTCTCACTCATGTCTTAGATCATAGAAATCTCACCAAAGCTCAAAGAGTTCTCTATAAACTTGATGCACATGCTTGTTGTTTTCTAATGGATGCTTTGAGTTTTGATTTGATGAAACAAGTAAACTACACGGGAACCGTTCGTGAGATATGGGAGTCCATCAAGCGCACCTTCGGTGATTCCTCCACATGGGATGATGGCAAATTCAAGAAGGAGGATGAGCCTAAGAAGGAGGCGTATGAGTGTGTCGAGCATGATCACAATTTGGTGATTGTGAAAGATTGCTCCACCTCATGGTCAAGTGATGATGATGATGATCGATTCACTACAAGTTCACTTGACAAGGTTGATAATGATGCCACAAGTGTTGCACATGAAGATTCTACCTCAAGCACACTTGGTGGTGATCTTGACGATGTTGGTTCATGCTCAAGCCATGATGATGATGCTACTACAAGCTCTTCTACTACACCACATTGTTTCATGTCACAAGGTGATACCAAGGTATCAAATAATAATGTGGTTGATCATGTTGATTTATATGATGAACTTGTTAGTAGACTTGCTAGCATGACCGTGTCTTTAGAAAATGAGAAAGTTAAAACAATGAAATTAGAAATTAAAAACTCATTTCTAAAGAACTCTTGTGAAGAACATAAAAAATTACTTGATGCTTTTAAATCTTCACATGATGAGCTAAAATTGAATCATGAGACACTACTTGCATCTCATGAAGAATTATTAGAACAACATGCTTCTCTCAATAAAGTATTTACAAAGAAACTTAAAAAATAATGAGAGCTCATCACATGGATCAAATGATAAATTATAAAATATTGCTAACCCTTGTGATGTAGACAAGAAGCATGTATCCACCTCTTATGATGATTTATTAGATATGCCATGCTCTTCACAATTAGATGCTTGTTCTACTTCTATGACTTGTGAGACTAACCTTTTGAAGGAGAACAATGAGCTCAATGAACAAGTGAAGAAATTGAGCAACAAGCTAGAGATGTGCTACAACTCTCAAGTCACCTTTGAGCATATGTTTAATACTCAAAGAAACTTTGGTGACAAGAGTAGAGTCGGCTTCAAGACTAGCAAAGTCAATCATCAAGAAAGCCGCAATGACATAAGTGGCATTGGCTTCAACAAGAGCAAGATCAAGGGCAAGAGATGGGGCAAGATAAGATATGAAAGAGAGATGAAGAAGCAAGAACAAGAGAAGCTCTCTTATTTCATGTGCTTCAAGTGCCATGAAGTGAGACATTTTACAAATGGTTGCCCCAATGAAGAAAAGCTCAAGTTGAAGAAAGAAGAAGAGAGGCTAAGGCATGTTAAGTGCTTCAAGTGCCGCACTTGGGGTCATCTTACCTCAATGTGCCCAACTAAGCAATTGATGAAACAACAAGTGAAGCCTCAACCAAAGCCACAAATTGAGCAAGAGAAGACACCCCAAGAGCAAATCAAGATCAACCATGAAGATAGTGGTGATTTGATGATAAAGAAGAAGAAAACTAGAAGGGGTGGAAAAGCAAGAGAAAGAGCAATGCGTCCAAGGATGAATCAAGATGCAAAGCAAGTGAGCAAGAACGAAGAAGAGAAAATGGAGAAGATTGCTCACATAAGATGCTATATTTGTGACACATTGGGCCACCTAGCTTCAGGTTGTCCAAACAAGCTTAAGAAGAAGGCTCAAGCAAACAAGGAGAAGCAAGGCAATGAGAAGCACAACATGAGCAAGGAAGAAAAGGCTCAAGCAAAGAGAAAGTGCTACTCATGTCGGGAAAGGGGACACATGTCAGATTCATGTCCCCTAGGTAACACCCTAAGTCTATTTCAATTAATAATGATTCTATGCTTAGAAAGGGTGGTAATGGTATCTCTATAGTTGCTATTGTAAAACATCCTGCTATTCATACTAAGGCTATATCTAAGTATGTTGCACCTAACTTGAGAGGACCTAAAGTTGTTTGGGTACCATCAAAAAGTGGATGATTGTTTGTAGGTACCATCGACATTGGAGGCTTGGTTCAAATGATATTCATCTTGTTGATCATGTAGTTGAGCCAAGTATTGCTAAGTGATGATCATTATTCCAATGCTATGACAAATTGAGTGAAGTCCAAATGTGCTACAACATACAAGTGTCAAATTCAAGTTGTTGGTGATTCATTGGATATATTTGATGGTTTGCAAATAATTGAGTTGAAGCTTGCAAGTTGGATGATCATGAGCCAACCAAGATATATCTCTTGTTGATCATTTCATTTGGGTGCATATGAGTTGATTGAAAGGGACAAATATGTAAAGTTGCTTGCTATAAGTTGATTGAATGGATAATTGATTAGTAATCAAGGTTGGATTGATTTGTGTTGGATAAATTCATGAGATAACTTTTAGTTAGTGGTTTGAATGGATATATATTTTATGAAAGTATTCAAACAAGTTAGTTTCAAGTTTGATTTATATTTCATGAAGTATAGCTCAATTGTTGAAATCTGTCCTATATTGAAAATTTGAGTGAGCTGTGATCTTAGCCATGTTTGAGTAATCAAAATTTATTGGATTGGCATAAAAATTGTTGTACATGCTCTAGACTTATGGTATAAGCTGCTGTAAAATTTTCATGAGAATTGGATAGGAAATGCTTCAGTTTTGGAGTGGATCTTGTCAGCTATAGCGCAGCAGTTTTTTGTATGTAGCAGTGGTGGAAGAATTGAAATCTAGTAGCAATCTAGAAGTTAAACAAAGCTCAAATTTTTACAGCTGCTAGATAACTTCGTGAAGCACATCTCCACCAAATTTCATGATATTTGGATTTGTATTTTGGGAGATATGCTTATTTCTTTGAAGGGTACAGAATCTGCCAGAAAAGTGACAAATGTTGGATTGATCTAGAGTCACTTTGATTGAAAGGTCCTCAAGTTGAAAACATGTTTACAAGTGTTTGAGGTACCTACGTTTGGTTTTGAGATGGTCTAGAAGCATGACAAGCAAAGAGTACAAGGCTATTTGATTGTGGAGTGTACTTTTCTCACTTTTGGTACTCAAGATAAAAATCAAGATCAAACTCGAGTTGAGGATGAAGTTTAAGTTCAAGTGATGATTGGAGATCATTTGGTAGAAAGAAAAGGATTTAAACAAGTAGAAAGAAAATGACTTAAAGAAGGAATCAAGGTTACTCATCAAGTTAAGTCCACCACTTGGATCAATCAATTAAGTTATTTCAAGTGAGTATCAAGAATGGTTCTTGGATAGAGGTCACTTCTCCCTGATGTAGGGGCTTGTCGCCTATGCGTAGGTGAACCAAGTGTGGTACTTGGAAAGCTAACATGAAAGTGGTGATCCGAGAAATATTTGAGATGCTTAGTTGAAGCAATCAAAAGAATTGATCAAGAAAAACAAGCAACACCCAAAAGAGAGCTAGTCATGATATTTCAAGTGGTATTCCAAATAGTTCTCTCATGTAAGCAAAGATCAAAAGATGAAGCAAGCCAACCACAATAAGAAAGTGCACTTGATCATAAATGGTATTCATCTCATATGGGTGAAGAGTGAAATTCAAAATAGTGTCTATTGGTCTTCACCAAGCTTATAATTGGACTTCACATTGCTATTGGAGTAATGAATTGGAATCTATATGACTATCCTCTACTCCAACATAGCAAAGGTATCATTGTAATGTGCATGATCATTTCATCCCTTACTAGTATGCGGTTAGTGCATATAGTACATGCTTCACAGGATCATGCCTAACAAATGAAATATTTAAATTCATAACCTACCACTATTGCTTGAATTATTACTTGATCTAGTGGTTAGTATATGAATTTGTTCATGAGCTAGTGATCCCAAGTACTTGATCTAATTTGGATTGCTAACAAGTGACAAGTACAACATTGGCAAGATAACCCTTGCAAGAGGTGTGAAGAAGCTTGTCATTGGTTCAAACCGGACTTGAAAGCTTAGACAAATCAATTTAGTTCAAGTCAACTATAGAAGCTTATGATAGTGATAAGAGTACAAGCATAAGACAACAATACAAATGGATATCTAGTTTGTTTGTTTCAAGTGGTATCTAGACTCAAGTATTTCATCAAAAATCTACAAATGATGTCTAGATCAACTCACAAGTGATATCCTATAAGTGGTACTCATGAAAATAGTAAATGTTCAAGAAATAGTTTTTATTGATAAATCCAACAAGTGATTCCATGCTAGAAAATTCTTTCAAGTGCTATCACATCTACACGTGGTATCAATCACGCAAGACGATGGTTCCACAAGTGATCCTCAACTTTAAGTGATCATCAAATGAAGAATGCTTCCCTCACCTACAAGAGCTCAATTGTATCAAATGGATAACCCATGCTATCACATAGGGGGAGGTGTCACACAAATTGATATCAAGATCAAAGATTCTATGTGTGGTATCTCAAGAAGCCCTACACAAAATACAAGTAGTACAAGTTACAAGTGGTATCTACAAGTAGTGTCATTCCAACAATCAAGTGATGTCCATAAAAAATGCAAGATTCAAGCCTCAACCATCTACCCCAAATGCATATCTTTGCATCAATGAGAAGCTCACCTTTTATGGAAATTGATGACAAAGGGGGAGAGATTGTACAAAGATATGAAAGCTTTAAGATTGAGATTATACAAGGGGGAGAGATAAGATATAAAAGCTCAAAGAAGTAGATGTTGGACATGGACATGGACAAAGAGAGAGCAACATTGAAGAAAAGAGATGGATCAAAATTCTGGAACAAGAGAAGCACATAAGTAGGGGGAGCAAGATCATGAACTTTGATTGATTGCATTTGATATGTGCATATTCATGTGCTTGCTTGCATTGCATAAGCTTTCAAATTCAATATGCATGCTTGTGTGGTGTATGCTAGTTGTAGAACTTGAATGATGATTTGAAAACTAGCATGCATAGGATGATAGCTAGACACTTGGTATGCTTTTCAAATAATGTTAGTACCTTGCTTTTAATGTTGATCTCATAAGGTATCTAGTGCTTTTATTTCCAAGTGATATCTAGTTAACCATGGTGCTAAGGATGAACTTAAAGGTGCAACTCCGATTGGTACACGCTTCAAAGGTTTATTCTATACACCTTAGCATCATTTAGTAGTAATTACTCTCCCACAATTTCAATCTATGCATATGTGCGAGCTTCAAAACAAACACTCTAGCACATATGTAGGGGGAGCTAATACTACCATTTCGGGTTTGTGGTACTTGTCCAAAATCATTTACACATGGTAAAATTGCTTGGGCAAGCAACATGAATCCAAAAGACCTTAATTTCCATATCTTTGTAGAGTTATCATCAATTACCAAAAAGGGGGAGATTGAAAGATCCTTGTGTGGTTTTGGTAATTGAGTGATAACCTAGGTGGACTAATTGTGTTTATGTGAGATACATAGGTGATTAGTCCACAGGTACATGTGTGTGAGCAACATATGCCATGAAGGTGAAAATGGCTTGGAGATGTTGCAAAGCTCACATATATGATGATGAAGGAGCTCATTGCATATGAGACATGACATTAAGTCATGTGATCAAGGTGGAGAAGATCAAGACATAACTTGGCTTGATGGATTGGCTGCAAGCGTGAAGGGCAAGTCGGAGGCTTTGGAGCGATGGACCGCGTGGCGGTGAAGCTTGAGCAAGACTTGGCGCCGATGGACGAAGGCAACAGTGAAAAGCAAGTGAAGTCAAGATCGATAAACCAATATGATCACATGATGATATGAAGTGGATCATATCATTGTTGATCATATTGGCGCATGTGTTGCATCGACATTGGAGGAGATGGAATGGAATGCGTAAGGCAAAGGTATAACCTAGGGCATATTGCTTAGTTTGTGTAGCTAAGTAATTACTCTCTCTAATCTAGCATTGGTTGCCTTGTTATTGAGCATTGCTAGTGAGTTTAGGTGACTTTGTGCTTTTGCTTACTAGCTTGTGTAGGAGCTCCCTTGTTGCTTGAAGTACTAGTGGCATAGGTTTGTGTGACCTTGCTTTTAGAATTGATTTGGTGAGCTCTAGCTAGCCCGGCACCTTTGTTGCTTAATTAGTATCCTTGGAAGGTGCTAGAGAACATAAATAAAGGGGTGTAGTCTTGGCTAGACCGATAGTTTTAATTCCGTACTTGTTTCGGTTAGCGGACGCGATTAATTTTAGAAAGGACTATTCACCCCCCCTCTAGTCCGCCATCTCGACCTTACACCCGTACCACCCATGACCTACTCGATGTCGCCACTAACCACGCCTCCGGCGAGGAGACGGTCGGAGCGATCTTCAATGAAGGCTAGGGCAAAGACAAGGCCAAGCGCGCGGACCAAGACGAGGGCCCCTCCACACAAAGGGGCAAGAAGAACAAAAAGGATCGGCGCCAACCGGACAACACCGCGTTGGTCGTCGTGGCTGATTGCACGGGCAAGCAACCCCAGCAGGGCCTGCCTGACCACTTCAACAAGCTCATGGATAGCCCATGCACCAACCATGCCTACCCCGTCAAACACCTCTACAAGGACTGTGAGCTCCTCAAACGTTTCCTCCGATAGGCTGGCGGGCCGAAAGAAGGAGACATCAAAGAGGTGGCAACCAAGAAAGGAGGCACGGCGGGCAAGGACGGAGATGGCTTCCCCAACCCTGAGGAATGCATCATGATCTTCGGCGGATCCGACGCCATCTAGTCCAAACGCCAACATAAGGTGCACTATAGGGAGGCATGCACCGCCGAGATGCCGTCCCCTCCTTCCTTAGCTGGTCAGAATCGCTGATCACCTTCGATCAGAGGGACCATCCCTCCCATGTCATGAGACCGGGACACTACCCACTCGTCGTCGACCCCATTGTCCACAAGAAGTGCCTCACCAAGGTGTTGAAGGACAGAGACAGCAGCCTCAACATCCTCTACGTCGACACCCTCGACGCCATGCGCATCCCTCAGTCGGAACTCCGCCTAGCGGGCTCTCCCTTCCATGGGGTGATCCTAGGAGCGCAGGCATACCCACTCGGGCAGATCGACCTACCCATCACATTTGGCAACCGAGCCAACTTCCGCTCGTAGGTCCTCACCTTCGAAGTGGCAGATTTCCCAGGGTCCTACCACACCATCTTGGGGCAGCCGTGCTATGCCAAATTCATGGCAATCCCCAACTACACCTACCTCAAGCTAAAGATGCCTGGACCGAATGGCGTCATCACCGTGAGCAGCGCCTTCTCGCACGCCTTCATGTGCGACCGTGAGCATTTCGAGCTCGCCACCGCGGTCATCAACTCGTCCAAGCTCCCATGGCTCAGGGAGTCGTCGACCCTAGCAGTCCTAGACTACAACAAACCAACCTTATCGATGGCCTTCTGCCCGCTCGAGGAAACCAAGACGGTGCGGATCGGGACCCAGCTCCTGGCCAAATAGGAATGCGAGCTCGTCGACTTCCTACATGCCAATCACGATGTCTTTGCATTGAATCCATCTAACATGCCAGGCATACCATGGGACATCGACGAGCATGCACTACGCCTCATTGTAGGCTCGAAGCTCGCTAAGCAACGCCTGCACTGCTTCGACGACAAGAGGTGCAGGGCCATAGGCGAAGAGATCGCCAAACTCCTAGCAGCCAGATTCATCAGAGAGGTATTCCACTCTGACTAGTTTGCCAATCCCGTTCTTGTTAAAAGAAGACCGAGAAATGCTGAATGTGCGTTGATTATACTGTCCTCAACAAAGCGTGTCCAAAGGATCATTTTCCTTTGCCACGCATAGACCAGATAGTCGACTCCACCTCGGGTTGCGAGATCCTCTCCTTTCTAGATGCCTACTCAGGCTATCACCAGATCACAATGAAAGAGTCTGATAAGCTCGCAATCTCGTTCATCACCCCATATGGTTCGTACTGCTATGTAACCATGCCTTTTGTCCTGAAGAACGCTAGCGCCACCTACCAAAGGTGCATGCAGCAATGCTTCGCCGACCAAATCGACCCGCTTGATCAGCCTAATCAAGCCAAGTGGCCGAAACCAACAATCGCCGTCTATGTTGATGACGTAGTGGTCAAAATGGCTCAAGCTTATGACCTGATCGCAAACTTGGCCGCAACGTTCGTGAACCTCCAAAGGTTCAACATCAGATTGAATCCCGAGAAATGTGTTTTTGGGGTTCCAAAGGGGAAGTTGCAAGGATACATTGTGTCTGAGTGCGGCATCGAGGCCAACCCTGAAAAGATCATGGCCATCTCTAACATGGGCCCTATACGCAACGTCAAGGGTGTACAAAGGCTCACCGGTTGTCTGGCTGCTCTAAGCCAATTCATCTCCTAGATCGGCGAATGAGGGATGCCACTCTACAAGCTCCTCAAAAAGATGGACGCCTTTGTCTGGACTAAGGAAGCTCAGCAAGCTTTGGAGAGCCTCAAAGCATCCCTGACGTTGGCCCCAATCCTCATCACTCCCAAACGAGGAGAACCCCTCCTCCTCTACGTTGCGGCAAGCAACCATGTGGTGAGCGCCGCTCTAGTCATTGAGAGGGAGGAACTGGGACACCACCTTAAGGTCCAGTGGCTGATATACTTTATTGGGAAGGTCCTCACCGACCCCAAGGTTTGGTACCCCTAGGTGCAGAAACTCATATACGCCGTGCTGATGGCGACCCGGAAGCTAGTGCACTACTTCACCGACCACGAAGTCACGGTCATCACTTCATACCCGCTCGGAGACATCGTCCGCAACCACAACGCCGTGGGATGGATCTCCAAGTGGGCACTTGAACTCATGGGCCACGACATCAGGTATATCCCCTATACCGCCATTAAGTCTTAAGCTCTTGCGGATTTTGTTGCCGAATGGACAGAGGTCCAGCTACCGACCCTAGACATCACCCATGAGTACTGGACAATGTACTTCGATGGGTCCATCTTGGCGCCCGGTTCGGGGGCTGGAGTGGTTCTGATCTCCCCAGATAGGAGTAGGCTCCGCTACGCCATCCGCCACCATTTTTTAGCCTCAAACAACGCCGCGGAGTAGGAGGCCCTCATCAATGAACTCCGCATCGCCATCGAACTTGGTGCTATGCGACTCTACATTCGTGGCGACTCAGAGCTGGTCGTTGATTAGGTCATGAAGGAGTCCTCGTGCAAAAGCCCCCTCATGGCAGCATACTACCAAGAGGTATGCAAGCTCGAGGACAAATTCCAGGGAATCGAGCTGCATCATGTCCCCCGAAAGGACAATGATGCCGCCGATTTCCTCACAAAATTGGCCACCAGGCAAGATCCGTCTCCAAGCGGGATCTTCATCAATGACCTCCACGAGCCGTCCGCCCGCATCCTGGAAGGTCCGATCCAGACTAACTGCCTCGGCTGCGCCCTAAACTAACTACCTTGGCTACATGAGCTACACCGACACCAGGATCCACGAGAGCACCGCCTCGCCCGATCCTTAAACTAATTGCCTCGGCTACGTGGGCTGCACCGACACCAGAACAACTCTGTCTCGAATAAAATGCACGCACACACGCCTGCTGACAAAACCCCCTAGACGATCCTACCCGAATCGCCCGGGGGCTCGGGGGCTACACCTGCGGGTGCGCTCGCGCGCACCCGTCGTCAAGACAAAAATCCCCCAGACTATTCTACCCGAATCGCCCGGAGGCTCAGGGGCTCCTGTCAGGTTCATAAACCCGGGGTCCCTCATGGACTGGCTTCCCAGCAAAGGCTCGCCCCAGCAGACAACGTTGCGAACCAATGCGCAACTCTTGGGCCGGCCCAAGAGTCTAAACAGCAGGCCAGAAGGGCGATCCAATTTCCGATCGGAAGGCCTGGCCGAGGAGGAACGATGCCTGCTTCTGACTTCGGCCTACCAATCCGACCGGAGCGGTAGCTTCGGTCTCCAAGCCCGCCTTCGGACGGCCTCTCCGACAGAAAGACCTGGCCAAAACACCATTCCGACTCCAACCCGCTTCTCCGACCGGGAAGACGCCGAACCCCTGCCTACAGCTCCTCTCCGACTGGAGCAATCAGGGCCGACTGGGACCAACCGACCGGGGACGCTCGCTCGGTAAGGACCAGGAAACGGACGGAGAAAGTAAGGCAGGGTGCACAAGTCAAACCGCAATACCAGGGACCGTACCTTGTACATCTGCAGGACAGTCCCCTGCGACCTCCCTAGCATGATAGAACCGAAGCAGTGTTGTAGGCGCCATCAACTCCCATACTAGACAAATACGGTAAGGCTCCCTCCACATGCCTCTGGGCATCAACAGTGTTGTGAGCGCCGACATTTACCGTACCAGGCAAACATGGTAAACCCCCTTACATGCCTCTAGGTATTAACAGTGTGGCAGGCACCGACATCTGCCATACCAGAAGAAGAAGACACAACCTCCCATGTGCATCTGACAATAAACAGTATTGTGGGCGTCTACCATCAACTTGTACCTACCGTGCGTGGGTAGCAAGACTTAGCAGCGTACGTACTCTCTCCCTCTCACTTGTAAGGCCATCCCCTTCGGCTATAAAAGGGGATGCGCTCTCTCCAACACAACTAAGTTGATTCAAGATCGATCAGTTCACTAGTACATAACAACAGAACCACCAGGTTCAAACCTTGAGCACACGCTCGAGCACGTAGCACGTAGCGGAACTCCCGTCACTCTCGGCCCCTCTAACCAGAGTCCGATCGGACCTCTTGTACCCCCATCTTTCTCCTTCTCGTTTGTAACCCCACTGTAAACTATGTCCTCAGAGACTTTCTCAGACCATAATACTCTTTCCGCTAAATCATAGCTCACCCTGACTTTGTTCTAAGGTAAACTTATTTCATTTTAACTAAGTTTTTAGAAGAAAAAAATACATTACATCTATAAGTTCAAACAAACCCACTATTAAAATACGGAGAATTTAATAAAATTAATTAGATGTTGTAGGTGCTAGTTAATATTGTATTCTATAAATTTAGCCATAGCATTTTCAAATATAATTTTAGCTAAAGTTAGAGAAGTTTAATTTTAAAGCTAGAGTAAATTACCAATTTAAATGGGAATGGAGGGAAATGGAGGGGGTGAAAGTCAAGGTTTGGAGAAAGATGAGTGCACGTGTATCCAAAATTATGTGTATTTATGGATTAACATGTCTCATTGAAAAGAGAAAAAGAAAAAAAAAAGCTAAAACGTTGCAACAAAGAGAATTGTGCCAGTGCCACCTACTCACTCCGTCCCAGTTTATTTGCACGTTTGGGTTCAAAAATTTTCCCATATTAATCGGTCACGTATAGGCCTGAACCCGGTGGAGCATACAGCACTGGCAGGAACCATCAGAGCAGTGCAGTCGCTAGACAGCCGCATAGCGCCAATGTGTCAGACCAAAACAATAAAAAAAACTAAAAAAACAAAAGGAAAACAAAAAAAAATCAACGGAGACTCCATCGGCCCCATCCAAAAGCTGTTGGGGGCTGTGTGACCTATCCTGGCGTAATAAAATGGCTGCCGTACTGACTCCGAATAGATGTCCACCACAGCAACCGTCTATATTTATAAGGGTATTTTGATAATTTTTCATACGTTTTGGTTCCGTGCTCAATCTCAGACATACAAATAATTCGGGACGGAGGGAGTATATCAGCTCTACTGCATGACGAGCGTGACATGGCAAGAGGAAGTGCAAAAAAATTGCAGTCAGAAAATGCAATCAGGTTTTGTGCTGCTGGAGCACACAGCACAAAAGCTGATATATCCACGCCGGTTCTGAGAGGGACCTGGAGGCCGGGCCGATATTTCATCCGTCCAAAGGGAGCATCACGTACGCTTCCACTAAAATAGTACTCCAGCTAAAAGACGTTTACTTTTATATACTACTACAAATTTAAGTTATCTGCATGCAGGTTAAAAGTTAAATTTGATATTAAAAAAGTCAAACGTCTTCTAATTTGAGATGGACTGACTATGTATCTATACTACTACTGCATCTGCATGCAGGTTAAGGTTAGCTAGCAGCGAACGTGAGTTGGCCTGGGGCCAGGGTCCCGAACGGACGCCGACGCGGCAGCAGAGTAGCCTCGCGTGGCGTGGCTGAACCGTCCACTCGACTGCGAGGCCCAGCGAGACAGATGATGGACGAGAGGCTCAGAATCTCTTCTTCTTCTTCTTCTGCTGCTGCATTATTATATTATTCTTGTAATAATAAACAATTGCTTTGATGATGATGAGAGGAGCGATCAGAGCTGTGTGCATATGGTACACGTGTATGGCGTCGCACCTCTCTACGTGTCGTTACGATGGCACGGGAAGGAAGAGTCACGTAGCCAGGAATACGTATACCTACACCAACAAAGCTCAAGCTCGAGTTTAAATTTAAATCGCATAGTATTTGGTTAAACACTTTATATCGGGTCTAACGATTCCGATGTAAATCGGCAGCACCCTTCTTTTTTTTTAAAAAAAAAACTTCACGTTTAGTCTCGGTTGTATTAGGCTCTGTAACTAATGTGATCATTAATCCCGGTTCTAAATTTTACATGCACTAAAGACCCTTTTTATCCCCGTTGGTAACACCGACCGGTCCCCGTTGGTGTTACCAACCCCGACTAAAGGGTCTGTTATCCATGTGCATACATGTACAGTATAGTATAGATGTAGTAGTACTGGTACACTGTCGAGTAAATTTATATTATTACGCGTCTGGCCTGGATGATGTGCTAAAAAGACACCAGGTTTATACTGGTTCGGGCAGAATGTCCCTACGTCTATTTCGTGGTTGCTGCTCGTGTTATTAGCACTGAAAAGTTCGTAGTAGGGGTTACAAACGGGCGAAATAGGGACATGTCCCAAGTCTGTGATGGAAAGGTCAAATGGGTGCTGAGAGCTCGGTTACTGCTCAGCTATGTGTTCAAGTTTCGAGGCTAGTGGTTCTGCTATGATGCGGTGTGATATGCGATGCGGTGAATCGATCTTCATTAGTGGGGTGACCTGCTTTCCCTTTTATGGGCCCAGGAAGAGCATGGGTTACAGATGGGAGAAAAGAGGAAAACGAAAGACAAAGGAAGTCCTTCAGGGTTGCTGAATCTTCCTTTTCCTCCGTACGGGCCCCTCTGACATGGCAGGCGGTGACAGGGACAGCCCCATGTCGGGCTCCTGTCTGCTGACCATGACAGGGCCACGCCGGACGCCTGTCCGCTGACAATGCCATGCCCTAGCATTGTCAGCGGGTCGTCACGTCTCACTCCACCCCGGCGGGCGACACGGTGAACTAGCGTGCTGATCAGCGGCCATATAGAGAGTAGGAAGCACAATGATCACGCGTCCGTTACTGTGGGCGATGTGAGTTCCCTGGAATGACATGTCGCGGGAACGGGTCGTGCTGAGATGTGACCGCTCTCTGCACAACTCCGGAAGTTTGACCTTGAGTCACACCTTCTGGACCGTAGTGGTTGTCGTGAGCTTCCGTAAAGATCCGTGCCCGAGGGCAAATGACAGCGTCCACAACACTGTAAGACAAATGCCGGCGCCTACAACACTGTTTGGGCTCTGACATATCTGGAGGGTTGCAAAGCACCCTTCTGGTATGGCCTGATGGTACTATCCTGCAGGTGTGCAAGGTATGAACCTCGGTATTGCGGTTGACTTGAGTGTCTTGCCTTATCTGCTCCGCCTGATTCATGGGTCCTTGCCCAGTCGGAGAAGAGCAGTAAGCAGAGGTTCGACGTATTCCTGGTTGGAAAAGCGGGTCGGAGTCGGAAGCGAGCGTCGTCCCCTTCTTGGCCTAGCCCTCCGGTCAGAGATTGGATCGTTCTTCCGGCTTGTCGTTAGGTATCTAGGCCAGCCCAGAAGTCGCGCGTTGTTGTAATGCCATCACGCCCTCAGACGTCGGGCGAGGCGGAGCCAACCCTCGGGAGTCAGCCGAGGTAGAGCCAACCCTCGGGGATCGAACAAGGCAGGGCCCATGGCCGCAGCGCCCACCGAGGCGGAGCCAACCCTCAGGCGTCAGACGACGAGTAGGGCCCATGGCCTCGGTGGCCGGACAAGGAGGAGCTCGACAAGCGGCGTAGTTGCGCTCTTGATCGCACGGATGACTCAACGTTGATAGTTATTAGCTTCTCCTCTCAGAGTATCAGTAGTCCTCGACATACGCGAAGGGGCTGGAGTGGCTGCCAAGTTTGGCAACGCAGAGGATCCACTCGTCCTCCTCTCTGCTCTGCCTGCGTCGTTGTCGCGCTTCCTGAATGACGCCGCCGTGGCCAGAGCCCCAGAGGACGCGAAACGACGATTCGCCAAAAAAGACTGCCGTCATGGCGTCATCCGTGCCACCACTGGACCAGTCCGCCAGGGTTGCGGCGTGGCAGTCGGCAGCTTTTTTCCTTTTTTTCCTTTTTCATTTCATCAGAAAACTGGCAGTCGGCAGCTGTGTTGCTGGCTTGCTGCTCCTGCTCCTGCTCGCACAGGTGAGGTGATAGGCCTGGCCTGCTCAGCAGCAAGCAGGAGGGGGGACCCGTGAACCTGGGCCTGCTCCGCCTTGTGTGCGTTCCAGGGCCCTCTTCACAGCCCACGTCCGTCCGCCGTCTGCGCTCACTTTTCCGCGTCGCGTAGCCCACCTGATCTGGTCGGGCCCGTGTAACTGTGTAAGCTCCAAGCTTTCCCAATCGCTCGCGAGTCCACCCGCTCTCCAGCCCGGCCGGCATCGCACGGTTGGTTCTCTCTAGCCTCGCCGACATGGGCCTCGCTTCTCGAACCAAGCCCGACGAACAGAGTGAGAGTTGAAAATAAATAAAGGAAAAACAAATCTTTTTCGTCTACTCAACAATTGTCGTAGTTGTTGCTCAATTTTTTTTTTGGCGTAGCTCAGTTTTTATTCCTCAAACTCTAAAAACGTGCAAATTGCATCTCTCAACTCTCAAAACCATTCCAGTTATCTCCCTGCACAGGTTGAAAGTGGTCTAGATGGTTTTGTCATTAAAAAAAAACAGGTAAACATTCTAATAACGTTTCTAAGCCATGAAAAAGGAATATATCTAAGCTTCTAAGCATTTTTTTTAAAAAAAAATCTAGAGATGGATTGATACATGAGGAACCCCATAATAAAATATTTTGGAATCATAATAATATATCTAGAAGCTTACAAAAATTAGATTTTAGCTCTAGAAAAATGGAAAAACATTCGAGAGAAACGGTAAATTCTCAAAACATTCTTATCAATGTCTAAACATGTGTTAGAATCTTTTCATAACAAAAATAAGAGGTTCATCCATCATGAATACCACATACATTAATGTTGATTGCATTCGTGCTTGTTGCATCTTGCTTTAATCCTGAAGAGTTTTTAAAATGAACATATAAATTTATTACATTTTTTGGAATTTTCTAAAATCCCCTCAAGGTTTTCCCATTTCCTAGAGTTAAATATATTCTTGAAGTTTCTAGATATATTTTTCACGGACTCTAAATATATTTTATATGGGTTTATAGTGTCTCAATCTGTCTCTAAGGTTTTTCTTGGAATTTTTATAAGATTATAGGCATTTTTTGAGTTTTAAAACTTAAAGTGTTTACTATTTTTTATGATAAGAAAAAAAAAATTACCTTGAATACCAACTCTAACTAGGCAATCAAGTAATTTAAATTGTTTTCAGAGTTGACAGAGGTATTTTGTCCGATTGAGTTGTTGGAGGAAACATGAACTATGGTGCTACTTCATGAGGTCAAAATCTCAAATCACCCCCCCCCCCCAACTAAATTAACCCTGATAATGCGTCTTGTACAAAGAAATAGATTGAGTGTTGTTAGCTTTTGAAAATAATTTACTATACATTCAGCAACTACTAACGGTCGTAGATGTGGGGAGTGAGGGGGAAAATAAATCAGAAGCTCGGCTCGATTTATTAACAGATTCAGTTAAGCTTGCTCTTACTATTTTCCTCAACAGTCTATTCAGCTACTGAAAATGCATGAGCCTTTTTTAAAATGCAACATTTATGCTAGTTCAAACTAGTGAGTAGTCCCTCTCTTCACAAAAGAATGCAATGATAGAGTTTATGCCGGTCAAACTAATTTAAGTTTGACCAAGTTTATAATGAATGGTCTTTAACATTTGTATATTCGATAAATTTTACTATGAAACTATATTTCATTATTAATCGAATGAGACTTATTTTGTATCATTAATGTTAATATATTTTTATATAACTTTAGTCAAATTTTTAAAGTGTCTGTCTTCTCGAAAAATGAGAATGAGATTATTCCGTAAACGGAGGGTGAAAAATGAGAATTACATTCTTTGGTAAACCGAGGGAGTATATATTTGAGTTGTTTTGTGTGTTTAAAACTCGCGAGCCTAATGATGAACCGATCGATTTTTTTTTTTCCAGAGCTAAATTACGTTAATATCGATCAAGACTTTGTCTCGTTTGTCTAACGAGTAGAGAGCCACATTCTTGAGCGTCGCGGAAGTGCCGCTCCACCTTGCACATTCCTGTACCGATCGCTTGCGTCTCCAGCCAGCCATTTTAGCTGTGTGAAACCACACCACCAATTTCATCGGTCCCGTCCCAAATTAACAGCCATTTCTAAATTAATCACCGTCCATACATGGTCATTAACCCCTGACTCACTCGTAACCACACGTACCCATCCTTCCCCTGGGTATAAAACCCTGCGTCCTCTCCTGTCTCCTCCTCCAAGACGCAGCAGAAAGGCAATCGATCGAGAGGTGAACCAGCAGGAGCCTCCAATAAGAGCCAGCCAAAGAAACTAATAAACTCTCGCCGTCGCCGCTCCACCGAGAGAACAAGCCAGCCGACCGTCGACCTCAGGTAAGACATCCGCCGCCGCCGCCGCCGACGTACCACCGCCACCGCAAGAGCGAGATGGAGATGAAGATGAGGATCCTCTTCGCCCTGCTCGTCGCCGCCGCCTCGGTCACCGCGGTCCTGGCCTCCGCCGAGGCCACCGCCGGCGCCCCTGCTGCCTCCGAGTCAGCCGCCGGCGCCGAGGCCCCCGGTGGTGCCGCCGCAGCCGGCGGCGCCGCGGGACCCTCCGGCGCCGCCAGCGGCGCGCCCGCCCTCGCCGCCGCCCCCGCCGCGCTCCTCTTCTCCCTCCTCGCCTACTACCTCCACTAAGCGTGGATGATGGATGGATTGATCGGTCCACCGTTGCCTCGCTCGTTCTAGGTGACTGGCTGTTGCTGCGGTGGTCGGTCGAGTTGGAAGACAGACGTCACTTGCAACGCTGTTCGTTCCCATATATTATTGATCTGATCTGATATGAATATGAATGAATATATATATGCATGGTGACGGGTTGTGTTAGTCATATATAATTAATTTATGTATTTGTGTCAATTCGTTCTGTAATCATTTATGATGAAATATATCAAGTTGTTTTTTCCATTCGTTTGAAATGCAATGTGTCCCCTACTCCAATTCCTTCTCGGTCTCGGTCCGGCCCATGTCTCTGGGCCTGGCCCAATATTTGCCTACTAAGCTGGAATGGAAGCCTAGATAGAAGCATATGGCATGACCTTTTTTTTGGTCCTTTGGAAAGACTCAAAACTCGGGCTACTCAGTGGGCCGGGCCTCCTCGGAGTCTCTTTCTCTCTAGATCTCCATGCTTGCTGGCGATGGCGATGCTGCTGCCATGCCTGCTAGTCATGTCAGGCAAACTGGCGAAGGACAACTGAATGGAAGTACGTAAAGGATGGGCGCTTGTCACCGTCGCTAGAAGTAGAAGGCCGGCCGGCCGGTGCATGCATGGATGGCGTTCAAGGCTGCCAGCGCCCATACCATCCTGCGGAGCGGAGCCAAACGACGAGCGCCTCCATCTCCGTGCATGCATGGCGATGGTGTCGATCGGACGATCGGTCATCAGTAACCTTCCCTGCGTCTGCGTGCCACTGCCAGTCTGCCACAGACGGGTCGGCGACGGCGCCATATCTCCAACGGCCAACCCCAGCATGCATGCCTTTTTAGACGACAGAACGAATCAATGCAAGAACACGAGGGGGCAAGGCAAGGCGCTTCACATGTGGGGCCCGCCGGTCAGGGCAAAATCTCTGGTCCCAGCAATAAGTTCGTTCTCCTTTTAGAAGGTTTCATTCAAGATGAGGCAACATTCCTCCATACCTGAAAAAAAACATACTCTCCCTGTCCTCAAATGGTCGGTCGAGTTGGTTGTTGGTTTATTGATCTGATCTGATATGAAAATTGAAATGATTTGTAGTTGTGTTAGTCATATATAAAATTTATGTATTTGTGTCAATTCGTTTTATATATCCAAATAAATGATGTTTTTTATTCGTTTGAAATGCAATGAGGAGTACTCCAATTCCTTCTCGGTCTCGGACCGGCCCATGTATCTGGGGATAAATCAATATCTAGAATTAGCATATGGTATGACCTTTTTTTGAGCTAAGTCAACTTTTTTAGTTTGACTGAATTTATAGAAAAGAGCAAAAATTTATGAAACCAAATTGGTATCACTAGGTACTCCATAAAACATATTTTTATAATTATCTCATTTGGTGTCATAAACATTTGTGAATAATAGGTTTAGAATAAATCAAACTTTCTTAAATTTGGCCAAGTTTATAGAAAATAATATAAACATTTATGTCTCTAAATAGGTTTACTATATAAATATACTTCATAATTAATCTAATAATATTTATTCAATATCATTAGATGTTAATACTTTTTTATACAAATTTAGTCAAAATTTAAATTGTTTGACTCCTTGAAAATGAGGACTGCATTTTTTTTGGGATGTTAATTAGGGTCGAGACCTTCAAAGATGCCACCTTTTTTTTTCTTCCATTGCCAATTTCCGTCGCCTCCGCAAGGGTACACTATGTTCTACATCCGTACAGGTAGCTCCAAGGTTGGCAAGGTAGAATCAAGGCAAGAGAGTAAACATCAAAGCAAAGATCAGCTTTGAAAGGACATAGAGCTCTGGATGATTTCAGTATGAGTCCCAAAGATTTACGCAAAGATTCAGAATGTACACTACGAGTGTGGGAGAAAACCTTTAGAAGGCCCGAAGGTTAGAAGGTTCAAGACACATCTTGGGCCAGAGACACAAGGAGCCGGGAAAAATGAGGACCACAGAGATGGCAAATATGGGGAAAAGATCATTGTGCTCCTCGAATAGGTAGAACTGGGGCATCTTGTAATTTTGGAAGCGGTTGTTCGTCTTCCCTATAAATATGATGTTTGTAACAGTTGAAACGACAAAATAAACACAATATTCCTTCCTAGTTTTAATTTGCAATAGTTTTAGTTTCCCCATTTCTTCCTACTGATGGCTCGTGTCCAATGGTGAAGGAAGGGCTTGAGGGGGGCCTGGCACCCCCAACATCTGGTGCCCCCACAGTACCCCCTCCATTAGCTAGATAATCATTAATAATTTACTAGTTAACTATACTAATTTGTGTCTAAGTTGTTTATTCTTTCTCCATATTAATCTGTAGTAGTATCTATATAATCTAGAATTGGTCTTTTTATTACTATCTTCTGCATCTTTTTTGTTCTTGTTTTGTTCTCATTGGTGCAACCGACGTTGAGCTACTCGAGCCGAGCCCTGGCGGAGCTAGACAGGAGCAGGGGGGGGGGGGATACTGGATTGAGAAGTCGTCGTTCGCCCCTCTGACCCTCATCGCTAGCTGGTAGTCCTCGGGCTAGTGACTCGTGGCCGTCTCACTATTGTACTTGCCGACATGGCTCGGCGGACGGAACCGCTTGGGTGAACGGGCCACCCAGACTTTGGGTCTGAACACCCGAGGACCGAAGTGGTCAACGTCTAGGCTCCCATTGCTCAGGCCGTCAATCGTTCCGACAATTCTCTTGGCCATTAGGACGTAGGAATTTCTCGGAGCGTGGTGGGGATTCGGTTTGAGTGCACCTCCTCGCCTCAATGGTTCTCGGACATCTTAGTGCTCCCCAATCCCATCGCAAACGTGGGCCAACATGGGGCCAATGTCTCTAGAAATGTATTTTTAGTGGCGGTTCGTCTTAGTAACTATTTTTAGAGACGGTTATAGATTGAGCCGTCTCTATTAAAAAGAAGTCTCCACGGATGGTTTTTGTAGCGGTGACAGCTGCCGCTAGTTGATGAAGATAGGACAAGAATGATACCCCTATAAAGCCCTCTCTCCCTCACCCTCGGAAATGAGAAGAGACAGAGAGTATTTGTAATCCACTTCTTCTAATTGTAAACATTGATATATGCAAAGCTATAATTAGTTCGCTGAAAACGCACAAATACACCGACATACGTATCACTTCTGAAAGTCATATATATCATCCCAGTATCCCACTAGCTGGCTGATGAGGTCTTTTCAAAGATGCCGCCGGTATTGCTTTTGCTTTTAACATGGGGGCCGGCCGGCCGGGTGGCTTTGGAGGATACGACGACCCCGGGCATATATAAGCCTGGATGGTTTCCTTTTGGTGGCCTCTCCGATCCATGCATGTCTCTGCAAGTAGGCAGCTACTGGTACTACATGTTATCCTACTCTATCTGTCTAGAGGATCCCATGATTTGATATGTTATGACAAGGGATCCCGGCCGTGTGCGCCACGTACCTTGGCTATCTTTCTTTCCCTCCAATTCATGGTGCTTGATAAAGTGGACAGCAAAGGGAGGGCAAGAAATGCTCTCCACATCTTTTTTTTCCAATACCTTTTGCTTTTGTCTTTGATAAATCCCGGCCACCATGTCGTCTGCTGCCCTTTTTCTTCTCCCTCAAGCCTCTTGTTAAAATCATCAAACATCTCTCTCTCTCTCTTTTAAAAACAACAACTGAGTATACTCCTACCACTGTACTGGAAAACCAATTAAACCTCATGTGCGGCGACCCAATTTGTTTAGCGTAATGTAATGACAGTAACATATATAATTTCACTCTTCATGGTTTTCAAATAATTTTGGTGCAGTGCCCAATTTTGTACAAACTAGTCCATCAACTATACACCATCAAACCTCCGCCTCCATCTAGGGCATCTTGCTGCTGCCGTCTAGGGGGTCCTCTTTCTACCACTCCAGCAAGTCGATCAATAGGTGGAAACAAGGAGAGGGGACCCATGCCTCAACTACAGTTAAGCAGTTTTTTAGGCTTAGTGAGCTTAGATTTGGTCAAATAAATCTACTGGTGAAATCATCACCGATGTTCGCCCGAAAGCTTGTTACCTACGATGACTTTGACTATGGCCACAACAAGATCACCGTCGCGGAAGTTAATTTCATTGGTAGGATGTTAGGTTGTGGTTACTATTTGCATGGGCAAGAGTACTCGTAAGCACATCCCACAGGGATATTAACTTCGGGTCGTCGACCTCATCGTAGATCAATGCGAAGATGAAATCAGACGTCTAGATGAATCGATTGTTTGGAGGTGTTGAATCTAAGGTCTATGTTGTACCTGGACTCAACCACCAATGTTTTTTCATCAATTCAGATGTGTTTCGGTGTGGTTCAAAATGTTGAAAATTTACATGCAAATATAGGGTTCTGTTTAGTTTGTAATTTTAGTAACAATAAAAGTTAGTAATAATTTAGATGCAAATTTAAGGGTATCTTTAGATTATTATTCTAGGTTTTTTTTATGTACATATAAGCTAAGGGCATGCATATGTCAATTTAGATATTGTATAGTTTTGGAATATTTTTCATAGGGTTAGATATAGGCATTTTTCTAGAAACATAATAGATTTAAGGACTATTAAATAATGGTATATGATCTTTTGGTTTTCTAGAATCTCTAGATTTATCTTTTTGTGGAGTGTGTTTTATAAAGATTAACGTAAATGTTTCAAAAGAAAAAAGCCTATACCGGTTAGCAAAGAAAGATCATATAATGGCAGCTCTAGCAGTGTCTTAAGAGCTAGCTCATATAATATTTTATTCAATAAAAAAAGAGAATGATAAGCTAGCTCTTCAAGAGCTAATTAATCTGACATATTTTCTTATGATTCACGTGTCTATCCTTACATGCTATGTTACTTCATATTTATCTTTTTAATTAAGTTGATATGAGGTAGCAAGTTGACTCTACTATCGAGTCCCCTAATAAGAGTTGTGGTTTGTGGGTGCTTTATTTAGTTTCAGCGATCAAATGGGATTTGACATTTCTCAATTTTTAAACAAATGTCGTGGTGAGACGTCCTTTTGCAATTGTAAAGATTCTTCAAAAAAAAAAGATTAGGGACGACGGGATTCAAATCGGTAACCCTAGGCAAAAATAACCGAAAACCGAGAACCAAACCGAAATAACCGGAACCGAAACCGAATTAACCGAAACCAAAAATTTCGGTTCCTAGTTTGGTTTCCAGTTCTCAGGAACCGAAATAATGTCGGGTAATTCGGTTCTAGACCTCGGTTAACCGAACAAAACCGAAGAACCGACTTAAAAGGCTCGCCCTCGGTTTATATCCGGCCCAAACAGGCCCAGGCGAGGCCCAATAACGTATTCAGTATAAATACAGAACCTTTAGGGTTTCTTGACTCCTCCCTCACTCTCTCTGTCTCACCGCACGCCTCCCTCTCCCACCGAGCCGCCTCTCCCTTCCGGTCTTCCTGAGACCGAGACCAAGCGCGCCTCTCTCGGTCTCTCCGCTCCGTCCTCCCTCTCCCTCTCCCTCTGGCCTCCTCTCCTTCTCCTCTCTTTCTCTCCTCTCCATTTCAGAGCACTGGGCGTGTCCCCATCATCATTTCTTGACGCTGGTCACGGGGCACGGCCCCTCCTCCCGTGACATGCTTGCAGGCAAGGCACGACACCTCCTCCTGACGGCACGCGGTGCGCGGCCCCTCCTTCAACGGCGGAGGCACGGCGGGCGGCCCCTCCCACACCCCGAAGCACCTCCACCACCGTCCCATGGCTGGATCCAGTGGAGGGCGACCAGATCTATGGTGGGCCCGCCCCCGACGATGGATATAGGCCTGGCGCGCTTCCCGACAACGGATCCACCGCCTCCCTTGTCCCCGGTCCTCCCCTGTCGCCGGTGTCTGCTCTGGAGGTCGAGGCCGAGTCCAGTGCGTGACCGCTGCCCTAGAGGCTGGATCTGGACGAAGGGGCGACTGCCGCCGTTTTTTTTTTCATTTTTCCCCTTTTCTTCCCTTCTATTTCGCTGATGTAATGTATGGCTCGGTTAGTTCGGTTCTAACCGAAACCGAACCGAACTAACCGAGACCGAATTTCCTCGGTTCCAAGTTCTCTAGCTAACCAATCGGTTCTAAGTTTTGTGCTAACCGAATTTCGTAAATAACCGAGGAACCGAACCGATCGGTTTCGGTTAACCGAATGCCCACCGTGACAAACCGGAACGAGCTATATATGAGTATATGACGACTACACTGGGGAAAAGTCAATCGCACCGCGCCATCCATCCATCCATCTCGAACGACTGGGGATTGCATCGGCGGACGCGCGCGCAATGCAGTGTACTCCCATTATTATTGGGTTTCTGCACCCTGTCCACCTTGTTCCGGGCGGGTTGCTGGCCAGGCGCGCGACATCGGCCGCGGTGACCACCAACACAGCAGCGGGTCGGGGAAGCAAAAGGCTCCGTGTGGCGTGTGCCCGCGGCGCCGTGGATCTCGCGTTCCTGCTGCTGCATGTGCGGTGCCGCTGCCTGCATGTCTGCCGGTGCTCCTCTCTCGATCGAACCATCTTAGTTTCTCGAGGCCGCATGCGTGACCTAGCTCGTCGATCCCGGCCGGCCGCCGCGCGCGAGCGAGCGTGCGTGCGTGCGGTTTTCTCCTCCTTTGAGAGACATCTCTCAGTCTCCAATGTCGATCGTGTGGCCGGTGACAATGTAGTATAATGATGATTGTGACCCCAGCTGGTTCCCTCCCTTTGAACTTTGAAGAGACGGCGCAGAGTGAGGTAGCCTATGTCCGTCCGTCCCTCTGGCCCTCTTGCTGGTTCTCCCCTCTCCTCTCCCTTTTGTTCAATCTTGATATATACTCAAGTGAAAAACAGTCAGTGATATTTTCCCATCCATGCATGACGACGTTGGCTGTGGTCTCTGTCAGTAATAGTACTGTCTGGGGCTCTAAAGGAAAAATCCAGATTCTGCACACACTTGATATAAGCTCATCAGTTGTGTTTATTGGTGTTGTTCCTCAATTTCCATGCCATGTTACATATGCGTGGCCTTGTACCTAATTAAGGGAAGGCTTGTCATTATCATGCAAATCTCGCAAAAGAAAACCTCAAAAGGGATCTTGTTGCTTCAAACCACAGTAGTATGGTAAAACCTAAAAAGGGAAAAAATGATGGCCTATTTATTTTGCTACTACCACCCTTTGATCTCAAATATATATAACACCATTAGACTATTCCTAGTGCATTGTATCATGTCACTGTTGCTAACTAACATTGTCATGACAATTAACATATAACGCTGTCATGCTAATTAACTTCTCTTTTTTAATTTGCATTTTTTTAGGCAACAGGAGGGGTTTCCACCTACTGGTTTAATTTGCATATTACTCACAATATGTTTAAATTTTTCCTATACCTAGGAGGCTCAAAAGCTAATAAAAGTAAATTCCAATCAAACCATATCACTCTAAGTCTCATTGAATATATTGAACTATTAATGTTCCCTCTATTTCAAATTATAAGTTTTTAGTTTTGTCCTAAATCAAACTTCAATAGTTTTGACCAAGTTCGTAGAAATATGCACAAATATTTATACAACATCACACTAGTTTGGTTAGATTAGATACACCATAGAATATATCTTAGTATAGTACATTTATTGATATTATGGATGTTAATGTATTTTTATATGGCTTGGTCGAAATTAGAAAGAACTGAGTAATTGACTTAGGACAAAACTACAACTTAAAGGAAGAAGTATGCAATAAGCACAAAATTGAAAAAAAAATCATTTATTCTTGGTAAAACACTATGCCGTGTGTTTTTTAATATAAATTTGATCAAATTTATAATACTTTGACTTAGGATAATTCTAAACTTTATTTATTTTGGGGTGAAGGAAGTAATGGTTAAGGAGAATGGCGTGTAACTTGACTACTTCTATCCAGAGACAAACAGTTCAAAGAAGCGGTGGCTTTGTGCAATGAAGTTATTCAACGGGATAAAAAAATATACTTCTCTTGTCTGACATTTGTTTTTGCCGTTAGTTTATTTTTTGCAAGACAAAATAGCATCCACATTGCCCTACACAAGTCTACTAGCCCTGATGACCACACATCCAGCAACTGTCGACATGGATGCATCATTGTTCTGGTCTGATATTAGACGTGTCCGAAGAATGCTAGCGGGGAGCAGCAGCACACTGATTGACGTGCATATCTCAGCCTCCCCTACAAAGGCCGGGACATATATAAATTCCAGAACATCTATGACCATGAATTTTTAACAAAAAGGCCAGCATGTACTGTAAGGCCTTGTTTAGATGACATCAAAGTTCTAAGTTTTTTCACTCTCTTTCCATCACATCAATTTTTGGGCGTATGCATGGAGCATTAAATGTAGGTAAAAAAAGTAATTAATTGCACAGTTTGATTGTAAATCACGAGACGAATCTTTTGAGCCTAGTTAGTCCATGATCGGACAAAGTTTGTCAAATACAAACGAAACGTGCTACAGTGTCCAGATTGTAAAAATTTACGATCTAAACATGGCCTAAATTTCAATTTCATATATTTCAGCTAGCATTTACTACTAAGGCCCACAGTACAAGTTGGAGACAGGACGCTACAGTTGGCAGAGTTACAGTAAGATTCTAGCCAGCGAATAGTGAAACGGCTGAATATTTCAGCTAGCATTTACTACTAAGGCCCACACCCTCCAGCCAGACAAAATCACTAGTGAACAGTAAGCTGCTGAGCATTCTGGTAGTCATTTGGTTTTTAATATCCCATGACTGCTAGCTGATCCACTATGCATTTTTTACTGTCACAAGCAAAAACCACAGCTACAGAGCTTTGCATTGCTACTCGTATATTTCTATAAAAAAAAAGTCTGCCATTGCCCATTGCCTTGCATCAATGCTGCGCGAGGCAGAAGGGCTCAAAAGCCACGATCACCTGCTTCTGCTGCTGGGCATCTACAGATCTACTACCTTCCCTCTCTTCT
Organism: Miscanthus lutarioriparius; assembly: GCA_904845875.1. Classification (NCBI taxonomy): domain Eukaryota; kingdom Viridiplantae; phylum Streptophyta; class Magnoliopsida; order Poales; family Poaceae; genus Miscanthus; species Miscanthus lutarioriparius. The sequence goes on from CAJGYO010000019.1 coordinate 20,805,319, forward strand.
GACACCATTGTACTGTAGGGCGTGGATGCATGGCTGACCCTGACCATGGCAGAAACACAAGCATAGGAACAGAAGGGAGTGTATAATTGAGCAGGTCTCAAGAAAAGAAATGGGACAGGGAAATGAGTATGGACTGGAGGGTAATAGCTTTCTGTGTATTGTGAAATAAAAGTTTCTCCGTCTGTGCTCCGGTAATTATGACATGTACTTGGCCCTTGTCTGAAAGAATCTAGTAGTCAGCTGTTAGGTTGGTTGGTTTCTAGGCTGATAAGTTCGACTGATACTGATTTGTTGTGAGAAAAAAATATTATTGGCTGACTAATGAGCTCTGGTTGAAACAAACTAGTGACTGATCATGGAAGAAGCTAGAGCAAAGGGACGAAGAGGGTGGTAGAAACTGGTGAAAGGTCTCTTTGTTCAGTACTAGGCCCTCGGTCCTAAAAGAATACTATTTTTATTTTTTAAGGAGTGAAACCAATTATAATAATGAATAAGTCATATAAATTAATAATGGAATACATTTTTACTTAGAGTCATAAATAAATATCTATAATTTAGTTAAATTTAATTAAAAAAATGAACCAAATCAGAGTCATTTTTTTTGGACGAAGGTAGGACTACCCAAAAGGGCAGCTGGACAGGCGATGACTATACATAGTTTGTTTGTTTGTTTGAGCGAGCAGTATATAGATCGATGGGAGGCTCTTCCTCTCTCACGTTAAATCAGAGCTCAGCGGCAGACCGGTAGTATATCTTTCTTTAACAAAAAAGAAGATTGCAGAAGGTTAGATTGTTTTTTTTAAAAAGAACTCCCAAACAGAGGAATGCTATTTCTCATGCAATTTGTTCTCGGACGCTCTTCGCTTGAACTGTGGCTGTTGATAATTGTGACATTTGGTAATTTACCGATACTTTTTGGCAGTTTCGGTTTCGAAATTACTCCCTCCGGCTATAGAAAAGCAGCTATAGGGTCTATGCTGGTCAAACTTGCTCAAGTTGAACCAAGTTTACAACAAATAGTAGCATTTATGTCTCCAAATAAATTTGTCATAAAAATATATTCTATAACTAATCTAACAATACTTATTTTGTATTATGAATGTTAGTACATTTTATATAACCTTGGTCAAAGTTCTTTAAAAAGCGAGAGTTGCATTCTTTGGTGGACAGAAGGAGTATAAATAAAAAAAGAAGTTTCAAATCAGTTATATAATGTCACTTCAATTACATTGTAGGTTGTATAGTTTTGTTTATTTTTCAGCATTTCCAACTATTGGTAGATGTACTCTGAATTTCTAAGTACTTCTAGATGTAAAAGTATAAACCATATATCTAGGGGTGTATTTCACTGGACTCATACCCATCTCAATCGACATGTATTAGGGTGAATTAATTTTCCACCCCAATACACGTGGATTGAAGTGGATATGAGTGCAGCCAAACCAGGCCTATGTATAACTCAGGATTTAGTGGCGAAAGTCACCTGGATGGAAGCTCCTAAATACATTGTATTATTTAGATACATAATTGTAATTAAGTTGTACTTACAGGTTGTACATATATTTAAAGTTTGTTTGGTTGAGCTGTGAAAAAAATTATTGTGAGCTGTTAAAAAGTTATTATGAGCTATATATGTGCCATGGAAAAGCTGTAAGTTGTTTGGTTGAAACAACTATGAAATATATACTTCCTTTATTTATATCCATTGAAAGAAAACATCTCTCTATTTCCATCCATTTGGAAAAATAGAAAGCTGAAAACTAAAAGTAGGACCCAAGGTGCGTTGCGAAAATTATGCTACGTGAAAGCAGCTGCTTCTAAAAAAATAATTTCATTTCTACCCGCCCTCATGACATTCTGTTTTTTTAAGTAGCAGAAGCACTTTTCTAGAAACTGGACCTTTTATGCAGTGGAAAAGCTAGGTTCTTCAATGGCACCATGATGAAGGAAAATTTACTAGTAACCTTCAGTGGCAAAGCTAGGTTCTTCAATGGTCACTCCTATTATTTATAAAGGGCGTACCCAGTGTAGAGAGCTCCCACTGTGTGGGTCTGGGGAAGGGTGTCAGTGGCAAGTCTTACCCTCGTCTGTGCAATGCGAGGAGAGCGTGACTCGAACCCGGGACCTTCCGGTCACAGGCAGCGGTAAGACTCTACAGCTTGCACCAGGCCGCCCCTTCGTCACTCCTATTATTTATGACCACATAAAATTGTATATACATATAGTATCAGATGTATAGTGAAGTGCACCACACCATAATCTCAACTCTAGTTTGGGCCCTGTTTAGACGTGCATATATGCCTATTATACGACTGCAACGATGCTTTTATAGGAGTTTCTATGTTTACTCGAATCATAATGTTTTTTTGGGTAGGGGTGGTTCTTGTCAGATGTAAAAATATCACACTAATAAATTAAGAGCAATTTGTAGTAAAAAATAGCATTGGGCTTCTGATTTGAATAGAAAATGGCTTGATTGTTGTAGGGAAACTTTGCTGAACCTTAAGTTAAATTGGCGTCGTGACTAATCTCTAAATATTTTGAATATAAATTATTAGAAAAAAAGTAAGGATGAATAATACCATGTTTGCAACAAGGATAATGAAAGGTTATGTGAGCACAACGTGCTGAATTGAATTTCCTGATTACTTATATATCTCACACGGTCCTTGATAAAATAGTTATTTAATCCTTTTGCGAGGAAAATATATGTTTGTAATTTGTAAATAATCCATACATATGACAACGTTTCCATGAAAGCAAGAACAAAACTGCTGCTCAAGAATAATTTCAGCCTGATTTGTTTGAATTTAACTTTGTTTTAGCTTTGGCTTTGCCGGCCTATGGCCTATAGACTATATCTCTCCTCATACAAACATGTAGGTACGTGCCTAGAGATATAATGCCTACTCTCTCTAGATGGCCTTATTTGATCGCAAAAGAAGGCTACAGCTTTATAGCATAGATATGTACATAGTAGAGAGTTATATATGCAGCCAGGCAAGCAATGTGAGTCATAAAAGAGAAAACTAGTAAAAGCTAGCAACCAAATGCTATCCTGAACAAAAATTTATATATAAGAGCAGCCCCTAGCACTATACGTTGGCATTTCATTCGTCATCTGACCGACAAGTCAACAGGTTATCACTGGGGATATACAGTTGGTTCAGTACATTGCTTTGGAATATCATAGTAACGGCCAGTACGTAATACTACCCCTCTGGCGGTTATAATTATTTGGCATTTCTTTATTGAAATCTGGACAAACACCTTTGAAACTCTGACCATTGATAGCTAGCTATCAAAATATTTTGTTTCAAAAAAAATATGAAAATCACATATGTAATTATACTTGTCTTGAATAATATTTTTCATAATTCTATACAATTATTACTAGGCATTAAAATATAGGTCACAGAATACTTGTGGTCAAAGTTACACCTCAAAGACCATATAAAAAAAATAAACAATGTCGTATTTTTGTCTAGAGGGAGCATATATTAAGGCCTATATTTTCTAAAATCATGTTTGGGAGCACTTATTAATGTATCCACATATACCACTAGTAACATATGGTCTGGTAACAAAACTTGTAATAAATTTATTACTGGGGATCCATGGATGAAAACTCAAAAGTAGCATATATATCTCCTAGAAACCAATTTTCTGCTGATAAACATGAGAAAGGTACCTAGCAAAGTTAAATTAAAGGCGACGTAAAGAACCAAAGGCTAAGGTTTCAGGCAATAGCAAAAGGGCAAACTTTGAGCCTTCTTTTCCTACTTTGATCATTGCCTGGTGTACGTAATCAGGAATAGGAAGACTGCAAATGAAAGAAACTTAAACTGTAGGATCGACAAACATAGCTCACCAAGATATCGCCCATTAGATTTCGTATAATCATTTCACCTTTACCTTTCCATCCTCCTTTTTTTCAGTTAAATCCATGAACATATATAATTGGACACGGATACATTCAGAGATCAACCTATTTCTCTCTCGTGATTCTTAACAGGCTGAAAAGCACAGTGCATTTGCCATTGGGGCAAAGCATGCATGGGCTTCACATTCTTGAAAGCTAGGGTTATCCAGGCATAGGGAGGAGGTTGCTCAAAGGGATAAACTTTAGCAAAGCACATATCTTTGTGCAAAAGATGAGAAGATTAAAGCAAAACTAGCTATGAGATTCCCATGCATTGGGATCCACCAGGTGTGCTGCATGTTCCAGTCTTCCAGATAATTTCTTCCCCCGCATGCATGCACTAAATCACCAAGTTAAATTGAAATAGAGATGCTACACATCCGTGTAAAACTCAAGTACAAGTGAAGATCGAACAGTTAAAACGACCTAGATGGAAGTTCATCAAGGCATCAGGCAGTGGTCTACTACATGCATGGCTGTAGTTGAATTGTGTAAAAGTAAAACAATGGTTGAATTGAAATAGTTTATTTAATCACACACATCCATTTTAATTTCATCTTTCATGGATATGCATGGCTTAGTTATTACTCAATTCATTGTCCAGTAGTGTGTGCTGGCTTGGATTGGTGATATGCATGGCAATATTGGGTTGTTCACATATGGTAGCTATATATGAAACGCCAAATTCTAATTTATAAGCTAAACATAGTTTCTTTTAAAAAATTCAATTTGCATTCTCCTTGTTTGACACGTAAGCTGGTCTCACTTCATCAAAAGAAAAAAAATGTAAGCCCACCGCAAATTTCACTAAAGACACATTCTATTATTTGATTGAACTTTAGAGGATAAACAAAAAAAAAGTCCACATTGTCTTTCCACAAGAAATACCTAGTATATATCCAAGGAGAAACAAAATCATACATTGCAGGTGTTGGTAAAGACATTCGATTCTATAAATTTTCAGAAATAATATTTCAAAAATTCCCTTCACTTTAATTGATTGATAATTCTTCCAACAGTCACAAATTAGTTTTGGATACTGATATGATCCAAAACAAAACTTTGAAAACAAATCTCTATTTGGTTGGGAAAAGGCAATGTCCATTGTAATTTGTTTGTTAAAATCTAGAATAAAAACATATTAAAAGTAATTATGGACTCTGATATACATATTTCACAGTTTTTATGTGCTCAACACAAGTATTCTCAAACATATTGAAAATCAATCAGTTTTCTTAAGGAAAACGTTGACTTTTTTAAAAAAAACAGTGATGCGGGAGTACATAAGGTATTCTTTTTATGTATAGTTATCTCAAATAAAGAATGGTATAATTTCATCACTAAAGTCATTTATTTAATTGCGTGAAAAAAACTTCCAGGGACCAACTACTGCACTTGCAGTAGTCATGCACAAGTTTAAACTACCTTAGCTTGCAATAATCTGTCTGCATGGATTTTTTACAAGCTGTACCTCATTTTATAACATCTTAATACATCAAATCCATATACATTAAGTTATGTTTGATATGGGCAAAAAAGAGAGTAAAATATCACGAAAAGAGAAATGTGCAGCTCATATGGATTAATTAGTTCTACTAATTGTGTGCCGGTTTCTGATAAAATAATAATAATAATTATAATAATTTGCTAAGTAGGGGAAAACACCCAATCTATTCCAGAACCCAATATGTATTATCCCCAATCATTATAAAACCATCATATAACACTTCATCTTTTAAAGATAATAAATTAAATGCTTAAACAAAACAAGAAAAATCACAAACCCTAACAACAAAAAAAGTATAAGTACAGAATCTGTAAGATTACTATGTACAGTATATATAAAAAAAGTATAAGTACAGAATCTGTAAGATTACTATGTACAGTGTATATATCTTCACAACTTGCATGCATATGCATGATGCACTGCACGATTATTTTCTCAAGTTAACATTAACAATCTGTATATTGCACCGTTCACCATATACCAGATGGATCAAAGAGTCTACACATACAATGAAGCTAGCTAGCTAGATTAAGGGCTACTCAGACGTACAATTAGATCCTTTATATGCATACATAAACCCTGCTGCATGCTTATATATACTTCCATCGTTTAATGCATGGAACCCTTGCGTGCAATCTCTCTTGGGCTAAATCAGCTCTCCTCGATCGGATCGGCACACCTCAAGCTAAGTAAGACACGGATCGATGCATGGTTTCACACACACACAACACACGCACAAGTATACGTTTGCATTTGGCTACAGATCGGTTGCTGTAGTACCGTACCGTACGTACTCACCCTGGTCGATCTATAGCAGTCGGTCGCCGGAGCCTCTGCTTGACGACGACAGTGGCGGCGGCGGCGGCGGCTTCCAGGTGTGGTGATGGTGAGCATTGGCGGCGGCGGATGTAGTAATCGTGCTATTGTTGGCGGCGTGGTCGACCTCGGAGGACGGGTCGCGGTCGTCGTCGTCGAGGTCGTCGAAGCAGTCGATGCCGCAGGCGGCGTGCCCTCGGCCGAAGGCGCGGATGTGGTCCTTGAGGGAGCGCTTGTGCTTGAAGTCGGACCCGCAGGCGCAGTACCAGAGCTTGCCGCAGTTCTTCTCGTGGGTGCGCCAGTCGCCGCGCACGGCGAAGGCCTTGCCGCACTTGCGGCACATGAAGGGCTTGATGCCGTGCTTGCGGCGGTAGTGCGTCTGCAGCGTGCGGAAGTCCTTGAGCGGCCGCGCCCGCGGGTGGTCGATGTTGTTCCGGCACCCCGCCGCGCAGCAGTAGCACGGCAGCCGCAGCATCGCCGTCGGCTGCGTGCCCCGCAGAGACTCCGGGCCCTTGCGGTACTGCGACCCGTGGCCCCACATGTGCATCTGCATCCAAGGCATACATAGCATCAGTGGAGTTGGAGTGCATCCATCGATATAAAATCTATTGTGGTGTGATAGTCTGATAGACATAGATTAATTACTGCACGCCATCGATCGCCATGTGAGTTATTAAGCAATAGTGGAAGCTAGAAATAGATCAATCGATATGCAGCATGATGCCGCCCGTATTGCCGTGTGAATGAGCTAGTATGTATAGGCTGTAGCTATGTAGTTCGTTAGCTGCATGCATGAACACTGACCGAGCAGCCGTGTGGTGTGGGTACTGGCCGAGTACTGGGCTAGACGTTGGCTAGTCAGGAGGGAGAGAGAGGGCTCAGAGCTGCAAGTGTGTAAAATGCAAAGTGGAGTGACGCTCTTCACGTGCTGGAGCGAGGCGACGGCCGGACGGAGAGCGCCATCGAGATGAGGGACCAGCTGTAGCTCCTCTGATCATCATCGATCCCTTCGCTGTTCGTTCAGTTCTTGGATACTGGTCTACCATGGCTACCTTGTAGTACGCAACGCACATTCATAGTTGCATCAATCTAGGAGTAGTATGTTGAGACAGAGAGGAGAGAGGAGGGAGAAGATCGAGCAAGCAGCAAAAGGGTTGTTACGGAAGGGGTCTGAGCAAATGGACTGTGCGACATTGATGAAGGGCACTGCTCGTGGTGGGGTTTGTTGCGATGAGAGAGAGGAGGGGTAGAGATCTAGAGAGAGAGAGAGAGAGAGAGAGAGAGAGAGAGAGAGAGGAGGAGGAGGAGGAGGAGGAGGGGGCCTTGAGACCTTGTTTGTTTGCTTGAGATGCACATCTGTGTAGCCTGAAGGAACTGATCAGGCAAAGATAAAGGTGCCTTTTTGCCAGATCTTTCTTCTCAGATCTCCCCCCCCCTGGTCTCTGCATCCACACACACCGCGGATCCAATCGAAAAAGGCAAAATAAGCGCAGACTCCAACAACACTGTATACTACTACTCCTACTAGGTAGCTAGCGCAGGCTCGTCAGAGTCCTTCCCCATGTCAATGGTCGTTTGGCACGGCAGCCATTACTGAATGCCTCTGTGCCGCTCCTGCTTCTCCCTTTCTGCCTCCTTCTTCTGCTGCTCGGTTCAATCACATCAAAGATATGGCTCTCACCGTACTCTACACGGGATCAGAGAGAGGGGGAAACGAAATCGAAGCCTGCAGGTGTAGTACTCCTAGAGCAGCGGCACTTCCTCCTAGATTCGCCACTCGACGGCACACACAAGCTTGTGATCGATGCATGCACATCTCTTCTGATGGTCTAATAATCCATGCAGCAAGGAAGAGGAAGCACAAAAAAAATTCAGACAAGGAAATTCACATAGATCAATCAAAACACCAAGAAAAGCAGCAGGTGATAATCACGAACAAGTAAGAGCGGAACCCAGCAGAGCAGCAGATCGACCAAAATCAGGCACACCAAGAACAAGAAAAAGCATGCAGATCGATCGATGAGACTGAGTCTCGAGATGAGCTGATCAGACCTGCATGTTGTTGTATCGGTTGAAGGTCTTGTAGCAGACGGGGCAGGAGAACTGGGTGGGCCCAATGAGGATCTGCGACGGGGTGGGGATCCAGTACTGCCCTTTCGTCAGCCTCCCGATCCCGATGGACGCGCAGCCCACCGCTATGGCGGCGTCCTCCTCCCCTTCCTCCTCTTCTTCTTCTCCTCCTCCTTCATGGTCGACGCCTTGCTGCTGCAGCTGGCTCCTCCCTTCCGCTGCTGCTGGCTCCTGGCTCTCGCCACCGTCCGCCGCCGACTCGGAGGGGCTGGGGCTGGGCAGGCCGATGTGCAAGGCCACCGTGACCTCCCCGGCGGTGGCCTGATCGGCCGCTTCTTGGTCGTCGCTGCACGAGGTGGCGTGCTTGCAGTCCTTGTGATCCCGGACGTCGCCGCCGTGGTGGTGGTTGGTTGCTGACGACGACGGCGTGAGGTTGCTGAGGAGGGGGAGGGCTGATGGGAGGGGGAGGGGACGGCGGGGGAGGAGGTAGGAGGAGGGAGCTGGGGGGGAGGAGGGCCGGGGCAGCGTTGGAGGGGGGAAGGAGGTGGCCTGAGGAAATTGGGCAGGGGCGTTGGAGTGGAGGGTTGGGCTGGAGTGGAGCTGAAGTAGTAGAAGAAGAGGAAAGGTGTGGATGGAGAGGGAGATGGTCTCTCCCATAGGTGGAGTGGAGGTTTTGATTGGCTGGAGTGGAGCTGAAGATAGAAGAAGAGGAAGAGGTGTGGATGGGAGAGGGAGATGGGGAACTATTATAGAGAGAGAAGAGAGATGACTGGGTTTGCTGATTGCAGCTGCTAGTAGCTACCTAATGGAGAGAGAGAGAGAGAGGAGTGAGCTTGCAGCCCTAAAGGTGTAAATGAGGTTGTAGTGGATGAAAGGGAAGTTCACTAGAGAGAGGAAGAGAGAAAGTGTGTGTGGGAGAGACACAGAGAGAGGTGAGGATCACCTGGCTGGAGAGAGAGAGAGAGAGAGAGAGAGAGAGAGAGAGAGAGATGGCGAGTAGGAACAACAAAAGCAAAGGCTTGGAAAGGGGAGGAGTTCATACTGAAGCTGAACTAGTAGTATGCTGTGAATGCATGGTGAAAATCTTGGGACTTGGAAGCATGAATTCTCCAATTCCCACAGAAGTATAGTAGCATGGGAACCAAATATTCCACCTGCAATGCAACAGACAAAATTTATTTCACTGGTTGAAATAAACATGCATGCGTGAACCCCTGTACGAGTCAATATACTCTTACCTGTGTCAAAAAAAGAATGCAACTACATGTGTGAGGTGCCAGTGAAAGTGGTTCGCGTTTGACCAAATTTATAATTTATAATGAATGATATTCAAATTTATGACTCCATATTAATTTATTATAAAAATATTTCATAACTAATCTAATAATATTTTTTGATACCATAAATATTTATAATTTTTTATCTATAACTGATTAAACTTAAGATATTAAAAACATGACAATATGCTAGAATTGTATTTTTTCTGGCACAGAGGGAGTACCGCTGCTTAAACCAGTCAACAGGTTATAAAACCCGTCAATATTCAATGCATGGTTTATTGTGAAAATAGCAAGGTGGAAAAGAAAATCAAGTGTGTAATCATATGTGTTAGTAAGATTTTGCTCCGTGACAAAAAGAATAAGTTAGATGAGTACTAGAAGGTGCACATGCGCGTGTCAAGTCCTAAACAAGCTCAAACAGAGATAATCACAGAGAAGGAGATAGACTATGGCACCGTGACAAGCTTCATGCATCATGCATGCTAGCGTTACATGCATGCATGTTGCTGTGTGTCCCACCTAGAGAGAGAGAGAGAGAGAGAGAGAGAGAGAGAGAGAGAGAGTCGGATCGGAGGTGGTGTGCCAAGAAGCACAGCTCGCCGGCGGCCCACGCATATAATTACAAAAAGAGGGTTGTTTTAATTTGGAGGACACGGTCACTAGCATACAATTATCATATATACACTGTATAAAATATGTCAAAAAAAGTATATGACTATAGTATAGTATGAATGTTTGACAAAAAAAAATTCCATGATTTGCTTCGGTTATTTGTAAGAAGCAAATAATAATGCTGCAGAAAGGAAAAGAAATGGAAAGAAAAGGGCCGTGGAAATTAAACAAGTTGTGATAGATGGATATGTATGTATCTGTAGGCTGTAGCTACGCCACTTTTGCTTTGTGGAGTGGAATACTAAAGCAGACCTTTTGGGCCCAGTAGCTTTTATTTGCAAGTTACACTACGTCAGATTTGGAGATCACTGTCGGCCTTATCACTGTCAGACTTGTGAGAACCAGCAATGATGTATCTTCACTGCCGGTTATGAGTTTGAAAATGAGAAAATGATTGGGGCCGGGCTAAAACCACCAGGGAAGCACCACATCACCGCCGGTTTGTGGCTTGAACCGGCAGTGTTTTGGCGGCCACTTATCATTGCCGGTTCATGCCACAAACCGACAGTGATTTGGCTCTATCACTGTCGGTTCTAGCCAAGAACCGACGGTGATAAGCCTACAACACAAAAGGCCGCAGCCGTCCTCTTCTTCCTCCTCTCTTCCATCCCGAGAACATAGGTGCGAGTTTGGACCCTTCTCTTCATTGTTGCGGCTGCTCTTCACCATGAAGCTAGCGCTTGGATTTTGAAGAATGGCTTGATCTTTTTACTTTAAGGTTAGTAACAAACATCTACTCCTTTGATTTTGTTGCTTAATTAGCTTCGTTTTGATGGCTACATTGCTTGATTCTCATTCTAGTTTTTTCTTCATTCTAGAGAGCACTTTTCCAATTGGACATTTGTGTAAGACTCAAATTGTGGTGAATCCGTCATTCAAACGGTTGGTGTCTATGAACACATTTAAATTCCTAGCTAATTATTCCATGGTGGTCAAGATCATCATTGTTAGTATGTGATGGTATAATTAGTTCTTAAAAGTAGAGTAGAATAGTTGTTCTTCAATATTGTGCAATAATTGTTTTTTACTACGATTTTCAATTTACAGGGCCAGGGCTACCAATTTCAATTTTCCAATAATTAGTGTACATTAATGTTTTCCAAAAATGGTACTTTCGAGCTACAATTGTTGTTCATAAAGCTAGATTTCTTATTAATTCTTTGTAATTGCTGTCTCAGTATTTTTTTTGTGCAGAGATGGATCGAGAGTGGATGCATCTGTCCCGAGACAGACAAGCGGTACATACATGGCGTCAGCTAGTTTATTACCGATGCTAAAGCCCATGCTGGGAATGGGAACCCTATTTTCTGCCCATGCAAAGATTGCAAGAATCAAAGGAACTTTCATCAAATTGAGTCTATACGATTGCACTTGATTACCAGATAGTTCATGCCAAACTATACGATATGGACTCTGCATGGCGAGGTTGGTGTGAATGTTCTGTAGGAAAACGATGATGATGTGGACATGCCTGACGTAGCCATCCACGATGCTGACGAGGAACCCGGTGTCAACATGGAACATATGGCCACAGTTAATAATGTGTTTAGCAACACGCTAGTTGACGACACCGAGGATAACGATGGCATTTCTCAGCTGCTACGTAATGTAGAGACCGGATGTCTTAGTGAAAGATAGCTGAGAAAGCTAGAGAAAATGAGACAAGATGGCAAAACACCATTGTATAGGGATTGTCCAATGAGCAAACTGAAATTCGACATCATGCTGTTAGAGTTCAAATCGACAAATGGATTGAGCTATAAAGGCTTCGATCAGTTGTCAGGTATAATAAGGAAAATGCTTCTAGAAAAAAATGAGTTGCCAGAAAAGACATACTTGGCCAAGCAAATGATCTGCCCCATCGGCCTCGAGGTTGAAAAAATCCATGCGTGTTCCAATGATTGCATATTGTACCATGGAGAAAAATACAAAGACTTGGACAAGTGCCCCAAGTGTGAAGCTCCACGGTACAAGGAAGGGCCGTCAGATGAGGGTACCAAGACCAGAGGAGGTCCCGTAAAGGTCGTTTGGTATTTCCCTATAGCTCCCCGGGTGCATAGGCTGTTTGCATGTGCAAAGTCAGCCAAGCTGTTGCGCTGGCATGGCGAAGAGCGTAAGAAAGATATAATGATGAGGCACCCTGCCGATGGGCATGATTGGAAGACTGTCAATACTATGTTCTATAAGGACATCGGTGGAGAGGTAAGGCACCTTTGGTTTGATTTGAGCACAGATGGGATGAATCCTTTCGACCAGGTTAGAAGCAATCATAGCACCTGGCCAGTGACGCTCTGTATATACAACCTTCCACCTTGGGTCTGTATGAAGCGGTCGTACATCTAGATGCCACTACTGATCCAAGGGCCAAGACAACTTGAGAATGACATCGATGTGTTTCTGGAACCAGTGATCGATGAACTAGTGAAGATGTTTGAAAAGGGTGTTGTCGACATGGAATTTTCGTCTTCGTGCTGAGGACACATGCAGCAAGCCGAAAGGGTCCGCTCGATGGAGCAGATCCGCCTAGCTTCAGTGCAAGGGTGGTCGATCCTACACAATCCTCCCGAGATGTGCTAGTCAATGTGACCCTGCAATTGACAAGGAGAGAAAGCTCATAAGTAATTAAAGGCGGAACATGCCGGTGTTGCCAGATAGTCCCGAATGTGCGGCTCTGAGAGCCGATATGAGAGGAGATCGACTAAATAGTCGATTTCAGCATATTCATAAGAATAAATCGACTAAAGCTCATGGGGTTGTATAAGAAGAATCGGTTATCATTCAGAATAAATATTATTTAAGCAAATGTTAATCAATGGCAATAAAATATCAATGATGATTGGTTTATACTGAGCCAATGATTACAAGTAATCGAACTCCTTTTTATATAAACGAAACAATTCAACACCACTTAACCATTTAATAAAGATAAATCTAATGAACATGTTAGATCTCATCTATCGCCATGACCAGTGGGGCATAAGGCAGAATCATGCAGGCCGTAGAAACAACAATAGACTCGACGACCGTAACTCATTACTAATATCAGTGGGGCATGAGGCAGAATCATGTAGGTCGTAATACAATAATAAGATCATGGGGCTAACATATATTTCAACTTATCTCTACTTCAATGATCTCATAATGTGAACTGTTCGTGAAAGCGCTCGATATCGGCTAAACAGCCGATTTAGGCATAGCGCTCAGTTAAGGTCATGCCTTCTCAGGAACGGGTCTACCAACTAACGATCCCCACTCCATGGTGCCAACAGTGGGGTGAGAGGCAGAATCCCACAGGCCATGATGACGGGCCATGGAATGGTTTTCATTAACTAATAGATCTATTCGAGATCGGACATGCCTTAACCGCACGCTATGCACGATTAAGATTGATGTAAAATAGCCAATAAAAACATAACTCATCGCTTAAAACGTAGATTAGATCAATTTTTAGATTAGCAAACGATGAGTTAAACAAGATATAAGGCCGATCCAGATCAATCTCAATCGGCCAGAGTGACATTGCTGTAATTAGATAAACAATAAAAGCAATAAGCAATATCGGTAACTTAATGAATCTACCAAAGACTGCCATACTAAGGTAGAGCCGATAACTTGACCTTGATCTAATTCAAGCAGTGGGGTGCCACACAGGCCATACTTGAATTAGACAAGAGTCGATAACTAGCCTATACCAGAGTCATAGTGGGGGTCGACCGGATCGATACAACCATACGAACAGAGGTATAAACCATGACGGTACTTACAGACAAGCAGTGGAGGTCGACCGGATCGATGCAACCATACTTGCTGAAAAACTCGCCGAGATCTACTCTACTCCTACTCCTAAGGGGTGGCCGGAGCTGAAAAAAGTAATTGACTTTGTATTTGATTGATTGATGATCTTACAATAGCCAGGGTTCGGTATTTATACCCGGAGCCTAAAACGAACCTTACTTAAGTACGACTCAATACAATCTTTGGCATAATGAAAACATTCCTAATTTAAGATAACTTGGACTCTAATCTTTCCCTTTTTGTAGAGTCCAGCATGTCTCGTCCCAGCGCCGGTCGTAGCCTCCGTCGTTGTCTGCTGGCGCTATCTGAAGAAAGTCGATTCTAGTGCTGCATCCGAATAGACTAGCTCTGATCTCCACGTAGCTGATTCCTTGATGACATGATTTCAGGAGCTTCCAAATTCTAGTGTAAACACATGCACCCCAATTTTGGAATAAAAGTAATTTTATTCCAAAATTATCACGTCTTCATCTCCGATGGGTCTGCAGTTGAAAGGATCAAGATGCCCAAGAGGGGGGGGGGGTGAATTGGGCTAATTCAAAATTTCTGTGCAATAATTAAAACCTACGGTTAGCCCAATTAACCCCTTGTGCCTAAAAAGTGTTTCTAGTTGTTCTACCACACAAAAGACTTGCAACCTAAGTTCCAATCCTAATCTAGCATGGCAATTCTATGAATTGTACATACAAGAATTGAATTGCTCAATGTAAATGCTCAAAGTAATTACTCAAAGTAAATGCTCAAAGTAAATAGAGAAGGAGGAATGCGGCGATGTTTTGCCGAGGTATCGGAGAGTCGCCACTGCCCACTAGTCCTCGTTGGAGCACCCACGTAAGGGTGTAGCTCCCCCTTGATCCGCGCAAGGATCAAGTGCTCTCTACGGGTTGATTCTTCGACACTCCATCGTGGTGAATCACCCACAACCGCTCACAACTTGAGTTGGGTCATCCACAAGCTCTCCGGATGATCACCAAGCTCTCCAATCACCACCAAGCCGTCTAGGTGATGGCGATCACCAAGAGTAACAAGCACGGACTCTCACTTGACCATAACAAGCCTAGGGAGAAGGTTGGATGCACACTTTGCTACTCTTGATCTCACTAATGAGGGCTCTTTTTGGGATTCTCAAATCTCAATCACCTCATTAGGACCTTGCTCTTCTTGACACTCTCTAAGGTGTGTTTTAGCTGTTGGAATGAGCAAAAGTAACTCCACACACGAGTGGAGCTTCTATTTATAACAAGGGCTAAAAAATGAAACGTTATGTGCCTCTACGGGGTGACCGGACGCTCCGGTCAGTTCAACCCACACACTAGTGTTTAAGTGTTGACCGGACACGGGCAGGGTCCGATCACCACTGACCGGACGCGTCCGGTCGCAAATATCCCTCACTGGAACCTTATTGTACTCGACCGGATGCTGAACCCCCAGGGTCCGGTCAGTACTGACCGGACGCGTCCAATCGAAGAATTCCTTCTCTGGAACCTTACTGGAGTCGACCGGACGCTGGTCCTCAGCGTCTGGTCACTCGACCACTGAGCTTCCGGTCACGCCAGATGTAATCTCCTTGGTCAAATGAACTGACCGGACCCTGTGGCCAGCATCCGGTCAGTATTTGACCCTCCATTCACTTTCAACTCTCGATCATATGTGAATGAAGTTTGCTCCATAGGATCTAAGGGCTTTGTTGGAGCTACCTAGTGCTAGACTTAGCAAGTGTGCACCATACCTAACTCACTAGACTCACCTAGGTCAAGCTACCCGTCCATACCCCCCTTAATAGTACGGCCAAAGGAAAAACAAAGTCCTAAACTACTCTAAGTGTCTCTCCAACTCCAATCGACACTTAGAACTAGTCATCCTTAACCTTGTCGTCCATCCTTTGAAAACCGAAACAATTTCCATCGTAGGGGCATGACATCCATGATTGCCCAATTGATCTCCATTACCATGACCTAACTTAATTGCCTCTGCAAAACACACATTAGTTATAGTAATCTTGTATTGCCATTAATCATCGAAACCCAACTAGGGGCCTAGATGCTTTCAATCTCTCTCTTTTTGGTGATTGATGACAATACCACCTCGAGTATGTGAAAGAGTTGAGGTTTTTATCATGCTTGGATCATATAAGCTTTTGTCAATAAGAACAAAAGAGTTAGGAAAGCTTATATGACCCAAGCCAACATAATGTACTCAAAAGATATGAAATAAGCATGAGTACAAGTACTAAAGCTCATTTGCATCGGAGTATAAACGCGGAAGCAAGGCAAATGAGCATAACACAAGTGATATGACATATAAATAGTTATGAAGTAGAGAGCACTCATGTCATATATCACAATCACGTAGATATCACTATCACATAGATATAGTTTAATGCATGAAGGTAAACACACGAATGCATAATGGTAATAGTGTATCACACAAATAAAAACTCCAAATGTATATAATAGACTAATAGCTAACTAGGCTCCCCTAAAAGTCGCTCCCCCTGAGTCTACATACTCGAACCCTCTCCCCCTTTGGCATCAAACACCAAAACCTAAGGGTCGGTTAGTGGGGGCTGCAGTGGATGAGTCGTATTTGAAGTACGAGGAAAAGTGGAATTGGGCGCCATCATCATCGACCACGAGCTCTATCTTTGTTGACCCTCTGTGGGTGGGAGCGTCGTTGAAAGCAGTCTGGAGTGCGAGCTGGGCAGGTGCTTGCCTATGATCTGGTTGGTATATGTGTGTGTAGGATCTGAAGATGCAACAGAAGAAGGGAGCCTCTGAGTAGTCACGGTGACGGGAGCTGCTATAGAAGGACCTAGGGCATGCATATGTGGCGGTGTAGGCATCCCTATCAACTCGCTAAAAGATGCTCCAAGACTCCTGGAGACTAACGTGTTAGGCACAAATAGCGAGGATGACTGATCCGGTGTGAAGCCCGTCTAAAATGGTGTGAACTGCGGGGCTACCACTGGCAAGGATAACCACTGGGACACCTGTACTATGGGAGAAGCAAACTGAGCTAGAGGCTGTCCCTAACTCTGAAGCCCACTGGGCTATACTGCTGGAGTCGTCATAGTGGTAGCAGGCTGACCAATCTGGGGCGAAGGCTGTGGCTGTGGGGCCCCAATGGCTGTCACTACATGCTGCATGAATCCCAAAAAGCTGTTCTTTGCATGAGTAATCGCCTTGATGCATCTCCGCTTCTTCTTTGGAGAAGGACTCATTGTCATTTGGAACTCATCCTAACGAGCCTGAAACTGTGCAAAGTTGGCAGCGGTCTCCTGAGCCTATCTAGCCTGATCCTGCTACATCCGCTCAAGGATAGCAATCAAAGCGGGGTCCGTCTGCGGTGTAGGTGGAGTGGAGCTAGAACTGTCGGCCTCTGCATCATGTCTACGTGGAGGCATCCAAGGAATAGGCTGGTAGTCATCGTCTGAGCTATCACTAGGCTCACTCACCTCCTGCTGTGCCTCAAGCTGCTCCTCCTCAGTAGCTGCTATGCCTTTAATAATCTCATCCTGCTGAGCTGCAGACTCTGGTATATCTGGACAACAGCGAGGCTGACTAGGTGCCTATGGCGTGCTATGCCTGATCCTCTGTGCCATGTTATAAGCAGGAAACTCGGTGGTGGCACCTCTATACTCTGCAACCATCTCTGGTGACCTAACTGTCACTGCCTTGAGGATAATGAAAGTGATCTAGTGAGCATAGGGTAGCTGCCTACGACCCTTGAAGCCCTCAGCTATCGTGTCCTCCATCTCAGACAAAATAAGATCCCAAACATCAAACACTGTCTGCTGCATCAGGGCGTTGAGAAGCCATAGCTAGATACATGTCAGGCCCTCCCTGTATCCCAACCTGGAAAGCAGTGTCCTCCTCATAATAGCTTCTAGAACTCGAGCAGTCGGAGTAAGATCACTAGGGTTCCTGTGTGAGCCCTCGCCAAAAGACTCCTTGAAGCAGTGTCGCACAAGATCTGTAGGGGGCACCAAACCACCATGAGGACGTCTGGGAGGCTCTGTCTGTCCATAACAGACCTCATGTAACCTAACTGGCTGTTCCTGTAGCCTTAGTATCTCCCTAACCCTCTGACTTGTCAGTCTGTAATCTTTGCCTCGGAATGCAAAGTGAATAAAGTTATGGTGCGGATCAACAAAGAGGGAAGCATAGAACTGATAAACCCATGATGGAACATATAGTCCTCAGCCTGCTCTGCTGGCTAGGGCTGCTGCTGTGACTCCCCATATGGCTGACTCTCATCAATAGCATGATGCCTTCCTACAATCATGATAGTCCCAGGTGCACCACCATGAAGGCGCTCAACTCGCTCGATTCTAGCCCTTGCTTCTGGTGAAAGCGGCTGATCTGCAATGACAACTCCACTGCGGGCACCTCCTCTCTCGGCATGCTCTACGGCCTCTGCAACAGCTGCTGCTCTGGCTGTCTCTGCATCAGGGTACTTGCGCTTCTTGGATGCAATATTCTTCATCGCCTTGCCTTTAGGATCTATAGGCAAGCGAGGTGGAGGCCCCCGATCATCATCTCCTGGACCACCACCAACATTTTTGGTGGGAGCCATCTGATCTGACTAGAACCACTGCCGCTGACAAGATCAACTGTCCACTGACACTTTCGAGGCTTGGCCTCGTTCCGTACTCACGAGCTTGGCTCCGAGTTAACTGTCAACTGCCACTGACACCTCAATGGCACCGACTCGCTGCACGATAGAATAGTAGGATATACAAATAAATATGATATACCTAATAGATGCGAAAACCTAGGAAGCAAGCAATTTAGATACAAAATTGAAACGACTGGCTTGCTACCTGATGAACCGGCGATCCGAAAAGATAAGCGACACGCGGGGAACCACCGAATCTAGGGTTAGGGTTGGCGGTGAGCAGTGAATCAATAGACCTGAATGCAATGGAGAACAATGCTTTGAAATCGATTTAGGTTACGAGCGAAGCAATGTGGGTTAGGGCATGACGGCGAGGCCTTACTGGCACTGGACGTGGACAACACTACAGCTGTGGATCTCGGTGGCGTGTAGGAGCACGGGCTCAACGGCGCTGGAGAGGTCGGGCAGTGGAGGCACGGGCACTGCGGCGTGGAGGAGCGGGGTGGTGCTGGAGCACGGGCTTGGCAGCGCTAGGGCACGGACCGTGCGGTGGCGTGCAAGGCTGGCGTGGGAAGAGAGGCACGGCGTGGAGCATGGCACGATGGTCGCGGAGGCGCACGGTCGCTGGCGCAAAGGATGGCGGCTAGGGTTTGCAGTGATGTCGGCGCGGCGATGGAAGCGAGATAGGTTCAAAGAACGGCGCGCTGAGACTAAATAGGGTGGCCCCCCCAAGTCAGAGAAGGAAACAGGAAAAGAGATCTGATGCCGCACGTTATCTACTGACCGGACGCTCCAGTGGTAGCGACCGGACGCTACCACCCAGCGTCCGGTCGATTCCAGAGAGGTCCAAATCCTCTGGAATCGCGATCGGATGCGTCCGGTGGACACCGAGCGGATGTAGCCAGAGTCCGGTCACCTAGCCTTGATGTCTTCATGATCGACCGGATGCTGGGAAAACACTGTTTCAGCGTCTGGTCACTCCTGCTTGGTAGCAGTTCACCTCCTGTGAACTGACCGGACGCTGGACATCAGAGTCCGGTGCAGCGTCCGGTCACTCCTTTTCCAGCAATTCTTCACTGACCTTCGTGCTGCCTATTCCCAATCAAGTCCCAACCCAAATAAGATCCAAATAAACACCAATTGGGACTGATGTGAGTGACCTCTCTCAAATCCTAAAGTTTTTCAAAATATTTTGCCTTAGGCTATAATTCTTTTTAAGAGAATAGGCAATAAGAGGGCAAGTTAAGATAAACGACAAAACAACATTCATACATATGCAATACTTGTAAGTAAATCTAGTTGCTTGTCAAGTTTGATCCAAGATTAAGCTTCTTCACACGCTTTTCGGCGGTTATCTTAACCATGTTAGACAAGTCCTATGTGCATTGCCACAAAATAAACATGTAGTATATTACAATGCAATGCAAGGGACAACACAAGCTCATATTTTAGTGAAGTTACTAAAATCAAGCACATTGAGCTCATTCCGCAATCTACAAAATGTTGCCTCATCTAGCGGTTTAGTGAAGATATCCGCTAATTGATCCTCAGTCCTTACACCTTCTAGTGATATATCATTTTTAGCAACATGATCTCTAAGAAAGTGATGGCGGATATCTATGTGCTTGGTGCGAGAGTGTTGGACTGGATTATTTGCAAGTTTTACCGCATTTTCATTGTCGCACAAAAGAGGTACTTTTTCTAGAACTACACCATAGTCTAGCAAAGTTTGTTTCATATAAAGTATTTGTGCACAACAAGCATCCGCTGCAATGTATTCCGCTTCGGCGGTGGACAAAGCCACACTATTTTGTTTCTTGGAGGACCAAGACACAAGTGATCTACCAAGCAAATGGCACCCTCCGGATGTGCTTTTTCTATCAACTTTGCATCCGGCATAATCCGAATCGGAATAGCCAATTAATTCAAATATAGCTCCTTTGGGATACCAAAGGCCAATGCTTGGTGTGTGCTTAAGATACCTAAGGATTCTTTTTACGGCAATTAAATGTGTTTCCTTAGGATTAGCTTGAAATCTAGCACACATACACACACTAAACATGATGTCGGGCCTAGATGCGGTCAAATATAATAAGCTATCAATCATAGAATGGTAGAGAGTTTGATCAACCGTGTTACCTCCCTCATCTAGGTCGAGATGTCCATTGGTTGGCATTGGTGTCTTGATTCGCTTACATTCATTCATCTTAAATCTCTTGAGAAGATCTTTTGTATATTTCTCTTGAGAGATGAAGATCCCTTCTTTTATTTGCTTGATTTGAAAACCAAGAAAGAATGTAAGCTCACCAATCATGGACATATCGAACTCCTTCGACATCAATTCACTAAATTCTTTGCAAGAGTCTTCATTTGATGATCCAAATATGATATCATCAACATATACTTGACAAATGAAGATATGCCCATCAAGCTTCTTGGTGAATAGTGTGGTGTCAACCTTCCCAATGGTGAAGCCCTTCTCAATGAGGAAGTCCCGAAGGCACTCATACCAAGCTCTTGGGGCTTGCTTAAGCCCATATAATGCCTTGGACAACCTATAAACATGATTAGGATATCTAGGGTCTTCAAACCCGGGAGGTTGATCAACATAGACTGGTTCATTAATAAAGCCATTTAAAAATGTACTTTTCACATCCATTTGATATAATTTCATTTCATGATGCGATGCATATGCAAGGAGGATACGAATGGCTTCTAGCCTTGCAACCGGTGCAAAGGTCTCTCCAAAATCCAAACCTTCAACTTGAGAGAACCCCTTTGCAACTAGTCTTGCCTTGTTCCTCACAACAACACCTTGATCATCTTGCTTGTTTCGAAACACCCACTTTGTTCCAATGACTCTTGCACCTTTAGGTCGCTCTTCAAGAGTCTAAACTTCATTGCGGGTGAAGTTGTTCAACTCTTCATGCATGGCATTGATCCAATCCAGATCTTGAAGAGCTTCTTCTACCTTGGTAGGCTCATATCAAGAGACAAAAGAGTGATGAGCAATAAATGAAGCAAGTTTTTGAGATCTAGTCATCACTCCCTTTGATGGACTCCCTATGATGAGATCTTGTGGATGATCTTGTAGTAGAGGTGTATTTGTTCTATTGACCACTTGAGGAGGAGGTTGTGGAGCATCAATATCTTGTGCTTGTACCATCATTTGCTCATGGGAGACATGAGTATCTTCATTTTCTACTCTCCCATCTTTTTCACCATCTTGTGGCACACTTGATGAAGAGGGTG
Source organism: Miscanthus lutarioriparius (assembly GCA_904845875.1). NCBI lineage: Eukaryota > Viridiplantae > Streptophyta > Magnoliopsida > Poales > Poaceae > Miscanthus > Miscanthus lutarioriparius. The sequence continues at coordinate 20,827,250 of CAJGYO010000019.1, forward strand.
GATCAATCACTTGTACATCATCTTTATCATCTTTAGGCTTGATGTCTCCAACCGGAATGTTCTTCATAGCCTCCCTCAATGGTTCATCACCTACATCATTAAGATTCTCATGTGCTCCTTGGGAGCTGTTAGATTCATCAAATTCCACATCATATGTTTCTTCAACCAAGCCGGTGGCATGATTAAATACTCTATAAGCTTTGGACTTTGATGAGTAACCAACAAGAAAACCAATATCACAACGTCTTTGAAACTTCTCTAGGTGTTGCCGCTTCTTGTAGATGTAGCATTTGCAACCAAACACCCTAAAGAAGGAGACGTCCGGCTTCTTCCCATTGAGCAACTACACCATTTTGTTGATGAGTATATATTGCGGAGATTTCATATTTGATTCCAACTTCATCACAATATGCTTCTATTTTGTGTTGTCAAATTCTTTCACATTGTCACTTCTTATCTTCTTGAGCTTCACTTGAAATTCATTTTGTGCTCTCTTGGCAAACTTCTTGAAGCAAGATGCAACTTTGGATTTGTGATGAATAAAGAATACCCATGTATACCTTGAATAATCATCAACTATCACAAGACAATAAAGATTTCCTCCCAAACTCTTGTATGTTGTTGGTCCAAATAAATCCATGTGAAGGAGTTCTAGCACTCTTGTGGTTGACATGAAAGGTTTGGTTGGATGAGTATTAGCAGCTTGCTTGCCGGCTTGACATGCACTACAAAGCTTGTCATTCTCAAACTTCACATCCTTCAACCCTCTCACCAAATCATTCTTCATAAGCTTCTTGAGTGAGCTCATTCTAACATGAGCAAGTCTTCTATACCATAGCCACCCAAGTGTTGTTTTGGTGAAAAGGCGAGTCTTCAAGTTAGCATCTTTGGAGGTAAAGTCCACTAGATATAGGTTGTTTTATCTAAATCCTTGGAATATCACTTGATCATCATCCTTCTTGGATACAACAACCTCCTTCTTGGTAAACAAGCATTGGAAGACAAGATCACACAATTGTCCAACGGATAGCAAGTTGAAGCTCAATGATGCAACATATAGCACATTGGAGATGGAATGATCATTTGATATTGCCACTTTGCCCAATCCTTTAACCTTGCCCTTTGAGTTATCTCCAAATGTAATTCTCTCTTGTCTATCTACTTCTTCATCAAGTGAGGTGAACATACGAGGATCACCGGTCATATGTTGTGTGCAACCACTATCAATAACCCAATGACTTCCACCGGTCTTGTAGTTCACCTACACATAAGAGATTCAAGCTTTAGGAACCCAAACTTGTTGAGGGCATTTCACCTTCTCAACAAGTGACTTAGCAACCCAAATCTTCTTAGGCCTATTCTTGTTAGGAGGTCCTAAGAACATGACTTTCATCTTTCCACTAGAATCCTTTCTAAGCATGTAGTGAGCATTGAAGGCAAATGGTCTAGCATGCTTGTGCAAGGGTTGTGGTGGTGGAGTTTGACACTCATGAGCAAAGTGGCCTTCTTGTCCACACTCAAAACATCTCTTTGGCTTTGGCTTTGGCTTTGATTGTTGTTGTTGGACTTGAGCCTTCTTTTCTCTACATTTGCCACATATCCAATGCCACTTCTATCCATCTTCATGATGGTGTTCATAAGTAGCTCAATTTGAAGATATTTGCCTCTTGTGAACTTGCTCAAACCAACCTTGAGATGCTCTTTCTCCAACTTGAGCTTCTTGTTCTCTTCCTTAAGAGCATCATTGTTCTTCTCTTCCTTGAGCTTCTTGTTTTCCTCTTTGAGCTTCTCATTCTCAAGGATCAAGTCACCATCATGATCAAGGGTTTCAAGCACAATGGTGTTGTGGCTTTTGATTTCTTCAAGATCTTTCTTGAGCTTTGCATTATCATTCTTTAGGTTGACAAACTTATCATAATCATCGGCCTCAACCACTTGCTTGCCCTTGCTACTAGAACCTTGCTCAATGCTCTCAATGATCAAGTTGTCACATGATGTAGCTATATCAATCTTAACAACATGGTTAGTAGCATCATGTGGCTCATTGGATAGAAATTCTTGAGCAATAACAAGATTATCATGATTAATCTTAAGAGTAGTATATTCATCTTTTAGCTTGTGGCTAGTGATGAGCTCATTGTGCACCCACTCAAGTTTATCATGTTTATCTTTAAGCTCTTTCTTAGAAGATTTGAGCTCCTTGAGTTTGAATGACATAGCATCATTTGCTTCTCTAAGCTCAACATTAGCCTTTTCTATTGTATCACATTTTGCTAAAAGTGAATCATTCTTAGCATCTTGTTTTTCATTTTTAGCTCTACTCTTTCTAATGATCTTAGTGTATTGTTTTAGTATTTTAACAAGATCATCATATGAAGGTGAATCATCATCATCATCGCTATCGCTATCATCATCACTAGCTTGCTCATCATCACTACTATCATCATTATTAGTTACCTTGTGTTCACCCTTGGCCATAAGGTATAGGTGTGTAGAGGATGATGGCGGTGGTGGCGGTGAAGATGAGAGATCAATAGCTATGGTAGCCACCTTCTCATTGTCACTATCATCATCGGATGATCCACTAGATGAATCAATGTCCGTGAGCCAATCACCGACAATGTAGTCCTTTCCACTATTCTTCTTCTTGTGGAAGTCTCTCTTCTTGCCATCTCTCTTCTTCTATGGCTTGTTCTTCTTCTTTTCATCTTTCTTGCCCTTGAACTTGTCTTTCTTAGGCTTGGTGCATTGGTGTGCTAGATGACCAAGTTCACCACAATTGAAGCAATCCATTTCGGAGATTGGCTTTCTCCTAGAGCTTGTGAAGAACTTCTTCTTCTTGCCATCGAACTTGATGCCACTCTTGTTTAGCTTCTTTAGCATCTTGGTGGTTTTCTTCATCATGAGAGCAAGGCTTTCATCATCAACTTCATCATCACTTGAGCTCTCATATTCAAGCCTTGCTTTGCCCTTCTCTTGGCTAGCTTTGAATGCTAAGTCTTTTTCTTTCTTCTTTGTAGAGGATGAGCCATCTTGAGGTGTGATGTGCATATAAATCTCATGAGCATTGATCTTCCCCAAGATTTGTGTCGGTGTAGCGGTGGAAAGATCACCTTGATGTAGCACGGTCACAATATGCCCATATTTGTCAATGAGAAGGACACTCAAGATCTTTCTCACAATGTCGGATGGTGACATTTGAGTAAGTCCAAGCCCATTGACTTCCTCTACAAGAACATTCAAACGTGAATACATTTCATTAGCACATTCTTTAGGAAGCATTTCAAAAGGGTTGAGTTTTTTCATGACAAGATGATAGCGTTTCTTACGCTCACTCTTTGTTCCCTCATGGAGCGCACAAACGTCTGACCATAGTGCATGGGCGTCTTTGTGGTTCCTTACATGGTTGAACACATCTTTGCAAAGGCCTGTAAAGATGGTGTTGCGAGCCTTTGCATTCCATTTTTATAGTTCACTTCATCACCTTGAAGTTGTGCGGGATTCCTAGGTCTTGGGAAGCCATGTGAGGTGGCTCTAAGTATTCCAACATCTAGAGCTTCTAGGTACGCCTCCATGCGGATTTTCCAATATGGAAAATCATCCCCCTCGAAGATAGGAGGAGGTCCATCCCCGTGAAAAATCTTGCTCTAAGCGGTTAAGCTTAAAAACGAGAGCACAAGGCTTTGATACCCATTGAAAGGATCAAGATGCCCAAGAGGGGGTGGGGTGAATTGGACTAATTCTAATTTTTTTGCAATAATTAAAACCTACGGTTAGCCCAATTAACCCCTTGTGCCTAAAAAGTGTTTCTAGTTGTTCTACCGCATAAAAGACTTGCAACCTAAGTTCCAATCCTACTCTAGCATGGCAATTCTATAAATTGTAAAGACAAGAATTGAATTGCTCAATGTAAATGCTCAAAGTAATTACTCAAAGTAAATACTCAAAGTAAATGCTCAAAGTAAATAGAGAAGGAGGAACGTGGCGATGTTTTACCGAGGTATCGGAGAGTCGCCACTCCCCACTAGTCCTCATTGGAGCACCCGCGCAAGGGTATAGCTCCCCCTTGATCCGCGCAAGGATCAAGTGCTCTCTACGGGTTGATTCTTTGACACTCCATCGCGGTGAATCACCCACAACTGCTCACAAGTTGAGTTGGGTCATTCACAAGTTCTCTGGATGATCACCAAGCTCTCCAATCACCACCAAGCCATCTAGGTGATGGCGATCACCAAGAGTAACAAGCATGAACTCTCACTTGACCACAACAAGCCTAGTGAGAAGGGTGGATGCACACTTTGCTACTCTTGATCTCACTAATGAGGGCTATTTTTGGGATTATCAAATCTCAATCACCTCACTAGGACCTTGCTCTTCTTGGCACTCTCTAAGGTATATTTCAGCTGTTGGAATGAGCAAAAGTAACTCCACACATGAGTGGAGCTTTTATTTATAACAAGGGCTGAAAAATGAAACGTTATGTGCCTCTACGGGGTGATCGGATGCTCCGGTCATGTTGACCGAATGCTCCGGTCAGTTCAACCCGCACACCAGTGTTTAAGTGTTGACCGGACATGGGCAGGGTCCGATCACCACTGACCGGACGCGTCCGGTCGCAAATATCCCTCACTAGAAGCTTACTGTACTCGACCGGATGCTGAACCCCCAGGGTCCGGTCAGTACTGACTGGATGCGTCCGGTCGAAGAATTCCTTCTCTGGAACCTTACTGGAGTCGACCGGACGCTGGTCCTCAGCGTCCGGTCACTCGACCACTCAGCGTCTGGTCACGCCAGATGCAATCTCCTTGGTCAAATAAACTGACCGGACCCTGTGGCCAGCGTCCGGTCGCACCGGGCTCAGCGTTCGGTCAGTATTTGACCGTCCATTCACTTCCAACTCCCGATCATATGTGAATGAAGTTTGCTACATAGGATCTAAGGGCTTTGTTGGATCTACCTAGTGCTAGACTTAGCAAGTGTGCACCACACCTAACTCACTAGACTCACCTAGGTCGAGCTACCCGTCCATACCCCCCTTAATAGTATGGCCAAAGGAAAAACAAAGTCCTAAACTACTCTAAGTGCCTATCTAACTCCAATCGACACTTAGAACTGGTCATCTTTAACCTTGTCGTCCATCCTTTGAAAACCAAAACAATTTCCATCGCAGGGGCATGACATCCATGATTGCCCAATCGATCTCCATTACCATGACCTAACTTAATTGCCTCTGCAAAACACACGTTAGTCATAGTAATCTTGTATTGCCATTAATCACCAAAACCCAACTAGGGGCCTAGATGCTTTCAGCAGTCACGGGTAGAGAATCTTGATCTGGGGTCTACTATTTTTCGCTGTCTATGTCAGCTCATGAGCCCATGCTTCACAACTTTCATGAGAGCATCATTGCTTCACGGGCACTTGGATTCATCCTTCCAGATCGGCTATAAAATGACTATCTGCCCCTGGTGAGAGTAGCTTAACGATTCAGCTATGTTTCTCTTCTACCTGCCCTCTCAAGCTCTAACTTCGTTGGACCCTCCATGACCAACCTTTTTGCTATGAAGATCTTGAGTGGTTAGAAGAATTCTTGTGTATAGGGTGATTGTGTCGCTCATTCTAGCGCCTTGTCGAGCAAGAGGATCAGCTATCGCGGCTAGAAGAAGTCTTGTGATACCATCTGAGTCTTCTCTCCATGCTCGCAAATCTATGCTAGTGTTTGCAAGGGCTAAAATGTGTGGACACCTTCCCCTTGTTTGCTTCATCAAACGCCCGCTGGGGAGAGCCACAAGCTTCTTTCCCGCAGTTCCCGATCACCGAGAAACTAGTGAGGCGTCTGTCAAGCGGGCGGCCTTTCCCCTTCTCCTAGTATAATTCCATCATCCAGCCGATGTGACCCGGTTCATGATGACTTTCGGCCTTGTGGGGCCTAGACTCCCTTCGATCCAAAGAAGTCTTGGTGGGTTGATTTCTGGTCAATGTAAATTCTTCGTATCCATCCCACAACGTTTTGTAATTCGGGGAAGCAATAAGTCCGAATCTGTTATCTCTTCGTTATCTCTCCCCTGAAATTCTGGAGTGCTGATCCATTTCTATATCTATTTTTAGTTTTCACACCCTCGGTGAAATCTATCTCCTCGCATCCCCGGGCTATATATGCGGGGCATGGCTGGGGCTCAGAAAACTACCCGTGTCATCTCAATCCTTCTGCGTCTTTAGCATAGTCCTTGCTTTTCTGTAGGTTTGAGATCATGGAGAATATTTTTGTAGGCTTCGGCTGTCAAATCATTCTGTAACATAACACGCCTTGATCCGGTCTGAGCTTCCCAAGGAAGGACTGCGTTATGGCCATACACAAGCTCATAAGGTGATGTTTTAATTGATCCATGACAGGCCATCCTGTACGCCCATAGCACCTCATTAAGCGTCGAATGCCACTTCCTGGGCTGCTCCTCAATTTTCTTCTTGATCAACTTAATCATAATCTAATTGGACACCTCTGCCTGACCATTAGCGTAAGCATAGTAAGGAGATGAATTTAGCAGCTTGATCCCCATACTGGTAGCAAAATCTCCGAATTCCTCTGATGTGAACATGGTCCCTTGATCGGTAGTGATGGTTTGAGGAATCCCAAAACGATACACAATATGCTCCTTGACAAAATCAACCATGTTTTTTGAAGTTACCGTTTTCAAGGGGACTGCTTCAACCCACTTGGTGAATTAATCTGTTGCTACCAATATGAACTTATGTCCTTTGCTCGAGGGTAGAAAGATCTGGCCAATCAAATCAATTCCCCAGCCCCGAAACGGCCATGGCTTGATTATTGGGTTCATGGCCGATGTAGGCGACTTCTGGATATTACCAAAACGTTGATAGTCTTGGCATCCCTTGTAATATTCAAAACAATCTTTTAATATTGTTGGCCAGAAATATCCAGTTCTCCGGATAATCCATTTCATCTTATAAGCCGATTGATGAGCTCCACATATCCCTTCATGCACTTCGCCCATCAACACCTTGGCCTCTTATTGATTTAGGCATTTGAGTAAGGCCCCATCGATCGTTTTGTAATACAGCTGATCGTCCAGCAAAACATATTTAGTTGATTTATACCTTAGCTTTTTGGTGACTTTTTGCGATGGATTTCTAAGGTAGTCGACTATCTCCACTCTCCAATCATTATCCAAGGTTTCATTACTCAAGATTTCCTGAATTACTCGATAACTTGATGCACTTTGAGCAAAACAGTTAGCTTTTTGATTTTGTGCCCTCGAAATGTGTTGGAATGAGACTTGAGGAAACTCTTTGAGCAACCTCTGACACTCGTCATAATATCTCCTCAAAGTGTCTTCTTTGCACTCATATAGGCCGTTCAACTGATTAATAATTAACAATGAGTCTCCAAATATTTCAATTGCTTCAGCCTTTACCTCATGAAGAAGTTGAATCCCTCTCAGAACATCCTCATATTCTGCTTGATTGTTGGTAACCATTGGCTCGGTTGGAAAAGCAAACTCAAAATTTGCCCCTCAAGGCGAAATGATAACAAGACCAATGCCACCACCTTGCTTGCAAGATGATCCATCGAAGAATAGCGTCCAAGGTACCGGCTCTACATAGTTTATGCTTGGTTTACGATGTTGGGTGACAAAATTGGCTATTACCTGTCCTTTTACTACTTTAGCCGATTCGTACCTCAAGTCAAACTCTGATAACGTGAGAATCCATTTTCCCATTCTCCCATTTAGTATTGGCATAGATAACATGTGCTTAATTACGTCAGCCTTAGAAACAACCGTACATTCGGTCGGCAATAAGTAATGCCTCAGCTTGGTGCAAGAGAAATATAAGCACAAGCACAACTTCTCGGTGGGAGAATATCTTGTTTCTGGATCTAGAAGTCTCCTGCTTAGAAAACCACTCGCTCCTTTCCTTCAAACTCTTGCATAAGGGCCGATCCAATTGTTTTGTCATCGGCCGATATGTACAACTTGTAAGGTTTACCCTGCTGAGGAGGAACTAACACGGGTGGATGTTTCATATACTCTTTTATCTCTTCAAACGCTTTCTGTTGTATATCACCCCATCTGAATTCTTGATTGTTCTTTAATTTCAACAAGGGAGAAAACGGAAGAACCCTTTTCAACAAATTTGAAATAAACCTTCTGATGAAATTAATCTTGTCGAGCAAAGATTGCAACTCCATTTTAGTAGTCAGGGGCACCGCATCGTCAATTGCTTTCATGCTCTTCTGACCGACCTCAATCCCTCTCTCATGGACCATAAAACCCAAGAATTGCCCAGCTAATACCCCAAAGGCACACTTATTAGGATTCATCTTCAAACCATGTTTTCTCGTGCATTCCAGAGTCTCCCACAAATCAGCTAGATGCTCTTTGTATCCTTTTGATTTTATCATTACATCATCAATGTAGATTTCAACAATCCTGCCGATCAGCTTATGAAAAATATAATTTATTGCCCTTTGATAAGTGGCACCAACATTCTTTAGACCGAAGGTCATCACAACCCACTCGAACAAGCCGATTGCGCCGGGGCACCTAAAAGCGGTCTTTGCTATGTTTTCTTCAGCCATGAAAATTTGGTTATACCCTACATTGCCGTCCATGAAGCTAATAACCTTGTGTCCGGCTGCTGCATCTACTAATATATCGGCTATCGGCATTGGATAACCATCCATGGGTGTGGCTTTTTCAGATCCCTGAAATCAATGCAAACCCTTAATTTTCCATTCTTCTTGTATACAGGGACAACATTTGATATCCACTCTACATATCAGCATGGTCGGATGAACTTCGCCTCCAGTAGCCTTTCAGTCTCTTTTTTAATATCATTAAGCATGTTCGGATTGAATCTCCTTGGAGCTTGCTTGAATGGCCGATATCCTGGTTTGATTGGCAACCGATGCTCAACAATTGATCGGTCTAAACCAGGCATCTCGTAGTATTCCCAAGCAAAGCAGTCTTTAAATTCTTTCAATAAATTAATTAATTACCACTTATACTCTGGATCCAATTTAGCACTTACGTACGTCGGCCTAGGTCTATCTCCAGAACCAATATCCACTTCTTCTAATTCATCAGCCGACGTGAAACCGTGTCCTAGTTTACCATCTGTACCATCTATTGGATTATCCATTAAAACAAATTGTCAAAGCCGACTGTTTGGATCGGCTGTGAGCTTTCACCATTGACTCTGAATTCTGATGGCAACAGAAAAACCATTTGAATATTAGCCAATGGTTGCTTTCTATCGGCTATTCGCCTGGCACGCCATACTTGAGTTTTACCGGATGCCTGAGCCTGTTCCATCTCCTTATTCCTTAGGCGTTACACTCTTCTCTTCTGGCTCCTTGTTAAACCTCCAGGGCACCATTGGCCTTCCTGCTAAACATGTTCCCTCTGGTTGCTTCCTTCCTTACAATCAGCCCAGTCTTGGTCAACAATTCTTTTTCCCAGTCGATCATGAATACTTTTATTTTTTAAGCACTGATCCATATTATTATGATGATATGCATCCTAGGCATGGATAGACCGGCGGTTGATCTGAGATTGCCTAAACTTCCAATATTGATCGTTGCATTCTAGACAATCATGTCTGGTAGGCAATTTCAAACCTTTGTTCTAGCAATATCTGAAGAAAGGACAATTCCAGTGCGATTCGGCTTGCTTTCTTTCATACCTTTCTTCTTCCAGTTGGCGCTGGTATTCTTCATCCTCTAGCCATCGCTGATAATCCTTTTCCTTCTGCCACTGCCACTTATTCAACAGGATCCGAGATGTGACTCACGGCTTCGTTGCTCCATCCTTTGACGTTTCCCCCTGCTCATATCGGCTCTTCTGCTGATCACGACGTTTTTTGGTCTCTCTGTATTTATCAGCCGATATTTGCATCTTGGGATCGACTGTTTCATCTTTTCTTGATTTGGCCGATGTTAGGACCTTAGTTTTTCCTTTGAATATCCCAACATCAACAATATTTTGATCTCCTGGGAAAGGATTATCATCGACTTTCATCTTCCGAGGCGTATCGAACCTGAGTCTCCCTTGCTGAATAGCCCTCTGTATATGCTGCCGGAAAATTCTGCACTCATTAGTGGAATGAGAAGTAGCATTATGGAACTTGCAGAACTTCTTATTCTTCAACTGTTTAGGGGGCAACATAACATGATTGTCTGGCAATTTGATCTGGCCCTTCTCAAGTAAGAAGTCAAAGAGCTTGTCCGATTTTATGACATCAATGTCATAGCTCTCCTCAACTCATCTTTCCCAAGGATTTGGCACCATTACTGTCTTCTTGACCTAATTCCATTCAGCTACAGCAATCTCCTCTTCTTCATCTTCATAGCTGTCATCTGCTGAGTATGGATCATAAACTTCGGCTACGGTAGTACTCTTCTGGAATCGGGTATCTCTGCGCATACTCTGGAATTGGCTGTTGAGCGCTGCTACCTGTTGAGCCAATTGACCCAAGTTGTCAAATTCTTGTCCTAGTAGCTTTTCCTTCCACATTGGCAGCATTCCTTGGACAGCTAAAGCAGCTAGCTGATCATTGGCTAAACTCAATGAGAAGCACAAAGTCCTAGTCTCTCGGAATCTCTGAAGAAACTCAGTGCCCGATTCATTAGTCCTTTGTCTCATGGTTGTTAGATCGGTGATCTTCTTTTCTCCAGCCCTAGTGCAAAAATATGTCTGAAACTTCTTCTCCAGGTCGGCCCAATTGGCAATAGAGTTGACTGGTAGTGACGAGAACCAAGTGAAGGCTGGCCCTGATAGGGATAAGGAGAAGAAACGAACCCGTTGGGCATCCTCAACTGATGCTTCGCCCAATTGTGTAAGATACCGACTGACATGTTTGTTGTGCTTGTACTGTCTTGACCAGTGAACTTGGCAAACTCTGGGAGCCTGTAATTTATAGGAAGAGCAACCAAATCATACCATTCTGGATATGAATGTTTGTACGAAAAAGTCATCTCTTTTGGCTTTAGACCGAACTGATTCTTCATCATCTCGGTCACCATTAGCAGCAACTCATCAGCTTGCGGATTTGGATTTCTCGGTACTTGCTGACCCATCTGTGGATTGAAATCCTGTGTGCCTTAATATCCTAGATTTGGTATCATGTGGAGGGTGCTATAATCTATGGCATAGTGATAGCCTTGTGGAATCTCAATCTGTTGGGTCCTTTGCTGGCTTGCTGCTTGAAGTCTCTGATTATAGACATAAGGATCTATATCTCTATGGATCCTTTGATTTGATGGTGCTATCTTCTGAGCCAATGATGGTATGTGGCCTGATGTGCCAAAATTGATCATCTGGTTTTGACTTTGCCACGCCGGTTGTTGCACATGCTATATTGATGGTCCAGGATTGTACTGTATCTGATTTGTAGTGGTACCTAGAGTTTGTTCAGATGATCCTTGAAGTGTTTGGACGTCACCATTACCAGCTGGTGCTGCTTCTTGATGGTTGGTACCGACTTGATTAGTCCCTTGAGTCGACGAATCTAGAATATTATAACAAGTCGATCCAACCTGACCAACTGGAATTCCATGAATCGCCTCTTTCATGGCGTTGTGAAATGCATCAATGAAAGCTTCATTGCAGCTTGATAGAGCATCCTGAACAGATTTGTCTATGGCTTTCGTAAAGAAACGCCTTTCTTCAGCTTCGACTGTATCTGTCTGCCTGAGTAGTAGAACTCTTGGTAGTGGAAATTTCTGAATAATGGTGCTGTCACGTGTTTTGGTGTAGGACAACAAACACTTCTTCTGAAATTCTTCTATAGCTTTGTTGATGGTATCCTTATCTTCATTAGGTCGATCTTCATACTGTATCTGTCTGCCTGAGTAGTATCTTCATTAGGTAGAATCCCACAGGCCATGATGACGGGCCATGGAACGGTTTTCATTAACTAATAGATCTATTCGAGATCGGACATGCCTTAACCGCACGCTATGCACGATTAAGATTGATGTAAAACAGCCAATAAAAACATAACTCATCGCTTAAGACGTAGATTAGATCAATTTTTAGATTAGCAAACGATGAGTTAAACAAGATATAAGGCCGATCTAGATCAATCTCAATCGGCCAGAGTGACATTGCAGTAATTAGATAAACAATAAAAGCAATAAGCAATATCGGTAACTTAATGAATCTACCAAAGACTGCCATACTAAGGTAGAGCCGATAACTTGACCTTGATCTAATTCAAGCAGTGGGGTGTGAGGCAGAATCACACAGGCCATACTTGAATTAGACAAGAGTCAATAACTAGCCTATACCAGAGTCGTAGTGGGGGTCGACCGGATCGATACAGCCATACGAACATAGGTATAAACCATGATGGTACTTACAGACAAGCAGTGGAGGTCGACCAGATCGATGCAGCCGTACTTGCTGAAAAACTCACCGAGATCTACTCTACTACTACTCCTAAGGGGTGGCCGGAGCCAAAAAAAGTAATTGACTTTGTATTTGATTGATTGATGATCTTACAATAGCCAGGGTTCGGTATTTATACCCGGAGCCTAAAACGAACCATACTTAAGTACGACTCAATACAATCTTTGGCATAATGAAAACATTCCTAATTTAAGATAACTTGGACTCTAATCTTTCCCTTTTTGTAGAGTCCAGCATGTCTTGTCCCAGCACCGGTCGTAGCCTCCGTCGTTGTCTGCTGGCGCTATCTGAAGAAAGCCGATTCTAGTGCTGCGTCCGAATAGACTAGCTCTGATCTCCACGCAGCTGATTCCTTGATGACATGATTTTAGGAGCTTCCAAATTTTGGTGTAAACAGGTGTGCTAGATGTTTGGGATGAGTACAAAAAGGAACATATCACGATCAAGGGAGTACTTATCGCTACAATCACCGACTTGCCAGGTTGAGGTTCGTTGTCCGGAGAGAAGACAAAAGGCTATACTAGATGTGTTGAGTGCTTGGACGACACTGATGCGGTAAATCTACCAAATAACTCAAAGGTAGTTTATATGGGATATCGTAGGTTCCTACCTAAGGATCACCCTTACCGTAGAAACAGAAAAGATTTCAACGATACTATTGAGAAACGCTTAGCTCCAAAATATCGAGACGGGCCTGCGATACTTCGAGAACTCAACAAATTGGAGGTTGTCCTTGGGAAGGGGGACAATGCAGTAGTAGCGCCTGATGGGAGCATTTGGAAGAAAAAATCGGTTTTCTAGAAACTACCTTACTGGCCATTTCTGAGTGTACGCCACTGTCTTGATCCCATGCACATCACTAAAAACGTGTGCGCTAACACTCTTAACACCTTGATGGACACCGGGGGCATTGAAGGATTCACTAGCCATACGTCTGGACATGCAACACTTGGAAATAAGGAAGGAGTTGCATCTCATGGAGCTAGAGAATTGCCAGTTCGAACTTTCGGTTGCGTCATGGACATTGAAGAAGGAAGAAAAGCGTGCGCTTATTTCTTTCTTTAATGAACTCAAAGTCCCAACGGGGTACTGTGCGAACCCGAAGAGGCTAGTGAACATGAGAGAACTCAAGTTCAACTATGACCTTATGAAGGCCCATGACTGTCATGTCATTATGACTCAGCTGCTCCCTGTTGCCCTGCGTGGTATCCTCCCCCAAAGGTCCGTGCCCCAATCATAAAACTTTGCTCGTTCTTCAACGCGATCTCAAAAAAGGTCATTGATGTGTCCACGCTAGAGCAGCTGCAGCGGGACATAGCCAAAACTCTCGTTAGGCTTGAGATGCATTTCCTGCCGACTTACTTTGATATCTCATTGCATCTGCTCATTCATCTTGTTGACCAAATTAGAACCCTTGGCCCAATGTACCTACATTAGATGTTCCCTTTCAAAAGATTGATGAAAGTTTTCAGGAGGTAGGTTGGGAATAGATTTAGGCCAAAAGGAGGCATGGTTGAAAGATGGTCAACGGAGGAGGCCATTGAGTTCTACACATATTATCTAGACATGAAAAGGGTCGGAGTTCCTGAATCTCATCACGAGGGAAGACTACATGGCAAAGGAACGATCGGGGAGAAATCTGTTATAGTAGAGGACCCTATTTCTTTCAGACAGGCATAGTTTGCTGTTCTCTAGCAAGCCAAGGGTGTGATGCCATACATTGACGAGCACAGGCAATTGCTGCAAACTTTGTATCCGAGCAGGTCACAGGCTTGGCTGGATAAAAAACATAAGGTGGAATTTGTCAACTGGTTGTGACGTCGCTTGCTTGGAATAAAGTTGGGTAATCAACTAGATGCCTTAGCCGAGGGACCTTCGAGTACATATCTTAAGTACCAAGTGTATGAGATCAATAGATTCACATTTTACACAAAAAAACAAGATGGAAAGAGCACATACCAAAATTGTGGTGTTCGTTTTGATGCTCACGACAAAAATGGCAACGTGCAGGTGACATACTATGGTTTCATAGAGGAGATATGGGAGCTAGCCTATGGTCCGTCGAAGGCAGCTCTTTTTCGCTGCCAGTGGGTCCAGCTCGAGGAAATCAACACTGACAGCGAAGGGTTCACTACCGTTGATCTCACTAAGACCGCATACAGAGAGGACCCCTTCGTTCTTGCAAGAGATGTTATGTAAGTCTTCTATGCAAGGGACAACAAGACAAAAAGAAGGCTAAAAGTAGTCCTAGAAGGGAAAAGAAAGATTGTCGGTGTCGATAGAGTGACAAAAGAAGAAGACTACAGGGGCTATCAGGAAATGCCTCCATTCGGGGCGAACGTACCCCTACCTATCCTTCAAGAGGGTGATGAACCTGCTTACGTACGGCTTGATCACAATGAGGCCGTCATTGTTGATGCACGTAAACATAGTTAGATTATTGTTAACTATGTAATCATTATGCACATAACCATGAAGGATGTTTGATCCTGATGAAACTCTCATCTCCCTTCTCCTCCTCGTTAATACTCTGCCAACTCCGCAAATATGCCGACGTATCATGGCAATTAATGAGAATGAAAGTTATTTAAAACTCCATTGAGACTGACCTTATTACTATTCAAACACTCGATTAAACACTGGACGTAACAATTTTAAACTTTACTCTCTGAATTTAAACACCAGCTAAATATAAATATAAATATAAATATATATGTCTAGACTTCCGATAGAAGGACATTGGGGAAGCCATTCTCTTCCGAGCTACTACTAGTTGTGAGGGATCCACAGCTCCTCGGCGCCACTGGTCCCCAACCAGTTTGTAGTCCCTGCTCGCAATACTCGAAGGAGCCCAGCCCACAGTCGGCATTGAGCAAAGGTGTAGTAGCTCCATTCCTCCTCCAACCTTCATTGATCATTGATGTATGTGCTCCTGGAGATGTGAATGGGAATGCCTATGGCTTGTGTGTTGACTATTGAGTGATCCATTTACTTGATGCGTGTACTGTTCTAGTCTCCAGATCAGTCCGAGATGAAGAGTAACGCTAAGAAGGCCATGGAGAAAGAAGGTGCATAGAGAAAATTCATTTAATAATTTATAAAATTGAAACAAAAAATTTGGGCCGCCTGGGACTCGAACACGGATCTTGGGGGCTAAGTTGCGGAGTCTTAACCGTCGAGGCAGTCGGAGGAATTCGAAAGGAAGGGAAAAGTTATACTACTTAACCCCTAACTGGTGCACCCCCATCACTGCCGGATTGAGGAATAGCCCGGCAATGATGGTTCCTCATCACTATCGGTTTATTATTAGAACCGGTAGTGATGAACAATTTCCCAAAGTCGTTTAATAATTTATAAAATTGAAACAAAAAATTTGGGCCGCCTAGGACTCGAACACGGGTCTCGGGGGCTAAGTTGTGGAGTCTTAACCATTGAGGTAGTTGGAGGAATTCTAAAAGAAGGGAAAAGTTATACTACTTAACCCCTAACTGACTGCGATGGTGGCATGGCCCTTCACTGCCGGTTTTGGTTTTAAAACCGGCAATGATAGCTTCTTTCAGACAGTCCATGCACTATTGGTTTTTAAACTAAAACTGATAGTGATGTGTAGATGCTCCTCACATGCCAACAGTGCTCCCACTGACCACAACAGTTGGAACACTGCTCCCACCTACCCCGACAACTTTAGTTCATATTTTTTTGGCATTTTTTCGATCAGGTGGTATGAACAACGGACCTCCCCCACCACAAGAACCAGGTTTTCACCCTGGCGATCAGCCATTCGCTCCTAATGTGGCCATTCCACGGTTCCCTGTTCCAGCTATTGTATGAAATATTTTCCAACATATTTTGTTTTTTGATGCTAACAAATAAGTGTAATTAGTTTAATATCATTGTTGCATACATATATGTTGCAGACTATATCCCCAATAGATTGGCTACGAACAACACTTAGCTAGTTCTTTATCTCGGACATCGTCGAGAACACGACATTTAATGCAAGTGGTCGGCTATGGACGTGTGAACTCAGTTTTTTCATCCCTTTGAGGGGTGCAAATCATCAGAACCATATCCACGAGATGGGAAGATAGAGCCCGGACGTGATAAGCACCCAATTTAGTGCTGTGCGCATCTGTTTAGAGGCACTTCGACGTGTTTGCTATGATGTGCCTGATTTCTCGCACTTCAAGACACTTACTTTGAATGCTGGTAATATCCCCGTCCCGCAAGCAAGCGAATGGTTTGCGAGCTACAACCGTGCGGATGTGGTAAAATGGTCACTTATACCTGAGTCGTGGTTATTTGTTGTTTATTATTGTAATAACATTCTCTATTTTTTTTCTCCGCATGCAGATTGCGCTCTAGGACCTTACCTATGCTGCATGTGGCTTGTGGTCCATTCTAGACCAAGCTACGGAGCAACTCGGGTACGATTGGGACTTCTGCAATGGTAACCTCAGCTAGCTCACTATAGAAGGACGCTAGTACTGCATAAGGATTACTAACAGGAACAATGGTCGTTCAGTAGGTTACATCTATGGCCGACCATTCTTTCGGTATTGTGAGGCACGAGAGAGTGCACTCATACGGGCATTGGACTTCATCGATACAAGCGGATACATAATCCATGACATCAATTACCATATATGGCTACAGAGGCATGTTAGTGTGCGTGGTCCGATCGAACCCGGCAGTGATTCTGATAGTAATTAATGTTTATTTAGCTAGGTTTTCAAGGTCGTAGTTTAATTGGGTTCTAATTTTAATTTGTACGGCTTTGTGTGTTTAATTATTGTCATGCATGTAATTCGTGTAACATTTGTTTGGCAACTAGAAATATATATTCCGGTATCGTATTCGTCTCAAACTTTTTCTTAGGCTTGCACATGCCACGTGTGAAGGAAACACCTAGTTTGGGATTTTCCAGAGATGGTTTGCTACTTTCTGAGGTTTAATTGAATTTCCGCGCGACGACACCGTTTAATTATAGGTTGAACTGAGTCTACCCACAAAAAGATTCAAAATGATGCCAAACTTTTACACAGGCTCTAATATGCCCTAGGAATAAGAATTTTGTGGAGGTCGATGAAAAAATCTATTGGGTCCAAGATGTAATTCACCCTCTTTTGTCTCATTCAGCACAGAGAAAGATATATTACTAAAAAAATGATTAGAAAAACTTCAGATCCTGTTTGGGGCCTTAATTTGGGTATACATGCTTGGCAAAAAAAATTTTAAGCCATTTTGACATAGACGGAGTATACATTCTTCACAGAGGTACATGATCCCTTTCATCGAACCATGACTATACACATAGGTTATCAAGATTTCAATGGTTCATACGCATTCTGGTGTCGTATTGGTCTCAAACTTTTTCTTAGGCTTGTAGGTGCCACGTGTGAAGGAAACACCTAGTTTGGGATTTTCCAGAGATGATTTGCTACTTTTTGAGGTTTAATTGAATTTCCGTGCGACGACACCGATTTATTATAGGTTGAACCGAGTCTACCCACGAAAAGATCCAGAATGGTGCCAAACTTTTACACAGGCTCTAATATGCCCTAAGGTTAAGAATTTTGTAGAGGTCGATGAAAAAATCTATTGGGTACAAGATGTAATTCACCCTCTTTTGTCTCATTCAGCACAGAGAAAAATATATTAATAAAAAAAATAATCAGAAAAACCTCAGATCTTGTTTGGGGCCTTAATTTGGGTATACATGCTTGCCAAAAAAATTTCAAGCCATTTCAACATAGGTGGAGTATACATTCTTTACATAGGTACATGAGCCCTTTCATCGAAACATGACTATACCATAGGTTATCAAGGTTTCCGTGGTCCATACGCATTCCGATGTCGTATTCGTCTCAAAGTTTTTCTTAGGCTTGCACGTGCCATGTGTGAAGGAAACACCTAGTTTGAGATTTTCCAGAGATGGTTTGCTACTTTCTGAGGTTTAATTGAATTTTCGCGCGACGACACCGTTTAATTATATGTTGAACTGAGTCTACTCACGAAAAGATCCGGAATGTTGCCAAACTTTTACATAGGCTCTATATGCCCTAGGGACAAGAATTTTGTGGAGGTCGATAAAAAAAATCTAATGGGTCCAAGATGAAATTGACCCTCTTTTGTCTCATTCAGCACACAGAAAAATATAATAAATAAAAAAATTGATCAGAAAAACCTAAGATCCTGTGTGGGGTCTTAATTTGGGTTTACATGCTTGCCAAAAAAATTTCAAGCCATTTCGACATAGGAATACATATGCTTCTATTTATTTAGTATATAAAAGAATTTTTTAATATATATAAAAATCACTGTCGGTTTGAAAAAACTGGCAGTGATGAGACGAAATCGACAGTGATGCTGGTTATCACCGTCTGTTTATTTTGAAAACCGGCAGTGATATATAAAAAATTAAAATAAATTGTGCCAGCCCTCGGGTTTAAGTTCGGGTCTCGGGCTGTAGAGTTCTGAGACTTAACCGCTGCGCTAGTATAGGATGTGTGCTAAGACTAATTTATTTTTGCTTTTTGACCTTTAGACCGCTTAATAAATTATAATATTAAAACAAAAAATTTGGGTCGCCTATGACTCGAACTCGGGTCTCGGGGCTAAGTTGCGGAGTTTTAACTATTGAGGTAGTCAGAGGAATTCGAAAGGAAGTGAAAAGTTATACTACTTAACCCCTAACTGGTACACCATCATCACTGTCGGTTTGAGGAATGGCCAGGCAGTGTTGGTTCCTTATCACTATCAGTTTATTTGTAGAACCGGTAGTGATGAACCTCATTAGTATATAGCAAGGCGTGGGTTGAAATCTTCTAAATTCATTTCAACCCCACGCCAACCCCTCCCCCCGTGCCGCCGGAGCACCACCCCGCGCCGATGGGCACCACCGTTCCCCACGCACCCGTCCTCCGCGGCCAGCGCCGCCATAGCCCCGCGCTCCTCTTCTTCGACGCCAACGCCCGTGTACCGCCCCACGCCGGAGGACCACCCCACGCCAGAGCACCGCCCCACGCCGTCGACTGCCCCATGCCAGAGCACCACGCCGTCCATGCCCTCGTTCCTCGTCCACGACGCCGACCGTGCCCCTCCTCCTCCAAGCCTACACTCCCACCACCGAGGTCTTTAGGAGCGCGCGAACAGCTGCTTTCGCACCCGCCACGGTGAGTGCATGGCTCACTGCCGTCTTTGTGTTTGATGAAATGCCCCACCATCTTTGTGAGGCCTCTCAGTGATTGCTCAAGCTCGAGTTGAATTTGTTAATGAAAATGGTTATACTGAGCAAACAACTGTTATCAACAGTTGGCACATCTAATTAACTTTCTTAATTCTTTTTAAGAAAGCAAACAACTGTTATCTAACTTGATTTCTTTTGAGAAAAATAGAAAGAAAAGGCAAACACCTGGTATCTAACTCTACATAACAAATGGCACGCATTAGAAATATGCTGATGTAATCTTACTTAGTTTCTTAGAAGGTAGAGCGATGGAACCTTTAATTTTACTATATGCAGCTTCATACTATATCGTCATATGCTTAGTTTCACCGGACCTGTTGGTGTTTACATAAAAAAACAAGGACCACCGCATTGCGACAGTTGCTTGGAATAATATGCTCTAAAAAAATGAACACCCGTTAATTGATTGGATGGATTCATAGCAGATAGCCCTTTCCTATGATGTCAGTGCCGATGATAACTCTATTTAATCTAAGTGTTTTCTCTCATCTATGATGGCACTTAGACTAAGGTTATGATGACTTAATATATTCATTGGACTGAGGCTATGGTCATGTGCAATGATGATATAATCATAAGTTGTAGTAACTATTACTGAGGCAGGTGAATAGCTATTTTCCAAACACTCCTATCTATGCAATGGTTGTGTATTATTCGTAAATATATTAAATTTTATAAGAATACATCATGTTTGAATGACAACCTAATTTACTTAAATGTATAGGCAACCATGGCATGGTATGTAGTGCATGTTGGTCACATGCCTAGGATTTATCAAACCTGGGATGATTACTATGCTCAAGTTAATCGCTACCCTAGTAATTTGCACAAAAAATACAACACAGAAGCTGAAGCTTTGAGGGCCTACTATAGTCATCTGGCCTACCTTGCAAACCATGGGCAACCGGCCTACTATGGTCCAATGAATGCAAACCATGGCCATCCGCTGGCACTGGAGATTGAAGAGAAGCCACCCGTCGGAGATGTGAAGATTAGGAGAATTGCTCCTTGGTCTTGGAAAGATGTCATGCATTTATTTATGGCTATGGTCATTGCTTTTCTTATTTGGAAGTTGATGTAGGCTTAGATTCATAGAACAGTAGGTGGACTTTGTTGTATGCGGTCAATCAAACAATGAATTTGTTCTAGGTGAACATATTGTTTGCACCAAAATTTAGGAGAAGAACACGGGAATTCGAAGGCTTCCAAGATTGTGCCAATCAAGGAATCGATTGCATAAGGATCGATATCAGCTGATTCAGATACGACTATGGAATCAGAGCTCTTTGGATGATGTCAGTCAGGTAGCGATGATGAGCTACGGTTGGCGCCAGGAAACTACATATTGGACTCTACAAAAAGGGAAAGATTAGGGTCCAAATTATCTTAAATTAGGAATATTTTCTTCTATGCTGAAGATTGTAATGAGTCAAGCTCGAGTAGGATTCATGTTTAGGCTCCGGGTATAAATATCGGACCTCGGCTATTGTAAGAACACACAATCAATTAAATACAAGTTACTTACCTTTTCGGCTCTAGCCACCCCTTAGGAGTAGGAGTAGAGTAGATCTCGGCTAGTTCTTCAGCGAGCAGGGCTGCATCGGTCTGGCCGACCTCTAGCTTGTCTGTAAGTACCATCATGGCTTATACTTCTATTCGTACGGCTACATTGATCCGGTCGACCTCCACTGTGAGTCTGGTATAAGCTAGTTATCGACTCTTGTTTAGTTCAAGTACGGCTGCATCGATCCGGTCGACCTCCACTGCTCGAACTAGATTAAGGTCAAGTTATCGGCTCTATCCAAAGGTGGCGTCCTTTAGATAGATTCATTAAATTATCGATATTACTTATTGCTTTCATTATTTATTTAATTACATCAATATTACTTCGCTCGATTGGGATTGATCTAGATCGGCCTTATATCCTGTTTAACCCATCGTTTATTAATCTAAATTGATCTAATCTGCACTTTAAATGATGAGTTATGTTTTATCGGCTATTTTATGTCAATCTTGATCATGCATAGTGTGCGGTTAAGACATGTCTGGTCTTGAATAGATCTATTGGCTAACGAGAACCGTTCCATGGCCCGTTATCGTGGCCTGTGTGATTCTGCCTCACCCCACTGTTAGCACTGTGGAGCAGGGATCGTTGTTTGGTAGATCTGTTCCTGATAGGGCATGACTTTAATTGTGCGCTATGCCTGAATCGGCTATTTTAGCCGATATCGAGTGTTTTCACATATGCAGTTCATGTCACGAGTCCGTTGAAGTAAAGATAGGTTGAAAGATGTGTTAGCCCCATTATCTTATTGTTGTATTATGGCCTGCATTATTCTGCCTCATGCCCCACTGATATTAGTAATAACTTAGGGTCATCGAATTTATCGCTGTTTCTACGGCCTGCATAATTCTGCCTCATGCCCCACTGGTCATAACAATAGATGAGATCTAATATGTTCATTAGATTTACCTCTATTAAATGGTTAAATGATGATGAGCTGTTTCTTTTATATAAAAAGAGATTCGGTTACTTGCAGTCATTGGCTTAGCATAAACTGATTGCTGTTGACATCCTATTGTCATTGACCAGTATTTGTCTAAATAACGATATTCATCCCAAATTATAACCGATTTTCCTTCCATAACTCTATGAGTTTTAACTGATTTATTCTTATGAGTATGCTGGAATCGGCTATTTAGTTGATCTCCTTCCACATCGGCTCTTAGAGCCACACATTCGGGACTGTCTAGTAACACCGGCATGTCCCGCCTTAAATTACTAATTAGCTTTCTCTTCTTGTCAATTGTAGGGTCAAATTGACTGGCATGTCTCAGGAGGAGTGCGCAGGATCGATAATCCCTGCGTTGAAGCTAGGCGGATCTCTAGCTCCATCGAGCGGACCCTTCCGGCTTGCTCATGTGCCTCGGCACAGGACGAAATTTCATGCCGACACATATGCTATTATTTGACTTTGTTGTATGTGGACTTATTATTAGACTTTGCATTAAACATATTATATATATATATATAATATGAACATATGCTATTAGTAGTTGTCCACAGCCAAAACTAACCACAATCGTGTCACAGCCATGACTCATCGTCGCCTATTACCCCATCGCCGAAGAATAGATCGGCAACAAGAAGCGACTGATATCGCTGGGACCGGAGAGCCGCATGATCTAACAAACGATGACGGTGTCAATCAGGACAGTGAGAACGAGCAGCCATGGACCCCGTCTGGCCTGCTCGATCTAGGTCAAAATGACCAAGATGACCAGGTAACTTTGGTATCTTGTGACTAAGTAGCCACACACGCTAATCAATTGAGAGGGTCATAGCTTACTTGGTGTCTCCAGCAGGAGCCTCCGTTGGCCGAGGAGGCAGATGGTTCGGGTAGCAGGAAGGCCAGATCCAAGCGAGGCGTGTCAAAGATTTCTGTTGGTAGGAATGCACACTGGCACATCACTGAGTTCGATGAATTCGGGGATCCACTCTCACCGCCTATAGCTTTGACCAAATACAAGACTATCCTTGGGTTACTTGTAATGGACTTCATCCCATTTAGGTACAGGAAGTGGATTGGGAAAGATGATGACCCGTGGAGGGTTCCTGAAAGTGAGAAGGATTACATATGGGATATCAAGATCCCAGAGTATTTCACTTTCCCAATGGAGTATGACAAGGAGTTAGTCAAGAAAAAAGTAAAAGAAATCATGGGGACATGCTTCAAGAATTTCAGTGGGACATTGTACAAGAATTTTGTCCTCCAAAATAAAGAGCCAGATTTTGATAGTGGACAGTTTAGCAAGCAGAAGGACTTCTGGCAGGATTTCAAGGAATACAGGTTATTCGAGGAGTACTTAGAATTGAGCAGGAAGAATAAGGAGAACTCGCAGAAAGCGATGAATCCTTATCATCTCGGCTCTCATGGCTACGCCAAAAAGATGTCAGAATTTGAAGCAGAACTTGAAAAGATGGATCACCTTGCTGAGGAAGGCATTTAGGTTGAGACCGCCGATTAGGAGCCAAGATTGGTAATATACTGTATGGGGAGGAATGTACACCACGCAAAGGACGGGAGCTTTAGCTCCATATATCAACCCTTGAGCGAACTCATCCAAAGGATCTCCCAGGTAACTAAGGAGGTGAGGCAAGGGACTCGCACTTCTAATAGGGAGAAAGACGTGCTCACGCAAGCACTCGGAACCAAGGAGCACCCTGGTCGCACTAGAGGAACCGGTGTTGTTCCTTAGAAACTAGCATTCTCCCAAGAATCTAACACTTATCGGAGCTGCTCGAGGGTTAGAGCAGATCAGGAGGCAGGGTATTTGAGGCGACTAAAAGAGATGGAAGAAAGAATGGACGCATGGATTGAGGCGACTGTTGAAGCATGAGTCCATCAAATTTTGCCGTCCAAGGGGTCAGGAGTACCACAAAACCCTACTTCTACTACCTTTAGCCCACAGTTTAGGGGTCGCAGCAGCTACTGATCGACCCCGCTCGACGAAGAAGATGTGAATGTGCCTCATCCGGTGGACGGCATCACTGAACCCGTCAATGTCAAGTTGTACATCTGTCAGGAATGGACAAAGGACAAGGTGGCGCTTGGCTAGGCCTGGCCTGCGGGAGACGGGACCATTAATGGCCACCCAATTCCACAGGGGTACGCTCGCATCACCATTGACAGAATACTTGATAAGAAGTATAACAAGATACACATTGAGTACCCCGTAGTGGAAGACAGGCCAAAACTTGGTCATAACAAGGGCTCTTAAGAGGCCTGGTGCAAGCGCTTCATTAAGCTTGACCACCAATTGTCCTCTGATGATGAGGACGACTGCGAGTCTTCACCCACCCACGATGATCACTCACCATCTCCCAACAGAGATCACTCCCATCTTTATCCCTTGCCATCACCCCCGAGAAGATAGAGGTCGCCTTCTATTCCTCCTCGTCCGACTCCATCTTCATCAGCCCCGAGAAAAGAGAAGACTCCTCCTCCTCGTCCTCCATCTTCATCAGCCCCGGGAAAATAGAATTCTCGTCGTCATCCTCCTCCTCCTCCACCTCAGCCCAAAACAAGATCAAAGGCATCCTCGCAGTCGTAGAAAAGGTCCTTGGATTCGGTTGCTAGTGCTCATAAAGTGGACCAACAAAAAAGAAAAAGGCCATTCAGTGGCAGCATTACAAACTTGATGGAAGGAAAATTTACAGCACATATCTCAAAGAAAGATTGTATTAGTTTCTTCAACCTCTATGCCTCACTGCCTCCGTTTTTGTTGAAGTCCGAATTCGAAAGGCAAACCAGAATCAGTACGCTACAACAAGAGCCGATGAAATACACAATGAAGATTTAAGGAAGATACAGAAGTACATCGAAGACAACCCCGAATTAACCGTGGAAGAGGCCACGAACATCTATTATGATGTACAAGGGATGGTAACACCGGCAATGAAGTATGAAAGGGACAATCTTTTGGTTCCCGATCATGAGTATAAAATTTATATAAAATTTGAATATTACATGGCTCAAGCAATAGAGGCGGCGGAGGACTTTGGTTTTGAGGTTATTATCCGTTCGCCACATGTTTTTATTATCCTAAAGAAGAGAATATTACAGTGATTGCTAGCGTAAAACGCTCTCTCGATACACAAATGTTGACGTTGTGGACTAGGACACGGGACAAAAATTCTCTCGGGACATAAATTGTTAACTTTTGAGCACTTTCTATGATTTTATGTAGGTGTATAGCAAAATTTTGCATTCTAAAAAGTAAATATGATAACATAGGCTTCTTTGACCCCTTACGAGTCAATGAGAAGACATGTCTTGGCCTCCATGGATGTGACATGGAAGACCTAAAATCGAGATTGATTGCTGTTTTCGATGAATTTAAGAAGAAGAACAAAACCCACATACTTCTAGCCTACAACTGCGAGTATGTGTTCTCGGCTTTTAATTTTAAGCTTCTTTTTTCGTTAAGATTATTCAATAATTAGGATTCTGTGATTGCAGCAACTATTTTGTCTTCATTTGTGTTAATCTTACCAAAAATCTGATCGAGGTGTGGGACTCGAAGAAAAAACCATTTCATCATCTGGATGCACTGGTGGCAGTGCTGAATTAGTAAGCGATCCTAACAACATATTATTTTCTAATCACACATATCGCTTTCTAATGTTTCTCCTTTTAATATTGCTTAGTGTCTGAAGAAGACATATCGGTGGAACGCAGGTCCCATTCAAGGTTGTCGAAATGGAGGAGAAGTACCTAAAACAGCTGGCGAAAAACAATGAATGCGGGTTTTATGTAATGTGGACAATGCTTCGCTACATTGGCGGAAATCGGAAGAAGCCCATAAGTTGGTGTTTATAATCCCTATTTCATTTATGTCTATTAATTATTCAACAAAATAATTTACTGATTTCTCTTTGGATATCATCTTTTTTGAACGACAGCGTAAGAAATATAACCACGAAAGGCTGTTAGACATGGAGATCATCGCGCTGCAATCGGAGCTGGCAAAATTCATCTTAGCCGAGGTATTGGAAAAAGATGGAATATTTTTCATTGCACAATCCGTGAAGTTCAAGGACCAGTATGGCCCAGAGCGGCTCGCCAGATTATTATAAGAAGTCCGAGAAGCATTGTACAATCTGTGAAGTCCGAGAACATTTTTTTTTGAGGGATCGAGATCTTGATAAGAACATTTGAACTGTAACCGTAACATTTGTAATGTTTAATATTGATGGACCTGTCGCCTACGTAGCGTATATAAAGCGAAACCCGATTCCACAAAAAAATATAAATTGAAATAAATTATAAAACAATAAAATACGAACATGCTATCACCGCCGGTTAGCAGCAAACTGGCAGTGTTGTTGTAAACATCACTGCCTGTTAGAAACAAACCGGCAGTGATGGACAAGATAGCACTGTCGGCTGGAACCACAAACCGGCAGGGTTAGCTTATACATCACTGTCGGTTCTTGTCACAAACCGGCAGAGATTCTTACGAGAACATTGCTGGTTGAAACACAAACCGATAGTGTTGCACTGCGGGTTCTTGTCACAAACCGGCAGTGATTCTTACGAGAACACTGTCGGTTGAAACACAAACCGACAGTGTTGGTGGAACTGAACTCTGCCGGGTGGTCTTATGAACCGGCAGTGTTGGTGGAACTGAACTCTACCGGTTGTGTAAAGAACCGGTAGTAAACTTGAAGAACACTGCTAGTTTGTAGGAACCGACCGTGATAGCTTACCCTCATCACTATCGATATGGTTGTGCCAGTTCAAAATCCGACAGTGATGGGGTGTTTTGAACCGGTAGTAAAGTGCTATTGTGACGTAGTGTTAATTAAGTCATAGCTAGATTGCCTTGGTGATTAAATAATAACTGTACGTGGTTGTTGCCTTGTTTATTTGTTTGAATACTTTGAATGCTTAACGAGTCCTTGTTTGCTTTCACCAGTTAATTATTTCTTTATTTGCGACAGTGAAACAGTTCACCTTGACAGGCGAGCTACCTGTTGCCACAGCCTGAGACAGGGCTTTGGCTTCAGCTAGCGACCGGAGCCCCGGAGAATAAGAATAAGAATTTTTGTAGTGCAATCTGTGCTTGGAAACTGTACATGGATTGCTACTTTGCTGGTAAAATTCAGGCTTTGACTAGCTAGTGCGTGGGACCGTGTGGCTAGTTCGGCAGGCTCAATGTCCAAACGGATGAACCAATACTCCATGCATTCTCACAATTTAATATGATATGGTCTTTTAGACTGTACTTTATTTATTTATTTTAGACTAATAAGATAGTACAATTAATTATAAATATAACCGTATCAAGTTTGAATTATAATAATTTAAAAAAAATTAGTTAAATTATTGATCAAAAATTTTAAAGTTTGAATCTTAATATATGTGCATACCTTATAAAAGAAAACAAATGGAGTAAAACTAGCTTCAAGCTTCGTCTCAAATGAATTTATATATGCTATAAAATAATAGATTTGCTCGTTCGCAGTCGCCTATCATACACGCGCTAGGTGTAGAATAGTATTCTACACCAAGCTGTTATACTGAATAAAATTCAGCACTGTTCAGTAGTCGCGTTTCAGTATTATTCAGTATTTTCAAGGTACTGGGTGTAGTACTGACTGATACTGAATGCGGTTCAGTAGTACTCAGTATTTTTTCAGGTCAGTTTTGGCTTGTGGCGTAGAATAATATTCTACACCTAGGCTGTAGAATAGCGCTTTAGTACTCGCATTTTAGTATTATTCAGTATTTCGTGGTCCTGTGCGTAGTACTGACTGATATATTGGCGCTTCAGTAGTAGTACTCAGTATTTTTTCTGGTCAGTTTTGGCTTGTGCTGTAGAATAGTATTCTACACCTAGCGTGTAGAATAGCGCGTGGACATTCGGCGACGCGCTCGCGCCCGCACCTAGGGTTCTGGCGAGGACCTCGCCGACGACAGAGATGACAACCTCTCTCTTCGACTCTCCCTCTCTTCTTAGCAGGCATAGAAGGGGGTTCGGGGGGAGGAAGGCCGGCCAGGCGGTGGGCATGGCGGCAAGGCGGTTAGGGGCCCTAGCAGCGGTGGAGGTGGCCGAGCTAGGTTGGGGCGGGGGAGCTCCATGGCCAGAGCTTGTCGCGAAAGAACAAGGAGGGAGGGGAAGAAGACAGTTGTCGTGGGTGCGCTACGGTTACGTGGTCGTGGAGCTCTGGCGCAACCCTAGCGTGCCGCGGTGAGGCGGTGGGCGATGGCAGGGGCGAGGATGAGATGGAGGAGGAGCATCGGAGAAGGAGAAGACGACGACCACACGCATGTTGACGGTTCGTATGTGTGTTTATAGGAAAGGGGCCGGATTCCATAAGCGCACATAACTATCGTGTAGCACTTCGCTCGGTGAGAACCAAGTGTTAAATTTATATTTTCCCAAAGGAAGGCGGATGGGCGTATTTGAGAACTATGGTTAGGTAGGCTAGGTAGGTGGGTTTAGCAACACGGGTTGATGGATGATGGAAAAGAAAAGTTAAAAGAGTTGATCACACAAACGGCGGTAGCTAGAAGTATAGTGTGGCTAAGTGTAAGAGATAGAGCTAGTAATCTTAAGCAAGAAGGGTAAATTAATGATAATAAGAACATCCTTAGTACGAGGGGCGTACTTGCCCTAAATTCAACCAGGCACAAAGCATAACAAGACCTATGTTTTAATTACTAGACCCAACGTGGTGAAATAAAGAAGAAGGACAGGGATGTCACCACTTGCCAACTACCACAATCTATCAGAGGATCTAGCTGTATCTACAGGCAAGATATAGCCTAAGCACCACACTTAATCTATAAACTTGCTATTTCGATCCGAGCTTCGGTGAAATAAGATTGAAACACCCTAACCAGACTGTAGAACAAGTACTAACGATGAGCGGAGTAAACACTAAGATAACTATGATGCCAATGCTAAAGAACAAGCACCAAAGTTCACTAATGATAGACAAGAGCAAGACAGGACTTAAACTAAGCAAAGCTATATTACTGATAAAGTACTTGACAAAGTAAAGTACTAAATAAAGTAAATACTAAAGGAAAGATTACAAAGGAACTATACCAGACTAGAAGACTCTTTCGGACTCCGAGGCGAGCTCCGCTCTACTCTATCACTACTAGCTAGCTACTACTTCTAAAGCTACTACTCTGGAGAGCTTCTGGAGAGCTTGAAATGCTTTGAATGCTTAAGTGATCATCTCCATGGAACACCACAGCCCCTTTTATAGTGTGTAGAGGACATGGGGGTACTTGTAGGCAAAGAGGAGGCGGTGGAGGGGTATGGGGTGTCGGCCGACCTAGGGGGTGTCGGCCGACCGTCCCCTGCACCACCTTGCCATCCAACGGCGATGAGGAGCTCCTGGATGGTGGTTGTATGGCATGTAAGTCGGTTCTTCAGCTAGTAAGGCGGTTTGGAGGTCAGTTTGGCCCCTTCAAGTGAATGACAGCGGGTCAATGGATCCAAGGCAGCTCATCCTCCACCTTTGGATCAAACCGACATGGATCAATGCTGGTAAGGCAGTGTGGAGGCTCTCATGCGGATCAGAGACATGGCAAGGGGGTGGGGCCATCGGGCGACTCCAGGTGGCGTCGGCCGACCCCACCAAGTGGGCCCACGACCACCTGCCACGTCCACTTGCCTCCTATGCACCTTATTTGTCCATTTTTGTGAATTTTCCTGCATACAAATAATTTCTTCAAGTACATGTGGAACTAGGTGAATTATAAACATAATATGGCACATGTGATGTTGTTTTACCTTGGTTTTGGGTGGAATGTTGATGGTCAAAATAGGTGTTAGTGACCATCAACTAGCTCCCCAAGCTACCCCTTTGCTCGTCCTGAGCAAAGATGAGGGTTTAGCATGTTAGGATCAGGTGTTGCTTCAATATAACGCCCTGCAAAAACTCATATACAAACCAATACTATCTCATGAGTTGAGCAAGTTAGTGTTAGAGATTCATTTTCAGTCTTAGCCATATTGGGCTTATAGCCTTCATCTTGACATATGTAGTTGCAAGATAGCGTAGTGTAGATAGAAACTTTCTTCCCTGCTTTGGTCTAGCCAAGACTTCCTAGAGGTTTTCAATATTTTTTGAAAGAAAAACTTACCTAAGTTCCTCAGATGGTACACTCAAATTGCTCAATGGTGTTTAAAACCTCTCCAAGGCCAATAGATCTTAGCCTTTCTCATACTCTAAGGCTTATGTGGAGCTTATGGGTAGGGAGATAAAAAGCACGACTCACTTGAATTGAATATATTTCTAAGTCAAACACTTGGATCACAAGGAGCAACAAGTCATACAAAATGATCAAGATGTGCAAGTGTGTGGTAGTTGGTGGAAGTGGTACTTCTTTTGAGAACTTCCCCACCTCTAGCTTCTTTTTGAGAGCATGGCTACCTTATTCTCTCTTCTCTCTCTCTCTTTCTTTTCTCTTTTTTTGAACTATAGAGCTTTTGCTCTTCTTTTCTTTCTCTTTTTTGGTAGTCTGTGCCTCTCTTTTTGATAATAGATAGCTAGAGGGGGTATCAACATATATCTCTTATGGAGCAAGGGGTGCACAAATATGGAAAGGGTGGTTGCATACTTCTAGTGTAGAAGTAGCATGAATATGTGGAGTGTACGTGATCTTAATCAAAAAGTATGACAAGCTTCTCTACCTAGATCAACAAGGCTTGACAATGCTCAAAACAAACAAGCAACTTTTTGTGTGGGCTTATCATATCGAGAAAACATATATATGGCTTTGGTAGGAATTTTTTTACCATGGAAGAACTCCTAGCAAGAACTTTTATCATTTTGTAAAACAAAACACCAGGTTGTCTCAACTATTCCTCAGATAAGTTAAAGGATTTACTCTAATCTCTGTCCTAGGTTGCCATGCAGTAGCAGCAGCTTATGATTCAACAGTAGTTACTTGGCTTTATGCAGCATGTATTCACTGCTATTGGGGTTGATCCTCGGCAGTCTACATTTTAGATAGGCTAGCCTGCCACCACCACTCCAGTGACTCTAGCTGTACAGCCCAGTAGGCTTCCAAGTCAGAGACAGCCAGCTCCTCAGTTAGCCTCACCTATAGAGCAGGTGTCTTAGTGGTTTGCTTCACCTGGGACAACTTAGGGTCCGCACTTTACTCCTATTGTTACGGGCTTCACTCCGACTCAAACTTCTTCGGCATTAGTGATGGACACCCTAGTCTCTAGGAGTCTCAGCGCTACCTTTAGTGAGCTTACACGACAGCCTACACCTCTAGTGTTCTGAGTCTCTATCCCTACCACAGCTGCTCCAGTTACCGGGACTACCGAGACGATTCTGTCGTCTGTTGCATCATCCGAGCCACCTCATACAGTCACTCCTATACTTGAGGCTTCAGCGACAGCGTTAGTGACAAATGTGGCTCCCCTTCCTACAGTGATACCTACAGAGTTATAGGCCACGCCTGTTACTGACCAAACCCAGATTGCTTCACCTTCACTTCTAGCTATAGAGGGTCAGACCCCTCAGAGTTTAGGGTTAGAGGATGATGCTGCTCAATTCTAGGTCTCTCACCACACCTAAGTGCCCAACTCGACTGCTCCTGTCCTGCTGTCTGACCTTTAGGTTTTGGTGCTTGACGCCAAAGGAGGAGAGGGACCGAGTATGTTAGATTTAGGGGGAGCGTGTGAGATGGACTTCGATTCTTTTGGTCTTTCGTGTGTGATACTTCGTGCATTCACGTTTACTTTCATGCATTGTATTATATACATGTGATGGTGAGACTTATGTGACATGTGTGCTCTCTACTTTGTTTTATATATGTCATGTCACTTGGTTTTGCTTCCGCGTCTTACTCCGATTCAAATGAGCTTTACTTCATGTACTCATACTTAATTAATATCTTTTGAGTACACCATGTTCGCTTGGGTCATATAAGCATGCCTAATCCTTTTGTTCTTATTGTCAAAAGCTTATATGAATCAAGCGTGTTGAAAACCTCACTCATCTCTTTTACATACTCAAGGTTGTGTTGTCATCAATCACCAAAAAGGGGGAGATTAAAAGCATCTAGGCCTCCAGTTGGGTTTCGGTGATTAATGGCGACACGAAATTACTATGACTAACGCGTGTTTTGTAGAGGTAATTTGAGTTATGTCATGGTAATGGCAATTAATTGGGTAATCATGGTTGTCATGCCCATGTCTATGGAAATCTCTTTGATTTTCAAAGGATGGACGACAAGGATAAGGATGGACTAGTTCTAAGTGTCGTTTGGTGTTGGAGAGACACTTAGAGTAGTATAGAACTTTATTTTTCCTTTGGCCATACTATTAAGGGGGGTATGGACTAGTAGCTTAACCTAGGTGAGTCTAATGGATTAGGTGTGGTGCACACTTGTCAAACTTAGCACTAGGTAGCTCAGGTATAGCCCTAAGATCGATAGAAGTCAACTTTATTCACAAAGAATTTCGAATTGGAAGTAAATGGAGAGTCAAATGACTGACCGGACGCTAGTTTGGTTGTGACCGGACACAGCTTGGAGAGTCTGGCCAGTTCATTTGATTGATGGCAATAGTCAGAGTGTGACCAGATGCTGGACACCAGTGCTCACCGGACATGACGCTAGCCATATCTGTAGCGGAGTGGATAGCTTGCTGACCATGGACCAGACGCTGAATAGAGAAATGACCGGACTCTGGGTGCCAGCGTCCAGTCAACATCAGTAAGATTCTAGAGGAGGTTTTTGATGACCGAACACGTCCGGTGGGTGCTGACCGAACACAAGCTAAAGTCCGATCAGAGCAAATGGCTCTTTCTGACACGCTGATGTATTACACTGACCGGTGCATCCGGTCACCTTGACCGGAGCGTTCGGTCATCCCGATACTAGCTGAGTTGGACCTCAACCATTATGTTTTGAATGGGGGGGTATAAGTACATATCCCACTCGTCCATTTGAGGACTCTTGCCCATTTGTTTAGCTAAGAAACACCTTTGGAGTGCAAGGGAGAGCAAGAGCCTAGTGGGGTGATTGAGATTTTATAATGTAAGATTAATGACCTTATTAGTGCATAGGGAGTAGCAAGTGTGCATCCACCTTACTCATTAGGCTTATCTTGGTCAAGTGAGAGTTTGTGCTTGTTACTCTTGTTGATCGCCATCACCTAGATGGCTTGGTGGTGATTGGGAGCTTGGTGATCATCCTGGCAGAGCTTGTGGATGACCCAAGTCATTTTGTGAGCTATTGTGGGTGATTCACCATGATGGAGTGTCAAAGAATCAGCCGGTAGGGAGCACTTGATCCTTGCGTGGATCAAGGGGGAGCTACACCCTTGCGCGGGTGCTCCAACGAGGACTAGTGGGGGTGGCGACTCTCCGATACCTCAGGAAAACATCACCGTGTTCCTTTCCCTCTCTTTATTTTGAGCATTTACATTTGAACAATTCATTTCATATCTTTCCATTCCTAGAATTGCCATGCTTGAGTAGGATTGGAACCTAGGGTGCAAAACTTTTTTACGAGAGAACAATAGAAACACATTCTAGATACAAGGGGTGAAATGGGCTAAGTGTAGTGCTTAATTATTGCAAAAAAAAATATCATTAGCCCAATTCACCCCCCTCTTGGGCATCTTCATCCTTTCAAGGGCATCGGCCGATCATCCCCTGCACCACCTTGCCATCCAACGGCGATGAGGAGCTCCTAGATGGTGGTTGTATGGTAGGTAAGTCGGTTCTTCAGCTAGTATGGCGGTTTGGAGGTTAGTTTGGCCCCTCCAAGTGAATGACAGCGGGCCCATGGATCCAAGGCAGCTCATCCTCCACCTTTGGATCAAACCGACATGGATCAATACTGGCAAGGCAGCGTGGAGGCTCTCCTGTGGATCAGTGGTGTGGCAAGGGGGTGGGGCCATCGGGTGACTCCAGGTGGCATCGGCTGACCCCACCAAGTGGGCCCACGGCCACCTATCACGTCTACTTGCCTCCTGTGCACCTTATTTGTCTATTTTTGTGAATTTTCCTTCATACAAATAATTTCTCCAAGTACAAGTGGAACTAGGTGAATTATAAACACAATATGGCACATGTGATGTTATTTTACCTTGGTTTTGGGTGGAATGTTGATGGTCAAAATAGGTGTTAGTGACCATCAACAACGCGCGAGGAAGAAAACAAGGAAGGAGCATGAGGAAGAAGAAGATTGTATGGTGAGTGATGATTAAGGAGGATAGCAGACACCTAAAAATGGAGACATGCCTATAAGATAAAGAAACTTGAGACTGTGTTTCTTTTTGTCTATAACATAAAGAAAATATTTCTTTGATAGAGCTCCATCTCTAATAAACATTTGGACTTCTTGGAGCTGGCAATGTAGCCCCAAAATATATATCTTGAATCTAATGTTTCGGGCTAATCAAGTTAATTGTTATTTATTTTATTTATAGTTTAGATTGAATCTAAATATTTGGTGATGTCTGTGTCTACATGATTCTTTTCCAATGGCTAGCAACATTTGCACAACCTATACATATGTGTGTTCCCCATCTCTTAGCGGGCTCTCTTGAAACAGCAGTTGAGCTACACATATTGAGGGGGTTGTGAAAGGTTTGAGGGCATTCCAAGTCTAGATAGTGAGTTGGGGTGTACTTAGTGTGCATCCAATGTTCTTTTCTTGGTTTCCACCAAGCGAAGGTTCAAAACTTGTTACTCATGGTGTTTTCTAGCACCTAGACAGCGATAGTGGAGGATTAGGTGACCTTTAGTGGAGATACTTTGTGGGGAGGCTCCTATAGGTGTACTCAGTTTGAAACCCATCGATTCGTAGTGAAGGGGTATTCACTAATGAAGATTTGAATCATGCTGACTCAAGGGTGAGTAACTAAGTCTTGGTGACTCATCTATGCTCCAACATGGATTAGGGATAGCATTGATCCAATTGGGCCTGAGCCTTCTGCTAGCCTTAGTGGATAGGGCCTGTACACAAATTTTGTTGCCCAGAAAAGTTTTTCTTGAATAAAAAATATTTATTTTAATTTTTTTAGACTAGAAATTGAGCGAGAGGCCTACCTAGGCCCAGCCCCGTAAAATTCTCAGGTCTAATTAGGGGCTAGTGACAAGTACATGAGACCACAGGAAAAATCCAGTTGTCTCTTGTCCTTCTTATCGTTGTTGCAATCTTGTTCAGCTTTGCACTTTGCTCTTTGTTTGGATGCAAGTTCTTTAAGTGGCAACTAGGATAATTTTTTCATGCTAGAGTGTGCTTTGTCATAGGTTTTAAATTCCGCTGCTAAGGACCTTTTCTTAGTGTGATCCTGATAAGAACATGTTTAGTGATGACCCTGAATACTTGATTTAGTGTGATATTTTAATCCTAGGTCTTTACCTTGCAAGGGTTGAGTAGTGTTTGCATATGCTAAGTTATTTTTAGAGCCCAAATCACCCTCCTTCGGCCATTCAGTCATTTCAATTGGTATCAGAACCATGGTGCTCACTTACCAGACTACACTGTCTTAAGCAATGGCTCCAAGCAGGGGTTCACCACCTAAGTTGAGGGGAGGAACTTTTCCTAAGCAACATGTCCTGACTAAGCAAAGCGATGTTCATCATCTCTAACTTAGCAGCCAGCTCATCAGCAGAAGGTAGTACCTTGGAGTCAGAATTGTTGTCGTTGTCATTGTCATCGCCCACCGTGTCGTTGTCAAGCACCATGCCATAAAAGCCCTTCTTGATGGAGTCGGTGAGGAAGTAAAGTCGCTATCGGTGGAGTCCTTCTCAAAGTCACTAAGGGAGGTCAAGAAGGCATGCTCTTGTGCTTTGGTGGTCTTGCGAAACTCCTTGAGCACATTCTTGTCAAACATCCTCCCCCCTAGACTTGTGCTTGCCGGTGGTGTACTCACGCTTCTCCTTGTGCTTGCTAGAGTCATACTTGCCCTTCATCTTGGGGCAGTTGGTGATGAAGTGGCTAGAGTCTCCGTAGTTGAAGCAACCCTTCTTTTGTCCACCATGTTGGCGGGTATTGCGATTATCGTGGAACCGATTGATCACCAGTGCTAGGTCATCGTCTCCAAGCACCTCGACCTACTCCTTAGTGATAGGCATCAAAGAAGACAAGGCAAACAAAGTAAATGAGGGGTATGCAGAAGATCCTCCTAGACTAGACACTAGATCCATGGATGGGTTTGTTGGGTTCTCAATGTTGGCTCTAGATTTTTGGTCTATCTTTGTGCACTTGAGCTTGTTGAAAAGCTCATCGACTATGATAGTCTTGTAGTTTGGGGACTTAGTGATTGCGGCAACTTTGATATCCCAAACCCTTCGATCTAGGGCTTGTAGCAATTTTAGGGCCCTCTCATGATCGTCATAGGGTAGCTGCAACTTGTTAGCACACATCTTGTTCACAATCGGTTCAAACTTCAAAAACATCAAATCAACTGACTCTCAAAGAAGCTACACAAAGTTCTCGTACTCTTGATGGTGTGTCTCAAAGAGTCTGGTTTTTGGCATGGGACGTGCCCTTGTGATACATCTCAATGGTAGACCAGATCTCGTGAGCCATCACAAGATTTGTGACATGATCAAACTCAGGCAGCAAGAGACTTTGGAAAAGGCGTTTCGGGCGTTACTATTGGCCTTGTGTTGAACAATTTGGAGCTGATCAACGAAAGCTACCAAGACCATGTAGTCCTAAGCCAAGCAAATCTCCCAAACTTTCAAATTGATGGTCTGCAATATGTAGACATCCAAACTTTATAGTACACGGGTTGTTAGTCCCATTGTAGAAGGGAGCTTTACAACTACCACACTCCATGTCGCCTTTGCGGATCAAGAACTAGCTAAGGTAGATTGACCCTTACCCCGCTTTGATAGCAATTGAAGGATCGAGAAAGGCAACCAGAGGGGTGAATGGGAGCCAATCAAAACTTCTTTCAAAATGGTAGCTATCCTAAAGAACCCTCCAAAACACCAAAACACACAAGAGTGATGCCCTCGAGCCAACTGGTGGCTGGATGTTCTCGGTAATGACCAAAAAACATAGCAGGACACTCACCACAATAGAAAACCAAGCACAACACTGAAACACTCCAAAAACAAAAAAACATAGCTCTCAACTTCAATCACAATGAAACAAGAGTTTGACTCAAAACCCTCTAAGCCAATTGGTGACTTGAGGATTGAGAAAAGTTCATAGGCACTGCTGAACACCCACGGAAGTAGCAGAAGCAAGAACGAATCAACAAAATGCCTTAGAGCCTCTAGAGGTCAATTATCAGCCCTCCAGACCATGGATCTTCAACACACGCTTGAACGTGGAACTTCCTTGTTCCGGTGCGGAACTTCTACATAGCTTGTTTTCAACAGCCCAAGCCAAAGAAGACAAAGCCAAAAGTCAATAAAATGAACTCTGATTGGGTTCAAATTTTGTGGAGGGTTCCTAAGGAAGTTTAGAAACCATCCCT
The DNA here is from genome assembly GCA_904845875.1 of Miscanthus lutarioriparius. Taxonomy (NCBI): domain Eukaryota; kingdom Viridiplantae; phylum Streptophyta; class Magnoliopsida; order Poales; family Poaceae; genus Miscanthus; species Miscanthus lutarioriparius. The sequence continues at coordinate 20,864,924 of CAJGYO010000019.1, forward strand.
TAAAGATAAACTCCAAAAGACCAAGGGAACTCCATAGATCGAGAAATCTTCGTACCAGATCTCGAGGTTTTCCAAACTTTCCTAAAAATCCCAAATCTTGTGCTCATGAGGAATTTGGTCAATTCAACTTGTAGATATGTTCCTCATGTGTCATAGTATTTATCAAACCATCCCAATTAGTCCCAAGCCCCTCAAAGAATGAAATCACCCAAAATGCAAGAGAAGTGGGGTCGGGAGAGGGAAAACTGAAACAAAACAAGAACTCAACATGAACTTTGATCTTAGCCACAAATTTTAGAGGTTAACTTGTTTTATTTCAAGCACCAACAAGATTTGGTTCTTACAGAGGTCAGGTTACACAGTAGAGGGAATCACTCTCTATACTACGGATCTCCTACCAGTGCTTAGGAAAATGAGAACTAGAGACTGGGAAACCTAAGAAAATGACAACTAGAGAGATGGGCTGGTTAGGAGCAGCCATGTAACACCCTTGGTGTTATGAGCTCGCTTAGCACCTTGATTAAGGCTTACAAGAAATTAATTAACCAAGCTCTCGTGTTTTAATTTTTAAACTCACATAAAATGATAAAACAATATATCCATGTTTTTGTATAGTTTGATGATTCACGGCGAGTACCTTGGCTTGGTGTAGTTCGTAGGTTGGTTTGACGTTGCGGGGTTACCCCAAAAATATCCTGAAGTTCTTTCGAAACGAGCTGTAACCCATGTTCCGGAACTCAGTTTGTGAACTGGTGCCCATGTGACGAACCCAAGTTGGCACGCTTGTATCTTCCTCTCGTGTGGCCCGTTTGTTGTGCGGATTGCTCTATGGGATAGCTGATGAGATCAACTTTAGCGCCATGACATTAGTTGGGTCTCAATCATGATCGTTAGCAGTTTTCACGTTGCTTAAAATTTTGTGCACGTCATCGTTTGTTGTTGGTCGGCCTGAGCCAAAATCACCGCACGTGCACGTTGCTGCCGGTCCTAGCCATAGTCGCGCCTGTGACCGGTCTTTCTAGCTACCGGTCGCAGTCACCTCGATGGGGCCGATCGAGCTCGCTGCCGGTCAGGCCGTGCGTGGGCCTAGCCGACGCTGTAGCCGTTGCCGTCTGACCAACGTGGCACTCTCCTCGCTGTCCTAATTACCTAACCACCGAGTAGCCACTGCCTTCGTTGTCCTATCAAACTTATGCCCTTGTCGTGATGCTGCTGCTTTCCTACATCGCCTTGTGCGTTGGTTTTGCGTGGCGGGCTCTGCACACGACCGCTGTTTCGCTGCCGCCGTCCGCATGCAGCCAAAGCCAAGTCACCTCGTCCATGCCACTATTGTCCTGCGTCAGCCATGTGCGCTGCTGTGCCGGCACATGGCCACTGCCCTCGCTGGCTTCGTCCCTACATGCGCCATGCCCGGCAGCCTTTGTCTTGCTCAGTCCTCGTCGATCCCGCTCTCGTCCTTTCGGTCATGGCCACACGTGCAGCTGCTCCCTACCCTCTGTTTCTTGTGGACGCCCGCTAGCTCTCACGCTCACCTCTGCTCTCTCTCTCTGCCTGCTTCTGCTACCGGAGGCTGCAGTTGCTACGCGCTGCTCCGCCTCATGCGAGCACCTGCCTAACTACGCCATCGTCGCCCAACCCTCCTCGTGCGCACGCTTGAGCGCCCTACAACTTCTAAAGCGTTGCCCCTCCTTTTTCCTCTCTGTGTCGCGCACCCTGCACTCTAGCATGGCCATGCTCTCGCTCTTGGTTACTGTGCCTCCTGCCTATTCATCGTGAGCTCCACTGCCATGCCGTTCCTGCTGCTCCACGGTGCCACCCCCTCCTCTGCTTGCCTCACCTCGGTGCCCCCACCGCTAAGGCACCCTACGAGCGCGCACTGCTCATCCGAGCCCGAGCCGTGCGTGACTCCTCGCCTTTCCTCTTGTCTAATTGTGCTGCTCTCCCTTCTAGCTTGCCTCATCAGCCGCGTGGGCTATGCTAGGACCACCTCGTGCGAGCTCTCACCTTGGTTGCGCCGCCATCATCGGTCCTTCCTCGTAGGTGCACTCGAATCCCCTCTGCCCCGCAGCACCTGCCAAGACCGCCCCCACCATCATCCTCTCTGGACCACAGCCCCACAGTGCGCACGAGCCCTGCATGCTCCACACCACCACCTTGCCGTGGCCCACATGCCACCTGGGAACGTCGTCACGCCAAGCTGTGACCCGCAGCGTCCCCGCCGTTGTCCGCTGCCGCCGTGCACCCCAGTCGGCCGCCAGCGCTCACGGCTGGACCACCTTAGGCTGTCCTTGGCCATGCCGCCATCACCCTCAGGTGCGGTAGGTACCCTAGCTGCCCCACGCAACAAACCGCGATAGCATTGCCACCGGCGGGCCACTCCCTTGGCCAGCGGATGGTCTCCCCTGTCGGTGCTCTGTTTTGAGGAAGGGGAGAAGGTGAGAAAGGTGAATCAAAACTAATACAGGGTTCTTATTGCAAAATACATGACTCACATGAATAGAGTGTTTGTACCGTGAGATGATTTGAGGAAAGCTCGAGGGTCTCATCGCTAAAGTGCAACCACCGTCCTGCCCGCACGCCTCGCCTAGGCCTCTGGCCGCGCGCACACTATGCTCCGCTGGGCTCCCGGCCGGGCACACCGCCTAGGCCGGCCTGGTGCCATCCATGGCCTGGGCTTCACCGATGGGCTGATCTGCCTTGGACTGCTGGGCCTAGTATAGCCCGTGGTTCGTTTTCTTTTTTTGATGAGTTTACTATTTTGTTTAAAATGGCTGAAGTTTGTAAATCCGTAATAAATCAAATAAAAATCATAAAATGGTAAAACTAGTTTTGTTGAGTTTCTAAAATCATGATCTACCTAATAGTGTACCTTGTTTGCATAGGTTCGGTATGTTTCTAGGTTTGCTCTAATTATTTTAACATGCTTAATATTGTTAAAAGGTGAACTTGTAGGAATTTCCATGGTAAATTGGTGATAGTGTTGCCTCTGAAAATTTTACAGTAAATTACTAATATTATTAGCTGCTGACTGCAAATTTGTTAGCTTCAGAATAATTAGTTTGCTAGGTAGATAATGATGCCCTATTTCGAATAATGAGTAAATCGATAGAATGAAATAAAGAAGGAACTTGGGTTTGTATAACTAAAATATTTGTTGGGAAATAATGCCTTATTCGACAATATGGATATGTGGCTAAAGTACGGTCATCGTTAGGACTAGCTCGTTAACTTGAGAGGCGTAAATCATATATTACGAGCCACAATTGCAATGATTAATTACGTCTTTGCATTGCATCGCATTGCGCATCATAATAGAGACGTCGATGGATCACGGAGTCATCGAAGTTCCTGGAGAAATGGTACTTTTGGAGATCGCGTCGCCATGATGGAAAGCTAACTTCTGATTAAATCTTACACAGGCAAGCCTCGGTGCATAACCCCTACTTTTCTGCGCTTTAAATTATATTTGAGCATTAAATTTTAAGGAGTTGATTGAAACCCACTTGCATATACAAATCCTTATCCTACGAGTCTTACTAATATGATAGGATCGTGTAGATTGATATGCTATAGGACTCCGGTAGAAGTCGAGTGATTGCCTGTTACTCACGAGAGATAGGAAATATATTATTGTATTATTATTACTTGGAAAAATATAAATGGTGGAAAGGAAAAATGGTGACCGGGTAGGGATATGGTTTGGGTATTGGTGGGTGTAAGAGGTTGTGTCCTGCGGCCATGAGACATAGCTTGGTTACACTGTTTTCCCTATCCGTGTCGGTTAAGGACCGGCCGTTGCATAAGTCTCGAGGCAAGTCACAGATTTATTATCCCGAGCATATACTTGGGTATGGGCGCTTGGAAGACTTGTTGCTCTCTTGTCGTGGATTCTGGCTCTTTTGGATTGACTGATTGCGGGCAGGGATGGTGGAGATCCTTGCACCGCACTGAGTCTAGGACTCAGGAGCGGGGGCTTGGAGTCCAAGTTTGGACGAGTACCTGGACCCCATGACAGGAGGGTGATGGGTTGGTCCTGCTTGTGCTTGGGGTACAAGTGGGACATGTGTTTTGGGGTACCTAGCTGGGGACATTGATTCGCGAATGGCCCGGCGATCCGGTATGGCTTGTTTTGGGCCTAGCACCGTAGTAAGAACTGAAAGATGAAAGATAGAAAAAGGAAATTTGATTGCTTACCACCTGCTTGAAAGTAGCACAGGTGCTTACATAGAATGGTTGGTTAATGAACTAATGCGACTGTTAATAAAAATTGAATATAAGGACGCACGCTTAGTAATGCTTCCTGCAGATGCAATAAACCCACAAGCCAGATAGCCTTGCATGTCCTTGGAGTCTTTTCTTTTCTCCTATCGGGTAAGTCTTGCTGAGTACAATTGAGTACTCAGGGTTTTATTTCCCTGTTGCAGGTGACAGGTGGATGCTAGAGCTGACCCTTGTGTGTGGATTCCTCCTGGTGGGCTCAGTAAGGATTCCTTTACGCTATGATCATAGTTTTTATAACTCTCACTAAATGTTTTTATAAACAAAAGTTTATAATCAGTTGTCATAGTTTACCTATCCATGCTTCATCATGCCATGAATAGATATTTATTTCCGCTATAACTCTAATCACATGTTTATATTCCGCTGTTAAATTAAATTATTCATAACTCTGATAACATGTTCATTTTCCGCTTTTATAAATAATAAAAATTATACTCTGATGTTGTATTAAAAGTGATGTAAGAAATAGTTAAGAATGATGTAAGCTTTATTCTCTCATTTGTGATCCTGATGGAAAAATGTGGATTTTCAGATTCTCCCTCGGGGTGTGCCTGACGGAACCGCGTGATTTGGTGTCCTCCCTTGAGTGCTTAGTGTCTAATGGAAGGCGAGCACTCCTGGGAGGTATTATATTCGGCGGTTCTACCACAGTTGGTATCAGAGCATAAATGAGGAAATAAAGCTTCGAAAACCTTTCCTAAAATAAAATTTGACAACAAATTCTTTTCAAAAAGTTAGGTCGTCTTTATACGAAGTTATATAAGTAGCCCTATTACTATAGTTATGTATCTAGGATAGATGGCACTCTACTGATTTAGGTAGACTTAAACAATTTTTCTGTAGGTACACTGACCCCAAACATAGTCCGATAGTATCGACTAGCTGCAGGGAGAGAACGATGTGCCAAAAATTTGAGAACGGTTGCCCTATATGTTGGCAACAGTGAAAGGACGTCTAGGACGTGCATTCATGCATATCCTGCTTGTGCATTGTAGTACTTGTATTGCTTGCCTACACGCCCTCCATAGGTGTCACGCGTGTCGTATTGTGCACGACTGACTCGTTCCTGTTCAGTGTTATTTCTGCACTATGGCTTCATGCTCTGTGTTCTCTCGTGGTTCACGTTGGTCGTAACCCATGTCTCCCCGTACTCTTTTTTGCGCTCTTATCGGATCCTTGCCCTGCAGTCGTACTAGTTAGTAATGGCATCGGACATCGCTCGCCAAGAACGCGCGAAGGATTTGGTCGATTCGTTTGTAGTGACCCCACGCAGGAAACCTGGTGGACCATGCCAGAACCACTGCCCGCTCTATTATTATAAGCAGGGTCTGGCTTAGCCATTGGTACCACCACTCGACGCACTTTAGCTCGCCTAGCTTTTCATTTGAGCAAGCTTTTCGCTCAGTCTTTCCTTGCAACCATCGCTAGGAATGGCAGGAGCCTAGGTTAGTAGTTACTGCCTGAACATTGAGGGTTTTCCCAAAATCCTGCAAGCCACCCTACAAAAGCTCAGAGTCAAAGATCGTCCCGAGTATGAGGGCCGTGAGTATGAGAAGCATGGCACCGAGCGGTGTGAGGTTACCATCTACATTGGGAAGAGTGAAGAGTTTCCCGACCTCACTGAAGCCTAGAGTGTGATTGCAACCATGTTTCGCTTCATCGACACATACCAGGTTGTGGCCCGCAAAGCCTTGCGATACCTTTGCTAGATCTATGAAGAGCCCATTTCCCGTACCCCCATGAGGTTCTTTCCACCTTTGGACAAGAATCGGTGGGCATGGAGGGCTCGCATGGAGGCTTTGCAAGGGCATGATGCGCAAGAGGATAGTCCAACCGTGGTGCACCTAACCACGTACCTACTTGCTCTGGATGAGCAGTATGATCGGCAAGCCTCGGAGCTGAGGACGTGTCTCCGTCGAGCTGAGGAAGCCGAGATCTTCTCCAGGATGCTCCTGGTGTAGCTCGCCAAAGCACATGCCAGTGCGGCAACTGCTGAGAGCCAGGAGACTGCCATGTCAGAAGCTCTGAAGGAGGCTAAAGACTAGCATGTTCATCAGCTAGGTGAGGCCTATCTTGTCACTAGGGCCAAGCAGAGGACGTTGGTTGCGGAACAGTAGGATCCCTTGATCATGGAGGGAATCCCTGTCCACCCGCCGGAAAGAAGGAGAGTCGGTGTTGCAGCACCGCCAGCACCTCCAGCATCAGAAGTGTCAGAAGTAGAGCCCTTGATTCCTTTCAATCAGCCTCTGCTAAGAGAAGAGGTAGATCCATAGCCATGGCGACAGAAGAATCCGCTAAGCCAGGAATGATGATGTGTGGTCCTAAGTAGATTAGTCGCCTTGGGATGCTATACCCGTAGTAGTAGTGCTTTTCGTCGCTGTCCTCCAGTGTTGTACTCTTGCCGTTGTTTGTCGTCAATAGTTGTTGAGACCGTCTGACCATAGGGAATGATGTGTCATGAATGGGAGACTGAATGCATGTACGTTGTACCCTTATAAGACCATTGGAATATGCATTTTATGTATTTCGCTGTGTTTATTGCGTCCATCTACTTTAAGTCCCATTAGATGTGCTTAGGGTTTTCAAGGGCGATGTTAAGCGGGTTACAAAAGAAGTTATCATTCAGATACCAGCAGACCAGCCATGATTGGATAACATAGGACACTATATCGACTAATTGTGGATATCCTAGCAGAACACTTGAATCTCTTTGAATCCAATCCATTGTTGGATTTGAATTCCTTGACCCTTGTTGTGAAGGGAACCCTTATTGTTTGAATCTTCCCTTGCAATACTCCCCTTACTCTGTGGTCTATGACCCCACCGCCTTCATGGCGTGTAAGTCGATAATAGTTGCCTAGTTAATAGCTTATGGTGCCGCGATGAAACTGAGGGCCCCTGTGGAACAGCTGTCACATGGTGACGTTGCTCGGCACGCACTGGTATCGAGGTTGTTGACTAAGTACCTTTACCAAGTTACACCGCCGTACTGCTTTTGCTACAAAATATTCTCCATGGAAATATTTTGGTGTTCAAACAGGAAATCCACAACGGGGTGATGAAAAAGTGTTCTGTCAAGGTAAACAAGAGGAGGTGGTTTTGGAGGAAGAATGTATGACATGGTCTTAGTCTGCAGGAAAGACGGATGTGGTTAAAGAAGGGAAAGCAAAAGAAGAGTAGTAAGGAAGGTTAGTTGTGAATAGTCGGGAGTGATTGTAAAAGCTTGAGTGGACGTCATGTCCCAAGCCCTATGTTTAGTTGACCGCACTACGCATGCTAGGTTATTTCGCTGCATGCCCTACGGACATCGTCTGTGTTGGGCCCATTAGCACCCCATTTCTATGTGGTCACGGCATTGTGCCGCACTCACCATCCTTGTGCACTGTACGCTTTTCCTTTTTCCTAGCATCCGATCGGCTCTCGACCCCCACGCCTTGTCCCCGTACTGGATCCCCCCTCTTCCCCTCCCTTCTTTCTTCTTTTGGGGACACAACCGTCCACACACCTACCTCATCAGGAGACCCCCTCTCCCCATAGCATGAACCGTCCGTGTATCCTATCCACACCATCTCCACTTCTGGTGTGTTGCGCCCCACCTCTGTTCGCCACTATAAGATACCCTTGGTCCTTGTTCTTCTTCGTCATCCCCATTCCCCTCGCATTCAGAGTGGAGCTATGAGATCCAGTCATCATACAAGGAACTAGGTTCATCAGTCTAAGGTGATGGTGTAATCTAAAAAGAACAAGGATCTAGTTTTCAAAGAAGTTCGAGTTTCCTTTGGATAGTCCGGTTTTAGGGTTCACTATGTTTGACTTCTCAGTTGACTATTTTTGGATCTGTTGGTCATACGCCATGTTTTGGATACTCATTATCTTGTTGTTTCTCCATTGCCATCATCTATCTTGACTTCTGGACTAAGTCTCAGTTGTATTAGGTTGCTCTAAACCATGTATCCCTAAATCCCCATGTGGTTTAGTATTGAAGTTGTGTAATCCTTCGTGTAATTTTTTATCTACAAAATTTAATCACATTTCCCCTCTTTTGGTTCTTGCTTTGAATCTCAAGATGAGATTCTTTTTAAGGGGGGTTGGTTGTAACACCCCTGGTGTTACGAGCTCGCTTAGCACCTTGATTAAGGCTTACAAGAAATTAATTAACCAAGCTCTCGTATTTTAATTTTTAAACTCACATAAAATGATAAAACAATATATCCATGTTTTTGTATAGTTTGATAATTCACGATGAGTACCTTGGCTTGGTGTCATTCGTAGGTTGGTTTGATGTTGCGGGGTTACTCCAAAAATATCCTGAAGTTCTTTCGAAACGCGCTGTAACCCATGTTTCGGAACTCAGTTCGTGAACTGGTGCCCATGTGACGAACCCAAGTTGGCGCGCTTGTATATTCCTCTCATGTGGCCCATTTGTTATGCGGATTGCTTCATGGGATAGCTGATGAGATCAACTTTAGCGCCGTGACATTAGTTGGGTCTCAATCATGATCATTAGCAGTTTTCGCGTTGCTTAAAATTTTGTGCACATCATCGTTTGTTGTTGGTCGACCTAAGCCAAAATCATCGCGCGTGCCCATCGCTGCCAGTCCTGGCCATGGTCACGCCTATGACCAGTCTTGCTGGCTGCCGGCCATAGTCACCTCGGTGGGGCAGGCCGAGCTCGCTGCCGGTCAGGCCATGTGTGGGCCTAGCCGATGCTATAGCCGTCGCCGTCTAACCGACGTGGCACCCTCCTCACTGTCCTAATTATCTAACCAACGAGTAGCCACTGCCTTCGTTGTCCCATCAAACTTATGACCTTGTCGTGATGCTGCAGCTTTCCCGCATTGCCTTGTGCGTTGGTTTTGCATGGCAGGCTCTACACGTGGCCGCTGTTCCGCTGCCGCCGTCCGCACGTAGCGAAAGCTGAGTCGTCTCATCCATGCCACTGCTGTCCTACACCGGCCATGTGCACTCCTATGCTAGCACATGGCCACTGCCCTCACTGGCTCTGTCCCTGCTGTTACCATGCCCGGTAGCCCTTGTCTTGCTCGGTCCTCGTCGACCCCGCTCTCGTCCTTCCGGTCGTGGCCACACGTGTTGCTGCTCCCTACCCTCTATTTCTTGTGGATGCCCGCTCGCTCTCACGCTCACCTCTGCTCTCTCTCTGCTTGCTTTTGCCACTGGAGGCTGTAGTAGTTGTGCACAGCTTCGCCTCATGCGAGCACCTACCTGACTACGCCATTATCGCTCAACCCTCCTTGCGCGCATGCTCGAGCGCCCTGCAACTTCCGCAGCATTGCCCCTCCTTTTTCCTCTCCGTGTCACATGCCCTACACTCCGGCACGGCCGCCAGCTCGCTGCTTGCCTACTATGCCTCCTGCCCGTCCATCATGAGCTCCACTACCGCGCCATTCCTGCTGCTCCACGACGCAGCCCCCTCCTCTGATTGCCTCGCACCGGCGCCCCCACGACCAAGGCACCCTGCGAGCGTGCACTACTCATCCGCGCCCGAGCCAAGCGCGGCTCCTCACCTTTCCTCTTGTGCGCTTGTGCTGCTCTCCCTTCCAGCTTGCCTCGCCGGCCGCTGTGCCCCACAGCCATGGGCACTGCTGGGACCACCTCGTGCGAGCTCCCGCCTTGGCTGCGCCGCCATCATCGGTCCTCCCTCGTAGGCGCACTAGAATCCCCTCTGCCCCGCAGCACCTACCAAGACCGTCCCCACCGTCGTCCGCTCTGGACCGTAGCCCCACAGCGTGCTCGAGCCCTGCATGCTCCGCACCACCACCTCACTGTGGCCCGCACGCCGCCTGGGAACATCGTTGCGCCAAGCTGTGACCCGCGGCGTCCCCGCTGTTGTCCGCTGCCGCCGTGCACCCTAGCCGGCCGCCAGCGCTTGTGGCTGGATAGCCTTGGGCTGTCCCTAGCCATGCCACCATCACCCTCGGGTGCGGCAGGTACCCTCGTTGCCCCACACGCCGAACTACGATAGCACCGCCGCTGGTGAGCCGCTCCGTTGGCCGACAGATGGTCTCCCTTGCCGGTAATCTGTTTTGAGGAAGAGGAGAAGGTGAGAAAGGTGAATCGAAACTAATACAGAGTTCTTATTACAAAATATGTGACTCACATGAATAGCGCGTTTGTACCGCGAGATGATTTGAGGAAAGCTCGGGGGTCTCATCGCTAAAGTGCAGCCGCCGTCCTGCCCGTGGGCCTCGCCTGGGCCTTTGGCCGCACGCGCACTGTGCTCCGATGGGCTACCGATCGGGCGCACCGCCTGGGCCGGCCTGGTGCCGTCCACAGCCTGGGCTTCACCAATGGGCTGATCTGCCTTGGCCGGCTGGGCCTAGTACGTCCCGTGGTTCGTTTTCTTTTTCTGCTGAGTTTACTATTTTGTTTAAAATGGATGAAGTTTGTAAATCCGTAATAAATCAAATAAAAATCATAAAATGGTAAAACTAGTTTTGTTGAGTTTTTAAAATCATGATCTACCTAATAGTGTACCTTGTTTGCATAGGTTCGGTATATTTTTAGGGTTGCTCTAATTATTTTAGCATGCTTAATATTGTTAAAAGGTGAATTTGTAGGAATTTCCGTGATAAATTGGTGATAGTGTTGACTTTAAAAATTTTACAGTAAATTACTAATATTATTAACTGCTGACTGTAAATTTTGTAGCTCTAGAATAATTAGTTTTCTAGGTAGATAATGATGCCCTATTTCGAATAATGAGTAAATCGATAGAATAAAATAAAGAAGCAACTTGGGTTTGTATAACTAAAATATTTGTTGGAAAATAACGCCTTATTCGACAATATGGATATGTAGCCAAAGTACGGTCATCGTTAGGACTAGCTCGTTAACTTCAGAGGCGTAAATCGTATATTACGAGCCACAATTGCAGTGATTAATTACGTCTTTGCATTGCATCGCATTGCATATCATAATAGAGACGTCGATGGATCATGGAGTCATCGGGAGTTCCTGGAGAAATGGTGCTTTTGGAGATCGCGTCGCCATGATGGAAAGCTAACTTCTGATTAAATCTTACCCAAGCAAGCCCTGGTGCATAACCCCTACTTTTCTGCACTTTAAATTATATTTGTGCATTAAGTTTTAAGGAGTTGATTGAAACCCACTTACATATACAAATCCTTATCCTATGAGTCTTACTAGTATGACAGGATCGTGTAGATTGATATGCTACAGGACTCCGGTAGAAGTCGAGTGATTGCCTGTCACTCGCGAGAGATAGGAAATATATTACTATATTATTATTACTTAGAAAAATATAAATGGTGGAAAGGAAAAATGGTGACCGGGTAGGGATATGGTTTGGGTATTGGTGGGTGTAAGAGGTTGTGTCCTGCGGCCACGGGGCATAGCTTGGTTACACTGCTTTCCCTGTCCGTGTCGGTTAAGGACCGGCCGTTGCATAAGTCTCGAGGCAAGTCATAGATTTATTATCCCGAGCATATACTTGGGTATGGGCGCTTGTAAGACTTGTTGCTCTCTTGTCATGGGTTCTGGCTCTTTCTGGATTGACTGATTGCAGGCGGGGATGGTGGAGATCCTTGCACCGTACTAAGTCCGGGACTCAGGAGCGGGGGCTTGGAGTCCAAGTTTGGACGGGTACCTGGACCCCATGATAGGAGGGTGATGGGTTGGTCCTGCTTGTGCCTGGGGTACAAGCGAGACATGTATTTTCGGGGTACCCAGCTGTGGGCATTGATTCGCGAATGGCCCGGCGATCCGGTACGGCTTGTTTTGGGCCTAGCACCGTAGTAAGAACTGAAAGATGAAAGATAGAAAAAAGAAATCTGATTGCTTACCACGTGCTTGAAAGTAGCACAGGTGCTTACATAGAATGGTTGGTTAATGGACTAATGCGGCTGTTAATAAAAATCGAATATAAGGACGCACGCTTAGTAATGCTTCCTACAGATATAATAAACCCACAAGCCAGATAGCCTTGCATATCCTTAGAGTCTTTTCTTTTCTCCTATCGGGTAAGTCTTGCTGAGTACAATTGAGTACTCAGGGTTTTTTCTCTCCCTATTGTAGGTGACAGGTGGATGCTAGAGCTAACCCTTGTGCGTGGATTCCTCCTGGTGGGCTCAACGAGGATTCCTTTACGCTATGATCATAGTTTTTATAACTTTAACTAAATGTTTTTATAAACAAAAGTTTATAATTAGTTGTCATAGTTTACCTATCCATGCTTCATCATGCCATGAATAGATATTTATTTCCGTTGTAATTCTGATCACATGTTTATATTCTGCTGTTAAATTAAATTGTTCATAACTCTGATAACATGTTCCTATTCCGCTTTTATAAATAATAAATATTATACTCTGATGTTGTATTAAAAGTGATGTAAGAAATGGTTAAGAATGATGTAAGCTTTATTCTCTCATTTGTGATCCTGATGGAAAAATGTGGACTTTCAGGTTCTCCCTCGGGGTGTGCCCGACGGAACCGCGTGATTTGGTGTCCTCCTTAAGTGCTTAGTGTCTAATAGAAGGCGAGCACTCCTAGGAGGCATTAGATTTGGCGGTTTTGCCACAAGCCATCCGCTTATTTATAGAGCTATTACACACATCCAACAATGTCCTTCGATATTTTGGCTGAACCACTTAATCTACGGGCAAAATGGTCCAACTCAAGATCTCTGCATCCGATGTCATGGGCTCTTCACGTCTTTGCTTTGCCTCGACGCAAGCTTCGCGATGATGCCACGTGCCTCCTCCTGTTCCCGTTGGAATTCTAACCGGATTTTGAGTCCCAAACCCGAAAATCGTCCACCGGTGATTTTAAGGCCCAAACCACCAAACCGTCTAAAGAAGTGTATCCGCTACGTCTCTTCCACGATCTTGACACGTGTCACAGTCATCCTCGACCACCCGATCACCAAGTCCTCTTGTGCCTTCACTTAACTTGGTCAACCATCCCCTGGACTTGGTCAACATGGTCTACTCCTCCTCATGTACTCTTGCTAGTTGATGTCCCGAAGTGTGTCATCCACCATGGGCAGTCTTCCGGTCATCTTGGTCCCTCGGTCCAAGCCTCGTGTCCGTCCTTCAATGCTTCTAGTCCATAGGTACGACACGTCTCTACTTGACCTTCTCTATGTCCGTCGACCATCTCTGTGCTCCACACCTGTACACCAACACAATCAAGAAACATGCATGTTGCACACGCACTCATGCAATGGTTAGTCTCTAAACTCAACCAAAGTCGATCATCTCCTCACAAGCACTTATTACAACTCTACACACAAGGGAAGATATCAACCTTATGTCTGCACCATTATTTCTTTGGTGTGTGTTAGTTTGGATTTTGACGGCACAAATATGACAAGGATGAAGAGAACATATGCACACATGTTACCTTAGTGGGGGTACCGGGGGTATCCTGCCGCCCTCAATCTTCAGTTTGGACGCGCCACTCTACAACTGCAAATATCTACTCTATATAGGAGTAATATATGTGGTTTCCGTTGAACCATAAAAAAGTTATTGATAAATAGGTCAAGATGACATTAATATTAATGGACGATAAGATTAGTGACTTAGTCACTAGATTAGTTTGTGAGCTGTACATGTATATGTATATATCATACACTGCTGATAGTGGACGAGGTACTATAAATTAAAGGTTTCACTGACATCTCTTCGGTTTTCCAAACCTCCTTACTAGTTAAGCCAGCACCTCGAACAGATACCGTATACTGCCAAACATGCGTGCCTCCTTCGTGAACAGTTAATTATTAACTTAATGATGTTTACAAAATTCACCATAGAAAATATGATGAACTTCAAGAACTAGTGCAAGTGCAAGGAATTCTCGAAGAAACTAAAAAGAATCTACTACTCCCTCCATCTTGGAAATACAAGGTATTCTACGAATTTTAGGATATATTATGGAGTAAAACAAATGATATACATGTAACTCTCTATTAACCGCAGAGGGATCTTGTGCTTAATACATTTTGAACCTGGTGGTACACACTAATGGAAGGTATATATATGATTGGAGCTTTGGAAGAGTAAATTCACCTATAATATATACCTTATAATAATTTAGGACAAATTTAAATACTTCAATACCTTATATTTTTAGACGGAGGAGTAGGTTTTATGCATGAAGTTGTTGTTAATTAACAAAGCACTTAGGGCGTTCTCAATGGTCTAGCTTAGAGCTAGCTAAATCATTTTTTATTCGTTAAACAGTGCAAAAGACAAGAGACTATCGTGGGATCAAGAGATATTGTCTGAACGTTTCATGATGACCCTCTCTCTCACAACATGATATATAATTGTTGTTATCTCTCTTCTCCACGTTTAACAAGTTTAGAGCTAGCTAGTAGTAGCTTATATTGTTGGATATGCCGTTAATCGATTTCTTCCAGATTTCATATATAGCTAGGAGATTTTTCGATTCAATGGAAAAGTTATGTGCAACCCTTAAATTCAAATTAAACGTACATCGCACATATAGGGGCCGTTCGCTGGTCTTATCAGACCAGCCAGCCGGCTGATCCCCCTCTCAATACACTGTTCACCAAACCAGTTAAACAGTGTTTTTCTCTCACACCAAACCAGCCGGAACAGTGTTTTTCAGCCAAGTTGTAGATCAGCGAAGAGGGCATACAGTGGATCTTTGAAATTAATATGTCGCGCGCAAACACCCTCCCCAAATATATATATATTATATTTGTGGATGAACACGTCGTGGATCGGATCGGAGTGGGATCGTCTTTGAAAGCTGAAACTTGATTCGAAATTTAGCCACACCAACGTGAGCTAGGCAACAAAATTCTAGACATGGTGGCGAACTAGTCATACAAATAGGGGCAAGAAAGTCTTCCATGTCATGAGTATGCATTGTCGGTGCACCAACATGCGGGCCCGGGCCCGTGTGCTAATGAGATGCCTCTATCTCTATCTCCGTCAAACACTCTAATCGTTTCATATCATATCACGTATATAGCCGTCACATAAACTTGACTTAATCTCAAACCTTAGTCATCAGCAGGACTGGCTATCTTATACAGATCATCTACTGTAATTAGTCAAATCATACATGTAGAAACACTACCCTAGATCAGGACAATACTGCCGGTTCAAAACACCCCATCACTGTAGGATTTTAAACCGGCATAACCAAACCGGCAGTGATGAGGGTTAGCTATCACTGTCGGTTCCTACAAACCGACAGTGTTCTGCAACTTCACTGTCGGTCACTGCCAATCCTTTACACAACCCGGCAGAGTTCAGTTCCATCAACACTGCCGGTTTATGAGACCACCCGACAGTGTAAGCTCGAAGATCATTGTCGGTTTGTGTCTTTAGCCGGTAGTGTTGTCGTAACCAGCACTGCTGGTTTGGGACAAGACCCGGCAGTGATGTCTAAGCCAACGCTGCCGGTTTGTGGCTCAAGCCGGTAGTGCCATCTTGTCCATCACTGCCAGTTTGTTGCTAATCGGCAGTGATGGCCCGTTCGTATTTTATTATTTTATAATTTATTTTAATTTATATTTTTTGTGGAATCGGGTTTCGCTTTATATACGCTACGTAGACGACAGGTCCATCAATATTAAACATTACAAATGTTACGGCTACAGTTCAAATGTTCTTATCAAGATCTCGATCCCAAAAAAAAAAAAAAATTATTCGATAAGATGAAGCACGCTTCTTGGACTTCTTACAATAATCTAGCGAGCCGCTCTGGGCCATACTGGTCCTTGAACTTCATGGATTGTGCAATGGAAAATGCTCTATCTTTTTCTAATACCTCGGCTAAGATGAATTTTGTTAGGTCCGATTGTAGTGCGATGATCTCCATGTCTAACAGCCTTTCGTGGTTATATTTCTTGCGCTGTTGTTCAAAAAAGATGATATCCAAAGAGGAATCAGAAAATTATTTTGTTGAATTATTAACACATAAATAAAATGGGGATTATACACACCAACTTATCAGTTTCTTCCGATTTTCCTCCGATGTAGCGAAGCATTGCCCACATTACATAAAACCCATATTCATTGTTTCCCGCCGGTTGTTTTAGGTACTTTTCCTCCATTTTGACAACCTTGAATGGGACCTGCATCCTACCGAAATGTCTTCTTCGGATACTGTGCAACATTAAAAGGAGAAACATTAGAAAGCGGTATGTGTGATTAGAAAATAATATATTATTAGGATTGCTTACTAATTCAGCACTGCCACCAGTGCATCCAGATGATGAAATAGTTTTTTCTTTGAGTCCCACACCTCAATCAAATTTTTAGCAAGATTGACACAAATGAAGATGAAATGGTTGCTGCAATCATAGAATTCTAATTATCGAATAATCTTAACAAAAAAAAAGTATAAAATTAAAAGCCGAGAACACATACTCGCAGTTGTAGGCTAGAAGTATGTGGGTTTTGTTTTTCATCCTGAATTCATCGAAAACAGCAATCAACCTCTCTTTCAGATCTTCCACGTCACGTCCATGGAGGCCTAAACATGGCTTCTCATTGACTCGCCGGGGTCCAAGAAGCCTTTGTTGTCCCATTTGCTTTTTAGTATGCAAAATTTTGCTATACACCTACATAAAATCATAGGAAGTGCTCAAAAGTTAACAATTTATGTCTCGAGAGAGTAGTTAATTGTAATATCATGCGTGTAGGGTACTTACACAGTCCACAGCATCAACATTTGTGAATCGAGAGAGCATTTCTGGTATAGCTAGAACAAGCACTCCCACTCGACATCGAACTTCTCTTCTTCAGGATAATAAAAAACATGTGGCGAACGAATAATAACCTCAAAACCAAAGTCCTCCATCTTTGTTGCTTGAGCCATGTAATATTCATGCAAATGGTGCATATATGTTGTCAAATTTTTATACTCGTCATCAAGAACCAAAAGATTGCTCTATTCATACTTCATTGCCGGTGTTCTCGTCCCTTGTACATCATAATAGATGTTCGCGGCCTCTTCCATGGTTAATTCGAGGTTGTCTTCGACGTACTTCTGTATATTCCTTAAATCTTCATTGTGTATTTTTTTGGGTCTTATTGTAACGTACTGATTATGTATTTGTCTTTCGAATTCGAACTTCAACAAACACTGAGGTAGTGAGGCACAGTGATTGAAGAAACTAACACAATCTTCCTTCGAGATGTGTGCTGTAAATTTTTCTTTCATCAAATTTGTAACGCTGCCACTGAACGACCTTTTATTTTTTTGTTGGTCCACTTTGGGAGCATTAGCGACTGAATCCAATGACCTTTTCTACGACTACGAGGATGCCTTTGATCTTGTTTTGTGCTAAGGTGGAGGAGGAGGAGGAGGATGACGACGAGAATTCTATTTTCCCGGGGCTAATAAAGATGGAGGAGTCTTCTCTTTTATTGGGGCTGATGAAGATGGAGTTAGACTAGGAGGAATAGAAGGAGACCTCTGTCTTCTCGGAGGTGATGGCAAAGGATGAGGAGAGGAGTGATCTCTGTTGGGAGATGATGAGTGATCATCGCGGGTGGGTGAAGACTCGCAGTCGTCCTCATCATCAGAGGATAATTGGTGGTCAAGTTTATTGAAGCACTTGCGCCAGGCCACTTGAGACCCATGTTATGACCAAGTTTCGGCCTATCTTTCGCTGCGGGGTACTCATTGTGTATCTTGTTATACTTCTATTCAAGTATTTTCTCAATGGTGATGCGAGCGTACCCCTGTAGAATTGGGCGTCCATTAATGGTCCCGTCTCCCGCAGGCCAGGCCTGGTCGAGCGCCACCTTGTCCTTTGTCCATTCCTAATGGATGTACAACTTGACATTGACAGATTCAGTGATGCCGTCCACCGGATGAGGCACATTCATATCTTTTTCGTCGAGCGGGGTCGATCCACAACTGCTGTGACCCCTCAACAATGGGCTAAAGGCAGTAGGAGTAGGGTTTTGTGGTACTCCTGACCCCTTGGACAGCAAAATTTGCTGGACTCGTGCTTCAACAATCACCTCAATCCGTGCGTCCATTCTATCTTCCATCTCTTTTAGTCGCCTCAAACACTCTGCCTCCTGTTCTGCTCTACCCCTCGAGCAGCTCGAGTAAGTGTGAGATTCTTCGAGGAATGCTAGTTTCCAAGGAACAACACTGGTTCCTCTAGTGCGACCAGGGTGCTCCTTGGTTCTAAGTGCTTGGGTGAGCACGTCTTTCTCCCTATTAGAAGTGCGAGCCCCTTGCCTCACCACCTCAGTTACCTAGGAGATCCTCTGGATGAGTTCGCTCATGGGTGGATATGTGGAGCTAAAGCTCCCGTCCTCAACATGGCGTACATTCCTCCCCATACAGTATATTATCGATCTTGACTCCCAATGGGCGGTCTCAACCTGAACGCCTTCCTCAGCAAGGCAATCTATCTTTTCAAGTTCTGCTTCAAATTCTGGCATCTTTTTGGCGTAGCCATGAGAGCCGAGATGATGAGGATTCCTCACTTTCTGTGAGGTCTCCTTATTCTTCCTGCTTAGTTCTAAGTACTCCTCGAATAACCTATATTTCCTGAAATCCTGCCAGAAGTCCTTTTGCTTGCTAAACTGTCCACCATCAAAATTTGGCTCTTTATTTTGGAGGACAAAATGCTTGTACAATGTCCCCTTGAAATTCTTGAAGCATGTCCCCATGATTTCTGTTGCTTTTTTCTTGACTACCTCCTTGTCATACTCCATTGGGAAAGTGAAATACTCTGGGATCTTGATATCCCATATGTAATCATTCTCACTTTCGGGAACCCACCACGGGTCATTATCTTTCCCAATCCACTTCCTATATCTAATTGGGATGAAGTCCCTTACAAGTAACCCAAGGATAGTCTTGTATTTGGTCAAAGCTATAGGCGATGAGAGTGGATCCCTAAATTCATCGACTCAGTGATGTGCCAGTGTGCATTCCTACTAACAGGAAGCTTTGACACGCCTCGCTTGGATCTGGCCTTCCTGCTACCCGAACCCTCTAGCTCCTCGGCCGGAGGCTCCTGCTGGAGACTCCAAGTAAGCTATGACCCTCTCAATTGATTAGTCACATGGTACCAAAGTTACCTGCCATCTTGGTCATTTTGACCTAGCTCGAGCAGGCCGGACGGGGTCCATGGCTGCTCGTTCTCACCGTCCTAATTGACACCGTCACCGTTTGTCGGATCATGCGGTTCTCCCGTCCCAGTGATATTAGCCGCTTCTTGTTGCCGATCTATTCTTCGGCAATGGGGTAACAGGCGACGATGAGTCATGGCTGTGACACGATCGTGGTTAGTTTTGGCTGTGGACAACTACTAATAGCATACGCAAAAATAAAGAGAACAGAAACTTAGCATCAAACACAAACACCAAAATGATGCAGCAATTCCAAAAATGAGATGGAACCTAGTTGGGGATGCTACACAAAAAACTAACTCATTGCAAGTGGTCACCCAAGTCACAAAAAGGTACAAAACCAGTTCCTATCCAGTCTTCTGATGACACCAACTAGGATACAACATAACAAAACCATCACGAGATAACACACGCAGCTATAAAATTAATGCATGTACTGCAATTTTACACCTTCTATATTATACCAAGCGGCTTTGATTTAACTACCATACCCGAATTCCGGTGCATGTTAACCGAGCAACAAATTTTAACAAACTATTACTTTCAATTCACACCACGGTATGAAAACACGCACAATTCATTCCACCACAATCTACTCTCGTAAGCAAGAAGGAAGGGGGGCAAAGCCCAGGTTGGCCTCGACTAACCTAACGGGCATTTCATCAAACACATAGCGGGTAGTGAGCCATGCACTCACCATGGGGGTGGGGAAGCAGCTGTCCGTGCGCTCCTGAAGGCCTAGGTAGTGGGAGTGCAGGCGTGGAGGAGGGGCACGGCCGGCGTCGTGGACGAGGAACGAGGGCATGGACGGCGTGTGGTGCTCTGGCATGGGACGGTGAATGGCATCGCGGGCGCTGGCGCGGGACTAATAGGGATGCATCGAGGGGACGCACGGGTGTTGGCATCGAAGAAGAGGAGCGCGGGGCTAGGAACGGCGGCACGGGGGGTGGTGGATGGGTGCACGAGGGGTGGTGGTGCCCGTCGGTGCGGGGTGGTGCTCCGGCGGCACGGGGGGGAGGGGTTGGCACGGGGTTGAAATGACTTTGGAAAATTTCACCCCGCGCCTTGTTTTCATCCCAATAGCACATCATTGCCAATTGCAAGGTCTAAACCGACAGTGATGAGGCATCATCACTGCCGAGGCATTCCTAAACCCGATAGTGATGGGGGTGCAACAGTTACCGGTTAAGTAGCATATCTTTTGCCTTTCTTTCAAAATTCTCTGACAGGCGCAACGGTTAAGACTGCGCAATATAGCACCCGAGTCCCGTGTTCGAGTCCCAGGCGGCCTAATTTTTTTGTTTAATTTTATAAATTATTAAGCGCTCTAAAAGGTCAAAAAGAAAAAATATAATATGCCTTAACACACCTCCTATACTAGCGCAGCGGTTAAGACTCAGAACTCTGGTCCCCGAGACTCGAGCTCGAACCCGAGGGCTAGCATGATTTTTTTTAAATTTTTTATATATCACTGCCGGTTTTCAAAACGAACCGACAGTGATAACCAGCATCATTGTCAGTTTCGTCTCATCACTGCCAGTTTTTTACAACCGACAGTGATGTTTATATATATATATAAAAATTCCTTTTATATACTGAATAAATAGAAGCATGTGTATTACTATGTTGAAATGGCTTGAAATATTTTTGGCAAGCATGTATACCCAAATTAAGGCCCCACACAAGATCTTAGGTTTCTTCTGTTCATTTTTTTATTATTATATTTTTCTCTGTGCTGAATGAGAGAAAAGAGGGTGAATTACATCTTGGACCCAATAGATTTTTTCATTGACCTCCACAAAATTTTTATCCCTAGGGCACATGAGAGCCTGTGTAAAAGTTTGGCACCATTCCAGATCTTTTCGTGGGTAGACTTAGTTCAAGCTATAATTAATCGGTGTCGTCGCAGGAAATTCAATTAAATCTCATAAAGTAGCAAACCATCTCCGAAAAATCCCAAACTTGGTGTTTCCTTCACCCGTGGCACATGCAAGCCTGAGAATAATTTTGAGACCAATGCGAGATAGGAATGTAGATTTCTAGTTGCCCAACAAATGCGAGAGTTCGTGGGTGGGTGGGATCGATGTATGTGGCCGTCGGTTTGTTTTATATATGGCGGCATGGACATCACTGTCTGTTTTTAGTTACAACCGACAGTGAAAGTGAATATCACTGCCGGTTTTTAAATGGAACTGACAGTGAAGGTGCATATATGTAAAGGACCGTGGGAAAGTTTTAACAACAACGATATATTTATTTAGGCAGTACAGAAATACATCAAAAAATAACAAAAATATTAGAAATAAATTACATATATGATAACAAAGACCTTACACTAAAATTACATATACGATAACAAAGACCTATTTGCGTATAGGTCAATGTTACAATCAATGTGTATCAACACATTATAATTTAACCACCTCAGTAGCATTCTTCTAGAACCAACTAGGGTCAAACAGAAGCACCAAGGTGGTCTATGAGCTATACCGGTTGGAGATGACAAGGTGGCATCGATGAATCCATGCCTCTGTTGTACATGGCCTTTTTCTCTATATAGTCCAGAGCACACCGGATTCAGCTCGGCACCGCACCGATGAACCAATGCCGCTCCGGGACAGGAAATTACCCAGAGTACACTAGGTCTCTCTGGACATACAGTCTAGAGTGCACCGTAGTGGATGGCTCTGTGAACCTCACGGCATCTCCAATCTTCGGCGTTGCTCTATCTTCAGTAGCATTCTTCTAGTACCTCTTGTGTGCACTATTTTGGTGGGCTACGACGTATAACGATATCTGTACGTGGAGGGCTTTCTCCCATAGAGAGGCTATGTATGTGGAAACTAGCAAGGAGAGAATGAACTGAAGAAATAAACAGCAAACAAATAGAGTTGCAAAATAAACACAAGTACTAGCCATGGAGAGGCTCCCTAGCAGGGTGCCATTTTATAGGCTAGCTGTCGTGGTAAGTGGGAGCAGTGCTCCTGCTATGGTGATCAGCGCGAGCACTGCTGGCCTGTGGAGGGAATATTCTTATCACTGTCGGTTTTGATAAAAAAACCGGCAGTGATAGGGGTTATTAGTGCTAATTTTTAGAACCGGCAGTGATTCCATGTATCACTGTCGGTTTTTATGCAAAAACCAATAGTGATAGGGCGGCAAGCAGCTACTGCCATCGCCAGAGGCGCTCGACTTTTACTTTTTTTTTTTAAATCGAGCTACTACCGTGGGCTTTAGATAAAAAAAAATAAAAAAATTGTTCCGCCTGGGTTTCGAACCGAGGGCACGAGAATGAGGAATTAGTGGCTTAACCGCTGTGTTAACGGAGGATTTACGTTAGGAAACATTTTGTTATCGTTTTTATAGTTTAAGTTGAGGTTCATTTAATTCTGTAAAAATATACAAAAAAGTTTGTCGCACCTAGGATTCAAACCAAGGGCACGGGCTTCATAGTAGCTGGCTTTTACCGCTGCGCTATGATAGGGAGTACGCCAAGGTATATTTTCTTTTTTGTTTTATCCTCTGAACGGGAGCTAATTAATTCGAGACCCAGATTATAGGGCCTTAACTGCTGCGCTAGCATTAGAGATTACCTTAGTTTATGTTATGTTTTTTCTTTTATCCATTTAGTGCATGTAAATACATATAATTTATTGTAAAATAATACAAATATTTGTGTCTTGATTTTTTAATTCCATGATAATTAATTAATGGTCTATAATTTTGAACATCATCTCAATATTTGATTACATAGTAAATTATTTAATTTTAGAGAATCGCACAAAATATAAATTAGATTACATAGTTGGTGAATAGCGTCTGAATAATGATTACATAGTTAACAATAATCTAACTATCTTTAGGTGCATCAACAATGAGGGCCTCATTGTGATCAAGCCGTACGTAAGCAGGTTCGTCACCCTCTTGAATGATAGGTAGGGGTACGTTTGCCCTAAATGAAGGCATTTTCTGATAGCCCCTGTAGTCTTCTTCGTCCGTCACTCCATCAAAATTGATAATCTTCCTTTTCCCTTCTAGGACTACTTTTAGTCTTCCTTTTGTCTTGTTGTCCCTTGCATAGAAGACTTGCATAACATCTCTTGCAAGGACGAAGGGGTCGTCTCTGTATGCGATCTTAGTGAGATCAACGGTAGTGAACCCTTCGCTGTCAGTATTGATTTCCTCGAGCCGGACCCATCGGCAGCAAAAAAGAGCTGCCTTCAACGGACCATTGGCTAGCTCCCATATCTCCTCTATGAAACCATAGTATGTCGCCTGCACATTGTCGTTTTCATCATGAGCATCAAAACGAACACCACAATTTTGGTATGTGCTCTTTCCATCTTGCTTTTTTTGTGTAAAATATGAATCCATTAATCTCATACCCTTGGTACTTAAGATATGTACTTGAAGGTCCCTTGGCTAAGGCATCCAATTGATTACCCAACTTTATTCCAAGCAAACAGCGTTGCAACCAGTTGACAAATTTCTCCTTATATTTTTTATCCAGCCAAGCCTGTGATCTGCTCGGATACAGAGTTTGCAGCGATTGCCTGTGCTCGTCAATGTATGGCATCACACCCTCGGCTTGCTGGAGAACAGTGAACTGTGCCTGTCTGGAAGAAACATGGTCGTCTACTGTAATAGATTTCTCCCCGATCGTTCCTTTGCCACGTAGTCTTCCCTCGTGACGAGATTCTAGAACTCCGACCCTTTTGATGTCCAGATAATATGTGCAGAACTCAATGGCCTCCTCCGTTGACCATCCTTCAACCATACCCCCTTCTGGCCTGAATCTGTTTCTAACATACCTCCGAAAACTTTCATCAATCTTTCGAAAGGGAACATCTGATGCAGGTACATTGGGCTAAGGGCTCTAATTTGGTCAACAAGATGAATGAGCAGATGCAATGAGATATCAAAGTAAGTCGGCAGGAAATGCATCTCAAGCCTAATGAGAGTTTTAGCTATGTTCCGCTGTAGCTGCTCTAGCATGGACACATCAATGACCTTTTTTTAAGATCGCGTTGAAGAACGAGCACAACTTTATGATTGGGGCGTGGACCTTTGGGGGGAGGATACCACGTAGGGTAACAAATAGCAACTGAGTCATAATGACATGATAGTCATGGGCCTTCATAGGGCCATAGTTGAACTTGAGTTCTCTCATGTTCACTAGCCTCTTCGGGTTCACACAGTAGCCCGTCGAGATTTTGAGTTCATTGAAGAAAGAAACAAGTGCATGCTTTTCTTCCTTCTTCAATGTCCATGACGCAACCGGAAGTTCAAACTAGCCATTCTTTAGCTCCACAGGATGCAGCTTCTTCCTGATTCCCAAGTGTTACATGTCCAGACGTGTGGCTAGTGAATCCTTCGATGTCCCCCCAGTGTCCATCAAGGTGTTAAGCGTGTTAGCGCACACGTTTTTTGTGATGTGCATGGGATCAAGACAGTGGCGTATACTCAGAAATGGCCAGTAAGGTAGTTTCTAGAAAACCAATTTTTTTTCCAAACGCTCTCATCAGGTGCTGCTACTGCATTGTCCCCTTCCCAAGGACAACCTCCAGTTTGTTGAGTTCTCAAAGTATCGAAGGCCTATCTCAATATTTTAGAGCTAAGCGTTTCTCAATAGTACCATTGAAATCTTTTCTATTCCTGCGGTAAGGGTGATCCTTAGGTAGGAACCTACGGTGTCCCATATAAACTATCTTTGAGTTATTTGACAAATTTACCCTATCGGTGTCGTCCAAGCACTCGACACATCCAGTATAGCCTTTTGTCTTCTCTTCGAACAACGAACCTCGACCTGGCAGGTCGGTGATTGTTGCGATAAGTACTCCCTTGATCGTGACATGTTCATTTTTGTACTCGTCTCAAACATCCGGCACACCCTTTTCAAACATCTCCACTAGTTCATCGATCACTGGTTCCAGAAACACATCGATGTCATTCCCAGGTTGTCTTGGCCCTTGGATCAGTAGTGGCATCTGGATGTTCGACTGCTTCATACAGACCCAAGGTGAAAGGTTGTATATACACAGCGTCACTGGCTAGGTGCTATGATTGCTTCTAACCTGATCGAAAGGATTCATCCCATCTGTGCTCAAAGCAAACCAAAGGTGCCTTACCTCTCTACCGATGTCCTTATAGAACATAGTATTGATAGTCCTCCAGTCATGCCCATCGGCGGGGTGCCTCATCATTGTATCTTTCTTACGCTCTTCGTCATGCCAGCACAATAGCTTGGCTGACTTTGCACATACAAACAGACTATGCACCCGGGGAGCTATAGGAAAATACCAAATGACCTTTACGGGACCTCCTCTGGTCTTGGTACCCTCATCTGACAGCCCTTCCTTATACCGTGGAGCTTCACACTTGGGGCACTTGTCCAAGTCTTTGTTTTTTTCTCCACAGTATAATATGCAATCATTGGAACACGCGTGGAGTTTTTCAACCTTGAGGCCGATAGGGCAGATCATTTGCTTGGCCAAGTATGTCTTTCCTAGCAACTCGTTTTTTCTAGGAGCATTTTCCTTATTATACCTAACAACTGATCGAAGTATTTATCGCTCAATCCGTTTGTCAATTTGAACTCTAACAGCATGATGTCGGCTTCTAGTTTGCTCATTGGACAATTCTTATACAATGGTGTTTTGCTATCTTGTCTCATTTTCTCTAGCTTTCTCAGCTGTCTTTCACTAAGACATCTGGTCTGTACATTACGTAGCAGCTGAGAAATACCATTGTTATCCTCGGTGTCGTCAGCTAGCATGTTCCTAAACACATTATTAACTGTGGCCATAGGTTCCGTGTTGACACTGGATTCCTCGTCAGCATCGTAGATGGCTACGTTAGGCATGTCCACATCATTATCATTTTTCTGCGGAACATTCACACCAACCTCGTCATGCATAGTCCATATCGTATAGTTTGGCATGAAACCCTTGGTAATCAAGTGCGATCGTATAGACTCAATTTGACAAAAGTTCATTTGATTTATGCAATCTTTGCATGGGTAGAAGACAGGGTTCCCATTCCCAGCATGGACTTTGGCATCAGTGATAAACTGGTTGACGCCATGCATGTACCGCTTATCCATTCGGGATAGATGCATCCACTCTCAATCCATCTATGCACAAAAAAATATTGAGACAACAACTACAAAGAATTAATAAGAAATCGAGCTTCATGAACAACAATTGTAGCTCGAAAGTACCATTTTTGGAAAATATTATTGTACACTAATTATTGAAAAATAGAAATTGGTAGCCTCGGCCCTGTAAATTAAAAATCGTAGTAAAAAAATAATTATTGCACAATAATGAAGAACTATTCTACTCCATGCCACATAAAAATAGAGATATTTTAAAAAAGACTAAAATTTGAGACATGATCATGAACAACAATGTAGTTCCAAACAATGCCCATATAAATTGAAAAACGCAGCCCCATAAAAAATTATTGCACAATAATGAGGAACAATTATTCTACTCCATGCCACATAAAAATGGAGACACTAATATAAAAAAAATCTAAAATTAGAGATATGATCATGAACAACAATGTAGCTCCAAACAATGCATTGTTACGTGACATATAGATTAATTTTCTCAACAAATTGTAAAAGAATCTACTCTACTTCTAAGAACTAATTATAGCATCACATACTAACAATGATGATCTTGACCACCATGGAATAATTAGCTAGGAATTAAAATGTGTTCATAGACACCAACCTTTTGGATGATGGATTCACCACAATTTGAGTCTTGCACAAATTTCCAATTGGAAAAGTGCTCTCTAGAATGGAGAAAGAACTAGAACGAGAATCAAGCCATATAGCCACCAAAACGAAACTAATTAAGCAACAAAATCAAAGAAGTGGATGTTCGTTACTAACCTTAAAGCAAAAAGATTAAGCCATTCTTCAAAATCCAAGCGCTACCTTCATGGTGAAAAGCAGCCGCAACAATAGAGAGAAGGGCCTAAACGCGCGCCTCTGTTCTCAGGATGGAAGAGAGGACGGCTGCAGCCTTTTTATGCTATAGGCTTATCACCGTCGGTTCTTAGCTAGAACCGACAATGATAGAGCTCAATCACTGTGGGCTCTTGGCTTGAACCGGCAGTGATATATGGCCGTCAAGCCACTGCCAGTTAGAGACACAAACCGGCAGTGATAGTTGTCATCACTGTCGGTTCGGTTACATCCCAAATCAATTTCTGGTTTTCAGAGTCAAGAACCGACAGTGAAGGGTCAACACTGCCGGTTCTCCTAATTCCGACAGTGATGAGTCCGACAGTGAAGTGCTATTTTGTAGTAGTGAAACAAAGAGGTTCTTTAATTAGGATATCACGAAATCTACCTAATGTATACTACCAGGCCGGTATATATCCCTAGCTGGTCAGCCAGCTGCGGTCATGCTATATATCGCATGTTGAATTGACCATGAACTTGAACTCATCACTTCCAGTACTTATACTATGTACGTAAGAGAAGACCAGTTCGTCTAGATGTAGCACACGAAGTCCACATATATATAGCACACATATATCTCGAGTCCCATATATAGGAGTTGATCAAACCATTCTAGCTAAACTAAAGTATGCTTAAATATATACCAATGGGCATGTTATAAAACTCCCAAAAAGATGCCGTCAAAACAAAAAGATATTAGGGTTTCTTTGGACCCAAAATTCAAGAGGAAAAAGGTTGGGATACTATTTGGGGTATCAATTGTGTATAGTTATATGCTCCATACTTTACCTTATAATTGAAAAAGATCCATGACATGGTCGCCTTGTGTTGAAATTGCCTGGAGGTGCCGTACGAGTGAGTCAATCCAAAGGTATCATATTGACAAGGTCTTAGAAGATCCTATTTGTATTTGTGCTTACCTGCCCGATTAACCTTTAACGACGTTGTCCTTTCGTCGTCAAGTTGATTTGTAGGCCCATACACGTTTAGTCCCCCAAGTCTCTGAAAAAAGTCACTTTCAGATCGAGGACATGTATGACTCTTTCTTCAAAGAATTGCACCCGGGAATCTTTGAGTTTTATTATGTCATGATTAAGGTAGACTAAGGTCCTTAAACTTGTCGAATTTTATCCATATGATATATATATATATATATATATATATATATATATATATATATATATATATATATATTAGACTCCTTCAAACTGCTTTAACAGGTAGGATATTCCGATCGAAAGCCCTGAACGAAGCAAAATCAGTTCTTGCAAATCAAAAGAGCTAGCGTGTAGTATTGATTTCTCTGACTCAGATAAACAGTAGGCGACAATGAACTGACAAGGTAGACTAGACCTACTCTGAACCAGAAGTTTTTTTTTTTTAATTCTAGCGCAAAGGCGTACGGCGTACCGTACCCAACGACACCCCAGCGCTTGCATGCATGCATGCTAGACCTAACCAAGCCCAAACGACAGGCCACTCCCGTTTGGGCCCCCATCCAGGCCCAGCACTGCCTCAGCCTTGTGTGGGCCCATGATCCCATTCATGGGGGAGGCAATGCAGATGCAGGGTAAACCCTAGCTAGGCCTGCACAGTAGGTTTTAGGTTTTTACCGGGCCCCTTGGTCTTGAATGCCAAACAGTGCCTCCCTGTGCTGTTTGTTCATCCTGCTTGCTGATATGTACAGGCTTGTCTTCCATAATATAGCAACGCAGGATTAACAGGCCTATCATATATACATACAGTATCCTCTCCGTTTTAAATCGTAGCTAAGATATATATTATGTGTCTGAAAAGCTAGAACGACTTATATACTCCCTCTATACCATAATAAGAGTCATTCTAATCTTAGTTGTCCTAAATTATTGTGATTCTCACTATTTCTTTTTTACATTCACAACCAGAATCTGCAACTTCTTCTAATAATGTGAGTTTCTTCTAGTGTTTTAGCATTCAATATTTAGTATAAATTTTTCCTAGCAAATGGCTCAAAGTAAGGATTCCCGGTCCATGTGCTATGACTAGTGGTACTATTTTATTATTACTTACAAACACTAGCAGAACTCCACCATTTTGGTAGTGATTTCTCTTCTCTCAATGCATCTCTGTTTTTCTCTCTCTCGTTCTTGTTCCTGTGTGCACTATAACTTTTTCAATCCTCCTTAACTATTGTGCCCACCGCTAAAACGACAAATAAATGGGAGTTTGGATATATGCATGGTGATATGTACTCTCTCCGTTCCAAATTATAAGTCGCTTTAACTTTTTTGGTACATTCATTTTGCTATGCATCTAGATGAATAATATGTCTACCAAAAAAGTCAAAGTGACTTATAATTTGGAACGGAGTGAGCAGTAGTAGCTAGTAGACTCTACTAGCCCGCGCTCAATAATCACTGATCTAGCTAGCAGTGTGTATGTATGCAGCTTGGCAGTAGGAACGTACTATGTACTGCGTGGTAATGAAATGCATTGTAATGGTGCACAGTAACTTGGAACGGACAAGCGAGGTTCAAGGTATAATGGGAAGCAGATGAACAGTGGAGAGCTTCAATGGGAAACAGTGTGATGCGCAGGCTGGAACGAAGAAGGTGCAGTGGCACGTTCAATAGATTATGCTGCGGACGGCTGCTCGTCCTCCCATCGGTCGATGAAGCAAGCATGGGTCATCTCATCTCTCTCTCTCTCTCTCTCTCTCTCTCTCCATTTCGTTGCCCATTTCATTTGGTGGACTAATATAGCTGTGTGGACGACGCAGACCTGAGAAGAGAGAAACGGGCCGGCGTACAATGATCAGTGCGTGCGACAAAAGGGATATTTTTCTTTAAATCTGAGAGTAGACAAAGCGAAGTTTTGTCCTACGCACTTTGGTGCTTCTTAAATTCATAGGCACATGCATACTCGTGTACTACATGAATACTGCTGCTGTAGCAGAAAATTAAATCCCGAGTCCTCGGCCTTGCGAGTTTAATTTGCTGCTTTTTTTTTTGGCAATGCTCCCCTAGAATTGATAATCATTGAAATACCGTCAGATGTTACTTGAAAGTGATGAATGTTGGGTTAAGCTTGTTGCAAGGTGATGTGTCACAAGTCTACGCTGAGCTGGCAGGGCGGGAGCGTGGACATAATTTGAATTTGGAGTGGAGCGGGAGCAGTTGCCATCGGCTGAGACGGTGACCGCGCCCACGATATGTCGCTGTGCAAGCAGTTGTATCCTACCCTCTTTGTATCGCGTGTTTAGCGTTTTTCTGTGTTGTAACCTAGTGTTTTTAGCCTTGGTATATAAGGCTGGATGTATGGTGTGTTTTGTATCGCGAGGTGTTGGTGGTAAACACTATTGTACTTGAACCCCACTAAGGCGAAAAGGGGCGCTGTCACCCTAGCGGTTCCCGACGAGTTCTTGTGCATTCTCGCGTTCCAGTGTTCATAGGTTAGCCTAAATTCACCAATTAGCGTTTGTGATTGTGTTCCTGAGATCAACATGTGGTATCAGAGCCAAACCACTCGCTAATCATCCCCAGATCTAGATCATGAGTGAGTGGAGTGATAGTGGAGGGAGGGGTGACTGGATTCCCTATCCGGCGCTCACAGCAACCAACTACACCAATTGGAGCATCCGTGTTCAAGCAATCATGGAGGACCAGGGGGTGTGGGAGGTGATGGAGCCGCCGGAGGGCACGTCCGAGAAAGGGGCGACAGCGGCAGCGGCGGCGAAAGCGAAGGACACAAAGGCGAAGGCGCATCTGTTGCAGTGTATCCCGGACGATCTGCTGATGCAGGTTGCTGGGAAGAAGACAGGCAAGGAGGTGTGGGATTCGTTGAAGGCACGGCACGTTGGGGAAGAACATGTCAAGGAGGCGCGGTTGTAGACTCTGAAGAGTGAATTCGACGCCATGACGATGAAGGATGGGGAGAACATCGATCAGTACACCGGTCGGTTGACGGGGATGTCAGTCCGGTACTCCAACCTTGGTGTCTCGCTCGACAATCAGGCACTGGTAAAGAAGTTATTCAATACTGTGCCCGAGCGATTCATTCATGTTATTGCGGGGATCGAGCAGTTCTATGACTTGAAGAAGATGGCGTTTGATGATGATGTTGGGGACGGTTGAAAGCATTTGAGGAGAGGACGGGACGGGTTTCGAGCTCTACATCAAAGTCTGAACCCCAAGCATCACTTCTTGACGCTTAAGCCGAGTGGGAAGCAAGGCAGAAGCGTGCATCCGGTGAGGGCTCGGGGAAGGGTCGATCACAGGAGAGCAGTGGTGGTGGCCAAGGTCAAGGGCGAGGCCGCGGCGGAGGCCAAGGCGGCCACGGCGGGCAAGGTGATGGCTCTGTCAGAAAGGACAAAAGTCATATCAAATGTTTCAAGTGCCACACATATGGACATTATGCAAATAGGTGTCCAGGGGAAGAGAGGAAGGATGAGAAGAAGAAAGAAGAAGCTCACCATGCTCGCGCAGTGGAGTACGAGCCAGCAGTGCTCCTTGCTGAGACGGCTTTGCCGGGGAAGCAACAAGCACTGACTGAAAATAGCCTGTTGTTGGACGGCTGTCAGTTATCTCTGATGCAGGGGAAGGTGTATCCTGAGCTACACTACACCGACACTGGTGTGTCCTCTGGTGATGTGTGGTACTTGGATAATGGGGCAAGCAACCACATGACTGGAGACAAGCAAAAATTTAGAGATATGGACTCCACAGTGGGTGGTAAGGTGACTTTTGGTGATGGTTCAACTGTTGAGATTCAGGGTAGGGGCTCTATTCTGTTTCAGGGTGTTTTAGGTGATCAGTGGATTTTGAATGATGTGTATTACATTCCTAAGTTGAAAAGCAGTTTAGTTAGTCTTGGGCAGCTAACTGAAGTTGGATATAGGATTGTAATGGATGATGATCTGATAGAAGTAGCAGAGAAAAATCCTGAAAGAATCATAATTAGAGTTCAGAGATCAGTAAATAGACTATACAAGATAGAGTTGAAACCTGTTAAACCAATCTGTCTGTTAACTAATGTGGGTGACTTGTCATGGCTCTGGCATGGTAGACTTGGTCATGTGAACTTTCAGTCAATGAAATTGCTGAATGAAAAGGAGATGGCAGGGGGGTACCTTTGATAGACCATCCTGACCAAGTATGTGAGTCCTGCTTAGCAGCAAAATAGACAAGATGCTCTTTTCCACAAGTGTCTAGGTGGAGAGCAGATGAGCCACTGGAGTTGTTACACATAGATTTGTGTGGGCCAATTACTCCTATGACTGCAGGAGGTAGTAGGTACTTTATGTTGATTGTTGATGTATGCGGATGGATGACATTTACATTTTGAAAACCAAGGACCAGGCTAGTGATGCTTTTGCAAAGTTTAAAGCAGAAGCAGAGAACAACCTGGGGTACAAGGTGAAGTGTGTGAGGTCTGATAGAGGAGGGGAATTCTTAGCATTTGCATTCAAGGAGATCTGTGAGAGAAGGCAGGAATAAGAAGGCAACTGATAGCACCTCACTCACCACACAAAAAATGGAGTTGTAGAAAGAAGGAATAGAACAGATTATGGAAATGGCAAGGTCAATTTGAAATGCATGAAGGTACCAGGAATGTTTTGGGGGTGAGGCGGTGAGACATTACATCCACTTGTTGAATAGACTTCCAACCAAACCTATGGGGAATAGGGCACCATTTGAAGCATGGAATGGCAGAAAACCTCAATTGGGTCACATGAGGGTGTTTGGGTGTAAAGCACATGTGAGGCCGTCAGATCCACACTTGAAAAAATTGGATGATAGGAGTGTGCCTATGGTGTATTTTGGAGTGGAAGATGGAAGCAAAGCACATAGACTCTACAATCCAAGAACTAAGAGGATAGTGGTGAGTAGAGATGTAATCTTTGAAGAAAATGTGAGCTGGAAGTGGGACACTGAATTTGGTGAAAATTCAAAGTTTGTAGTGGAAGAAAATGCAGGAGAGCATGTTCCACAATATCATGGTGGAGGGTATGGTGGTATCAACCATAATGAGCAACCACATGAAAATTCAGGGGGAGCACCTGAAAATGAGCTTGATCATGCTAGTGGAGGGAATCATATGCAGCATGAGTTTGACATTGATATGCAGAGTGGTGATAACTCAGAGCAGCATGTCAGTGGTGCTATGACAGATATTGTTGACAGTCAGACAACAGTGGGAGAAAATTCAGTGAATCATGAAGTGAATTCTAGTCAAGCACCAAGTGAAGAGAGTGATGACAACATGGATGCTGATCATGATGATACACCAGTGAGGTTTAGAAGCATTTATGAGGTGTATGAGGATGCAGATGAAGTGGAGCTAGCTTCAGATGCAGACATTGAGACAAATGTTCTATTGGCAGTCATGGAAGAACCATCATGTTATCAGGAGGCAGCTGGTAGTGAGGCTTGGAGAGCAGCTATGGACAGTGAGATTCAGTCCATTAACAAGAACAAGACTTGGCACTTAGTCAAACTACCAGCAGGATAGAAATCCATTAGATTGAAATGGGTGTTCAAGCTGAAAAGGAATGCAGAAGGTGAGATAGTGAAGCATAAAGCAAGATTAGTAGCTAAGGGTTATGTCCAAAAGCAAGGGATTGACTATGAAGAAGTTTTTACACCTGTTGCAAGACTTGACACAGTGAGATTGCTATTGGCTATGGCAGCTAATTGGGGCTGGGAAGTGCATCACTTAGATGTCAAGACTGCATTATTGAATGGAGATTTGGTAGAAGAAGTTTATGTGGCACAACCAGATGGTTATGCAGTAAAGGGAAAGGAGCAGATGGTGTACAAGCTTAGCAAAGCTTTGTATGGGCTCAAGCAGGCTCCAAGAGCCTGGAATGTCAAGCTAGATAACAGTTTGAAGAAGTTGGGATTCAAGAAGTGTGCTAGTGAGGCAGCAGTGTATACAAGAGGCATTGGAAGGACAAGACTAATTCTTGGTGTTTATGTGGATGATTTGATAGTGACTGGTGGTGAGCCAGCAGAGATAGCAGTGTTCAAGAAGCAGATGACCTCTGAATTTGAAATGAGTGACTTGGGGAAACTGTCATTCTATTTGGGAATAGAGGTGGAGCAAAGAGATGATTGCATTACTATCAAGCAAACAGGATATGCAAAGAAGGTTTTGTCAAGATTTGGAATGGAGAATTATAATCCAACCAAGATTCCCATTAGCCCAGGGACAATGTTGCATGATGACAAGGATGGAAGGCCAATTGATGCAACAGAGTACAGAAGGGTTGTTGGTTGCTTGAGATACTTGCTGCACACAAGGCCAGACCTGGCTTTCTTAGTTGGTATATGGTGAGTTCATGGAGAGACCCAACTGTGATGCACCAATGTGCGATGAAACATATACTTAGGTATTTGTAGGGTACATTGAACTATGGGCTGGTGTATACTAGAGAAGAGAAGGAAGAGATCCTGACAGGATATTCAGACAGTGATCTAGCAGGGGACAGAGAACACAGGAGAAGCACTGGTGGGATGGTTTTTTATTTGAATGGTGGTCTGATCACATGGTGTTCACACAAGGAGAAGAGAGTTGCACTGTCAAGTTGTGAGTCTGAGTTTATGCATTTGCAACAAGAAGCAGCGTGAATGCGAGCCAAATGGCTTAGGAGCTTCTTGAGTGAGCTCACAAAGAAGCTTCAGCATGTGTGACTTTGTTTGTTGACAACAGATCAGCAATTGAGTTAATGAAGAATCCAAAGTGTTTTATGGTCGTTCCAAACACATAGACATCAAGTTCCACTACATTAGGGAATGTGTGGAGAGGGGT
Source organism: Miscanthus lutarioriparius (assembly GCA_904845875.1). Taxonomy (NCBI): domain Eukaryota; kingdom Viridiplantae; phylum Streptophyta; class Magnoliopsida; order Poales; family Poaceae; genus Miscanthus; species Miscanthus lutarioriparius. The sequence goes on from CAJGYO010000019.1 coordinate 20,900,096, forward strand.
GAAATTACAGTGAAGTGGATTGGAACACTTGAGCAGAAAGCTGACTCTCTGACGAAGGCAATGGCAGTGACCAAGCTAGGTGAGATGAGGCAAATACTCGGTGTCAGAGAGCTTGAGGTGCAGGAGCATCAAGCTTAAGGGGAGATTGTTGGGTTAAGCTTGTTGCAAGGTGATGTGTCACAAGTCTGCTATTGAAATGGCGGGGCGGGGCGTGGGATGAATTTGAATTTGGAGTGGAGCGGGAGCGGTTGCCATCGGGTGAGGCGGTGACCACGCCCACAACATGTCATTGTGCAAGCGGTTGTATCCTACCCTCTTTGTATCGCGTGTTTAGCGTTTTTTACGTGTTGTAACCTAGTGTTTTTAGCCTTGGTATATAAATTTGGATGTATGGTGTGTTTTGTATCGCGAGGTGTTGGTGGTAAACACTATTGTACTTGAACCCCACTAAAGGCGAAAAGGGGCGCTGTCACCTGGCGGTTCCCGACGAGTTCTTGTGCATTCTCGCGTTCCAGTGTTCATAGGTTAGCCTAAATTCACCAATTAGCGTTTGTGATTGTGTTCTGAGATCAACAATGAAAGTGGCCTCACTGCTGGTTTGAAGACCTCGATAGTAATAATAGGCACAACACTGCCGAGCCAAAGCATCACCCGGTAGTGGTACTCATGGCTATCACTGCCGGGTTGGATCATCAACCATCAGTGATGTAGTGAGTGTCATCCTGCAGTGGCACGCATGGCACCAGTGTTAGAGCCGATAGTGAATTGTTCAGTGCCACTGCTTACCACACCCGACAGCTATTAGTATAACACACCAAAGAATTCTAATTGTCATCACATTTCTCACAAGATAGAATACATCATATATAACTAGAAAGCTCAAATTAATAGGTAGAGATAATGAAGTCATTACAGACCAAAGTCACAGTACTCTTAGTCTCTTCCAACACGTGCAATGACATAGTCCGTTTAGCGAAGATCCCTTATGGTGTATCCGAGCACATCACTTAAGTATATCAATGCGAGCACGTCATTATTGAATAAGTAGGCGGTTTCGAGATTAAAACCAAAACAAAAATCATGATGATCTTAGATACTAGAATGTAACATACTAGTTGATCCGAACAACATAAACAACATCAATGCGAGCACCATTGTGATCAAAATAGTACGCATACCGAAATAATATATCGAATCACGGTGTGTGTACCTTTCGTTTGCAAGAGGAGACATTGTTGTCTGTGATGGTACAGAGCCATCAATGAGTGGTGGAGGAAGAGCTCGAAGCAATTCATGATTTACTCGACAGTACTTAGCACCGCCTGACTTGGATGGAAGATGACCTATCGTAGAGGTTGGGAGCGATCGCACAAAGAGCACTTCCCAAAAATCCTAATTCGCCCTCTCCCTGTGCAAGATCGCAAGGACAATGGTTCCAGACACTGCTCTCTCAAGCACCGCGCATGTAGACTTTCGGGATGGAGAAGCTACGATGGCAAGCAACAACGAGAGGAGGAAAAACTTAATTGACTACTTTAGGGTTTTTCCAAACCTACGAACTCCTCATATAGTAGTTCTTGTGTATTTTCCCAGGAGGGATTGGTACAATATATAGGGAGGAGAATCTACTACCTCCATGTCAACTAGCAATACAATATTAATTAATATTATAACTTCCACCTCTACTCATGAGATTAAACATTAAAGCACATTAAGGAAAACATGTATTGAGTCTTTGAGATTTATTAGAATATCTGCATATGGGCTTAGGGGAATTGGACCATATAAATTCTAATAAGGTCAAGTTTTGTGGAGAATATTGATTGGCTCCCGTTCACCACCCCTCTTCTAGTCATCCTCTCGGTCCTTCACACCATTAAAAATTAGTTTACTTGAGGTGGGGGCCTATCTCGGATGACATCTTACACCGTGTCACTGATACATGAGTCACTGGCATGGTATTTTTTATACCACTCACATTGTAATGATGGTAAATATGTAAATATTCCGGTTTCTTCCCAACGTGGCTGTATATTTTCCTCTGGAAATGGACAATTTGTAGAGATACATAGATAAAAAGGGGTTGACACAATTTTTTTTATTGAGTTGCATGCATCGACAAGTTCAATCCAACACTCCCCCTCGCGTGAAGGATAGGCAATTCGCTTTATATTCCAACACTCCCCCCTCGTGTGGAGACATTGTACCTACTACGATTCTTCGAACTCAAGTATATTGAGTTGTATGTATCGGACGGTTCAAATCCAAAAGTTTAAGCTGATGGGGAAGATGGGCAATTCACTTTATATTCCAATATTTTCAATATTTTACATGACACATAAATTATGCCGTGTAAATTTCCTGGACCGTCAATGTTATATCTTTCTGTCGACGTTTTTTTTGGGCTTGGTCTATTTGCTCGGCTGCAGGTAGATCCGTCCCCCATGCTAGATGGAACTACTTGCAGCTAGCTACATAAACGCAATTACATGCTACTTGACCTCTCCGAGGATTTGTATGTCGATCAAAAGCGGCCAATGACGGAGGCGTGGTGGGGTGGGGGCTCTAGCAACCCCTACCGATCCTGGGCACGTGGAGGCCCCCTAAACCCTCCCTTAAAATTTTATGCATATATGTATTAGGTAGGAGGGGACAAGATTAAGAAATGATAAAAAAGTCTCTATTCTTTTGTTCAACCCCTCCTAAATTTTTTTCTGACTTTGTCACTAAAAGCGGCGACCGTTGTGCTTTCCCTTGCATGGATGGCTTTGTGCATGCTTTTCTCCTTTCCTTTTGACACTACTGGACGCAGGGTCTTTGCCGAGGGCCCGAAGCCCTCGGCAAAGGCTCTTCAGCCGTCGGCGAAGGATTTGCCGAGGGCAGCCCTCGGTGAAGAACCCTCGGGAAAAAAAACGTCGGCGAAGGACTCTTTGCCGAGGGCCTTTTATCGGGCACTCGGCATAGTATTTGCCGAGGGCTAACGGCGGTCCTCGGCAAAGTAAAGTAGTCGTTAGGTTCGCGGTTATTTTCCACGGTGTCTTTGCCGAGGGTGACATACGTGCCCTCGGCAAAGACCCTTTTTAATTTTTCTGGGATTTTCTTTGCCGAGGGCTATGGTGAAGGCCCTCGGCAAAGACCTGCTTTTTAATTTTTCCAGGATTTTCTTTGCCGAGGGCTATGGTGAAGGCCCTCGGCAAAGACCTGTTTTTAATTTTTCACAGGATTTTCTTTGCCGAGGGCTATGGTGAAGGCCCTCGGCAAAGACCTGCTTTTTAATTTTTCTCAGGATTTTCTTTTGCCGAGGGCTATGGTGAAGGCCCTCAAGCAAAGACCAAGTGAAAATTTTCAACATTCCACCTGTTTCTTGCTTTCCATGCGCACAAAAAATATATATATATATATATATTCAACAGCAGAAATATCCCACAAATATCACAATCATCACATATATCTCACAAATATCACATATATCTCACAGATATCACATAGATCATCACATGTATCATCACAAGTCCAAATTCAACAATTCCATAAGTCCACAATCTAACTCAAGTGTCAAGTCCACAAGTTCAAATCGATTTGAGGTGGCCAACCTCTCCAACCGTCGGCCTCTGCGTCACCAACCTTCCCAACAGTCGGCCTCTGCGTCGAGGGGTGGTGTAACGAAGCCTCCGAATCGGGTGGACTTACGAGGGGGTTATTAGAACCCGCTAACCGAGGCTGCATAAACAATTATATGCTTATGTGAGATTGAAGTAATTATTCTAGGACTACGGTTTTAGTATTTAGGCGAAACCTATCAAATTTTTTATAGCTAGTGTTGTGCAGGTTTCTATGTCATACAAGCAAATCAAGTAGCTAGTGTTCTCTGGGTTTCTATGTCACAAGCGAGAAGTGAACTTTAACGCTTACGAGGAGTAGCTGCAACGCGCGGCGGCACCGAGGCGGAGGAGGCGACATCCGCATTGCAGCACACCCGCCTTCTTACGCCCAAGAGCTTGCATGATTTGCATCATTTTCGCAATCGACCTCCTGGGCCTCCCGAGCGGCTGCTCGGCCTCGGTCGAGCAGTGAGGAGGGCCGTGATCTCGCAGCAAATCTTCTCGTTGTTACGGGCCTGCAATATTGCACTCCAATATTTCAATAATGCAAAACTAACTCAAGTGTGAGAATATTAATTTCTGACGAGAGTAAAACAAGAATTACCTCGAGCGCATCGACCCCCTGCTGCAGGTGTCGGAGTAGGCCGTGAGCGTATGGGTAAATTTTTGGAACTCGTGCTCTGTGCTCGGAGCTGGCTCAGAGTGGGAACAGTGGTGGGGTCGATGGCGGCGTTCGCAATCCACGTCCGGCCGTGCTTCCTGCCGCCACCGAGCCTCATGATGGCCTCGGCATCAATGGGCTCGGTGCGGACGTCGTACTCTGGCCCGTGCCGCTGCTGTACCGCCGACGTGTACTCCTGGACTTTAGTGTACACGTTAGGGTCGGAGTATGCCTCGCGAGGGGCAGCCGGGTCCCAGTGACGTCGCCGCCACCCTGGTGCGGTGGGACATAGCCCACGCCCGTGAACATCGAGACATCCTCGTCCGGTGCGTGACCTCCTGCGAGAAAGGCGGCGGTGGTGAGCAATCAGGCATACGTTAAGCGTGAAACTAAATAGAAGAAAAATCACTTACATATGCCGATTTGAATCCGGGAGACTCCTGCTTTGCCTTGATGGTGAGTGGCGGTGGCCCGAGCATACGTGATGCGTCTACCGAGACTCGTGCTTCTCTATGTAGGCGGCGTGAACCACCTAGCCACGATCATTGTCCGAGCGCCGGCATGCGCTCGGCACCACCAGGGAATCACCTACATGTCAACGAGTGTTTGACATATATGAAGATGAAATTGAACATATTTAATTCAAAAACAAAACAATATCAATGTTATTCATGTACCTCAAAGTCGCTTGCTCTGGTCGGCGTCATCCGTCGAGCCTCCCTCTTGGTATTTGTCCATTCTACGAGCCGACGCGTAGTAGTCTATGTGGGCTCGACGCGTGCCTCGTGAAACATGTCGGTGACATACTTCTCTACAGGTGCATGCGCCACACGATCAATGAGGCCCTCGGTTCCTTCTTCGCCCTACGAAAAACCTCTCGCATAAAAAGATGATATATCCAATCGTTATTTGAAAAAATAGAATTCAATGTGAAGGATTGATTAATGTTGTGCGAGAGGAACTTACCCAAAACTCAGCAAGTATCCGCTCTCGCTTGTTTGCAGTCATCGTGGTCGTCCTCGCCCAAGGCGTACCTGTCCCACGTGTAGGCTGGCTCTCGGGCCTCCGACGGCAACTCCACAATGCCGGGGAACCACTTCCGACACAACACACCCAAGACGGTCGTGGGAGAGCGCAGAGGAGTACCTGACAACACCTCCCAAGCCCTGCACAAGTAAGAAGAAAATTTATCAGTTTCTTTTCGATTTCAAACATATCATATGAAGTAGTTGTGATATCATTTATATTTACTTACTTGGGCATGCAGGTGAAGCACTAGACAGTTCGAGAGGAAGCGGAAGCGAAAGGAGCGTCGCGGGCCTCATTGGTAGACACCCGACGCCTCGCCTCCCTCGTCCTCGGCGCCGCACCTGCTCCTCCTCGACCTCCTCCTCCTCCTCCGTCGGTGGCACGGGCTCAGGGGCCGAGTCCGCTTGCCTCCTACCACCGCCTCCCGTAAATGCCTCGCCCCTCCTCCCGCTGCCTCTTGCCGTTGTCCCTCGTCCTCCCGCCGCTGCCCTGAATCCCTCGCCTTTGCCTCCCCCTCCTCCGGGCGGCCTCCTCGCGAAGCCGAGGGTGTGTCACGTCGTGGTGGCGGCTACTCGCCATCTTTGATCAATCACCGCACGCACGAAGAATGAACAAGACTTGTTAGTACACATATTAGAGACTGAAAATAAATAAACAAAATATAAATGAAAATAAATAAACAAGACATAGTATTACATGTATTACGAATAATCTTCATGATTGGGATTATAGGTCTCGTCATCACTATCAACATTATCCAAATAGGCAACACTATCCGAAGGTTCTATGTTATCGTCCTAGTCACTTGCTACAAGTAATCGCTCAAGCATTTGTATGTCCTTGGCATTTTGCACCACATCTCCATCGTCCTCGTCATCAACTGTTTTGTTGTCTACTTCCATTTCGAGGCCTCGGGTAGGACTATCTCAAGCGCCCCGGTAGCCCATCTTTCCGATAGAACTCTCCATCATATGTGTTTGTGTTAAAGTTGTAATCGTCATCGTTAGGGGTTGGTAGTTTGCCGTGTGGAGAAACTCGGTGCACAATAGCCCAACCTCAAGCTCCTGTTTGGCTTGGTTGGCATATCTCGTGTAATACACCTGCACGGCCTGTTGAGCCACAATGTAGATGTCTTTTCCCGGATAAACGGAATCTTCTCGCACCTCGACTAGCCCAAGATGAGGGGTCAGTCTCGTTTCGCGAGGATTGAACCAATGGCATTTGAACAGACCTCTTGCACTCGTTTTGATGTAAATTAGAGACAAATAGGAACAAACAACATGAGGGACGGTATGTGTACTTGCAGTTCCCAGTTAGCTACTACAGAATGTATTTGGAATAAAGGAAATGGAAAGAAATTCAAAGGAATTGAATGTAGCAAGAGACAACTACTTGTAAAATCCACCAAGAGACATTGTCGGTGTGGTCCGCTTTAGTCCGGACTATGGAAAGCAGACATTGGCCCATTATTTTACTTGAACTCTTTTCATTTCACTTCAAGTCCGATACTTCTTAGATAAAGATATGTTGGTACAGATATTTTTGCAAGTCATTCATTTTTCATTCCTTTCTTTCCTTGTTAAATTGATGAGATACTACCTTAACTTGTTAAGATCTTTTGCTATCTTAAGATTGGTAACAGAAAAAAAGAAAAAACAGTTGCACAAATGACTTTTTTCATCCTATTTGATTATCTCGTTAACAACACTAGTGTTAGTGTGACCAGCATCTGTAAATCCTACAAAAGGAGCAACTACTTTTGTTTCTTGTAGTTCAAGAGCCAACTGAGTAAGATATCGAAGTACTACTATATAGCTGCTGCTTTAGCTGAGCACAAGCATATCCATAATATTGCATAAATGATAGATGCAAATATTTGCACACAATTACCCTTGCGATACTTCCCTGCAAGCATATTAGGAACCGTTGCTGTAAATTGGAGTGTATGGAGCAAAAAGGAGTTTTGTAATTAACAATGTGCCGTTACTCGCAAAAAAGGGAGGAAAAGCTACACATAACATCAGTCTGAAATTAGACTGGTAAGCAAGCGATAACGTGAGGAAACACAAAAAACAGGAGCAACTAAAGGCTATTGCTGCACAATAGAAGCATGCACAAATGAGACGCAAAGGCAAAGCAAGATATACCTACAAAGGGAGAAAACTGAACTGTTGGCCCCCATCTCAGAGGTACAGAGCAAAGACACACAAATCTGAGAGGCGGGGAGGATGGTGAAGATGACAATGAAGTTTTGACACGCTCACAATTGCAGATTCTACCTACTTGGCCAACAAACTAAAAAGCCAAATGAAAAATATCGACTTACTTTTTTAAAAAAGGGCCCGCCCTTCATCGGACTTACTTTTTAAGATAGAACAAATTAATTTATGCCACTATAACAGTAATTAAGAAAACAAAAACAAAGAGGAGGGCAAATAAAATGCGCTGGTTCGCTGCTTTGCTTGAGTCACAAGCATGTGCTAATATGCGGTTTAATTGGCCGCTTCAAGTCACAAGCATGTCTTGCGTGGTAACAGTATATGTGAAAGTTTGTTAAATACTCGACAATAGGAGAACGGTCATTTGCCAAGCATAGAACCGAGATGATGCACAATTAAGTTCATAAGTATGTCATCGCCGTGATGTAATCACAAGCTATTGGTGAGTCGTGCAAGCAATACATGAAAGGAAAGCTAGCAGGTCATAATTTGCAGCATGGAAGACACAATGAAGGTGAACAGAGTTCGACCAAATAATCACAAAGAGGAAGCTTATACTACGAATAAGGCGAAGGGGACAGGGGTCTTAGATCCATATGAGACATGGATGGTATGGAAGATTCGGGCATGATCTGAAATTTGTGAGGAGCATGGTTAGACTAAGAAGAACCTTTGTGTGTAGCAGAAGGGTAAATAGGCAAACTGGACCCGTTATGAACAGGCGGCTCACCGTGGAGTCGATGTACTCCACGAACGGCTCCCAGTACCTGTGGTAGAGCTGCTGCGACCCGGTCGTCGCTGGCGGCCTCGGCGGCACACGTCTGTATATCTTCCCTACGTCAAGGGGACGAGAAATGTAGATCAGAGCCGGATCGAGATGGGAAACCCTAGAGCTGCCGCGAAGGAGATGGCGGAGGCGAGGAGACGCCGGTTGACGCACCGAGGGGCGGCGGCACCGCGGCGCGTGAAACGCTGCGAGGAGCAAGATCCGGAGGGAGAGGGTGCGGAGGGAGATATCTGCGGTGGGGCGGCGGAGGCGGCGATGCTGGTGTGGGGCGACGGCCGCCGCCCGTCCGAAGCGAAACCTTTGTGGTCGCGAGGCTCGCGCCTAGGACGATGTGCCGCCTGTGGGCTGCAAAAAGGACGACGCGGTGCTTGGCACAGATAACCTCACGGGGGGAAGAAGGGCTGCTGGCTTTCGGTGGGGGTGGGCACGCAGTGCGGAGGAGGGACGACAAGCGTCGGGAAGGAGCAGAGAGTGGGGAAGGAAAAGAAGCTGGAGTATTTTTTTTAATTTTCTTTGCCGAGGGCCATTGGCCCCATGCCCTCGGCAAAGATCCCCTTTGCCGAGGGCCAGGCTAAGCCCTCGGTAATTTTTTTTTTGTTTTTTGAACTCAGGTTTTTTTTTGGTGGTGCTATAATACATTATTTAAAACTCAATTTTAAAATTTGGGTCAATTTTGACTTTTTTTATATATTTCCCTAATTTATTTTTTTCGTTGATTTTTTTGAATATTTCAAATTTGAGCTGCTTGGTGGATGGAATAATGCAATTTAGTGATTCAAAAATGTTATTCATGGTATTTGGTGTATGTTGAGTCCCTATCCACGAACTCGCATCAAATTTGGGCATCTTCTTCACGTAACATAATGAGAAACTTGTCGAAAAGGTGTTTTTAAATTATATAAAATACATACGAAGTCAAAAATCACATGAGGGGGAAACTGGATATGTCGGTGTCATGTTATCCATGTCGCAAATCGCTGGTAAAACTTTCAATTTTTACCACAGCCTACACGGATGTGATAACATGACATCTCGCCAAGTTTCGTGATTTTCGACGTTCGATGGATTTTATATAATTTTAAAACACTTTCCATAAGTCGGTCGCCATGTTACGCTTAACAAGATGCATGAAAATTTGATGATGAGCTCGTGGATAGGGACTCAACATGCACCAATTAACATGAATAACATTTTTCGAAACACTACATTGCAATATTCCATGCACCTGCAGTTCAAATTTGACATATCAAAAAAAATCAAAGAATCGAAAATAAATTAAGGAAATATACAAAACAAAATCAAAATTGGCCTAAATTTTAAAATTGAGTTCAAAACAATGTATTGTAGCACCACAAAAAAACTGGGCTAAAAACCAAAAAAAATTGCCGAGGGCTCTCTTGTCGAGGGTTTCGACCCATGGCCTCGGCAAAGAATTTTAAAAATAAAAATAAAAAAACTTTGCCGAGGGGCACAGTGGGGCCCTCGGCAAAGACTTAAAAAATTGCCGAACCTTTGCCGAGGGCCTAACGGGTGGCCCTCGGCAAAGTTTGACGGGAAATGGCCGCCGTGACCAAAGCGGGCCTACTTTGCCGAGGGCATCTTTGCCGAGGGGCCCAGGCCCTCGGCAAAGATTTGATTCCGTGGGCCTGTCTTTGCCGAGGGCCGTACCCTCGGCAAAGACCTCTTTACCGAGGGCCGTTCTTTGCCGAGGGCTCCTGTGTCTGGCCCTCGGCAAAGAGTATCTTTGCCGAGTGCCCGATATTTGGCCCTCGGTAAAGCCTCAGGCCCTCGGCAAAGTACGCGTTTCCAGTATGAGCTAGCCTTGCTGTGCACAAGATAGCCAGCCACGAGCCGCATGTGTCCGCGGTAGCCCCTTAATTTGGTGGCGCTTTCGACACGAGTCTATCTGGAGTGGATGCGGCGATCGATGGTGTCTCCAAAGAGACTCCGCTGGTAACACATGACAAAGCAGCGTCCCACATGCATGCTAGATGCTGTAAAATGCTTGCTACTACGTGCTGTGCCCCGTTGATCTTCTTGTAACAAGCTCATCAATGCGTCAATGGGGGGAAAAGGAGTCGTGTCTTTTTCCGCCATCTCTCTCATAAGTACGGATCGGCATGGCCCTCCGTTCTTCTCCCTTTCACCTTTTATATGTGGCTCGAATTCAATGACGATACTGTTCTCCGAGCTGCTCGATCAGCAATGGCAGATGTGCACGTCGATGGCGATGGATATTGGAGTATACAGTCAATAAATTCAGAGAAGAACCCTTGCAGCTAGCACCACCAATGCAGGGCCGGGCGGGACAGCCGGCCTGCGGCAGCAGCTAGCGGCAGTCGTGATCAGCGTCATATTCACTGCAACACAGGCCCTCGGCGTCCTTCGTATTGACCAAAGAAAAGCTGATACCTACTGTTATTCGAATCGCACTCTCTGTACCCGGCGATGTCAAAGAAAAGATCAAATATCGAAAATGCCAAACAACATTTTGGAGAAGAGCTCCCTTTTTTTGTGTGTGTTTGGTAGTAGTAAGTTAGTAACCTTATGGCTTGCATCAGTTTCTCCCCATCAGTAGGTGTTTGATGATGCCATGGCGCAGAAAACAGCCACACCATGTCGATCGTACCTGACCTTGGAATCCACATGCTTTGCATGGCTACTAGCAGTCTGGCACGCATCAACATGGACGTCTGCAGCGCATGCAATGCAATACATTCATGACTCGTCGTCTTTTCCGTATGAAGAAGGAGCAACAGTATGTATGCCCTAGAGCCCCACAACACCACTGAAAATTTTGGGTGTGTTGCATTGGGCGCAACAATTTCAGAGAACTACAGGCCATGCATGTTCAGAGAACTACAGGCCATCCATGTTCAGAGCAGAGACCTCGATCATGCTCCTACTGCCGGCAGTTGCTACGTTCTGTTGATCATGGAGATAGAGAACCATGGCAAATATTTCCTCCTTACCTAAGATGCTTGCGCATGCAGTTGGTTCGGAGCTCGATCGCCCAACAGCAAAGCGTGCCGCATATGCATGAATATATGGCATACATGCATGACTTGCAGCAGCGTTGTGTGAATAATATTGTACTAGCATAGTAGCATCGATGGACACACACACTGCACACGGCTGGACCGGCCGGAGAGAATAGATAGAGAGAGAGATCGAGGCGCCGGCCGTACAGCGATGTGATGCTTTCAAGTTGGGCTTGGAATGAAGGAAGAAAACGATGGGGCAGGGGCGTGGTCCTCCCATACAAATGGAATCTTATGATCGAGGAGGCCACTGTTGCCGGCCGGCTAGTTCGTAGTACATCTATCGTGCAGCAGTGCAGTGTAGCCCGGGCTAGCTAAGCCAGCAGCACCCATGCTGTCTCGGTTCCATTTGGCTTCCCCTGATCAATCAGCTGTACGCATCTCCATCCATGCCCCTCTTTCTCTTTGAGAGTGCACATGCTACAGTGAAATTGTTTTTTCCCCCTCTTCTTTAGGTGAGTTGGAATTATTGCTCGTCCATGGCCTCGCTCTCTGATCGCTGCTGATCATCAGACAACCAACAGTAGATCGCTGCTTTAACCAGCGCGCCATCTCTTCCAAGCACGACATTGTTGCACCACGGCATGACCAAGCACGCTCATCGATTTAGACAGACAGACTCGTCCCATATGGGCCATCGCAGTGTCGGCGTGCCGTGTCAGATTGGATCACTGTCGTTACCAATTCATCCATCACCTCAACACTTCTCGCAAAGTCGGCATAGAGCTATCGTCATCTTGACCAAATGAAATTGCCGCCTTCCGCACTCTATCCAGTATATATACGAGGATTAGCGATGTTCACCCTGTTACTCTAGGAACGTAAGAGAGTGTAATGTAAGTCAAGATAGGGAACAATCTAGTCATACTTGTAAGAATCTGATACCCCTAGTTATGTACAGCAACATTCAGATCTTTGAAAGGATATTGCGAGTATGATATAAGCTTTGCACCATATCAAGAACAATGTAGTTGAATCGCGTAGAAAACACTAGATGCTAATGAAGCAACCATGACAAAGAGATTAGGATTCTGGTGAAGCCAACCACAAATTCTATAAGCACAACTCCAAGAGTACAAGTGATTATCGCTCTCTCACAACCCTACTTTAGGACCCTCTGATTCTTGTCCTATACAAGAATCTAGTACAATAGAACTGTTCATCCTAATCCTCTTGAGCGCTACTAATTTCTATTTACAACCATTGGATCAGACCCTTGTGCTGGCTTGGTTGATGCCTATATGGCCTCTACCCCTTGTTCATAGTCCCCTCCAAGGCCTTCATACATGCATGTAATAGTCTTACTCCTAGTAGGATTCTACATTTAAGTCCTAATAGAACTAGAAGTCCTAATAGCAACCTCTGTTGATTCTAATACAAGTGAGATTTAAGTCACCGTACAACAACCTCCATCATTGACTCTAGCCCTTGAAGGCATCATGCTCCTCCAACAATTTGCTCTAAGTTGGCTCTTTTTTTTATTTATACTCTCATCTTGAGAGTGCCCCCACCACAGGGGCTAATGCACAACACCATAATGTGCTTGTCAGAGTCTAGGCTGGAGTACCTGAACCTTCCACCTGAGAGCAGTTTTACTAACCACGCCACCTTTTCCTATGGTCCTCCATGCCATAGGTTTGTACCGCCTTTGAGCTTCACCTACTCACTAGTACCACGTTGTTATACAATTACCATGTATAATGGCAGATGTGGGTAATTTATTAGTTACAAGATTAGTTTATGTTATGATGCTTTTGCTAATGGCAAAGGCAAATATGTGTAGTTTCATAGAAAATATACTAAACCCAAAGTGATTAATACAGTCTAGTGAATTAACAGTTACATCTTTCTAATTTTTATGATAATATTATTATTTATTTTTCTTTTTAACCATATCTTGTAAGGATTAATGTGGAGGTTTTTCTGGATGTAAATTTATATTATTACTTTATGTTCTTTTTATTAATTACTTAGAAAACATGTAAGATTCAACAGCTATTACCATCGAAGGCTATTAGAGCATGTCGAATTGATAGCCGTTAGATGTTTTTTTTACTTCTATAAAAATTTCTAGAATTGACCTTATTTCATAGTGTTTCTCATAAGGATTTGTCGGCGCAAAAACGTGTCAATGCGCCTGGCACACAGCAAACCGTAAGGATCTGCTTGATAGAGCAAGGCTGGAGATCCGCTTGGCTTCAACGCAGGACCAGTTGACCCTGCGAATTCCCGAAGGCGTGCCAGTCAATTTGACCTGCAATTGACAAAGAGAGAAAATTTATCAGTAATTTAAGGTGGAACATGCCGGTCTTGTCTAGACAGTTCCAAGTGTGCCGCTTCGGGAGCAGCCAAAAGGGAAAAATCAACTAGACAGCCGATACGTGAGGAAATCGGTTGTTACGGAATATAAAGCTCGTGGGTTGCGATTGATTTTATGATGACAACTACAATGCACGCAGATGTAAGTAAAATCATCTGCTAGGTGGATATTATCAGTGTAAAGCATTGAGCCGATGAATCTAACGAGAAAAGATATAACATGCGAACAAATCGACTGTATAGTACAAATGGATCTACGAATGCTCTGAATCTAATCTGTTACTATCAACAGTGAGGTTCGACCGGATCGATGACAGCTATGATGATAATAACAAACTAAAACCGAAGAATCCATAAAACTGTCTATACATTGACAGGTTTTCTGAAAGACATTATATGTGTGAAAGCACGAGCGAAATAGCCGATTCAGGTAGAAAAGAGACTATAGCATGTGAACAATCGACTATTTAACATGGACAGATCTATGAACTCATCAGACCTAACATGTTATCTTTAACAGTGGGGTTCGACCGGATCGATGGCAGCCATAATAAAGACAACAAATCAACTCTTTAAAGTAAACGGATTTATTCACATTTAACAGAATCATAGAGACACACTATAGGCGTTAAAGCACAGGCGATCGGCTATTTAGCCGATGCGGGCATAGCAAACAGCCAGGGTCATGCCTGATCGAAAGCAAATCCACCAACTAGCATCCTCCGATCTAAAGTACTAACAGTGGGGGTCGACCGGATCGATACATCCATAATAGCGAGCTATAGACCAAATTCAACTAGCTAGTAAACCTTCTTAAGATCAGACATGCCTTGACCGCATACTATGCATGACTAAGATCGAAGCAGAACATCCGATGAAATATAATCCGTCGTTTAAAGTAAGAACCGTCGCAATGTAACATAGTAAACAATGGATTAAAAGGAAGTGAGGCCGATCTAGATCGATCTCGATCGGATAGGTTGATATTGCTGAAAACTGATGACAATAAGGACATCAGTAAGATCGATAACTTGATGAATCTACTAGAAGGATGACAACCTTAGGTAGAGCCGATAACTTGACCTTAACCTAATTCGAGCAGTGGAGGTCGAACTTAGCCAATGCAGCCGTACTTAAACTAGATAAGAATCGATAACTAGCTTATGCTAAAGGTCGCAGTAGAGGTCGAACTTAACCGATACAGCCTTACGAATAGAAGTATAAGCCATGACGGCACTTACAGACAAGACGGAGGTCGACCAGACTGATGCAACCCTGCTTGTTGAAGAACTCATCGAGATCTACACTACTCCTACTCCTAAGGGTTGGCGTGAAGCCAAAAACAGTAATTGGTATTGATTGATTGGATCTCTTTTTTACAATAGCCGAGGTCCAATATTTAAACCCGGAACCTAAGCATGAATCCTACTCAAGTACAACTCATTACAATATTTGGTATAAGAGAAAACATTTCTGACTTAAGATAACTTGGACCCTAATCTTTCCCTTTTTGTAGAGTCCGACATGTCTTTCCAACGTCAACCATAGCTCATTGACGTTATCTGCTGATGTCATCTGAAGAGAGCCGATCCCAGTACCGCATCTAAATTAGCTGATATCGACCTTTACGCAATCAATTCCTTGATAACGCAATCTTGGAAGCTTCGGGTTTTTCTGCGTTCTTCTTCCAAATTTTGGTGTAAACATATGCCCTCCAATTTTGGGATAAAAATAATTTTATTTCAAAATTACCATGTTTGTACCTCCGATGGGTCCGCAGTCACGGATAGAGAATCTTGATCTGGGGCCTACTATCCTTCACCTTCACCAACGTCCTTGCCTGCTCATGAGCCCATACCTCAAAAGTTTTATGAGAGCATTATTGCTTCACGGGGGCTTGGATTCATTCTTCCAGATCGACTATAAATGTCTGTCCGACTCTGGCGAGAGCAACCCAACAACTCAGTTATGTTTCTCTTCTGCTTGCCTCCTCGAGTGCCTTGGCTCTGTCAGACCCTCCATGGTCTAATTCTTTGCTATGAGGGTCTTGAGCAGTTAGAAGAATTCTTGTGCATAGGGTGATTGTGTCGCTCATTTCAGCGCCTTGTCGAGCAAGAGAATCAGCTACTGCGGTTAGAAGAATTCTTGTGACATCACCTGAGTTTTCTTACCATGATCGTAGAGCTATTCTAGTGTTTGCAAGGGTTAAAATACGTGGACACCTTTCCCTTGTTCACTCTATCAAATGCTCATCGGAGAAACCACAGACTTCTTTCCCACAGTTTCTGAGCCACCGAGAAATCAGTTGGATATATGGGCATCTTTTTAGCAGGCGGCCTTTTCTGTCCCCTGATGCCACTTCTATCTGCGGGCCGATATGACTCGGTCCATGATGACCTTTGGCCTTATGGGGATCTAGACTCCTTTCAATCCAAAGTAGTCTTAGTGGGTTGATCATCAGTTAATGTAAACCTTTTGTATCAATCCCACAGTATCTTATAATTATGGGAAGCAATAAGTCCGAATCCGTTGTTTTTTATGATCGGTTCCTAAATTTTTGGAGTGTTGATCCATTTCTATAACTGACTTTAATTCCATAACCCCAACAAAACCTATCTTCTCACCTCCCGGGCTATATATACGGGCCATGGCTATGGATCAAAAAAACAACCTGCTTCGTCCCAAACCTTCTGTGTCTTTGGTGCAATTTGCTTTTCAATAGGCTCGAAGGCATGGAGAACGGCAAGAGATCTGCTGAAGAGGCCCTTGACGAGTCTACGCAATCATGCCAGCGTCTCTGTCATCAGGAGGATACAACCCATGATCTTAGGTGGATGGACCTTCATCTCAACGCGCTGTAGGACATTCTCGCCGTCTCAGAACATAGGGCCAACTCCACTCAAGCGAGGCTGGCCGAGGCTGAGGCCAGAATCATGGCTGAGATGTCCACCACAATTTTCTATTTTTCTTAGCTTTGTCTTCAAGATCTTAATTATCTCTCCCTCGAATCTTTCTAGACCTATCGGCCCAGTTGGAAAGCCTCCAATCAGCTGTAGAGTATGCGGCGAGATTCATCAACGCCAGGGGTGCCGTGCCGGTGGTTCCCCTGTATGATGTCCCAAACCACGTCAGAGAGGTTGCCCTCCACGGTGTTCGTCATCGGCTTCTCTTTTGCCCTGTACTCATGTTCCATATACCAATTTGTCTATGTTTGTTTTTGTTCTATAGGCGATACATATCGTATCGGCTTTTACCCCTTCGGGCCTATTTTTTGAACTAGAGGCGATACCCTTCTGGTATCGGCTATTAGAGCCGATGATTGAACAAATCAGCTATCAAGTATTAATCCAAATGCCAGGATAATATTTCTTTAGGTATTTTCCATTGATTGCTCTGTCAAACTCCTCTTCTCCTCCTAGTGTTTCCAAAATATAAGCATTGCTAGGCGCACAATATTTAATCCAATAAGGTCCTTCCCAATTAGGTGACCACTTGTCTAACTTGTTGTCTCTTGACCCGATCGGTAATTTTACCTTCCAGACCAAGTTCCCTTTAGAAAATTGTTTGCTCTTGACCTTTTTATTGTAATACTTCGCAATCCTTAGCTTATTGGCTTCGATATTCTCTAGAGCATGTAGTCGATGGAAACTTAAATCTTCTAGGTCATGCATCATAAGATTCTTCTAAAACTTCGGCTGACAAATCATTTTATAGCGTGACACGTCTCGATCTAGTTTGAATCTCCTAGGGAAGGACTACATTATGACCATACACAAGTTCATAAGGTGACGCTTTAATCGATCCATAACAGGCCATCCTATATGCCCATAATGCCTCATTAAGCGTTGAATGCCACTTCCTTGGCTGCTCTTTGATCTTTTTGTTGATTAGCTCAATCATAATTTGATTGGACACATCTGCTTGGCCATTCGCCTGAGCATAGTAAGGAAAAGAATTTAATAACTTAATTCCCATACTGGCAGCAAAATCTCTAAATTCTTCTGATGTAAACATTGTCCCCTGGTCAGTAGTGATAGTTTGAGGAATACCAATACAATACACAATATGCTTCTTGACAAAATCTACCATGCTCTTTGAGGTTACCGTCTTCAAAGGAATTGCCTCAACCCACTTAGTGAAATAATCTGTTACTACCAATATAAACTTATGTCCTTTACTTGAAGGCAGAAAAATCTAGCCAATTAGATCAATTCTCCAACCTCAAAACGGCCATGGTTTGATTATTGGATTCATAGCCAATGCGGGCGATTTCTAAATATTACCAAAACATTGACAATCCTGGCACCCCTTATAATATTCAAAACAATCTTCCAGTATTGTTGGCTAGAAATATCCAGTCCTACGAATAATCCACTTCATCTTATAAGCCGATTGATGAGCTCCACATATCCCTTCATGCACTTCACGCATCAACACTTTAGCCTCTTCTTGATTTAAGCATTTAAGCAATACCCCATCAACTGTCTTGTAATATAGCTGATCATCCAGCAAAACATACTTAGTCAATTTATACCTTAACTTCCTAGTAACCTTCTGTGATGGATTCTTAAGGTAATCGGCTATTTCAACTCTCCAATCATTAGTCGAGGTTTCACTACTTAAGATCTCTTGAAACACTCGATAACCTGACACACTTTGAGCTAACTGATTAGCCTCTTGATTCTGTGCTCTTGGGATATGCTGAAAAGAAATATGAGGAAACTCCTTGAGTAACTTCTGGCATTCATCATAGTATCTCTTCAGAATATCATCTTTACATTCATATAGGCCGATCAATTGATTAATAATCAACTGTGAATCTCCAAATACTTCAATTGACTCGGCTTTTACTTCATGAAGAAGTTGAAGTCCCTTAAGAACATCTTCATATTCTGCTTGGTTGTTGGTAGTCATTGGTTCAGTCAGAAAAGCAAACTCAAAACTTGTCCCCCGAGGTGAAATAATAACAATACCAATGCCACCACCTTGCTTGCATGATGATCCATCAAAAAATAACGTCCAAGGTACCGGCTCTACATAGCCAACACTTGGCTTGTGATGTTGGGAGATAAAATCGGCTATTACTTGCCCTTTGACTGCTTTAGCTGATTCGTACCTCAAGTCGAATTCTGACAACGCAAGAATCCACTTCCCCATTCTTCCATTTAATATCGACATTGATAGCATGTGCTTGATCACATCAGCCTTGGAAAAAACTGTGCACTCAGCTGATAATAAGTAATTTCGCAACTTAATGCAAGAGAAATATAAGTACAAGCATAACTTTTTGATGGGAGAATATCTTATTTCTGGATCCAAAAGCATTCTACTTAGATAGAAAATAACTCATTCTTTTCCTTCAAACTCTTGCATCAAGGCCAATCCAATCGTTTGGTCATTGGCCAATACGTACAACTTAAAAGGCTTTCCTTGCTGAGGAGGGACTAGCACGGGTGAAAATTTTATGTATTCTTTTATCTCCTCAAACGCCTTTTGTTGTACGTCACCCTACTTAAATTCTTGATCATTTTCAACTTCAACGAGGGAGAAAATGACAGAACCCTTTCCGACAAATTTGAAATAAACCTCCAGATAAAATTAATTTTACCAAGTAAAGATTGTAACTCTGTTTTAGTAGTCGGGGGCACTACCTCATCAATTGCTTTTATACCTTTTTGACCAATTTCGATTCCTCTCTCATGGACCATGAAACCCAAAAATTGTCCAGATGATACTCTAAAGGCACACTTATTGGGATTCATCTTTAGACCATGTTTTCTTGTGCACTCCAAAGTCTCCCGCAAATCAGCTAGATGTTCCTTGTACCCCTTAGATTTTATTATCACATCGTCAATGTAGATTTCAACAATCCTACCAATCAACTTATGAAAAATATAATTCATTGCCCTCTGATAAGTTGCACCGGCATTTTTTAAACCAAAGGTCATCACAACCCATTCAAATAAACCGATTGCGCCAGGACATCTAAAAGCTATTTTTGCTATGTCTTCCTTAGCCATAAAAATTTGATTATATCCTACATTGCTGTCCATGAAACTAATAACCTTGTGTCCGGCTGCTACATCTACCAACATATCGGCTATCGGCATCGGAAAATCATCCATGGGTGTAGCTTTGTTCAGATCTTTGAAATCGATGCAAACTCTTAATTTCCCATTCTTCTTATACACAGGAACAACATTCGATATCCACTCTACATATCAGCACGGTCGGATAAATTTTGCTTCTAGTAATCTCTTAGTCTCCTTTTTTATATCATTAAGAACGTTTGGGTTGAATCTTCTCGGAGCTTGTTTAAACGGCCAATATCCAGGTTTGATTGGCAACCGATGTTCAACAATCGATCGGTCTAGACCAGGCATCTCATAGTATTTCCAAGCAAAACAATCTTTAAATTCCTTTAATAAATCCACCAACTCTTGCTTATACTTAGGATCCAACTTAGCACTTACATACGTCGGCCTAGGCCTATCTCCAGAACCAATATCTATCTCTTCAAATTCATCAGCCGGCGTGAAGCCATGTCCTAGTTTACCATTTGTACCATCTATTGGATTATCCATTAAAACAAATTCTCAAAACCGACTACTTGGATCGGCTATTGGCTTTCATTATTGACTTTAATGAAGCCTCCTTTCCATAGCTTGCCAGAAAAACATTCGAAGTCTTTTAGCTCCCAATACATTAGATCAACTATTGCGATACTTATGGAATCATCAGCATGAACCAGCTCAACATCGTCTCCATGTCACTGAATCAAGCATTGATGCATGGTCGATGGTACACAATAGTTTGCATGAATCCAATCACGACCAAGGAGTAAACTGTATGACCCTTTTTCCATCAATGACGAAGAATTTGGTGAGCAAAGTTTTACTTTCGATTGTCAATTCGACGTTCATTGCCCCCCTGGTCTTAGATGCATTACCCTCAAAATCCTTAAGCATCATGTCGGTCTCAATCAAATCTCTTGGTTCCTTGCCAAGTTTATGAAAAGTGGTGTAAGGCATAAGATTGATAGAAGCACCTCCATCCACCAACATCTTGCTCATCGGCTTCCCATCAATAAAACCTTTTACATATAAAGCCTTTAAGTACCGATGCTTGACTGGCTTATCAAATATAGCTAGTTGTACTGCTGTCAACTTAGCAACTATCTCCTCATACTCCAATTCATCGAAATCTGAATAGACTTCTTGATCTGCTGGAGCCCTAAATTCTGACGACAATAGAAAAGCTATTTGAATATTAGTCGATGGTTGACCCCTATCGGCTGCTTGTTTAGCATGCCACACTTGAGGTCTACCATATGCCTGAGTCTGTTCTAGCTCTCTGTTTCTTAGGCGTTGCACCCTTCTTTTTCTGTCTTCTTGTTAAACCTCCTAGACACCATTGCCCTTCCTGCCAAACATATTCTTCTTCATTATCTTCTTCATAATCATCCTAGTTCTGATCAACAACTCGCTTCCTAAGCCAATCATGAACACTTTTATTTTTTAAGCGTCGATCCATATTATGGTGATGATACTCATCTTGAGCATGGATAGACCAGCGGTTGGCTTGAGATTGCCTAAACTCCCAATATTGCTCACTGCACTCTGGGCAATTATTTCTAGTAGGCAATTTCAAACCTTTATTTCAACAATGCCTGAAGAAAGAACAATTCTAATGTGATTCAGCTTGTTTTATTTCATACCTCTCTTTCTCCTGTTGACGCTGGTATTCTCTCTCTTCTAACCAACACTGATAATCCTTTTCCTTTTGCCGTTGCCATTTATTCAACAAAATTTGAGATGTGACACGCGGCCTTATTGCCCTGTCCCTTGACGTCTCTCCTTGCTCGTATCGGCTCTTATGTTGGTCACAACGCCTTTTAATCTCTCTATATTCATCAGCCGATATTTGCATCGTTGGGTCAACGGTTCTAGTTTCTTTGGCTCTAGTTGATGTTAGTACTTTAGTTTTTTCTTTGAGCAACCTAGCATCAACCATGTGCTGATCTCTTGGGAAAAGATTATCATCAACTTTTATCTTCTGAGGCGTATCAAATTTGAGCTTCCCTTGCTAAATTGCCCTCTGTATTTGTTGCCGAAAGATTCTGCACTCATTAGTAGAATGAGAAGTGGCGTTATGAAACTTGCAGAACTTCTTATTCTTCAACTAATCAGGGGGCAACATAACATGATTGGCGGGCAACTTAATCTGTCCCTTCTCAAGCAGGGGCGAAGCCAACTCTTAATTCACGGTGGTGCACTATTAAGGAGACAGATATTAATCTGGTAGCAATACATGGTGAAAATTTATGTAGTTAGTAGTAATTTTTTTACCCTGGTGCATGAGCACTAGGCAAGATTAATGTGGCTTCGCCTCTGTTCTTAAGCAAGAAATCGAAGAGCTTGTCCGATTTTGTGGCATCGAAATCATAACTCTTTTCAAATCCTTTTCCCCAAGGGTTTGGCACCATTACTGTCTTCTTACCCTAATTCCATTCGTCTGCAACAATCTCTTCTTCTTCGTCGTCCTCATAGCCGTCATCAACTGAATATGGATTATAGGTTTCGGCAATTGTGGCACTCTTCTAGAATTGGGTATCTCTGCGCATATTCTGGAATTGGCTATTGAGCGTTGCCACTCGTTGAGCCAACTGACCTAGATTGTCAAACTCTTGCCCTAGCAGCTTCTCTCTCCACGTTGGCAACATTCCTTAAACGGCCAAAGCAGCTAGCTGATCATCAGTCAAGTTCAATGAGAAGCACAAATTTCTAGTTTGTCGGAACCTTTGAAGAAACTCGGTGCCCGATTCTTTAGTTCTCTGCCTTATAGTCGTCAAATCGGTAATTTTCTTTTCTCCTATCCCAGTATAAAAATATGTATGAAACTTCTTCTCTAGGCCAGCCTAATTGGCAATGGAATTGACTGGTAATGATGAAAACCAAGTAAAGGCTGGTCCTGACAGGGACAAGGAGAAGAAACGAACTCGATGGAACTCTTCAATGGATGCTTCGTCCAACTGTTCTATTGTACTTATGCTATCCTGGCCAGAGAACTTAGCAAACTTCAGGAGCCTATAATTTGCAGGGAGAGCGACCAAATCATACCGCTCTGAATATGGACGTTTGTACGAAAAGGTCTGCCCTTTTGGCTTCAAACCGAACTGATTCTTCATCATCTCGGTCACTCTGAGCAACAACTCATCAGCATTTGAATCTGGGTTTCTTTGCAATTGCTAACTCATCTATGAATTAAAATTTTGGGTACCTTGATATCTCAGATTCAGAATCATATAAAGGGTATTGTAATCTGTGCCATAATGATATCCTTATGGAATCTCTATCTGTTGGGTCTTTTGTTGATTTAGTGCTTAGAGTCTCTGGCTATAAATGTTAGGATCTATGTCTCTATAAATCCTTTGAATCGATGACGCTATTTTTTGAGCCGACGACGGTATCTGGCCTGTTGTGCCAAAATTGACCATTTGATTCTGAACTTGCACCGTCGACTGTTGCACATGCTGCACTGATGATCCAGGATTATACTGCATCTGATTAGTAGTGGTACCTTGAACTTGGTTAGATGAGCTCTGAACTGCCTAGACATCATCGTTACTAGTTAGTGCTGCTTCTTGATGGCTAGTACCGGCTTGATTAGTCCCTTGAGTCGATGGATGTGGAATGTTATAATAAGCCGATCCAACCCGCTCAATGGGATATCCATGAAACACCTTCTTCATGGTGTTATGGAATATGTTCAAGAAAACTGTATTATGGTTCAATATGGCATCATGAACAGATTTGTTTATAGCTTCCACGAAGAAATGTCTATCCTCAGCTTCGTCTGTGTCTGACTGCCCATGCAACAGAACTCTTGGTAGTGGATATTTCTGAACAACTTTATTGTCACGTGTCTTGGTGTAGGACAACAAATACTTGTTCTGAAATTCTTCTATACCTTTACTGATGACATCTTTATCCTCATCCGGTAGGTCTTCATAAGGCACCATAAGGATGTCACTATTGTTGTGAGTTGCCATGACGATTGTGGGGTCCCACCGGGAGTGCTAGAACATGTGTCGACACAAAAACATATCAATGCACCTGGCACAAAGCAAGCTGGAAGGATATGCTTGATGGAGCAAGGTTGGAGATCCGCTTGGCTTCAACGCAGGACCAGTCGACCCTGCGAATTCTCGAAGGTGTGCCAGTCAATTTGACCTGTAATTGACAAGGAGAGAAAGTTTATCCATAATTTAAGGTGGAACATACTGGTCTTGCCCAGACAGTTCCAAGTGTGCCGCTTCGGGAGCAGTCAAATGGGAAAAATTGACTAAACAGCCGATACGCGAGGAAATCGGCTGTTAAGGATTGTAAAGCTCATAGGTTATGATTGATTTTATGATGACAAGTACAATGCACGCAGATGTAAGTAAAATCATTAGCTCGGTGGATATTACCAGTGTAAAGCATTGAGCCGATGAATCTAACGAGAAAGGATATAACATGAGAATAAATCGACTGTCTAGTACAAATGTATCTATAAACGCTCTGAATCTAATATGTTACTATCAACAGTGAGGTTCGACCGGATCGATGGTAGCTATGATGATAAAAACAAACTAAAACCGAAGAATCCATAAAACCGTCTATACATTGACAGGTTTTCTGAAGTGACATGTTATATGTGTGAAAAGCACGAGCAAATCGGCTGAAATAGCCGATTCAGGAAGAAAAATGACTACAGCATGTGAACAATCGACTATTTAACATGGACACATCTATGAAGTCTCAGACCTAACCTATTATCTTTAACAGTGGGGTCCGACCAGATCGATGGCAGCCATGATAAAGATAACAAATCAACCCTTTAAAGTAAACGGATCTATTCACATTTAACAGAATCATGGAGACACACTGTAGGCGTTAAAGCATAGGCGATCGGCTATTTAGCCGATACGGGCATAGCAAACAGCCAGGGTCATGCTCGGTCGAAAGCAAATCCACCGGCCTAGCATCCTCCGATCTAAAGTACTAACGGTGGGGTCGAATTGGATCGATACATTCATAATAGCGAGCTATGGACCAAATTCAACTAGCTAGTAAAATTTCTCAAGATCAGACATGCCTTGATTGTGTACTATGCATGACCAAGATCGAAGCGAATGTACCGATGAAACATAATCCGTCGTTTAAAATAAGAACCGTTGCAATGTAACATAATAAATGATGGATTAAAAGGATGTGAAGCCGATCTAGATTAATCTCGATTGGGCAGGTTGATATTGCTGAAAACTGATGACAATAAGGATATCAGCAAAATCGGTAACTTGATGAATCTACCAGAAGGATGCCAACCTTAGATAGAGCCGATAACTTGACATTAACCTAATTCGAGCAGTGGAGGTCAAACTTAACCGATGCAGCCGTACTTGAACTAAATAAGAATCGATAACTAGGTTATGCTAAAGCTCGCAGTGGAGGTCGAACTTAACCGATGCAAGCCTTAATGTAAGTATAAGCCATGATGGCACTTACAGATAAGCCGGAGGTTGGCGACCGATGCAAAGATCGCTTGTTGAAGAACTCACCGAGATCTACACTACTCCTACTTCTAAGGGTTGGCGGGAAGCCAAAAAAAGTAATTGGTATTGATTGATTGGATCTTTTTTTTACCATAGCCGGGGTCCAATATTTATACCCGGAACCTAAGCTTGAAACCTACTCAAGTATGACTCATTACAATTTTTGATATAAGAGAAAACATTCCTAGCTTAAGATAACTTGGACCCTAATCTTTCCCTTTTTGTAGAGTCCGACGTGTCTTTCCGACGCCAACAATAGCTCATTGGCGTTATCTGCTGATGTCATCCGAAGAGAGCCGATCCTAGTACCGCATCTAAATCAGCTGATATCGACCTTTACGCAATCGATTCCTTGATGACACAATCTTGGAAGCTTCATGTTTTCCCGCGTTCTTCTTTTAAATTTTGGTGTAAACAGGATTATATGGTGCCTCTATCGAAGGCCTCAATTACTAATAACAAGTTACTTTTTGAAAATAAAGCAAGTCTACCTCTTACAAACTGAAGGGACTAGCTTTAACTCTTACAAACCGAAGGGACTAGCTTTATTGTAGATGCTTCCACTACTATAGAGACTTTTTAGCCGCAATCAAAATCAATGTGTGGACAGTTCTAGCTCCAAAGTGCCCTAGAAATCGATTTCTGTGTGATATTGTTCTCTTATAGCTTGTTTCTAGAGAAATTGATTTCTTAGGGATTCCGAAGTGATGGGTACCTTAGAGACGGGAACCTTATTGTCAACTGTGTATGAATGTCAATTTTTAGACATGGGTGATGCTAGTCATTTTTTAGGAGTGTTTCATTAGCTTATTCCCTCTATACAACCATATGTATAGTTTTTATTATGTATCTAAACATTGTAATGTAGAGATAGATGTATAGAAAAGCAACAACGACTTACCATTTACGACAGAGAGAGTAGTTTATTATAGCGCTGTACGAACAGGCTGGTGCCAGGATCGGAGACAGAGAGGTGCAAATTAAACCATGCAATGCAACTCATGCGCATGCCACGAGCGCAGGGCAGGGCATGCATGATGTATCTGCAGGTATCGACAGCAGTCCATGCAGTGCATCGATGGCACGGTCACCGCCGCTTGCTTTTAGTGGCTGTCCGGTTCCTGCTTGTCCGATTCCGGGCCATCTTTCCATCACCGGTTTCCCGTGTAGGTACCCATGCATGCATGATCCAGGAACGGCCACCTCGCGTCCGTCCGGTCGCCATCTCTCGGTCACTCCACTCCATCAGCATCCCATCGACAACCGGTCATTACATACGCGGACGCAGAACTGGCCGGGAGAAAATCAAAAGCCAGAGAGAGAGAGATAGGGAGAGAGAGCCAGAGATGATATATAGGCAGGGCCGCCGCTGGGGCCGGCCGGCCGGCCGGCAGCCGGTGGTGCGCACTGGGCAGTGGTCACTGGCGGGTGGCGGCACCATGCGCGCGCGCGCGCAAAAGCAACAGCGGCGCGCTGAGCTGAGGCAGGGAGGGGGTTTCAATTGGGCACGCAGCGGCCACTGTTAGCGCGCAGGCGCGTCTGCCCCGGCACGGCGAGACAGCTGAATTACTCCCCGCGTCAGGGACGAGCTACCTGGCTAGCAAAGTTTGGTAGACGTCACATCGGCTATTTAGATATTAATTAGAAAAACTAAACATGAGTATAATTAGACTTAATAGATTCGTCTTATAAGTTAGTCTTAATCTGTACAATTAATTTTATAACTAGTCTATGTTTAATACTCTATACATGTAAACATTTGATGTGACATGTACTAAATTTTAGCAGATAGAACCGAACACCCGCTAAGCTAAGGCGCGCATGGACGACGAGGACGATCCGCGGCACAATGATCATGCCATGCGGCCGGCTGCCTGATGACCTTTTGCCCCTGCCCGCCCGGCCCGGCCCCGCCTTGCACGCATTGGATCGGATCTCGGCAGCTAGCTAGCTCGGCCGGCCCCGTGGAGACTGTTGCTTGCTGGATTATCAATGGCCGTGTTCGATCAATTCTCTGCAACAGCCAAGCAACAGAGCAGTCAGTCGTCTCGGTGTTTGCAGTTATGACATGGCATGCAGGAAGAACGAAGGGACGGGGGTCACTGTGGATGAACATGAGCGTGGTGACCATGCAAATTTGTCGCCGGGTCGGCGTGAACACCGTTGCGACATTTTAGGACTCGTTGTTCCTTCACTAAAGTTTACTCCCTGTCACAACGGATATTTGACATATGTATGTAGTATTAAATATAAACTTAAAAAAATAACTAATTGCACAGGCTACGACTAATTTACGAGATGAATTTTTTAAACCTAATTAGTCTATGATTTGACAATGTGGTGTTACAGCAAACATGTGCTAATAACGGATTAATTAGGCTTAATAAATTCATCTCACAGACTACTGAGGACTTCTGTAATTTATTTTATTATTACTATCCGAACACTACGACGTGACACCTCGATGTGATATCCCTAAACTTTACTCTCGAATTTAAATACCACCTTACAACCAAGGAGCTTCTGACCTGAACCAGACCGATCGCCATCATGCATGCGTGGGCAGCATCCATGGCCGGATCCACACCCATGTGTCATATGTGGTCATCACAACGAACATGCAATGCTGGCAGCGGGCGTACGTACGTAGCGTGTGCGTGCGTGTAAGCGAGGAACCGAAGTACAATCTGCTCTATCATCGATCGTCGCTGATGAATCGTTGCTTGCATGCCTGCCTGCCTGAATGTGCTGCGAGTCTACTGCCACGACCGCTTCGATAGATCTGATCATTCATTTATTTGCATGCATGCGGATGGAACGCATCAATCGATCGGCCCATCTGCAGGTTGCATGCAGACGATGGGGGTATATATGTACCCGATCAATCGGGTATCTGCCTTGCCTGCATGGAAAAAGCTGAAGAAAACGAGTGGTTGCTGGCTGCCTGGCTCTGGAAATAGGCGTCATGCCGGTTCAGACAATTCATACTTTTTCAGGAAGAAAAGAAGATCTTGTTGTCGGTATAGTGTGAGAACCGCGCGCAAACAGTTTGTCATGTGAGGAACAGTGCAGTTTAATAATCAGGCGGCAAAGCTAATAAGAAACGCACATTTCATTTTCCATGCATGTTTCCACTTTATTTATTTTTAGGCTCTGTTTGGTATAACTGTACTAGTTCTTTTAACTTTACCTCCATAAGCATAGAGCTGAAACTGTTTTGAAAAAAAAAAGTTTGGTAAGATAACTTCTCATGGTAGATAGGAGAGTGGGAGCTAAGAAAAGCTGCTATTTTGAGTCCATCTAGTGCCCACTCCATGTGAGACCGGGTTTTAATTTACGGAGCTTTACTTGAGGAGATGTTCCATTTTAATCTGTTTGGAAAAAAAAAATAACTCTAGGGAGAAGCTGCACCAAATGGACTAGATTTTAAGGCTTTGTTTAGGGAAGTTGTAGCTTTGCAAAAGCACCCCGTAGACAAACTACGTGAAAAAGCTCAAGAAGATGCTCTAAGGGAGTCTCTCTGCTTTTAATACAAAATACAGCTTTTGGAGCTTTTGTCTGTTTGAAGAAACAACTCTATTTGGTGGAGCTTGTAGCTTTTCGAGCTTCCTAGGAAAGCAAAAGCTACAGAAGCTTTTCCAAATAAGACCTAAGTGTCAATTTTTCTTTGTCAAAATTTAGTATAGGCACGTAGAAGGGAGCTCATGGACACACTCACCACCTATGAACGGAAAAACAAATGTTATAGTCTGTTGGTTGCGGAAATTTTGCCCCAAGGGCACATGCATTGGATCTGGCTTTGGGATGCGTGCGTGCCTTACAGTATAGCTGATATACAAGACGTATTTTTTTCCGAAAGATTTTTCAACGCACGGTATTTCCCTCCGACACCATTTGACCTCTGTACCGCCTCGCTCCTCTCTTCTACCCTTGCTCTCTCTCATCTCTCTCCTCGCCGCCGTTCTCTCTCCCTGCCGCCGCTCCTCTCTCTCACCGCGCGACGCTCCTGTCTCTCCCCTGCCTCTCTCTCTCTCTCTCTCTGCGACGCTCCTCCCTTTCTCTTTGAGCTGCCATTTCACGTGTATGAATTACTCACTGAAGCCTGAAATGGATCCTGAATTTGGCATGGTTTTGTACTATTAGTCTAAGTAAGGATTTGTTTGGTCGCACTTATATCTATTTTAAATCACGCGTGTTTGAGAGGTGTTGAGTAGGGGGGGGGGGCGCTGGGCAAAGGATCCAATGCGTAAAACGTAAAAGAAAATAGTCCAAAATTCTTGGGTGTGCAATGACCCTGGTACCCAATGAGTTTGTCAGAGCAGCAGATCTAGCGCAAAAGGCACCCCTGTCCTCGCTGTGCTTGCATCAACGCTAGCTGCGTCGTGATTGTGCCTCCATCAGGTATTCAGGTGGTGGGAATTTGGAAAACATGTGGTGACCTTGTCCTTTTCCCCTGCAAACACGGTGTCCCCGCTGGGACAGATGGAGTCGGAGGCAGCAGCCAAAAGATGATGAGGTAGCCTAGATACGGGCGAAGCCAACCGGGGCCGGGGCCAGGGCCAGGCCGGCCGGCAACGTACAAATATTCGCGACGGGGCCCGGTCCGCCTGCCGCGCGCTTCCTCACCAGGGGCATCAGGTATGAGCGAGAAGAGCACCAGCGCCTGCCACACTGCTTGCACGCAGCTCATGGTCTCTTCCCGCTAACGAGATTGGCTTGCTTAGTTAGAGCAACTCAAGAGACATTTTATATGCTTCCCGTATCAATAAGAACGGAGATTTTGAAGGAAAAAAAAGGCCTTCAACAACTTTTCTAATTAGATCTGCAAATATTGCTATCATCTATTTATAGCGAATCTACTACTTCTTTTTCACTATCAAATATAGAGTACGGGAGTGGCTCTCCAAATTCATGAACCATCAGATTTCAGAAGGCATCTTGGCAAGCCGTGCAACAGATGTACCGACCGTGGGACGGTAACCGCTGTCGAAGCTCATCGACCTCATGTCATGTCATGTGCACGTCTTCACTCTTCACCATCGCTTAGCTGCCTTTTGTATCATCAGAGGCCACCGCGGGCCATCTGTGTCCACCCCTGGTCTGGTGCTGAGTTGGGCTGCAGCTCTGTGGGCCGCCCTAAGCCCAAAATCTGCTTCCGTGTCTCCGGCCTCAAGGGCGTGGGCCCTGCGTGGCTGTCTGACTGGCCATATGGCTATGGGCTAGGAACGTCCACGATCGGATTCAGTGATTCTTTCCCTCTCATTTATTTACAGAATTTTATTCTCCTTTATTTATTCAGCCGATTTTGACCGCTTTTTTTTGTCAGGAGTGGAACCAAATTTGCCATGCTACGTGACGTCACGAGCGGATAAATTGGACTTACAACATTTTCAAATTATCCAAATACTATTTTTGGAAAATATGTAAGAGAGAATTATTCTCTTAGCCCTAAAAAAATTCAACTTTCTTTTTTTGTCCTTTTAATTTTGGACTTACTTATTTGGCCTTAAAGCTATTTTTAATTACTTATATGACCCTTCCATTAGTTTTGGGACTTAACAGTGTTAAGTCTTAAGAGTGAAATGTCAATTTTGCCCCGGAGTGACAAATGAATCAGTGTAGAGTTTAGTTTGTCTATGTTTAATTTTGAAGAATATTTCACACAGAAATCATCGGGTCCGAAGACCCCGCCGAGCGGCGCGCGGGAAGCGCTGGAGAGAACGCCCGCGCGAACGGAAGCAGCTAGGTATGGTAGTTTTTCTTTTTTTCTTATTCCTCTCATATATTTTCTTTTTCTTTTCTTTTCTTTTTCTTTTTATTTTCTCTTCTTTTCTATTTTTCTTTTTGTTCTTTTCGTGCTTCATTTTTATTTAGGTATTGTAGTATTTCTTTTTTTCCTTATTCTTCTCATTTCTTTTCTTTTCCTTTCCTTTCCTTTTTTTCTTTTCTTTTCTTTTCTTATTTTTTATTTTCATGCTTCATTTTTATTTATATTTCTTTTGGTTTTATGTGATTTATTGTTATTATTTTTTAATTTTTTAATTTGTATGTTTCTTTTATCTCTTTTTTTGTTTTCTATTCTTTACTTTCCTTTTCTTCTTATATTTATTTCCTTTCTTCATTTTTTTATTTTTCGTTTCATGTGATTTTTCATTCCTTATATTTATTTTTATATAATTTCTTTTTTGGTTTTATTATAATTAATTATTATGTTTATTTCATTTTTATGTTTTATTCTTTTTTATATTTCTTTTTTTCTTTCCTCTTTTGTCTTTATGTTTCTATAGATTTTTTTATCTTCTATTTTTCTAATTTACCTTACTTAATTATTTTTTTCATATATATTTTTACATTCCATTAGATGCTATTTTTATATAGTATAGATGTGATGCTCTATAATGTATTTTACGATATTCACGTGGTATATAATGTCATGTTTTATGATATTTTTTATGATGGTCATGTAGTATACATGTGATGTTCATATGTTCTGTGATGTTTTTTTATATTCACGTGGTATACATGTGATGTTCTATGATTTATTTTGTGATGTTCGTATAGTATTCATGTAATGTTCTATGATATTTTTTGTGATGTTCACATGATATAAATGTTATGTTCTATGGTGTTCACGTGGTATATATTTTGATGTTTTATAAAGTCGACATAATTTTTTTATGCTTTTCGATATGTTATTTTTGTAAGAGTGGAATATTTTTTCTTAGACTTAAATAGTATGTTTTTTTCTATTTTAGACGTAGCATGATGTTATTTTTTTCTTTCTATATTTTTTTTACTTTTTTTGTTTTCGTGTTATTTTTCATTATTCTTTTCATTCTTATATTTTCATTTATTTTATTTTTTTTATTTTTACTATAATTACTTATTTTATATTTTTTGGTGTAATTGTAATGTTCACGTAATATACATGTGATGTTCTGTGTCATATTTTATGATGTTTACATAGTATATATGTGATGTTCTGTAATGTATTTTATGATGTTGTATGATGTATTTTGTGACGTTCACATAGTATACATGTGATGTTCACATAGTATATATGTAATGTTTTAGATGTATTTTCTGATGTTCACATGGTATACATGTGTGTTCTATGTTGTATTTTTTGTGATGTTCTAATGGCATACTGCGATGTTGTACAATATATTTTTAGATGTGCATATAATATAATTTTAATTTTCTATGATTATTTTTTAGTCTTCATATAATACTTATGAAAGATGGTGTGTGATATATTTTTCTAATTTGATATGGTTCAATAATGAAAATATTTCATATTTATCACAAATATTAATATGGTGTAGTGGTAGGGGTGGGAAAAAATTATTATCGGCGAGGGAGGTGGGAAAAATTATCAGAAAAATTACTATCGGAAAGTTGCGAGCGTGCGGGGTTACGATGGGCGGGAAAATCATCGGCGTCGGATGGCGGGAAAACCATCGGCGTCGGGTTGTGGTCCGAGTATCGGACCCTAACACCCCCCTATTTCACATGGTTTAAGCACATGCAATTATGAAAAATATTTTATGCAATTATGACAACCTTGAACCATGCAAAATATTCCCCAAAATTAAACAACGACAAACTGAACTATGCAGTGATCCATTTTCGCCTAGGGGCAAAATCGTTATTTCACCTTTGAGTTAACACCATTAAGTTCCAAAACTAATGAAAGGACCATGTAAGTAACTCAAGACAGTTTTCAGGTTAAATAGGTAAGTTCAAAAATAAAAAGATCAAGAAAGTAAACCGAACCGGGTGAACCCATTGCACCCACGACTTTTCCAGCGACTGAGATCGACCGCTTGTTCGAAAATGCGTGAATGACAGTCAAACTGGAATTTGGCTACCCCGCTCTTCAACAAACACACACTAGTGACACACTATCCTAGGGCCGTCCACGTGTTGTCAACCGGGAGCAGGCTTGCAATGCTTGTGGTTTGAACTCTGAAGCCGGTGCGCACGGGATTCTTTTTTCCTTTCAGAAAAAAGGAGTCGTGCATGGGAACAAACAAAAAGAAAAGAACACAGAAAACACTAGCAGCATGCATCACGCGCATTTGTCAGAGAGCCACCACTTAGTTTGGTCGACTCCGTGGTTGATGGCACATGCAATGCACGTGCTCCTCGTCCTGACGGACGAACAAGCTGCAACCCGTGGCCGTACCCGTTGTGGCTCACGAATCGAAGCGACCTTCGGTTGTTTGTTTGGTCGTAAATGATTATAAATTTTTAGTCAGAATAGTATTTTTCTCTCACATTAAACCAGGTGCATTTTATAGCAGCTGTGGTGGCCGGTGCCGCGCCTGGCCGCCGGGTGAGAAGTCTAGGGTGTGTTTGGTTGTCCGCATAAGGACAAACCAGGCTCCTAGGATGCAGCATGCTCATATTTGGTTCCCTGGCCACCCTCCCGAGTCATGCTCCGCTCGTGTAAAAGCCCCCTCCTGACCTGGCTCGCGAGGAACGCCCAAATCAACCGTTTTTCTTCAGCCTGGCTCGCTCTGTGCTCCCACGAGCTCGCGCACCTGGTGATTCCATGCGCGGGGAGATGGCGCGAAGATCCTAGGGTTACCTCCCCCGTTCCCGCCATTCACCGCCTCTATATCTTCCCTCCCGCCGCCTCCCTCTCTTCTTCTTTTTGTCGCTCCCCGTGCACGCACCACTGTAAGCTCCACCTCCTCTTCCTCCTCCCCGGTGTTCTTGATGGATTCGTGGCCTCCTAATGCCTACCTCTCTCTCGATTTGTTGCGGTGTGTCGTGGATTTGCGCCCTCTCTCAAGCAAGTGAGTTTTTCCCTTCTCTTTCTCCATTTTTTCTGTACGATTTGAAACCCTAGGTCACCATTGTTTGTTGATCTCGTTGCAGGCACACCAGATCTGATTTCTTGGCTGTTATTGCGGTATGGATCCTTATTTTTAGGTCTCATTTTTTTCTTGTTTTTTTCAAGTAAAAATCCTATTTTGTGTATGCTAATCCTCTTTTCTTTGCTTGTGTGCTTGCAGATCTGAGCTCCCTCACCTGCTGGGTTGGGCTTTTGCTGGTGCTGTTGCTTGTTGACGTGGGTATTTTGTATATCTAGTCCTCCTCTCGCCTCCCCCTAATCTGTACCGTGCGATAGTGAGTCCTGCGTTCTTGGATTCGGATGCATGTCCTACTTTGTGAGATTATGAGCAAGTATATGAAGTTGTCATTTTGTCTGAGCTATTGTCCAAGTCTGTGATGATTCTTTTTGTCCTGAGCTATTGCCTTAGTCTATGATGATGTCTTTTTCTGAGCTATTGCCCTAGTCTGTGATGATAAAAGTCTTATTTTTAGCATGTTCTAGTATATGATGAATTCTTTTTCTAAGCTTTTGTCCAAGTCCATGATGATGACATTGTCATTCTGAGCATTTGTCCTTAAATTTCATTCATTTTTTCTAGATGGACTTGAAAGAGAAAAGACACATTCTTTTTGCTCGTGCTGCTGCTCTTATCATTGCTATGTATGCCCTGCTGTTTGCTAGACTTAGAATGCTTCAGAGTCAGCGGCCTCAGATCAGTTATGGTCCAATGAGCATTAGGGATGAGGAGCGCCAAAGGAACTTGAACTTAATTTACAACTACAATGATATAGAGTGTGTGAACATGCTTAGAATGAGAAGGGCACCCTTTTTCCTGTGATTCTTTACTTGATCTGAGACTTTGGACAATAGCAATGATGTTTTTTTCTGTGATACTACACTTGATTTGAGACTTTAGGCATGTGCAATGATGATAAATTTTCTGTGATACTACACTTATGCTGAGGCTTTGGGCATGTGCAATTATGATAAATTTTCTGTGATACTACACTTATGCTGAGGCTTTGGGCATGTGCAATGATGTTTTTTTCTTGACATAATACACCTGTGCTGAGGCTCTGGGCATGTGCAATGATGAATTAGGCTATGGCTGAGGAGATGGTGCCTACTGATGAGCTTGTGTTCCCTGGACTGGATGGTGGTCTTTTGGCTGGTGACAATGTGGTTGCTGGGGATGATGTGACTGGTTTCATACCAGCATCACAGGTTTTTGCTCAGCAGAGGACTGTGTAGTGGGTGGTGGCCTGTCCCTGTGCAGTGGTGGCCTCTTTTGTGCATACCTAACTACAGCTGGTGGATGTGTAGTGGGTTGACCTTCTCTTTTGTGCAGTTGATCTAATCCTGCATAGCTTACTTACTAACACTAACATATAGTTAGTGTCTTAGATAACTTTGCACCTACAACCTAGATCAACCCAGTGGTGGCAATCTAACTATGAGTCCATTGTCAATGATGTGAACCTTGTGGTTCTGAACTTGATATGGGCACCAACCTGTGCCTGTGATTTGCACAATTTTATTCTGAGCACTTGCCTTATTGCCTGTGATGTTTGTTTTCTTATATCTGAGCACATGTCCATTGCATGTGATGCTTTATGACTGAACTGAGCACTTGTCCATTGCCTGTGATGTTTTTGGATTGATCTGAGCACATGTTCATTGCCTGTGATGTTTTTTGATTATCTGAGCACATGCCCATTGTCTGTGATGTTATTTTGATTAATCTGAGCACATATCCATTGCCTGTGATGTTTTTTTTGATTGATCTGAGAACATGTTCAGCTATGGCTTGGTATGTTGTTCATGTTGGGAAGGAGCCTGGGGTCTACTCCAGCTGGGCCGAAGCACATGCTCAAGTAGATGGTTTCAAGAGGAACTGCTACAAAAAATACAAAACAAGAAATGAAGCTTTACTAGCTTTCTATGGTGATCAACCTGAAAATTCACCTCTCCTCCAACCTGTCAATGCACCTCTACTAGAAAATGATGGAAATTGCAACTTTCGCTTGTGCCACAGTTCATTTATACTTGTAATAGCAGTAGTTATTGCCTTGCTAGTAGGTTTTTTCATTTGGAAATTGATATAATATCGGATGTCAACTAGTGGGTGGTAATGTTACCAGTACATACAAGAGGTGACTAGAACTTGTTATATGCAGCCAACCAAACAATCATCCATGCATGGGCTTTTTAAATCTGCAACCACATACATGCAACCAAACACTGTCTCAGCCCAACCTGATTCTACAGATGCATGCAACCAAACAATCCTTGTTGCATGCATCTGGCCTGGGCAAATGCAGCCTGGCTGCCTGGAGCTGGCCTGGCTGGGCTGAGAAGGGTACCAAACACGCCCCTAGTGTTTGTCCTCTGCACTCGCAATCTGTTTTTCACAGCTTCATTATTCATGGCTTGACATGAACCCAATCCAGGAGAGGAGAAGATGCCTCCAGCGCCGCCGCCGCCGGCGCCGGCCACCGCTCGTCCGGGACCTCCGTAGGTCTACCTCAAGAGCCACGGAGCGTGAGGAGAAGGAACGTGTACGACCTGCACCACGCCATTCTCGGCCTTCTGTTCTCCGTGCTTATAACCGCCGTTCTGACCGACGCCATCAAGGACGGCGACGGCCGGCCGCGCCCCAACTTCTTCTGGCGCTGCTTTCCCGACGGTCTGCCGGTTCACCTGTCTGTTCGATTACTGATCAGGTCCTAGAGCTGCAGCTGCTTCATTCAGATCTAGCAAAGCCGGCTCAGTATCATGTAAACCTAAACGTGATGAGTTCTCTTCTGCAACCAGGAGTACGACAACGTGACTCGAGCTGCCATCTGCCACGGCGACCCGGCGGTGGTCAAAGAAGGGTACAAGAGCTTCCCAAGCGGCCACACCTCATGTAACTTAGCTACTCCACAGTTCTGTATGGAAGCCATTTCATTTCATCTGCTTGCATGCCTGGGCCGCCACTGAGCACTGGACTCCAAACGTACTCGCAGGGTCGTTCGCCGGGCTGGGCTTCCTGTCCTGGTACCTTGCCGGCAAGATCAAGGCGTTCGACCGGCGAGGGCACGTCGCCAAGCTCTGCATCGTCGCCCTGCCGCTGCTCCTCGCCGCGATGGTCGCCGTGTCGTGGGTCGACGACTACTGGCACCACTGGCAGGACGTGTTCACCGCCGGAGTTCTCGGTACGTCGAGTCGCATCATCCCGGTCTGGGGCTGTCGTTTCTTTGTGTCGGCAGCTCTTCTGTCTGTCTCATCATCACACTGTCGCTGGTAGTAACGACTCTGCATCTGCAGGATTGGTGGTTGCTTCCTTCTGCTATCTGCAGTTCTTCCCACCACCATCTGGTGAACAAGGTATCTGAAATTACCACAGTACAACACCGTCCCTCTTCTGTTCCTGATCACTAGTAGTACAATGTTAGATTGATCCTGCATCTATCATCCTTTTTTGAGCGGATACATTACAGGATCGTTGGTAATAAGTTGTACTACTTGACAAATTTCAGGATTTTGGCCTCATTCCTACTTCGAGCACATCCTCAGCCTGGATGGTGACATCCAAGTACAGTCAACAGCTGACGACTCGAGTCCTCAACACCCGTCACTTCACTTGTCGCCAGGTCGTGTTGGAGTGGAGATGAGGATCACTAGCCAAGCACCGGCTTCCATGGAGTCAGGATCGAGGTCACAGACCTCATCTCAGTGAATGAAAGCTGAGGTTTTCTTCTCCTTCTTCTCAATAAGACTGTATGCTAATTTTCAAGGCATTACTACATCAGAAAATTTACAAAACTCGATTATGATTATGACCCTGTTCGCTTTGTTGAAAAGCCATGGCTGAAACTATTGTTCGCTGATTTGTTATGAGAGCGAAACACTGTTCGTCCGCGTTCCTCGCCAGCCCGAGCTTGATGGACTGATGATGATGATGAACCAGAAAAAAAAACAAGAATCATAATCCAGTTCAGCAGACCG
Organism: Miscanthus lutarioriparius; assembly: GCA_904845875.1. Classification (NCBI taxonomy): domain Eukaryota; kingdom Viridiplantae; phylum Streptophyta; class Magnoliopsida; order Poales; family Poaceae; genus Miscanthus; species Miscanthus lutarioriparius. The sequence continues at coordinate 20,938,185 of CAJGYO010000019.1, forward strand.
GAGAGTCCAGTTCAGCAGACCGAAGAGTCCACCATTCGTCCAGGTAACTACTTCACTGAGCATGATTTTAGCGTAGATGCACTCACCATCAGATTCAGACGATGAGATTTTAGCGTAGATGCACTCATCAGGCGAGTTCGACCTCAACAGCACCGTCATGACTTCGATGTCTGCTTCGTCATCATCACCACATCCTTCGGATGCGTAGTCACCTTGATTCCCTGCCGACAAAGGGACGTACAAGATATTAGTGATAGTTCGACTGTCGAAGGGAGGGATGCAGTAGAAGGTGAGGGAACAGAGGCATCGAAATTTGGATTTAGAACGATTCTTGATGTAATAATTAAAGTCTTGCTTATGACACAATGTCTATTTTATGATTTTGTAATAAGTTGTACATATTGAACCATTTTTATCACTATGTTGCCATGTAGACATCGAAATTTAGATCTAAAACAATTCTTGATGTAATAATTGAAGTTTTGCTTAAGACATAATGTCTATTTTACGGTTTTGTAATAAGTTATACATGCTGAACCATTTTTATCACTACGTTGCCGCTGTAAATTAAACCTAACATCTGTGACATGAGCCTGGGCGGCGCGAGGAGGACGCCGGCGACGTGGACCTCCATGTACCCTTGCACGGGCCCCGGAACACCAGCGGGTGCAGCAGGTAGTCGCCCCTGGGGACGACGACCGCGGCTCTCCCCGGCGTCGCGCACGCCTTCGTCCACGCCCGCAGGAAGGCCTCGGAATCGTCCGTGCGCCCGTCGGCGACCGCGCCGAAATCTGAGACGTTGAAGACGCGGCCGGCAGCGGCGACCCCCGCGAACCACGACGTCGCCGTGGCCAGGAGAAGCAGAGCGGCGGCTAAGCACAGTGGCATGGCTGTGGGGGTGCGCCGTCAGCTCGATCTGGAAGAACTGGTGGAATTAAATCTAGCGAACACACGCAGCGTGCATGCACGGAATTGGCATCACGCATTGCTCCGATCATGTTTTTACGGCCTGTCGTTCTTGGGACCGCGCCATTGTATATTGCTTGCTTGTTATAAGGCCGGGAAGCTGCTCTTGCCGTGAGCACCAACATTTAGGGCTTGTTCGGTTCGGCCGGTTTAGCCTGGAATGCAGCCCAATCCGGGCGGATTGGAACGGCCGGGAATGGCGTCAAGCATGACTTGGATTCGCTGTTCGGTTAGATCTAGTCCGGAATGGAAACAGGCCCGATTCGGTTTTCCCCCCTCTGCTCATGGCCCGGATTCATTCCTCACCTCGTCCCCTCCGGAACGGAGCCTGGCCACTCGCTCGGACTCTGGCCGGATTGAGTGACACGGGTGGAATCACTCAAACAGGGCCTGGAAGTAATCCTGGCCAGGATCCAATCTGACTAAAACGAACGAGACCTTACCAGTTTCATGGCTGGAATTGTCTCGCGTCACAACCAAGTCTGATAACGGTTGGTCCTGTGTCTGTATGAACCAATCCAACTATCCGAGGTTTGTTGTGTACTGGGCCCTCCTCGAGGTCATGGATACATCTAGTCGCTTGTTATATTTATTAGTTATAATATAATATTTTTCTTTTACACCAAAATAGAATTAGCTGATTTATAAGTCACAGCGAACATGAGGAATGTATCACCTGTGAATGTACAGATTAATATCAAAAGGACGACGATAAGCCGCGCGCGACGGGAGAGGGCGCGACCCCACCCGACATCGATGCACGTGTCTGGTCCCCCACCTCCTGCTGCTTGTGGCTTCTCCGCTTCGGTCCCCACTCCCTTCCCCCCGATCCTGCATGTGTCCCCATCAAATGCATGCACTGACGCAAGTTGACGCAAGCTCACAAAAAAAAAAAGCAAAATATATTTTTTCTAAAATTGCTATAATTTTTTAATGGTATATCCGTTTTCAATTCCATTCATACGTGTGTATTCTATGTGACGAGACGAACAAAATTAGATCCTACTTACCTATGTTTGGAAGAATTTAATTTCAGTGGTAATTTATGTGTAAAAATGTGCTAGGAGATTTAGGAAAAAAGTTGCTATAATTTAATATACTAAACTTGCTACTCCAAAAATATACTGGAGTTTTTACGTGGTATGCACAAGCTCATGGGGCAAAAAATTCAAAAGTTACTACTATGTAAAACTAAAGTTGCTGCTCCAAAAATATACTTAAGGTATTACACAGTATGCACAAGCTGAGGGGCAAAAAATATCAAAAGGAGTTACTGTAATGTAATACTATAGTTGTACAACTTGGGGGCAAATTATTGCAACAAACCTAAAAATAGAAGCTGTTGCACAAGCTGAGGGACAAATTATTGCAACAAACCTGAAAATAGAAGTTGTTGCACAAGGTGGGGGCAAATTCTTTTGTGGCAACTTATCTGTGCATGACTACTCTTTTGTGACAACTTATATATTGTAGGTGAGGCAGCTAATATGCAGAATTTAGAAAGGCTTTCGAACCTAAAAGTATGATTGAAAACTGATTTTTTTTTAAAAAAAACAAGACTCTAAAAAAACACTAAAAAAAGAATGAAAACCTGAAAATATGCAACTTATACATTGTAGGAGAGACAACTAATATGTAGGATTTAGAAAGACATTCGAACATAAAAGGGTGACTGAAAACTGAAATTAAAAGAATTTAGAAAAAACAAGATTGAAAACCGAAACAAAAAATTTGAAAAAAAATGAAAATCTGAAAATAGAAACTGAAAATGACAAGTAGAAACTGAAAAGGTGACTGAAAAAATAAAACACAAAACTCACCTGATACTAAAAGGATAAATGAAACAAAAAAATAATACTAAAACAAAAACTGAAAAAATAAAACTCATATTCAGTAAACTGAAAGCGTGACTGAAAAATATGCTTTTGTATAAATATAAATATAAAGTCTATAAGTGGTATGAAAAAAAAACAGAATTGATGCATATGTCGCTAGTCGCTCCTTGGCTCATGGCCTCTCGTTAGCAGACAGCAGTGCACTGATACGCTGCCTCCACTTTTTTTTTTTTTACTTTGCCTCCACTTCTTAGTAGTTGGGCCAATCTCAGCAGTACAGGCTGCCCCGCTCCCCCGCCCCGGGGGCCGGGCCTCTCGTGCGCAGGTCGCGCGCTAGTCACGTAGCGCGACCGGAAACGCTTTAAACTTTGCGATATCAAAAACAATACTCATTGTTGATAACAGAAAAATGTGTTTACAAGAGTTATTTATATAGTTTCGGTCATAGGCCTTACATATCAAAACATCGGAGTTCTATTACAACGATCCTACGTTTTTTTTATATTTCGTTCATATAAACAAACTTGAGTTGGGAGGAAACCCGTTGAATTTAATCTTGGCTTGACCCATATTTTTATTAAATTAAATCAAATAAATCATAAATGTATTAATTAAATGCTAAAGTGCAATATAGGCCATGTTCGCTTGTCTTATGAGCCGTACTATTTCAGTGAACGAACAATATTTTTCTCTCAAAACAAATCAGTGAACAGTGCTTTCAGCCATGGCTTTTCAGGAAAGCGAACAGGGCCATAGTTTTAGTCCTGTATGGGATTTTGACTACAAGTTGACTCAACTTAAATACGTGGATCATGTGTGTTCCTAATGAGAAGTTGAGAGAGGCTAAGGTCGTGCCACACACGTGCCACCGAGGAGTGACGTGGCTGGGCCGCGCCATGATGTGGGATGTGCCAAGGTTTTGCCACTTGGGTCAATTGATGGAGGCATTACCAATGTTGATTCCGTTGTCGGATTCACAGAGTAGTTGTGCGAGAGTTTGTGTACATTGCTCACAATTACTTCTCCGTTCTCGCTAACATCTTGTCCATTACTCACAATTACTTCTCCGAGTAATTCCACCCATCCAGGTTCATCCTTCCGATGCTTCGGCTTCTACCTCCGCTCGCGTATAAAATCAGAACCTCGCCAGAGCCTCACGCGTACAAAACACAAACTCCACACTCTCTCCTCTCTTCTCTGTCGAGTCACTCTAAGCTCTCCTCGTTCCAATCTCTTGAGTGCACAGAAGGTTGGAAGAGCAGGCCTCTAAAAAACATGCCTGCCTCTGCGACACTTGCTCAGGTGTGTGCGGACGATCAGGTTTTTGGGGAACATCTACACGTGATTGCTTGCTGTGGATTTATGATGTCTTCTTCCTAGCGGACACCTATTTCTGACAATCTGTGATGTCTCTTCTTGGTGGACATTTGCTGGACTGCACTGCGAACATCTAGGGCCGTCATAAGAAGATCCAAGGCCATGTACTAAACTAAAAAATGAGGCCTACTGGCCTAGAAGAAAATAGAACTACAATAACATGTACAATACAATGTATTACAATGCAATAAGATATGCATTTTCATTGTTGTCACCAATGGAATGCTCCTACAAATCATTCTTAAGCCTGATTTCCACAAGGCGTTTGACTCTATCCAATATAATGGGATTGTTGTTGGCGGTCTTTACCGATAAAATCCGACCGCCAACTAAGGTACAAAAAGAGGAGAAATTGACAATCTTAAACACATATGCATTTACTATTAACCAAGTTCCACATTCATTTGGAGAACATTATTTTTTGTAGGTCACAAACACAAATACATGGAGAAGTTTATCGAAACGCGCTTTCCAACACCGATTTGCGCAAAGGAATAACAAAGACAACCATCAACTCAACTCAACTCAACCGGGACAAAGCACCACCGAGGAATGATCCAGGTCCAGCCAACAGCCTACCACGCGAAGGCGGTAACAAGGTCACTCGGTCAGGGGGGCGGCTGACCCCTAGGGGCGAGCGACCCCCTGCCGGAGCTCCTCAGCCACCCCTTTCTCAGGCGGTGGCATGCCTCCATGCTGAGGCGGTGCGAGCCGGTCCTTGCACCAGGAATAGCCTCCAACACCGCCTAGCTCCTTGAATAAATAGAGGGGTACCCCTCCCTCTACAACACACACCAACTTGAGTATCACCTCACACACCTCACTCTCTAGTTGTAGCTTTTACTTTTTAGTAGTTGTATTAGAGCAAGGCAAAGCTACCTTGGAGAGCTTGGCTCCTTGGAAGAAGAGACCTTTGGGTATGAATAGAGATATGAGTTCTTCCAAAGTCATACTCTCATCTTACATTTATAGTCATACTTATGAACTAGAGTATATTTGTTATGTTATACAATTGATATATGAACTAGTCTATATTTTGTATGCCATGAAAGTAGCATACTTAACTTTACGCTTAACCACTCATATAACTTATATAATTGGGTTTAGAGCTAAGTTATCGTGCCGTCAGGTGTGCCCAAGTCCTTTACCTATCGATCCATAGGGTCGGAACCCGAGGGGATTTGGGTAGTTTCTGTATATGCAAGTGTGGTGCTTGGGTATGGAGAGATACGTGAATGCATTGTCCCTTTCCACGATTGAGGGATAGGCGGTAGGTGGTGACAGCCTTATCCGTCCCTTGTAATCCTCCACGTTCGACTGGGGTGTAGGAGTCTAAATTATCACATGAGGTTGCTGGCAGACCAGTACTCGGTGGCCTCCCGACCTTCTTCACACTTAGCCCTAAAACTAATTATGTAATTTGTATGATTATTAACTAATATTTATATGACTATACTAGATCAATGCCTGCTCGACTTAGGATTATTCTTTTATTCTTTCTCTTTCTTTTATCCTTTGAGAAATGTCAAGTGTGTGTCCACTATCTTAAAATCACCGTTCTTACCCCTGCTATAAACATTGGTGTACTTGCAAGCAATACTATTCAAGTTCATATCCATGCTAGACTCTTAATCAAGTGCCTTCCTTTAGGAAAATATAAATAACGATACCCTGAATACTTTCGGGTAAAATGCTACAATGATAGCTCCGTGCGCTTACGCATAAATATCTAAAATTATTGAGGAACTATCAAGGTTATTACCTAGTGGCATTGCTAATTTCCAGTGATGTTGCTAAGTAATACCAACGAGCACTTATGGTGCCGTTGCTGGGAATACAAACCTAGTGGCTACGCTAAGAAGTGCCAAAACGCATTTCTGGCGTCGTTGCCGGGGAAGGCATATTGATTAAAGAATCTAGTAGGACATGTTCATGATAATATGCATGTAAGGTAGTGTCGGGTTCATAAACTTGGGGTCCCCAAGGGACCCGCTTCCCTATAAAACTCGGCCCAGCAGGCGGCGCAATGACAGCATACGCCTGGGCCGGCCCAGATACACAATAACAGGCCAAGACCACTATCCGGTCCCCGACTGGCACCTCTGACCTCTAGGGTTAGGCCCCATACTCGCCTGACCTCTGGGGGCGGGCCCCGCACTCACCTGACCTCTGGGGGCAGGCCCCGTACTCTCCTGACCTCTGGGTCGCTGGCTCCGCCTCACCCGACCTCTGGGTCATGAGCTCTGCCTCGCCCGACCCCTTTCTCCGACCAAGGATATGCCGGACCTCTGCTCGCTACTCTTTCCTGACCAACACGGTTGGGGACGACTGGGACCGATCGACGGGGGACACCCGCTTGGTGTGGGCCTAGGGAGCAGGCGGAGCAGATAAGGTAAGGCGCTCAAGTCAACCGCAATACCGAGGACCGTACCCTGCCATACCCTGCGCACCTGCAAGATGGTGCCTCCAGGTCATGACAGACGGACACTATACAACCTTCTAGACACGTCAGACCACAAACAGTATTGTGGGCGCCGACATTTGCCATACCAGGTGAACACGGTAGAGTCTGCCAGACGCGTCTGGGCATAAACAGTATTGTGGGCGCTGGTAGCCATCCCGTACCCAATGGCGTGAGCAACAAGACTAGGCAGCACATGTATGCATTTTCTCTCTTTCTCTCTGACTTGTAAGGCCATCCCTTTCAACTATAAAAGGGGATGCGCTCTCTCCTAAAAAATGACGCTGGCTTCTTCTCTCTAGAAGACTCTCTTTATGACTCAAGAACGCAATAGCTCAACAAGCTTTAGAGAGACACAGAGCATATGCTCCAATACTTAGCATACATTAGAGCCCCCGTCACTCTCGGCCACTCGGTTCAGAGTCCGACTGGACCTCTAACACCCCCTTCTCATTCCTATTCGTTTGTAACCCCACAGTAAACTTCTAGCACCTAGGCTCAGGAATAAAGTCATCGACCAACTGAAACTGGATGTAGGGCACGTTGCCTGAACCAGTATAAATCTTGTGTCATTGAGTGCTAGGCCACATCCGATCGCAATGCACGGGAAAACTACAAATATTTACTTGTTGGTCACTTTTCGCACCGATAGTTGGCACCGTCCGTGGGGAGGACGGCGTGCGTTCACGCTTTTGGTCATCGGATGGCCCATCTTTCCACCATCTTTGGCATGGCGGGCTCAAGCGATACGATTCGTTTCGGCTCGTTGGAGTTTCCCACACTCCCACCTATTGGGATGTGGGTTCCTCCTGTCTTCGAGCCGCTCTAGGCCTTCCTCTTCAAAAGTTTGGACTTCATCACTGACCAGCTCGGTGTACTCCGCCTCTACGAGGAGGCACTTGTCTCGACACCCACTGGAGGAGGAGCGCCCTCCACCGGCCCCGAGCCACTCGACGACCTCAACACTGAGACACCCGCCCTTTGCCTCGAGCCCATGCTGGGCTCAAACTCCACGGTGAGTGATGTACATATTGTTCTTTACACACTATTTAACATATTTTGCCGACTCTTCGGAGGGACCCCATTGTCCTCTCCATGACCACCGTACGACCAGTTCCCCTATGGCTTCGTGTCCCCCATGGACGCGTGCGCGTGGGGGCTCTGAAGGATGCTGATGCCATCCCCTCTCGCATCCGAGTTCGTGGGGATGGCGGGCTATGCTCCCGCCTCCTTCCACGACCTCGTCGATGACTAGGTCGAAAGCGATGGCTCTAGCATCGGCGACGCCATGGCATCTGGCAACCCTATGTCCTAGGAGAGCGCTATGGAGGATGCCCCGGGATAGCCACCGGTGGTAGTGGAGTCTTTGCAGACTCACACCCCTCTGGACCCCCATGCGAAGGCCCTGGCGTGTGCGCAGGAGCACAGCGAGGAGTTACAACAAAGGCGGTAGAGCCAGCTGCCACCTACACTGGCATGCTCAGCGCAGCACGCTGTGCCACATGCGCGTAACTTGGCAAGCGATGCTCGGGATCGCGCCCGTCAGGTCCAGCGTAACATCCTGGACGGAGGGAACGACCCCCTCAGTTTACTCGGGCTAGCCAGAACATCGCTGCTACGACGATGCTTCTATGTGGCCTCCCTGAGCCTGCTGTCCCGTAGGAACAGGCAATCCACCAAAACCTCCAGGTGCTCGTGGAGACCGCCACCGTATCACAGGTGGAGAGCTCCGCATCGCGACACCATCTCGTGGCCTCTTGCCCAACCGGGGGTACAGGGGCTACACCAGTCGAATCGCTCTGTCCACTCACGACTGCAGTTGTCGGGCATGGGGCAAGAAGCCATGGCTGCACCGTAGCCCAACCCAGCGCCCGCTCTACACCGACCACCTATGCGCGAATGGCTCGGGCCAAACCGTGATGCTCGTAGCGTCATCAACAATCAACACCACGTCCGACACGATGATGACGTCCATTGAGTGGCGGCGAGAGCAGGCGGCGCGGGCCCTGTCCTAACCATTGGGGAGTGCGAGGACACGCACCCCTGGCATGGTGGCCGACTGAATGTTCGGAGCCCTAGCCCCAACGGCCCGAGGCCACGGGCCTTCGGTCGCCACATCCAAAAGCGCCATTCCCACAATGCTTTCGACCACCCACCAACATGCCATGTACACCGGGGAGACGAACCCCGGTATATGGCTCGAAGACTTTTGGCTCGCCTGCCGAGCTAGAGGAGTGGATGATGACTACTTCATCATCCAGTACCTCCCCATCTGCGTGGGGGAGCATGCTCGAGCATGGCTCGAATTCCTTCCGCCCGACAGCATCCGCAACTGGGCAGAGCTCAAGAGGGTCTTCGTCGGAAATTTCCAGGGGACCTATGTCCGTCCTAGGAATTCCTAGGACCTCAAGAGCCGCCAGTAGGAACCCAATGAGTCCCTGTGGGATTACATCCGTTGGTTCTCAAAGCAGTGCAACTCCCTTCTTGATGCCGTCGACACGAACGTCGTTAGCGCGTTCCTCTCTGGGACAACCTGCAAGTCCCTGAACCACAAGCTCGGTTGTGTGAAGCCCCATACCACCCGCGACCTACTTGACATTGCCATAAACCACGTGCACCAACCACGCCTATCCCATCAAACACCTCTACAAGGACTGTGAGCTCCTCAAGCGCTTCCTGCGGCAAGCCGACAAGCCAAAGTAAGGGAAAGGCAAGAAGGACATGGCCAAGAAGGGAGGCGCGGTGGGCAAGGATGAAGATGGCTTCCCCAACCCCAAGGAATGCCTCATGATCTTTGGGGATCCAACATCATCCACTCCAAGCGTCAACACAAGGTACGCTATAGAGAGGCATGCACCGCTGAGTCGGCCATCCCCTCTTTCCTTAGCTGGTCAGACTCCCCGATCACTTTTGATCAGAGAGACCATCCTTCCCACATCACTCGACTGGGTCGCTACCCGCTCGTCATCGACCCCATCATCCGCAAGAAGCGCCTCACCAAGGTGCTAATGGATGGAGACAGCGGCCTCAACATTCTCTATGTCGACACCCTCGATGCCAGCGTCATCACCATGTGTAGCACCTTTTCGCATGCCTACATGTGCGATCGTGAGCATTACGAGCTCGCCACTACCGTCATCAACTCCACCGAGCTCCCGGAGCTCGGGAATTCGGCGACTCCAGTAGTCCCCGACTGCAACGAGCCGACCTCCTCAAGTTCCTTCCATCTGACCAAGGAAACCAAGGCGCTGGAGATCGACCCCGCTGACCCGACCAAGATGGTTTAGGTTGGGACCAAGCTCCCGGCCAAATAGGAAAGCGAGCTCGCTAACTTCCTACGCGCAAATCATGATGTCTTCATGTGGAAGCCTTCCGACATGCTGGGCATACCAAGGGAGGTCGCCGAGCACACACTATGCGTCATCCTGGGCTTAAAGCCCACCAAACAACGCCTGCGTTTCTTTGACGATGAGAGGCGCAGGGCCATAGGTGAGGAGATCGCCAAACTTCTTGCAGCCAGATTCGTCAGAGAGGTATACCACTCCTACTGGCTAGCTAATCCTGTTCTTATGAAAAAGAACAATGGGAAATGGAGAATGTGTGTTGATTATACTGGCCTCAACAAGGCATGTCCAAAGGACCATTTTCCTTTTCCACGCATATTCCAGATAGTCGACTCCACCTCAGGATGTGAAATCTTTTCTTTTTTGGATGCCTATTCAGGCTACCACCAGATCGCGTTGAAAGAGTCCGATCAGGTCACGACTTCTTTCACCACCCCATATGGTTCATACTGTTATGTAGCCATGCCTTTTGGTCTGAAGAACGCTGGCGCCACCTATCAACGGTGCATGCAGCGGTGCTTCGCTGACCAAATCGACCTGCCCGACCAACCTAACCAAGTCCGGCGGCCAAAACCAACAATCGTTGTCTATGTTGATGACATAGTGGTGAAAATGGCTCAAGCTAGCGACTTGATCGTAAACTTGGCCGCCACATTCGCGAACCTCCGAAGGTTCAGTGTTAAATTGAATCCCGAAAAATGTATTTTTGGGGTTTTGAAGGGAAACTGCTCGGATACATCGTGTCCGAGGGTGGCATCGAAGCCAACCCCAAAAAAATCATGGCCATCTCCAACATGGGCCCTATACGCAACGTCAAGGGCGTACAGAGGCTCACCGGTAGTCTGGCCGCCCTGAGCCGATTCATCTCCCAACTAGGTGAACGAGGGATGCCTCTCTACAAACTTCTCAAGAAGACAGACGCATTCATATAGACAGAGGAGGCACAATAGGCTTTGGAAAGCCTCAAAGCATCATTGACGTCGGCCCCAATCCTCGTCGCTCCTGAACAGGGAGAATCCCTCCTCCTCTATATTGTGGCATGCAACCACATTGTGAATGCCGCTCTCATCGTCGAGAGGGAGGAGCCAGGACACCCCCTGAAGGTCCAACGACCAGTGTACTTTGTCGGTGAGGTACTTGTGGTAGAACCGCCCAAAATAACACAACTTCAGAGGCGCTCATCTTCCACCAGACACTAAGCACCCCGAAAGCAAGCTACATCGGATGGATTCTGTCGAGCACACCCCAATGGAGAACTCAAATAATTCACGTTTTCCTCTAGGATCCAATAATGAGAATGAGTCCATTTCATACAACTAGAGTTCTTAGAAATACCTTAGTACAGTATCAAGTTCAGAGTGCAGAATTTAAATAGTAGAATTACAATAAACATCTAACGGTAGAATACAAGGATCCATCTGTGCCCACCAGAAGAATCATCCACACAACAGCTACTCTTCAAGCTGCACCTACAACAGGGGTAATAAACCCTGAGTACACAATGTACTCGCAAGTCTTACCCAACTAGTGGGAATAACTTTCTGACTCCAAAGGATATGATAAGCTTTTTGGGTTGCTGGGTTTCCTTTTTGTGGAAAGCAAGACTAGTAGTGAATCCTTATGTATGTTTCTTATTAGCAGCCATGATTAGTTCATTACCTAACCATTCTATGTAAGCGCCTGTTCTACTTTCAAGCAAGAGTTGAGCAAACAGATCCATTTCACCATCCTTCATCTTCTAGTTCTTACTACGGTCCTAGACTATAGACAAGTCGTACCAGATTACCCGACGATTCGTGAATCAATGTGCCCAGCTGGGTACCCCGAAACACACGCCCCGCTTGTACCCCAGGCACAAGCAGGACCCACCCACCACTTTCCTGTCAAGGGGTCTAGGTCCCCGTCCAAACTTGGACTCCAATCCCCCCACATTAGTCCTAGACTCCGTGCGGTTCTTAGAAATCCACCATCCCCGCCTCCAATCAGTCGGTCCAAAAAGAGCCAGAACCCATGACAAGAGAGCAACGAGCCTTTCCTGCTCCCATAAACAAGTATGTGCTCAGGCTAATAAGTCTGTGACTTGCCTAGAACCCAATGCAATGGCCGGTCCTTAACCGACACGGACAGAGAAAATAGTGTAACCAAACTATGCCCCGTTGGCCGTGGGACACAACCTCTTACACCCACCAATACCCGTACCATATCCCTACCCGGTCTCCATTTTTCCTTTCACCATTTTATCATGAGAGTGATAATAATAATCACCTATTATGAGTAACGATAGGTTACTCATGCCACCAAAAAACCTAAGCATAGCAGCTACTCGACCTGAGCTAGTAGGACTTATAGGTAGATATATCTACGCATGTAGTTTCAATATAACTCCTATAACGTAAAGGCACATCATATATATATTTCCTATGATTATTCAAAATAAGGGTTATGCACCGAGGCTTGCCTTGGGCAGGCGCGGTGTCAGCTCAGTTAGTCTGTGGCAGCTCAGGGACCTCCTCCTACACGAGGACTTCCTCCTCGTACTCTTCAATCAACTCTTCGTACTGCTGCTTGCCCTCGGTCACGAACTACACCAACGAGTTCTCTACATGCATGCAATGATAATGCAACACTTAGCATTTTAGCAACAACAGCTCTTAAAATAACAATACATCTACCTAGCTACTAAGCTAACTCTAATGACTAAGATGCTAAGCTACCCCTTCTTTGCACTAAATAGGTATGAAACATTCAAGTATTATCTTAGCAACAAAAAATGCATTTCTTACTTTATTTACGATTTCATATATACTAAACAAGGAGTACTTAGCTACCCTATTTATCAACCTATTCTAAGGCTACAAAAATTGCAGTGAGTACATAATAATACAATAAACCTACTGTAAAAATTTCATGGTCAAAGCTATTACCAATTTGCCACAAAAATTCCTATAAATACTAATCCAAATAATACTAAACACTCATAAATGATTTAATAGCCACTGGTATCAACAATTATATATATGAACTAAATACACTAACAGATAGAGCACAATTTTAGAAACATAACAAAATTAGTTTCATAATTTTTGGACACCTATGCGAAATGATATTAATTTTCGGACACTAACAGATAGCATAACTATCTTACCCTGGTTGCAACTGCGGTGGTGGTTTAGCCGGAGGTTCCCCGAACAGGGCTGGCCACGTGCGGGTAGGGGGATGCGGCGGCGCTCTGAGATGGCGTGGCCACGTCAGTGGCTACGGCGAGGCTGTAGAGGTGCAAGTGAGGTGCGCAGGGTGAAGTGGAGGTGAAGGCAGAGTTCATGGTGTAGATGGATTGACGAGGGGTGGAGCGGTGGGTGGCTGCCCTCGGCCACGGCCGGTCCCGGCTGTAATGGCACGGCAGAGGGGAAACTCCAAATTGGAGTTCGTCATGGCTCGATTCAAGGTGGGGTGGGGACGGTTGGCATGTGGACATCAATGCACATACACGAGCACGTGAAATTGAAGGCAAGTGCCTGCGCCCTAGCTGACCATGGCCGCGACGCGACAGCGAAAACAGAGGCGGTCGGGCGCACAGAGGCAGGCAGGGGAGAAACGAGGGGACGGGAGGCGGTGAGGACGTGGTTGGTAGCTGGCGTGTGCACCTTGGCACGATGCGGCTGGTGCAACCAGTAAGGCCCATGGCCGGCACTAGCCGATGGCACGCGCTCGAGGTTGGTGTGGCCCGTGCGCCGCAGTGCCATAAATGGCAGGGCAACGGCGGTCCGGCCTCACGCGCACAGCGCCCATGCGGACCAGAGGCGCAGCGCAGTGTAGCAGCAGGCAAGAGCGAGACAATGATGTGATGGTAGCGGCAGCATCGTGACGTGCGGTGGGGTAGCACATGGGGTAGGTGGCCGCGGCGCTCAGTTGTGCGAGCAGTAGCAACGCACGGCAATAGCAGCAGGCGGTGGGGCAGCGCGACAGGATGAGTCGGCATCCACGGTCCACACGGCGGTAGGCCGAGGAGGCCAGTGATGTGGATATAGCAGCAGCACGACAGTAGGACGGGATGTCCACACGGCAGGGTGGGAACGGTGGCCAGGACGTTGGGCTCGCGTGGCAGCAGCAACGCGCAGCTAGGCAGACCGGCCCACGATGGACCATCGAGCGTACCAATGTGCGCACGCGCAGAATGCCCGACACGGCGGCGACGACCACTGATGCGCGGTGACCATGCCCACGTGAGGGAAACAAACTGGAAATGTGCTGCGCATGGATTTTAAAGCATTGACCACGACTAAACCGTTGATCCAATACCCAAACCACTTTCGCTATACCTTAGAGGGTACATTAGACTACTAAAACAGGCCATGACACTACTCTGCTTCTTAACTAAATTTTTCTACCAAAATTGATGAACAAAGCAGTGTCTACCCTTTCCAAAGTTCCAGAAATTTTGTAAGTTTTAAATGACTTTCTATTTCTAGTTGCATTTCCAAACCCTTAGAAATATAAGCTAGCAACATTATTTATCAACACCAAGTATTTCATTGTCTTCTACAAAATTGGCACTTCGAACCTTATTTAAGTATCACATACATGTTCTATAGCATTTTTGCTTAATAAAAATTAGTTTTAAACCCTAAGTGATATAACATGACTATGGAATTAATTTTCATTTTGCATTTCCGTTGATCGTTTTGAGTTACGGAAATTGATCTACACTCTTTATTACATGTATTAACACATAAACATGATGCTCATGACATGTTTTAGTAGATGATTTACAGTGTAACGTCGAGGGTGTTATAGTACTCACCGACGCCAAGGTTCGCTACCCCCAGGTGCAGAAGCTTCTATACACCGTTTTGATGGCGACCCGGAAGCTCCTGTAGTACTTTACCGATCATGAAGTCATCGTCGTCACTTCATACCCACTGGGAGACATCATCCACAACCACGATGCCGTGAGACAAATCTCCAAATGGGCTCTCAAGCTCATGGGCCACGACATCAGGTATATCCCTTGCACCACTATTAAGTCTCGGGCTCTCGCCGACTTCATCGCCGAATGGACGGAAGTCCAGCTCCTGACCCCGGATGTCACCCATGAGTACTGGACGATGTACTTTGATGGGTCGGTCATGGAGCCCGGCTCGGGGCTGGAGTGGTTCTGGTCTCCCCAGATGGGAGCAGGCTCCGCTACATGATCCGTCTCCATTTTTCAGCCTCGAACAACGCCGCGGAGTATGAGGCCCTCATCAACGGACTGCGCATCACTGTCGAGCTTGGCGCCACGCGAATGTATGTCCACCACAACTCAGAGTTGGTCATGAATCAAGTCATGAAGGAGTCCTCCTACAAGAGCCCTCTCATGACAGCATACTGCCAGGAGGTGCGCAAGCTCTATGATAAGTTCTGAGGGATCGAACTACATCATGTCCCCCAAAAGGACAACGATGCCACCGACTTCCTCATGAAATTGGCCGCCAGGCAGGTTCCGTCTCCTGATGGGATCTTCATCAACGATTTCCATGAGCCATCTACCCGCGTTCTGGAGGATCCGACCCAGACGCACTCTAACACCAATCTGCCCCGACCCTAACCAAGTGCTCGGGGGCTCTGACCTTGGTGCCTCCATGGCAACGTCCCCCAGTGACATCGCTGTGATGGCACTCGATCCGACCAACTGGAGAGCACCACTGCTCGCCTATTGAAAGCTCTAGTTTGGTTTTGGTGAATTGATGAAACCCTAAGTGCTAACCTAGTTTATCAAGTGATCATGAGATAGGTAGCACATTCCAAGTGGTGAAGCAAATGAAGATCATGACATGATGATGGCAATGCCATGGTAATGATCAAGTGCTTGGACTTGAAAAGAAGAAAGAGAAAAACAAAAGGCTTATGGCAAAGGTATAAATGGTAGGAGCCATTTTGTTTTAGTGATCGAGACACTTAGTGAGTGTGATCACATTTAGGATCCATAGCCATACTATTAAGAGGGGTGAAACTCGTATCAAAATGCGGTTATCAAAGTGCCACTAGATGCTCTAACTCATTGCATATGCATTTAGGATCTAGTGGAGTGCTAACACCCTTGAAAATATTTGTGAAAATATGCTAACACATGTGCACAAGGTGATACACTTGGTGGTTGGCACATTTGAGCAAGGGTTAGGAACTTCACCGGTGGAGTGTCCGCCCATAGAGTGCGGACAGTCCGACGGTGCCACCGACGCTCTATACATAAAAGACGGAGGTCACTGTAAGTGACCGAACGCTGGTCTCGGTAGGACCAGCTCGTTCGGTCAGTGGTAGTGTGAAGACGCTGGCGTCGGTCTTCGACCGGATGCTGGGTCACTTAGTGACTGGACGCTGACGGGGTGTGTCCGGTCCTGCTAACGAGGCAGCGCACAGAGGAGACACCGAGTGACCGGATGCTGGGTGTGTCCGGTCGAGCATGACCGGATGCGTCGGGTCGTGATTTCTCATTTCTGGATGCTTACTGGAAACGACCGGACGCTGAGGTCCAGCGTTCGGTCACTTCGCAGCAGCGCGTCTGGTCATCACTTAACTATTGGGATCAGGCGCTTAGTATTTGAAGAGAGGGGACACGTGGCGTGCATCGCATGACCGGACGCTAGGGTCCTATGTCTGGTCGATCTAATCGGAGCGTCCGGTCACCTTGAGTTGTGCCCAGTGAAGGGGTACAACGGCTCTATTTCATGGAGGCTTCTATTTAAGCCCCATGGCCGGCTCAAGCTCACTCTCTTGGCCATTTGCATTGACATAGCAACCTTGTGAGCTTAGACAAAGCCCTCCCACTCATCTCCATCATTGATTCATCATCTTTGTGAGATTGGGATAGAATCCAAGTGCATTGCTTGAGGTTTGCATATAGAGGCACTTGGTGTTCATGTTTCGCTACATGATTCGCTTGTTACTCTTGGTGGTTGCCGCCACCTAGACGGCTTGGAGCAGTGAGTATCATTGAGCGAAGGTTGGTGATTGTCTCCGGCTCCGATCGTGGTGATTGTGAGGGGTTCTTGACCTTTCCCCGGCGGAGAGCCAAAAGGTACTCTAGTGAATTGCTCGTGGCTTGTGTGATCCTCATCTTGTGTTGGTTGTGCGGCACCCTATTGAGGGTTTGGCGTGTGATGCCAATTAGCACGTGAACCTCCAAGTGAGTGTATCACCACAATGAGGACTAGCTTGTTGGCAAGCAAGTGAACCTCGATAAAAAATCATTGTGTCGTCATTTGATTCCAAGGTGATTGGTCTTCATTGATATTGATTCTTGTGATTGATTGGTTCATTCCTCGACACGGCGGTATAACCATCTTACTCTTTCTTTACATTACCACAAACTAGTTATCAAGCTCTTTTGTGTAGCTAGTTGTGAGAGCTTGTTAGTTTGGTTAGTGTGGCTCTTTAGTTTGTCTTTGAGAGCATACTAACTTAGTATAGTGACATAGCTATTGTGTGGATAAAAACTATATAAACTCGAATTGTGGTAGGCGGCTTGCAATTTTAGTAGGCTAGTGCAACACTTGCTTCGCCTCATAATTATCTAACCGGTTTGGTAAATGTTGTTGTAGAAATTTTTATTAAGCTATTCACCCCCCTCTAGCCATTAGGACCTTTCACCTACCTCCTCGAGGAGGTTCTCCCACCAGAAAGGACTGAAGCGCGACGAATCGCTCGACGCCCCAAGACGTTCAACGCCATCGGTGATGAGCTTTACAAACGGAGTTTGTCGGGAGTACTCATGAAGTGCATCTCGACCGACCAGGAGAAATTGCTCCTCCTCGAAGTCCACGCTGGAATCTGTGGACATCACGCGGCCCCAAGGTCGCTAGTCGGGAAAGCCTTTCACCAAGGTTTCTACTGGCCCACTGCACTCCGAGACACAGATGAGGTTGTCTGCAGGTGTGAAGGATGTCAGTTCTACGCTTGGCAAACTCACCTACTGGCATAGGAGCTTCAGACCATCGCCATCACCTGACCATTTGCGGTCTGGGGCCTCGACATGGTCGAACCTCTAAAAAAGGCCCTAGGTGGTTTCACACACCTACTCATAGCAGTGGACAAGTTCACCAAGTGGATAGAGGCAAAGCCCATCACCAATATCGGCTTGAAAGAGGCGGTCAAGTTCTTCCTCAACATCATCTATCGGTTTGGTGTCCCTAACTGTATCATCACCGACCACGGAACAAACTTCACTAGGAAGAAGTTCCTAGACTTCTGTGATGGATATGGCATTAGGATCGATTGGGCCTCAATCGGACACCCACGTACTAACGGTCAGTTTGAGCGGACCAATGTCATGGCCCTCCAAGGACTCAAGCCCTGCATCTTTGATCGACTCAAAAAGTATGCCAGGCAATTGGTTGTAGAGGTCTCAATAATCCTTTGGAGCCTAAGAACGACCCCAAACCTGTCCACGGGATTCACCCCTTTCTTCCTGGCGTACGAAGCCAAAGCAGTGTTACCATCCAACCTCGATCACGATGCCCCAAGAGTAAAGGCCTTTGACCAAGGGCAAGCCGTGGAGGCTCAGCAGGACACGGTTGACCTGCTCAAGGAGACTCGTGAGATGACCGTCATCCGCTCCGCTCGTTATCAGCAAACTCTCAATAGGTACCATGAAAGAAAAATTAGGGGGAGGATCCTCGAGGTCGGTGATCTCATACTTCGGAGGACCTAGTCAACCAAGGAGAAACTTAAGCTCTCTCCACCATGGGAAGGACCATACACAGTGGCCGAGGTGATCCGATCGGGTTCCTGCCGGCTGAAGGACGACAACGGCAACGTTCTCACCAACACATGGAACATCGAACAGTTACATTGTTTCTTTCCCTAAAGCTCGGTCTTACCGCTTATTTCCATTCAACGTTTGCTCCTATAGTGCCCTAGCCCGAGCACTCTTGGCCTAGGTCGCTCGGGGGCTCCACGGGGGTGCGATAACACCCTCCTTTTTTACTATCATGTAGTAATACTTTTTCGCCCAAACGAAAGGGCATCACCCAAACGAAAGGGCATTCCATTCTTTGATTACCCTACATAACTTGCGCTTTAACCTCCTGACCGATCACACGCCACCATGACCTATAGTTACGAGCAGCTGAGCCTCGCGGGCCATGCTTAGGTTCTTAAGGTTGTAGCCTATGGGTCAACGGGCAGGTGCGAAAAACAAACGACAAAAAACAAAGCTACGCAAGGGTAAAAACAAGGGCGGACGGGACAAGCTTCCCCTCACGAGTGATTCCATCACAAAACGAACTTGAAATATTCACAAATGTAAAACTGTTCACAAGGGGGCTCCCCCACGAACTCATCATTTACATGAACTGACTATTTCTACTTTAATTCCATTATGGCCCCCTGGCTGCGTCGGTTGACGATGCGATTGGCGAGGACGATGGTGCTTGGCTCGGCTACAGTCAGAACGACATTTGGCTCGGTTGGGGGTGGGATGATGCTCGCCTCCGACCCAGCCTCTGCTGCCTCCGCAGGCTAGACGACGTCTTCCCAGTGCACATTTGCGGCCACGGTCGAACGACAAGCCTCCATCACCCACTGCGCGGTGACCTGCTCAGCGACCACCTATGGCCACGAAGTCTAGATCAGGGTGGTGGGTCGCCACCGAGGTCAGCAACCATAACGTCCCGTAGAACATGCCATCGGAGATGAGAGCTCGAACTTCAATTCAGGACCTCCACCACCTGGATGGCGGGCGTACTGGTGCTCGGTCCCGACCCGAACACCTTAGAGACCACCACCTACGCAACATTGTGAAGCTAGTCAAGCTCTCCCTCAAGACCGCGTCACTCCTCAAGGGACTAGGCTAGCCCTTCCGCACTCCGACCGACAGCTGCTTTGACCGTCTCCAGCCCACCGACGGAATCTCCATCAAGGAGAGGCCAACGGGTCACCCGAGTCGATCGGACGGCTCGGGTGGCTACCGAGAGATAGGTAAGGAGCAGTGGGATGCCCCATGCGGGTTATGCCAACTCCATCATGAATGATAGGCCCAGATTCCACTCGAACAAATCCGATAGGAAGTCCCTGAACCTGTCACTCGAGCCATCGAGGTAACATTACCAACCCCCATTCTACTTTTCTAGTGCATGATCATTCATTCATCCATTCTCATGCATGCATTCATACATTCATCCCATACATCCAAGAATTTCATATGCAATTGTTGCATCACAACACTTCGTGTCGTGTCACAAAGCGGTAGTCGTCTCATTCGATATGAGCAGCGATCGACCAGGGTTCGAAGGCCGACCCGCGAAGGGCTCAAGGCTACCTCGTGTCAAACAGAGCCAGGGCAGAAAATGTAGATGAGCCCTAGTGGCCTTTGCCTGATCCGCTCAGAAGCAGATAGGGTCATCTCCACCTTCTCGTTTGATCCTAACCTCAAGCCATACCCATAGAATCTCCATCGAGGGGAGGCCAGCGGGCCACCTGAGTTAGTCTCCGGAATGTCTTGGGCATCTACTATGAGGTGGGTTAAGGAGTAGTGGAATGCCACATGAGGGCTATGCTGACCTTGTTACGAACGACGGACCCGGATTCCACTCGGACATACCCGTTAGTGAGCTCACCGAGCGCGTCACTCAAGCCATCGAGGCAAGCGATGTTAGCTCAACCCCTCCAGTTGTGGAAACCACGGACAGGGTGACGCACAAAACTCGACCGACCCCTACCGAGCCCAACAAGGCTTGGGGGCTCGGGCCACCCAACCCTGACTTGGGAGTCCAGCCGACCGCACAGGTTGCAGTCAGAACAGACATGGGCGAACACCCTGATCGGAAGAGACACAAGAGTCCACAACCCCAAAAAAGAGTACCAAGGTGCTTAGCCTTCGACCGACTCCCCAGTCGACCACAGGCTTGGGGGCTACACCCATCGGATGTGCTCGTGCGCACCTGGTGGAAAATGGATTACCAGCGAGTCTCCTCCTCAGGGGCTGGACGCCTATGTCGGCACGGCGTGCCTCCGCAGCTTTCGCCAGTCCCTTCCTCAGGGGCTGGGTGCCAATATCCCTCTGACGTGCCTCTGTGGCCTTCGCCAGTCCTCCCCATGGAGTCTGGGTGCCCGTATCCCCTTTGTCAGTCCTCCACATAGAGGCTGGGTGCCTAAATCCTACTTAGTTACCCTATGCGGTACAACAAACCAGGGGGGAAAACACCAAAGTTCTAATAACAGCCCCTTCACGACTTCACAAAAGTCCCAAAGGGCTTGGGGGCTCCTATCAGGTTCATAAAACTAGGGTCCCCAATGGACCTGCTTCCCTACAAAACTCGGCCCAGCAGGCGACACAACGACAGCACACACCTGGGCTGGCCTAGATACACAATAATAGGCCAAGACCACGGTTCGGTCCCTAATCGGCACCTCCGACCTCTGGGGGCAGGCCCCCACTCGCCCAACCTCTGGGTCGCGGGCTCTGCCTCGCCCGACACCTTTCTCCGACCAAGGATACGTCGGACCTCTACTCGCTGCTCTTTCCTGACCAACACGATCGGGGACAACTGGGAACGACCGATAGGGGACGCCCGCTCGGTGTGGGCCTAGGGAGCAGGTGGAGCAGATAAGGTAAGGCGCTCAAGTCAACCGCAATACCGAGGACCGTACCCTGCCATACCCTACGCACCTGCAAGACTATGCCTCCAAGTCATGACAGACGGACACTATACAACCTTCCAGATGCGTTGGACCACAAACAGTATTGTGGGCGCCGACGTTTGCTGTACCAGGCGAACACGGTAGAGCTTGCCAGATGCGTCTGAGCATAAACATTATTGTGGGCACTGGCAGCCATCCCATACCCGATGGCATGAGCAACAAGACTAGGCAGCACACGTATACATTTTCTCTCTTTCTCTCTGACTTGTAAGGCCATCCCTTTCAACTATAAAAGGGGATGCGCTCTCTCCTGAAAAACGACGCTGGCTTCTTCTCTCTGGAAGACTCTCCCGATGACTCGAGAATGCAACAGCTCAACAAGCTTTAGAGACACATAGAGCATACGCTGCAATACTTAGCATACGTTAGAGCCCCCATCACTCTCGGCCACTCGGTTCAGAGTCCGACTAGGCCTCTAACACCCTCTTCTCATTCCTATTTGTTTGTAACCCCACATCAAACTTCAAGCACTTGAGCTCAGGAATAAAGTCATCGACCGACTAAAACTAGACATAGGGCACATTGCCAGAACCAGTATAAATCTTGTGTCATTGAGTGCTAGGCCACATCCGATCACAATGCACGACAAAACTACAAATATTTACTTGTTGGTCACTTTTTGCACTGACAGGTAGCCATTGTTTATGCAAGCTAACTTTGCTTGTTTTCTTCTGTAGTGGATGAAAATAGGATAGTGTATGACCGGTTTTGACCTGCCGAACAACTACACTCAAAATCCAAAGGCACTCCTAAGAAAGAAATGGTCTCGTGCCACTTCTTCTTCTTCTGCTACTCTTCTAACAGTTGAACCAGTCACCCCCGCACCATCCGCTACTCCAATCATGGCCAAGACCCTCCGTGACTACTCGATCCCCGCTGTTGCCAACGTGCCTGTTGGGCCCACTGTTAACATTAGAGATGGGAACTTCGAGCTCTGTACTAGCCTCATCACGATCATGATTTGCCTAGTGAGGACAAGAACGCGCATCTCCAACACTTCCTCAAGCTGTGCGGCACCATCGTCATCAAGGATGTCGCACCAGAGAGCATCAGGCTCCGGTTGTTTCCCTTTTCCTTCTTGGGGAAGGCGAAGCAATGGTTCTACAAGGACAAGGAATCTGTCAAGTCATGGGACAAATGTTCCATGGCGTTCCTCGCTAAGTTCTTCTCCATGGGCAAAACCATGCCCTGAGGGGACAAATTTTGAACTTCCAGCGAAGCTCATGGAAACCATTCTCGAGATGTGGGAGAAGCTGTAGGACTACATCCAAGCATGCCAGCACCATGGGATTGAAAACTGGTTGGTACTCCAAAAATTTTATGATGGATTAATACCTATGTCTAGGGGCCACCTCGACGCTGCTACTGGAGGCATTTTCCTTTCCCTCACTATTGATGGAGCCACGGCTCTCATCAATAAAATGGTGTCGAATCAAAGCTAGAGGGAGGAAAGGAAAACACAAAAAGGAATGCATGCCGTGAAGGAGACGAATATGCTTTCCACAAAAATAGATTTGTTGATGAAAATACTAGAGGAACGGGCCCAAGATAAACACACCATAATGGGCACTGTCCAGGCCATGGACTCACCCATGACGTGTGAGGTCTGTGGGAACGTTGGCCATTCAGGGAATGATTGCCCCAAAACCCGTGAAGAAGCTGCCTTCATCAACAGCAGGTTTCGCCAACTAGGTAATAACAGGTGGAATAACCAGTCCCACCCGCAAGGTAATTCGAACTACAATTCCAATTACAATTCGAATCAACCTTCGTTAAAAGACTTGGTATTCGAGCAAGTCAAAATAAATGAAAGTTTAACTAAAAAACTCACAACCAATGATAAAATCCTTGAAAACATAAATTCTCAAATTGAAGGTTTAACGTCTGCTGTTAAAAATCAATTGAGTTTTAATAAAATGGTAGAATCACAACTTGCTAAAATCGTTGTTGCCATTACTATTAGTAATGATGGAAAAATTCTTGCCCAACCTGAAAATTCATGTGAAAAAGTAAATGCGGTCACAAGGGGTGGTAAGTCCACTCGTGACCCACCAAATACTAACCATTCTACAGGAAAAGCAAAACAGCGCCAAGAGGCTAAACCTTGAACGACACAAGAAGAAAAAAAAGAACAAGAAGAGGAGACGACACCAAAAGACTTTGTCGACACCAGCTCTAGCTGCTGTTTCCCACAAGGAACCGCAAGTAGGTCGTGGACGATCAAATTGCTCATTTTGTTGAGATGATCGAGAAGATACATGTAAGCGTCCTCCTGATGGACGTCTTGCATGTACCTTCCTATGCCAAGTACATCAAGGACATCATCAACAACAAGCGACCACTACCATCTACGGAGGTCTTCAAGCTGACAGAAGAGTGTAGCGCTACTATACTCAACTTTCCTGAAAAGAAGAAAGATCCTGGGTGCCCCACATTCTCATGTTCCATCGGGATCTAGTACTTTGACCAAGCCTTGTGCGACCTTGGGGCTAGCATAAGCATTATGTCCAAGGCCGTCTTCGACAAGCTGAACCTCACACAATTGACGCCAACACCAATGATGCTTCAGCTGGCCGATTCGATGGTCCGCTACCCGGCAGGGATAACCGAAGATATTTCGGTGAAAATCCAGGATTGCTACATCCCTATCGACTTCATGGTGCTCGACATGGAGGTCACAAAAGAATCAACTCTCATCCTTGGATGACCCTTCTTGAGCACTGTAGGAGCCCAAATTGATGCTGGAGCCAGAGAAATCCGCTTCAATATCCATGGTAATGAAGAAAAATTCGCCTTTAGGCCCATGAAGGAGCAATGCTCCATGATTCGCATCAAGTACGGGCCAAACCCACAAGGCCTAAGGAAGGTTCATATCCAACCTCAATTGGTGGATAACATGGTAAAAAAGAATAAAGAAATCAAAATAAAGCCATGGCAAAAGAAGGTTAAACAAATGACAAAAGAAAAGACCCCAAAAGCCGTTCCCACACCACCAAAGAAGAATAAACCGGTGTGGAAACCAAAAGAAGCAGCTCTAAAGTCCACCACCACACCACCGAGAACAAACAAGATGGTGTGGAGGCCAAAGAAAGACCAGCCCTCTACACCCACTTCTCTAGGATCGGGCGCCCCATCAAGAAAGAACTGAACGAGGAAGGGTCCTACTCATTGGACCTTAAAAGGTGAGTCCTTTATAAAGGTAAATTGGTAGTTATCTTTATAAGTATACTAAAACTTTAAATTCCTAGTCTATACGATAATAAAGGACGATGCAATAATACTAATAAAAAGGGTTTGCCTAAAAGTTTGCCTCCTTCCATGTTTTGTACAAAGTATGCTTTGGTTTGGGTATGATTTTCTCCGCGCAATCATACTTTCATAGGCTTTTTAAATTAAGCATAGAGCTTAGGTTAATGAGCCTACCTTGATCAAATATCTTGTTTGACCATTGAACCAAAGGTGCTGAGTATAGACATTGGTTGAATAAACAACATAAATTCTGGCAAACCATACATAATAAAACAATGAATCCACTAAAGTTTATCTTTCATCTCCATTGAATAAACCTTTGTTATTTCTGATGTTTTGCATGAAGTATGCTTTGGTGCGGAGTATGGTTTTTGATCGACCATGCTTTCATAGACTTTTTAAATTAAGCAAGATGCTTAGGTTAATCAGTCTATCATGATCAATATGCAAGTTTGATCATTGTGCCAAAACTACTAAACATAGACGTTGGTTGATACACTAAATAAAAATGAATAATGTACCTAGAGTCTTCACCTAGCGATGAGCTAGCTTGGGGGAGGACCCTCGCAGAGGTAAGTACTATCTTTTATTTTCCGCATTTTCATTTTCGCATTATTTATTTTCTGCATTTATTATTAGCATTTAAAAAAATTGAAAAATATAAAATACAAAAAAATTAAATATGATAAAAACAACAAAAATATTTATCCCACTCCCATATATGATTTAATAATGTTTAGTTTGTCCTTTGTTAAAATGATGAATAGTTGCTCTGTCTATAATTCATCTGTGCCTAGGCTGTAACTTAGTATTCCCCAAGATTTAAGTTTGTTGGCTAAAATATCTCATCCTAAAACTTGAAACTTGTGAGTTGTAAAAGCATGATCCTTTTTTAAGTTGTTGCAAGTTATGATACGGTAAATAGAATATGTTATGACTTTATTTTAAGTGAAACTTAACATCTGGAGTTTTCATTTAAAAAAACGCTAAAATCAAAAGTTTCTCAATGGTTATGAATTCCTACCATGGCCATATGATATGATTCAATTCAAAACCTTAGTCATATGCTACTTATATTCACATTGAGTTTTGTCAAATTATTGTAACCCTTGTAGAGATTCTAGTCATGCACTCATGATCAAGATTCACCCACAAACAAAATGTTAACTCTTATACTGAGAATTACGTAAAAACATTCTTTTTCCGTCCACCAAATAAATACTCCATTCATTTATCAGGAGTCTTTCTCTCCAAAGTTTTTATATGGCAAAAAGAAGTATGGGGCTATGCTAAAAAAAAGAAACACATGAAGCTCTCAAAATAGCAAAAGAAAAGAAGAAAAAGAATGGAACACATTGAGGTTCCAAAGTATTAGAAAAAAATAGAGATAGCCCATACTTCTAAGGCAATTATTAAAGAGAGAGAAAGTCATGATCAAAAGGAGTACCAAAAAATATTAGGATTAGGAAAATATTCCACATACTTGCACATCTTGATCAAAGTATATGACTTGCGTCTCCTTGGATCTGGTTTTTGACTTAGCAATATATGTGATGTAAGTATGCCTCTCATTCATACCTACCTTAAACTCCACTCAAAGCCTTTTAGAGATAGGATGAAAAGAAGGAAAAACAATCAAATGCCTTGGTAAGGATCATACATATTGAGCGATCGAGTGAATCATTTGAGAAACTTATATTTCATTTTGCAAAATTCATAAAACCTCCAGATAGAAGGTTGATCAAAGAATGAATGATTGGTAATTCTGTTAAAACCATTCTATCTTGCAACCACCTAAGACTTGGAGAAGCAATGAGCCCCACAGGGATTAAGTTAAAAGGGTGGATAGAATGCCAAACTTATTTAAATTAAGAAAGAATACTGTCATAGGCATGGCACTTGTGAATTATATTCAGCATTGTAGCAACTACTGATCAACAACTAATAACTTAGCTATTTGCTCGGGATGAGCAAAGGTTAAGCTTGGGGGATCTTATTGGCGGTCTTTATCGATAAAATCCGACCGCCAACTAAGGTGCAAAAAGAGGAGAAATTGGCAATCTTAACACATATGCATTTACTATTAACCAAGTTCCATATGTATTTAAAGAACATTATTTTTTGCAGATCATAAACACAAATACATGGAGAAGTTTATTGAAAGGCGCTTTCCAACACCGATTTGCGCAAAGGAATAACAAAGATGCTCATCAACTCAACTCAACCGGGGCAAAGCACCACCGAGGAATGATCCAGGCCAGCCCACATCCTGCCACACGAAGGCGGTGGTGAGGTGGCTCGATCAGGGGGGCGGGCGACCCCCTGCTGGCGTTCCCCAGCCACACCTTGCTCAGGTCGTGGCATGCCTCCATGCTGAGGCGGTGGGAGCCGGTCCTCACGCCAGGAATAGCCTCCAGCACCACCTAGCTCCTTGTATAAATAGAGGGGTACCCCTCCGTCTACAACACACACCAACTTGAGCATCACCTCACACACTTCACTCTCTAGTTGTAGCTTTTACTTTTTAGTAGTTGTATTAGAGCAAGACAAAGCTACCTTGGAGAGCTTGGCTCCTTGGAAGAAGAGACATTTAGGTATGAATAGAGATATGAGTTCTTCCAAAGTCATGCTCTCATCTTACATTTATAGTCATACTTATGAACTAGAGTATAGTTGTTATATTATAATCTTGATATATGAACTAGTCTATAGTTTGTATGTCATGAAAGTAGCATACTTAATTTTATGCTTAACCACTCATATAACTTATATAATCGGGTTTAGAGCTAAGCTGAGGTGCCGGTTCATCATGCCGTCATGTGTGCCCAAGTCCTTTACCTGTCGATCCGTAGGGTCGGGGACCCGGGGAGATTTTGGTAGTTTCTGTATACGCAACCATGGTGCTTGGGTATAGAGAGACAGGTGAATGCATTGTCCCTTTCTACGGTTGAGGGGTAGGCGGCAGGTGGTGACAACTCTGTCCATCCCTTGTAATCCCCCACGTTCGACTGGGGTGTAGGAGTCTAAATTGTCACATGAGGTTGCTAGCAGACCAGTACTCGGTGGCCTCCCGACCTGCTTCACACTTAGCTCTAAAACTAATTATGTAACTTGTATGATTATTAACTAATATTTGTATGACTATACTAGATCAATGCCTGCTCGATTTAGGATTATTCTTTTATTCTTTCTCTTTAATTTATCCTTTGAGGAATGCCAATTGTGTGTACACTATCTTAAAATCACCGTTCTTACCCCTGCTATAAATATTGGTGTACTTGCAAGTATTATTATAAAGTTCATATCCATACTAGACTCTTAATCAAATGCCTTCCTTTGGGAAAATATAAATAACGATACCCTGAATACTTCCGGGTGAAATGCTACCATGATAGCTACGTGTGCTTGCGGATAAATATCTAAAATTATTTAGCAACTATTAAGGTTATTACCTAGTGGCATTGCTAATTTCTAGTGATGTTGCTAAGTAATACCAACGAGCACTTCTGACACCGTTGCTGGGAATACAAACCTAGTGCCTACGTTAAGAAGTGCCAACAATAGTCTCATTCCAATTCTTTGCTGTCGTGGCTTCTCAGATAAGTGGTGTCCATGAATTTTTAGTCTGCTGGACTCTTGTACTTCTAAATGGTGTTCCTGGCCGCTGGATCAACTGTCAAAAGGGGATTCATCAGGGTTACCCCCTTTCTCCTTATCTTTTCATCATTGTTGAAGATGTTCTTCGTCTTCTTCTCCAACACCCAGATATGTCCTCATCTCTCCGACACCCCCTTATGTTGAGCGATCCTTGTCCTGTGCTTCGGTACGTGGATGACACGGTAATATTCCTTCGTAATTCCCGTGAGGCCATCCTTAGGCAAAGCATGTCCTGGAACACTTTGAGCTTGCCACTTGTCTCTCCATTAACTACCACAAGACCACTTTTCTCCTCGTTGGCATTGACACCTCCACTGCTCAAGAACTTGCTACCCTCTTTGGAACTACGGTTTCTTTGTTCCCCCAAACTTACCTTGGTCTCCCTCTCTCCCCCACAAGTTGTCTTTTCAAGGGTAAAGTACACTTTCCAACCCTTAACTCGCGCCAAAGTTCGATTTTCAACCTTCAACTATGAAACCGGTCAAAAAACACCCTCCAACTATCAAAACCGGACAAATTTCGTCCTCGGCTGGTTTCAAAAGTGGTTTTCTATTTTCGGGAGGCGCCGAAATTTTATATTATTTTTTTGAGCATCTTAACGTCCTCAAATGAAAAAACTCAAAACTACAAAGTTGTAGATCTCATTGAGAGCTACAACTTTGGTATAAAAAGTATTTTCATTTAACTCCATGCAAATAATATATTAGTGCTCTAATGCGGCAAGCGCTAGTAGGCGATTATTATGGTGCGGAAATTTTATATTATTTTTTCGAGCATCTTACTATCCTCAAATGAAAAAAATTAAAACTATAAAGTTGTAGATCTCATCGAGGTCTACAATTTATATATATAAATTATCTTCATCCAACATCGTATTGAAGGGTTTTTTATTTTTTGAAATTTGAGTCTCATCACACGACAAAACAATACTTTGGCGTGACGACACTCAAATTTCAAAAAATAGAAAACCCTTCAATACGATATCGGATGAAGATAATTTTTATATGTAAATTGTAGACCTCGATGAGATCTACAACTTTATAGTTTTAATTTTTTTCATTTGAGGACAGTAAGATACTTGAAAAAATAATATAAAATTTCCTCACCATAATAATCGCCTAGTAGCGCTTGCCGCATTAGAGCACTAATATATTATTTGTATGGAGTTAAATGAAAATACTTTTTATACCAAAATTGTATCTCTCAATGAGATCTACAACTTTGTAGTTTAAGTTTTTTCATTTGAGGACGTTAAGATGCTCAAAAAAATAATATAAAATTTCGGCGCCTCCCGAAAATAGAAAACCGCTTTTGAAACCAGCCGAGGACCAGATTTGTCCGGTTTTGATAGTTGGAGGGTGTTTCTTAATCGGTTTCATAGTTGAAGGTTGAAAATCGAACTTCGGCACGAGTTGAGGGTTGGAAAGTGTACTTTACCCTCTTTTCAATGACTGTCTTCCCCTCATTGCTTCGTGTGCTTCGCTTCTCAACCGTGCTGGACATCTCACCTTGGTTACTCACTACTAGAGAACAGACTTTAGAATGATGTCCCAATTTAGCTTTAGCCTCGGCATTTTTTGCCGCCGGGACTAAAGGACCCTTTAGTCCCGGTTCGTAATACCAGCCGGGACTAAAGGTTTTAGTCCCGCTTTGGGTGATACCCCGGGAATAAATATTAATCTTTAGTCCCGGTTTGGCCACCTAACCGGGACTAATTGTGCCGGCCTATACACTCATTTCTTTCTCCCCAAGCCCGAGCCATTCCATTCAAACTCACTGCCTCTGTTCTTCAGCTTGCTGTTGTTCTTGCTCTCTCCCCCTCCATTGGTGTTGCTCTTTGATTTTGGAGGTAACAAACTTAATCCTCTTATGTTTTATCAGTAGCTTATCTCATTTTGCGATGTAGATGCATGTGTAACTTTATATGTTGGACTTTATTATGATTTTGCGATGATGATTTGCATATATGTTTGGATAAACAAAAGTTAAATTAGTTCATCAAAATCACGCCGCCGCTCGTCCTCATTTGAGCACGCGCCATCCTCGCCCCCCGGCAGACTTACGTGATCTTAGAATTAATTTTTCTATGAAATGAAAAACTTAGAAAATAGTTAGAAAATTGTAGAAAATCCGTACTAGTTGAACTTGCGGACCGTGATCATCTCGGCGAGCATGTTCTCTGCCGAGCGGTTTAGTTAGATAAATAAATAATTTTAGTTTTGTTTAAATATATTATTTTAGAAAATATGAAATTTACAGTAGTTTGCAAAAATAAGTATAGAAAGTAGATGACAACTGGTACCGGATCCTCGGCCTCTCGTTCGGTTACGAAACGACTGAGGCCAGAACTCTCTCTCATTATCTGCGGCAAGTATAAGCAGAAGATTGTGATGGAGTACCGAGTCAAGAGACAGGGACCCAACAAGGGTTGTGTTTTCTACAAGTGCCCGAATCGCGATGTGAGTTTCTTACGCATTTGATTATTATGGCTAATTGACCTGCTTTTCTTGAATATTTTTGACTAAATATTTTTGGCTTTAATTTCAGTGGGAGGGCAATTGATGCGATGGTTGATCTTGGGAGGAAGATTATGCTACATACGTGCGTAATTAATTCATTTCTGCGATGAGGCCGTGGAGCCAAGCAGCAGGAGAAGCTTATTGATATTCAACGGAAGAATGATTTTGTCTGTTTTTTAGTTACGCACGATCACGAAATAATTATGTTATGAAGTGCATTGTAGTTTTAGTTTGTTTAGTGATAGTTGAGATTGCTTACGTTGTAGCTTGAGCTTAGTTAATTAATCAACCGTGTGTGTGTCATCTATGTTGTGTAATAAAATACTTAATTATGTTCAAGGTTTTCATAATTTGTCGGTAATACAGATTATGTCACGCCATTGGATGTACAATGCCGATCGTTTGCTCCCAAGACTTTATTGAGGGCTTGCACTATTTCTTAGGTGTGGCCGAGGCAAATAAGCGGGATGGTTTCATGTGTTTGTCCATGTGCCCTATGTAAGAATTTAAAGGAATATTCAAGCTCAATGAGTCTTCATTCATATTTGCTTAAGTCAGGTTTCATGTCAAACTATATATGTTGGAGTAAGCATGGAGAAAGCGGGGTCATGATGGAAGAAGGTGAAGGAGAAGATTTAGACATTGATGACATTATTGCTCAGTATGGTGCCTTTGATGATACTACAATGGGGGAGATGAAGAAGAGGTAGCGGTAGAAGATGATCTCGGTGATGCTCTTGGCGATGCCATTCGTGATGCACAACAAGAATGCGAAAGTGAAAAGAGAAAGTTAAGTTCGAGCGCATGCTTGAGGATCATAGGAAGTTGCTATACCCGACGGTCGAAGAGGGCAAAAAACTAGGTACAACATCGGAATTGCTACTACGGTGGAAGGCAAAGAATGGTGTATCCGACAAGGCATTTGGGAATTTATTGAACCTCATAAAGAAGATGCTTCCGAAGCCAAATGAATTGCCCACCACTACGTACGAAGCAAAAAAGGTTGTCTGCCCTTTGGGATTAAAAATCCAGAAGATACATGCATGTCCTAATGACTGCATCCTCTACCATGGCAATGAATACGAGAATTTGGATGAATGCCCGGTATGTAAAGCATTGCGGTATAAGATCGGTAGCGATGATCCCTGGTGACGCCGAGGTGAACAACGTCCTAGAAAGAAAATCCTCGCCAAGATTATGTGGTATGCTCCTATAATACCATGCTTAAAACGTTTGTTCGTAAATAAAGACCATGCAAAGTTGTCGCGGTGGTATAAAGAAGACCGTAAGATAGACAATATCTTTGAGACACCCGGTGATGGGTCCCGATGGAGAGCGATAGACAGGGAATTTCGAGTTTGCAAATGAGGCTAGAAACTTTAGGTTCGCCTTTAAGCATGAGATGGTATGAATCCTTTTGAGAAGCAGAGCACTAGTCATAGCACTTGGCCGCCATTACTCTATGTATCTACAATCTTCCTCTATGGTTATGCATGAAGCGAAAGTTCATTATGATGCCGATCCTCATCCAAGGTCCGAGGCAACTCGCAACGATATTGATGTCTATCTCGAAGCCATTAGTTGAAGAACTTCTAGTTTTATGGAACAAATCAGTGTATACGGTTCCGGGATGAGTACAAACAAGAACACTTTGACCTACGAGCAATGTTGTTCGTAACAATCAATGATTGGCCTGCTTTAAGTAATCTTTCAGGTCAGACAAACAAAGGATATAATGCATGCACACATTGTTTTGATGACCTTGACAGTATATATTTGAAAAGATGTCGAAAGGTCGTGTACCTTGGCCATCGTCGATTCCTTCCTTTGAATCACCAAGTAAGAAAGAAAGGGAAGCATTTTAAAGGTAAGCGGACCAGGAAGAAGCCTCATAACCGAACCGGGGAAGATGTACTCGCAATGGTCAAGGATGTGAAAGTAGTATTTGGAAAGGGACAAGGCAGTGAATCTATTCCCAAAGATGCTAAGGGACACGCACCCATGTGGAAGAAGAAGTCCATCTTTTGGGAGCTACCCTATTGGCAAGTCCTAGAGGTCCGCAACACAATCGATGTGATGCACCTGACAAAGAATATTTGTGTGAACCTGTTAGGATTCATGGGTGTGTATGGGAAGCCAAAGGATTCACTTGAAGCACGCCAGGACTTGCAGGGCATGAAAGAACGAGACAACCTTCATCCAGAGAAGACAGATGATGGACGTCGTTACTTAAGTCCTGCTAGCTACACGCTTAGCAAAGAAGAGAGGGACAGCATGTTCGAATGTCTAAGCAGCATCAAGGTCCCATCGGGATTCTCCTCTAATATAAAGGGTATAATAAATGTGCCAGATAAGAAATTCCTAAACTTAAAGTCCCACGACTGCCACGTGCTTATGACGCAATTGCTTCCAGTTGCTTTAAGAGGAATTCTACCTCCACATGTACGTCTAGCCACCGTGAAGCTATGTGCATTCCTCAATGCAATTTCTCGAGAAGGCAATCAATCCAGTGGAACTAGCTACTCTGAGAATGATGTGGTTCAATGTCTTGTCGACTTTGAGTTGGTGTTCCTCCATCCTTCTTTAATATCATGACACACATCCTAGTTCATTTGGTGAAGGAGATTAGTATTCTTGGACCTGTGTTCTTACATAACATGTTTCCCTCGAGAGGTTTATGGGAGTCTTGAAGAAATATGTGAAAGTCCGTTCTAAGCTCTGAAGGAAGCATCGCCTGGGGCTATGGAACAGAGGAGGTCATTGAGTTCTGTGTTGACTTTATTATTCGACCTTGTTTCGATTGGCGTTCTCGAACCACTTACACGAGGGGAGACTCGATGTGGTAAAGGAACTTTAGGAAGAAAACATATATCGGCATGGAAGACGATTATTTCAATAAAGCACACTACGATTCTTGTAACTCGTCATTGGTGCATCCGTACATCGAGATACATAAGGAGTTCTTACGATCCAAGTTTTTTGAGGAAGATGAAGCTTGTATTAGGCGTCAAAGACATGGAAAGTTTCAAAGTGGTTGGTTGCGAAAAAGAATGTCAAGGCGATGACAATATTGATGAGCAATCAGATTTGTTGGCTAGGCAGCCATCATGAGATATCCTCACGTACCAAGGGTACGAGATAAATGGGAATACATTTTACACAGCTTGCCCAAGATAAAAGGAGCACTAATCAAAATAGTGGTGTTCGCATAGATGGCACAGATCCAAATGGGAATATACAAACATATTATGGCCGCATAGAAGAGATATGGGAACTAGACTACGCACCTAATTTTAAAGTACCTTTGTTCCGGTGCCAATGGGTGAAGCTGACCGGAGGAGGGGTAACAGTCGACAAAGAGTATGGAATGACAACAGTGGACCTCAACAATATTGGGTACAAAGAGTAACCATTCGTCCTTGCTGCCGATGTGAGTCAGGTGTTCTATGTGAAAGACATGTCTACAAAATCAAAGAGAGGAAAAAACGAAGACATCAACTCAATGATCAATGAGCCAAAGCGCCACATAATTCTTTCTGGGAAAATAAATATAGTGGGAATTGAAGACAAGTCAGACATGTCAGAAGATTACGAAAGAAATGTCCGAATTCCACCCTTCATAGTGAAGAAAGATCCAAGCATCATGTTAAATGATGAAGACACTCCATGGTTACGACAAGATCATAACCAAGGGTCATACGTCATGAAGAAATTCACTGTTGTGCCCGCATGATACAACGATGCATGTTTAATATATTATGTTTTAGAGACGGATATTATGTAATATGTTATGACTTCACAATTGTAGATCTTGTTGAGACGATCAAACATGGCATTCAGAGTTTTTTCATCTGAGGTCATTTAGTGTCTCATTTGAGCAAGTTTGACCAAGTCAAATTTGCTCAAATAAAAAAACAACACTTTGACTCTAGTATTATGAACTCTAAATGACTTCAAATTGAAGAGTTTTGAATACCAAGTTTTTTAAACTCAAAAAGATCTACAATTATTGTTTTGGTCAACTTTCCATTTGAGAAAGTTTGGACGGTTTAAATTTGTGATTTTTAAATTTCGACGCCTACAAACTAGTTTTCGGGACCCTAGATTGTCTCAAATTGAAAAGTTTTGAATACCAAGCTTGTTAAGCTCATCAATATCTACAATCCTAATATAGGCCATTTTTTCATTTGAGAAAGCTTGAAAAAAATGTAGTTCAAATTTCACAAGTGTGTGACATAGTTTTAGAAAGTGTATATGAGATTCAAGAAGTTGTGACTAGTGTTTGATAAAAATTTCTCAAATGTGAAAATGAGCTATGTAACAATTGTAGATCTTGCTTAGACGATCAAACTTGGTATTCAGAGTTTTTTCATCTGAGGTCATTTAGTGTCTCATTTGAGCAAGTTTGACCAAGTCAAATTTGGTCAAATAAAAAACAACACTTTGACTCTAGTATTATGAACTCTAAATAACATCAAATTGAAAAGTTTTGAATACCAAGTTTGTTAAAATCAAAAAGATCTACAATTGTTGTTTTGGTCAACTTTCCATTTGAGAAAGTTTGGACGGTTTAAATTTGTGATTTTTAAATTTCGACGCCTACAAACTAGTTTTCGGGACTCTAGATTGTCTTAGATTACGCTGGCGGGTTGCCAAAATTTTCAGGCCTTCAGTCCCGGCCCAGGCCAAGAACCGGGACTAAAGGGTGGGCGGCAATTTCGGTGCCCGCCCAAAAATACCTTTAGTCCCGGCTGGTAACACCAACCAGGACTAAAAGCCTTTAGGCCCGGCTTGTAAGGCGAGCCGAGACTAAAGGGTTGGACCTTTAGTCCCGGTTGAGATTACCAGCCAGGACTAAATGGCCTTTAGTCCCAGCTGGTGTTACCAACTGGGACTAAAGAGTACCGGCCTATATATATCGACTTGTTCTGTTCATCTTCGATCTCGCGCGTCGTCTCTCCGATCCCGTCTACGCCGCCGCACCCGAGCTCGTCCTCGTCGTCGCCGAGCCCCGCCTCATCGTCGATCCTAGCCTTGTCTGCCGTTGTCGAGCCCCGCCCGGCGGCCGTCGAGCTCGCCCGCACGCCCGGCCTCGTCTGCCATGTCGCCGAGCCTCGCCCGCCTCGCCTCCGCCGATCTCTCTCGCCCACCCTTGACCTTGTGATCTCATTTTGCCATCGTCGAGCCTCGCTTCGCCCGGCTAAATGCCGTCAGGAGCCAGCGCAAGCCAAAGCCTCGTTGTCGAACTCGCCTTGCTTGGCCTGACCGCTCGGCCGCCATCGTCGATTATAATGTTGGATTTTAATTGTTTTTAGATAATACTAATAAATAATATTTAGTAGTTTAGTTAGTTTTAGATAGTTTTGATATATGTTAGTTAGATTTTTTAGTTAGTTAGATTTATTAGATAATTGATATATGTTACTTAGATTTTTTAGTTAGTTAGATTTATTAGATAATTGATATATGTTAGTTAGATTGTTAGTTGATATATGTTAGTTTTTTAGATAATTTTTTAGTTAGTTAGAATTTTTAAAATGTATTATCTATTACTAGTTTATCTAATTTCATGTTAGATTTATTTAATTGGATTTAGTAATTATATATTCTATCTCTCTCTATATATATATATCTAGAGAGAGATTCTATATGTGTATACATATGTACTTAATTATTTCTATATGTATATATACATGTACTTATTTCCATGAGTTGAGAGAGAGAGAAAATTGTATCTAGAGAGACATTCTATGTGTTATCACATGCATATCTAGAGATATAGACATATGCACTTATTTCTATGTGTTGAGAGAGAGAGAAAATATATTGTATCATTCTATGTGTATATATGTACATGTACTTATTTCCATGTTTTTGGATCGAAAGTGTTTTTGATTCGATTCCAAAGCCTATACCTTATTATTGTTTATCCTTATGAAATATTATGTGTTATTATATTTAATTGGATTTAGTAATTCTATATGTGTTATCACATGTACTTATGTTATGTACCATAGTAATTCTATCTATATGTTATCTTGAAGATACAAATGGCTGCTCCGGATGATAACTTGAGTGATGACATAATGGCGGATATTATCAACGCCGGCACCAATGTGGATGTAGATGACACGAGTCAGTACTTTGCTGATTATGAGGATATCCTAAATATGCCGGTGGTTGAAGATCAACAAATTGTCGCGCAAGAAAATACTGGCGAGGTATATTCGATTATCTATCATCTCTTATAGATGCATGCGTACGTATATTTGTTGTTAATCATTGTGTTTCTACTCATGTAGCCGGTCTCTAGATCTACATCAACCACCGACAAAAGTAGGAAAGTCCGAGGGCCAAAAAAGCCATTAGAGGGCCGTTTCATAATATCAGAATTCGACACCGACACCGGCAAACCATTGGGACCACATGCTCAGACATATGTCAATCAATGTGGGTTCATTGTAAGGGATAGGATCCTAGTTAGTGCTCGTGAATGGAAGCAGAAGATATCCGCTTCTAATGTTAGTTTTGTATCTGATCGTGACAAGAACCTAGCTTGGAGAGATATCACTCAGCATTTCACATTACAAGCAGATGATGCTTTGAAGGAGCTAGTGAGGGATTGGACAATGAAGAAGATGGCAACATTGTTCTAGAGTTGGAAGAAGACATTGTATAAAAAGTTTATCTTGAAGAATGCTACGCCAGATTTCAATGCTAAGGCGTTTGTCAAGTTGGAGTCCCATTGGGATGCCTTCGTAGAATACAAGACATCTCAAGAGAGTGAGGAACGTGTGATGAGGAATCAGCAGAATGCCCGACAGAAGCAATATCATCATCGCATGGGATCAGGTGGTTATAGGAGTGCTATTCCCAAGTGGCAGAACCTAGAAACAGAGATTACTGCCAAGGGAATCATACCTGAAACAATAGAGAAGAACTGGCCTCAACGCGCGAAGAATTGGTTCTACGCTCAAGGGGGAAGCCTAGACCTGCATACATCGGCAAGCTAATTTTCGCCAAAAATTGAGAGAGCAAACACAGAGACTAGCTCGTCTTGGCCGGGAAGAAGTCGATAGTGGTGTTTTCAAGCCCAACAGAGAGAAGGATGAATTGACATATGCCCTAGAGAATCCCAAACACGGTGGTCGAACAAGAGGCTATGGGCGGTTCCATGGCTACACGCATTCCTAGCAGATAAGGATACCTCTGAAAGCTAGCTAGAGAAAGAAGGATGAGGAGGCGAATCTAATCTGCATTGGAGCAATTTGTTGATGAGTCACGACAAGCATTGCTTGAATCACGTGAACGAGAAAAATCTCTTGAGGCAAGAATGCAGGAGGAGATCAAGAGGCAAGTGCAGCTAGCAATGAGTCAAATGCAATCGCAATCAACACCAGAGTCACCATTAGCCCGTTGGTCGATGAAAAGCGCTTTGTGCTTCTACGGAGCTGCTAGTTATTCAAGACGACACTGGGTTGCGCTTCCTGTTGATGACATTACCGAGCCTCTAACAACATGTGAGATGCACATTCCAAATAGTAATAATGCATCAATCATGGTGGTCATCGGAGGTTGTATCTCCAATAGACCGAACGAAGACACCAAGAATCCATGGGTCGATTATTCAACCCGGATATGCTAGCGCCTCGGCCGATAGAGTGCTCAAAGGTTACAGCAATGTTCCTCTTGACATTGAAGGCGGTGATGGGGAGAAGACACTAGGAGAAGCGGAGAAGGCATTTATTCAATGGCGCAAACGCTTCATCATCATTCCTGGGGCGCCACCGCTTCCCCTACCTCACCCTAGGTACGAATGAAAGTGAATGAAATATTATTTTCCATTAATTTTCTATTGGCTTCAAAAATAATTGACACACAACTTGTTTTTGTAGCAGTGGTCTCCCCAGCCTAGCCTAATCATTCATTCCCCATCTCATCACACACGTCATGGGAGGCGAGACGACTTCATCCCCACGGCGATCGCTAACTCCTACACCGCCCCATCGCCTCCACAACGATCTCCAACTCCTACACCGCCCCACCGCCTCCACAACGATCTCCAACGCCCCACGCCGGTCTCCACCAACACCGGCCTCATTGCCTCCACGCCGGTCTCCAACACCGCCCCACCCCTCCACAATGACGCACTACAAAGACGTCTAACGTCCCGGAAGCAAAGAAGACCCCGAGAAAAAGAGTTATTTCTCAAGAAATACTTCCTGAAAAGACTGATGAGCAAATAGTAGCTGAAGAAGACAAAAAAGTGAAAGATTTTTTTATAAATATCAAAAACAAGAGTCAAGCGAAGCTTAAGGAGAAGCTGTACTTTTACATACCATGAGATGTGTTGAGGCAGAAGGTCGATGCTCACAAGAAAAAGATGATTGAACTTCGTAAGCCTTCGCCACTATCAGACTATGACCGCTCCCTCGTGAAGTCACATGATGCAGATAAGAAAAGGAAAAGAGCATCAGGGAAGGATGTCCCACAGCTCGGACAACAGAAGCAACCAATGCAAAATCTTGTTGTTGCTAATGAATATGGTTCCAACATAGAAGTCTATTGACCAGACAACTCTGGAGAAGTGTCGGTTCAAGCCCTTAATGCTTTTTTTGAAGATACTGGTTTAACCTTGGATCAATTGACGGGCAAAGCTCCAATCCAGAACCTGGAAGACTTATAAATATGGCAAAAGTCTGTACTACCCTGCGGCTCTGAATGAATTGGGTACGCAAATGTACTTGCTCAACAAGTGGTACATGCAGACGTGTGGCAGGGGTGAGCAGTGGATCTTTGTCAGATTTAGAGACCATCATTACTTTCATGGTGATGACATCTTACATATTAGTTTCGAAGAATTGCATCAACTATACCAATTGGACGCTCTGGACAAATCAATCATTAGCTCCTTTTGTTTGTAAGTGATTCTTACTTTTATTTAATAAACTCACTTCCATGCGTACGTGTATATAATTATCCTCACATGTAACTTATATTTATATACAGATTCCAGATGTCAGAGCTCCAAAGAATACAAGACACCAGTGTTGGCTTCATTGATCCTTATATCGTATTCAAAACCGGTATTATTATCAAGGAGCGGTGGGTATCTGAAGCACAGGAGAATATCATGATGTTCTTCGTGAAGCAGCACGACAAGACAACAATACTTTTCCCGTACAACTTTGAGTAAGTGTTAATAATAATGTAGTCTACACATTTTATGTAATATCAATACAACTTATATGCATGTATGTGTATGTATAAACCAATGCAGTTTTCATTGGATACTCATTGTCATTGAGTTAAACTCAAGTCGGTTAGTAATCTTTGACTCGTTGAGAAAAGAGCGGGCACTATACCAAGATATGATAGACATTATCCAGGGGTAATTTCGATCTCTCGCGCACAACTATTATTGAATAGACTTTGTCATAATTTATTAACGATCTTACATTATTGGTCGCACAGGGTTTGGAAAGAGTTTATTCGGCAACATCGTAAGGATTGCAAGGCACCACTTAATGTAGTTGAAATACCAGTAAGTTATACTATATACACTTCCCCACGTGTTTAATTACTATATCGTACTTCAATTTACGTGTGAGATGATGAGAATAATCTTCTTCTAGTACAGTGGTGTTTGCGGCAGCTACCAGGTAATAACTTGTGTGGATACTACGTTTGTGAATTTATCACTGCGCACATAAGAAGAACTCCTAAAGATGTCCTCAGAGTACGTATATATCAAATTTTTATTTATTTTTAAATGAATATATATATATATATTAATACTTTTCCTTTTATTTCAAATGCAAGACTGAATGGTTGAAACGAAGGGTCATGCAAAAAGACCATCTGAAAGCAGTTCAAGAGTCAATAGCAGGATTTCTTCTAGAAAAAGTGCTAAATCCCAACGGCGAGTTCTACTTTGATCCTAAGGAATAAATGATATAAATTAAATGTTTATTGATATCGTTATTTTCGAGAACAAGATTATAAAAGTATTGTATATATACATATATATATATCTATAATATATATAGGTTCATACTTTATTCGAATATAATAATGCTCGAGATGAGAATTAGATGTAATTATATGCGTGCGTGTATTTATATTAGCGGCGTAGAATACGTACATAAAAACATATTATATATTAAACAAATACGTGTAACTGAACTGAAAACAAATTAAACAAAAAAAAAGAAAAAGAAAAGGAACCTTTAGTCCTGGTTGGGGTTACCAACCGGGACTAAAGGGTGCGGCCACGTTTGCTCGGCTGGAGGGCCTTTAGTCCCGGTTGGTAACACCAACCGGGACTAAAGGTCCCTCTTTAGCTCCGGCTCGATGACCCAGGACTAAAGATGGCACCTTTAGTCCCGGGATTGTTGTCCCGGTGCGGTAACCGGGACTAAAGGCCGTTACCGTCTGGGACAACAAGTCCATTCTGTAGTAGTGACTGTAGTCCTCAGCTCACTCACCTCCATTACATGTCGGCTCTAAATATCCCAAAACCACTATCAAGGCTATAGATTGACAGGCTTTCTTTTGGACAGATGATGAGGCTTGCCATGGCACTAAGTGTTCAGTGGCATGGGAAAATGTTTCTATCAGTAAGAATTATGGGGGACCTAGGATTAAAAATTTAGAGCTTCAAAATAGATGCATGCTCATGAAGTTCATTAATAAGCTCTTCTCCAATGATCCAGCCCCATGGAAGCAATGGATTCTAACGGCTCGTCTTCTTACCTTTGGCAGATCATCAACGATGAGCTTACTACTTATCGTTCAATCACCGACGTGAATGTCCGTGATGGTGCCTCTACTTCCTTTTGGTTCGATCACTGGCCCCCTGTCAGCCCTCTTTATGTCTCTCATTCCGCTCTTTTTTCTCATACAACTAGACCTAGTGTCTCGTTTCAGGATGTTTTCCAAGCAAAGTTTGATTTGCGTCTCCGCCCTAGACTAACCACGGCAGCTGCAATCCAGCTAGAAGACCTCCTTTCATGCTTGCAGGAAACCAATATCCGTGATAGAGCTGACGAGCGGCATCTAAAACACTCCGGCAGAGTGTTTACCACCAGAGCTACCTACGCAGCACTTGACTGCCGTTCATCGATGGATGCACACGGGCATCATATATGGAGCACGCGGTCAACATGTTCAAGATTTTTGCCTGGCTCTACTTCAAGGACAGATTGAGCACGC
The DNA here is from genome assembly GCA_904845875.1 of Miscanthus lutarioriparius. Lineage (NCBI taxonomy): Eukaryota > Viridiplantae > Streptophyta > Magnoliopsida > Poales > Poaceae > Miscanthus > Miscanthus lutarioriparius. The sequence continues at coordinate 20,980,486 of CAJGYO010000019.1, forward strand.
GGGCCAATCTCTTTTCCAAACATGTGCTGGATGACGATGTTTGCCGATGATGCTCCAATCATGTTGAAGACCGCCGACACGTTTTCTTCAATTGCACTTCTAGTGCCTAACTCTACCAAAAGTGTTCCAACTGAACAATGTTGCTCAACTGATAGACGTAAATGTATGGACGGGATGCCCTCATTCCCACTTGGATGCAAAGCTCTAGCCATTTGTGTTCCTCACTATTCTATGGCGGATTTGGGATGCTAGGAACGCGGAGGTCTTCAGAAGCGAGCTGTTTTCAAGCCGCCATATCATAACAAAAGTTTGTGATGATCTTGTTATTTGGCAAAAGCGACTGAAAGTCGATCGGATGTATCCAATTAGGCACTAGCGCTTGTTCTTAATATCTTCTAACTCTTCGACAAACTCTGCGAAAATGACGACACCGTGCGGCCACCAGCCAGCCGAAAAAATTAGTTTTTATTGGGCTTGCTTAGTGGGAGACACTACGTAAAAATGATTTTTAACAAGGGTTCGATTTTTTTTAGAGGCGGCTGGTGATGGAGTCACCCCTACAGTGACGTGCTCGGGTGCCCCTACAAATAGGGTTTGATTTATAGGGGCGGCTCAATCACCAGCCACCCCTGGAGTTGCTATTTGTAGGGGTGGCTGGTGATTGAGTCGCCCCTACAAATGCCCCCGTATATATAGCTCCTATTTATAGGGGCGGCTCAATCACCAGCCGCTCCTACAAATGACCCACATATAAAACAGCTGCAACACCATATTCCTCCTCGGGTCACTCACTCCAATCCGTGAAAGAAAGGTGGGGAGGCTTTGGGCACCTCCCAAAAATTGCTCTACTAAGGGGGAAAGGTTTTGGTCTCAAATTCTTTGGTGGAGAGGTTGTAGAAGGTAAGAAAATGCTATTCCACACTTTTTTTAAGTTTTAATGGTTGGTTAGTGAGTAATTAGAGTTTTGTTTTTCTCTCTCTTCTATGGTGCTTGAGCTACTTATAAAGCAAATTAGACCCAAGTTTTAAATGTAATAGGATAAATTAGGGAGGGAACAAGATCATACCCTTATTTGGTCCATGTTTCTTAATTTTAGTGAACAATTAGTTAGTTTTATGGATGTTTCATGTTCATGTGGATCTAGATCTAGGGTTTGGTTTTTTTTATTAATTTCGTTTTTGTAAATTTATGTTTGATGAAATTAGACTAGGGTTTGTATGAAAGATATTGGGTAAAGTATAATTGTTGCTAATTGTTGTCTTTGAAATTATTTATTGTAATCAATAAATATGTATTTTAATTATTTATGGATAAATGGGCCATTAATTAATTTTCCTCTACTATGGTATATTTGTATGCTTCATGTAATTATATTAGATTATATTCATATATATCTGAAGTATATATAATTATTCTCAAGTAATTATTAATTTATTTTATTTTTATATATATCTGAATAAGTAGTAATTTAATGTTTGTTTTGTTGTTGTTGTAAAAGATGGAGTACATGAACTCTTGGATGTATGGTTCGTTAAGGTTCAAGGTAGGTTTTTGTGAAGAGGTGGATAAATTTATTGAAGCCGCAAAGAAGAATGCAACGACATTGAAAGAGAATAAGGATACAATTATTTACCCCGGTAAAGATTGTAAGAACCGTATGGCATGGACAGATGTGACTATCATCAGATCACATTTGATTATGCGAGGATTTGTTGAGGACTACACAGTGTGGATTCATCATGGTGAAATGGTTATTGTTAACGACGAGGATGAGGAGGAATACGATGACGAAACCATAGAATCCCTGTCCTAATATTCAGCAGAGCTTGATGCACAAATGGATTTCGAGTTTGGCAATGAACAAGGTGGTGATGCTGGTGGTTGGGATGGTAACGACGAAGGTGGTGCTAATAATAATGGTAGAGCACGTGTCGGGGATGAAGACGATTTGGAGGACATGATTCGAGCCCTTGGACCAGAGATTTTACTAAATAACCCGAAAGGTCTAAAAAATTTGGAAATGGTGATAAAAGCATCGAAGGAGACTGTGTATGGTGTTGAAAAGGGCTGTCTGACACATTGGACATTGCTACGTTTTGTGCTTGAGCTGCTCATCCTGAAGGCTAAGTATGGCTGGTCAGACTGTAGTTTCAATGATCTATTACATCTCCTGTCATGAGTGCTGCCACAACCAAACTCAGTTCCCGCCAACACATACCAAGCGAAGAAGGTCATAAGTCCATTAACAATGGGGGTTGAAAAAAATACATGCATGCCCCAATCACTATATACTTTTCGTGGCGAACGTTGAAGTCACTGAATAAATGTCCCCGGTGTGGGGCCAGTCGGTACAAGAACAATGACCTTTACGGTGGGGATGAACCCTTCACCGGGAAAAAGAGGAATAAGAAGGGTATAAAAAAGGTGGAACAAGAATCTCAGCCCCCAGAGGACACTCCATTAGGCAACGATGCAAAGCATAGAAGAATTTCTGCCTTGGTAATGTGGTATCTGCCAGTGACCGACCACTTGAGACGTATCTTCCTAAACCCTAAAGAAGCCATACTCATGACATGGTGGGATGATGAGTGCAAGGTGGATGATGATAAGATTGCACACCCAGCTGATTGTAGTCAGTGACAAAGGTTTGATGAGAAGCACAAAGAATTCAGCGATGACCCAAGAAATGTACAGTTTGACTTGAGCATCGATGGAATGAATTCCTTCAATGAGAGGATGAGCGACCACAGCACATGGCCAGTGATCTTGACCATGTACAACATCCCAACATGGTTGTGTCAGAAGAGAAAGTACCTTCTCCTCATTATTCTTATTTCTAGCCCTAAACAACCAGGCATTGGTATAGACGTGTTCCTCGAGCCTTTGGTGCAAGAAATGGAGAGGCTATGGAGGCATGGGGAGCAGATGTACGATGCGTTCCGAAAGGAGAACTTCATATGTAGAGCAATAATATTTGTTACTACCAATGATTACCCCACGTTGTTTGCTTTGTCTGGATAGATCAAAGGAAAGACGGGATGCTTAGTTTACTTGGATGGTACTACATGGGTATACCTGGATGCATCTAATAAGATAGTTTACCTAAGGAACCAACGCTTCTTAAAGACAAGTCACAAGTACCGCAGCAAAATATTCTTTAGATTTTGTGACAACGCCCTGGAGATTGAATCCCCTCCAGAGAGACGTCATAACGGAAAACACGTGTACAGAATGGTGAAAAACATACGCGTCGTCTATGGAAAGAAGAATCCAGATGGGACGAACAGAGATAGAAGCACACCTCCTGTCGAAGGAGTACCTTTCAAGAAACAATCGATCTTCTTTCAGTATCTGCCTTATTGGCTAGACTTGGAGGTCCCTCATGCCATTGATGCTATGCACGTGTAGAAGAATATCTTTGAGAGTATCATTGCTACCTTGATGGACACAGGCAAGTCAAAGGATGGTCTGAAGGCACGGAAAGACATGGTGCAGCTAAACGTGATGCCACAGCTTCACCCGGTACCTGAGGCTAATGGAAAATACACTCTGCCTGCGGCGTGCTTCAACCTAACACCAGACGAGAAGAGAGCTATATGCACTTTCCTGAGGGGGATCAAAGTCCCGACTGGGTTTTCAGCAAATGTGAAGAAGCTAGTGTCGATGAAGGACTTGTCAATAACACATTGCAAGGCTCACGATTGCCATATGATGCTGACAGTGTTTCTACCTATTGCAATTAGGGCTATAAAGCCATAGTTCTTGAAAATGGCCACCACCCGCATGTGCTACTTCTTTTCGAAGATCTCACAGAAGACGATTGGCAAGCAAGAACTGAGTGACCTACATGAATTTGTGGTGGAGACACAAAATCAACTAGAGATGTGTTTACCTCCTGCTTTTTTGATATAATGCCACATCTCATGATTCACATGGTTCATCAGATACAGGCGCTGGGCCCTTGCTACTTGCATGAAATGTGGTCCTACGAGCGGTTCATATCGGTTCTAAGTCGATACGTGCATAATCGAGCATACCCAGAGGGCTCCATGATAGAGGGTTACAATACTAAAGAAGTCGTTGAGTGCTGTCAAGAGTACCTAAAAGTACAGAAAGAGATTGGTAAACCCGATTCTCGTCACAAGGGTAGGCTGGCTGGGAAGGGCACCAGTGGTAGAAAAGTGTTCATCGACCATGATTACAAAGAGGTGAGTCGGGCGCATTATAGTGCCTTGCAGAGTACACAACTGATGCAACCGTACGTTGCTGAACACTTGGCTATCATTATGGTGGAGAGAAATAACCGTTCGGATGATTGGGTCATGAAACAACACAAGCAACGACTAACTACATGGTTGAAGGACCAAAACATACCGCCTAGAGAAACCATAGACTCTATTACCATCAGTAGGTTAGCGGAGGGGCCATCGAGACAAGTGACATCTTGGAATGCTTATGACATCAATAGGTATACGTACTATACCCACGCAAAGGATAGTAAATATATGAACCAAAACAATGGCATTCGAATAGAGGCTCTCGATGGATTGGGGCAAAAGATCTAGTACTTTGGCATCATTGAAGAGATATGGGAACTTGAGTATGGAAGGGATATAACGGTGGCCCTGTTTCGATGCCGCTGGATCAAACAACACCAACTGAATGAGATCGGATTGAGAGTCCTGGACCTCCAGAATCTAGGCTACCAAGATGACCCTTGGGTGCTCGCTTCACGTGTCGCACAAATTTTCTATATGTCTGACCCACAAAGTAACCTCCCCCCGAAGAAGAAGACAAAGCACGTGGTTGCCTCCGGGAAACAGCACATTATTGGAGTTGATGGCGTGGACGATGTTGAAGCTTATAATAACTACAATAAGATGCCGCTATTCACAGACTTTCCTAAGAAGATCAGTGTTGTGGAAAAGAACCTCCCCCAAAGACATATTGCCATGGGAACGAAAAGATGTCAAGAGGAAAGTCGTTACAGCGGGCTAGCTAGTTGTTGAACGTGGAATATTTATGTAAGTGTGTGTTTGTAAGACTTCATTTATGGATATGTGTGAGACTATATATTTATATACGTGTGTAAGACTACATATTTTTGTATATGTGTGAGACTACATTTATGCATGTGTGTCAGACTACCCTTTTATTTAAAAAAATGACAAGTTCGAACGAGATTTTCAACCATTAAATGATTTCAGGTGAATAAGTGATGAATACCAAAGTTGTATAACTCATCAAGATCTACAACTTTTATTTTGATCATTTCTTCATCTAACAAAGTGATATTAAATATTGTTCACAAATCAACATGTTTCTCGTATAGTTCATGAAATTATGAGTCATATGTGAATTTATGAACAATGTTTACTAATACTTTATCACATGAAGAAGTGATCAAAATAAAAGTTGTAGATAGTGATGAGTTCAACAATTTTTATGTTCACGACTTTTATTGTTGAAATCATTTAAGGTTTCAAAATCTTGTTTGAAGTTGCCAATTATTGAAATTCAAAATTTCAACTATTCAAATTTGGTCAAATGAAAATATAATCAAAATAAAAGTTGTACATATTGATGAGTTCTACAACTTTGGTATTCATGAGTTTTTCATCTGAAATCATTTATTCTTTCAAAATATTGTTTCAAGTTGAAATTATTTAAATTTCAAAATTTGAATCGTTCAAACAAAGTCACATGACAAGATGACCAAAATAAAAGTTGTACATGTTGATGAGTTATACAACTTTTATATTTACAACATTTTCATTTTATTTCATTTAATGTCATAAAATTATAGTCAAAGTTTTAAAATTCAAATTTTTAATTTTTGTTTTCTATATTGTTTTGACTACTGTTGTTTATATATATATATATTTCTTCATATATAGAATAATACAAAATATTATATTTGTGCGTATACACAATTGTTTTTATATTAATTTTATTTTGGTCACAATTATTTTTATAATACAGAATTAATAATTTAAAAAAATAAAAAATATTTGTAGGGGCGGTTGGATCAGGAACCGCCCCTACAAATGCATTTGTAGGGGCGGCTGGATCAGGAACCGCCCCTACAAATGCATTTGTAGGGGCGGCTGGATCAGAAACCGCCCCTACAAATCATCCCGACTATAAAACCAACGGCGCACGGGTGTTGTCTGTTGTTGGGCGCTCTCTTCTCCTCCGACACCGGCCCGCGCCCCTTCCCCGCCGACGCCGGCCCGCGCCTCTTCCCCGCACCCGCGCGCCCCATCTCCGCACCCGCGCGCCCCCTCCTCAAGACCGTGCTCCCCTCCAGAGACTCACAGGCCTGCTCCTCCCGCCTAGGGTTTCCAGAGGGCGCGCCGCCCAGCGAGCGAGGAGCCTTCAACCTCCAGCGCTCCAGCCTCGGTGGAGGATCCAATCCGGAGCGAGAGACCTGAAACCTGTGGCTGCGAGGGACGCGGGTCCACGACGAGCATCGTCGACGCGCAAGCAACGGTGAGGTCGACAGCAAGAGAGAGAGTTGGGAATCAGGATGGATCATGGAACCCCCCAAGGGCCACTTCCTCCTCCGATTCAACTGACCTCGGTTGATGATTGGCCTACTTGCTGCTATAGAGAGAGATTATGTTTATTGTTTGCCAAGTATGTGCTACTGGATGGAATTCCAGTGTGTCCTGCAGATGTTCGGTGTAATTCGTGCTCAGAATTACAAGATCCTTGCTGAAATTACGTGCCCAAAAGAATTTTGCCGACTTTTTTCCCCGCTTACCCGGCAATTAAAAAACGGATTTTTCTACTGCTGCTCATGTTGTCAGAGGTAGAAAATGTAGCAAACTGGCATTCTGCACTTCTGCTCAGGGAGGAAAAGACATACAAAAGGCACACACTGTGCTAATTTTGTGGTCAACAAGGCAGGACAGAGTTTTTACTGCTCATAGGTAGTTACATATGGTTCCGGTATTCTGAAAATACCAAAATAGCATCCTTGCAACTTGTAGTTGTATCATGGTAGTTGCAGGAATCGTGAGCTCATGGCCGGGTAGTTTAGTTTAGTTTGGTCCTCCTGTGATCATGATGCCTCATAATCCTGTCGCAGTACAGGGAGCATTTTGTTAACCCTTTATTTGGTCCTTAATAAATCTTCGTTCCTAAGTACTATGTTTACAGCTGGATCCACAATCGCTGCATTACCAGTTTATCACCTTTATATAGTCTGGCTTTCTGCGAAAGTTTGTAGTCCTTGTGCTGCTTGCTACTCCAACTGACATTATTGTTGTTTGGCAATATAATCAGGTAGTTTTCCTGTCCAGAGCACAGACAAGATGGTTAACGCAATCAAGGGGCTGTTCATCTCCTGGTAAGCTCCTGATACATCTGAAAATCCGGCGGCGCACCCGCACGCCCCATCTCGGCACCCGCGCGCCCCCTTCAATGGCTGGGCGAACCCCGCCCCACTTCGCCACCTCTTCACCGGCGACGATCACCCACCAGGTATGCCCGCTCCCTTCTCTCCCCTTCCTTCCTTTGCGGAGCAATCTTGGTGTGCCGTCAATATCTTTTCTGTTTCTCAGTTTGAGATCCTCAAAAGAAAAAAAATATCTTTTCTGTTTCTCAGGATGCATATCTTTTCTGTTTCTCGCCTGGATTATATTTTCATAGGTCGTATATAGCTAAACTGCACCCGGATGTATATGCCCCATCTGTATTTTTTTAATAGGAAATGCCCCATGTGTATTCCCATCACGATTGGGACCAGTAGCTTAGTAGCAAATTAAGCGATGGCCTGAACAAGAGCATGGAAGGGGAAAAAACGATAAGAACTAAGAAGAAAAAAAATGGAGTGAACCTCAGTAACGAAAAATAGTAGTGGTAGTTTTACTAAATCAACTGATACAGATGCGGTGAATTAGTACCGGTAGCAGATGTTGTAGTTTGAGATCCTCAAAACTGACTTTTTGGTGCTGTCGTGTGCTCAAGAAGAATCAAATTAGAAAAAAAGATGTCAACAGAACAGTAAGGTGAAGCATGACAACAGAGAGAAGTAAACATGAAGTTCGAAAAAGAAGACATGACACATTTTTTTTAATTCACTATATACAACTTTATTTGCAAATCACTATATAAATAAGAACTCTATTCTTTAATAAAATGATACACAGCCCTCCTGTGCATTCAAGAAGAAAAAAACCAATCTGTTCTGGTTCAGAAAACAAGGAAGTTTCAATTATTCCCAGAGAGTAAAAATACCTGACAATTTCCTACTAGGGGCCCCTGCTATCAAGCAATAATGTATCAACTATTTAAATCATCATTAGCTAATCATGAGTTGATTAGTTAAATCCATTTTGCTTGAGCTAGTGTTGACAATAGTTTTACCTGTTGCTTAACTTTTAGGCTGCGCAGTAGCAATAGCAGTTTGTCTTTTTTTATGTGAAAGTTAGGAGTAACAATGTTTTATTGCAATTTGATGGTGCAGCAGCTTGGCTTGAATTTGTTTAGTGAAGTGTCATTTTTGTGCAACAGTGAATACTCTATTCAAGTAATCATTAGCTGATATTTGAAGGATTAGTCTATTTCTTTTGCATGATTAAGTGAACATGTATCTGGTCCTCATTGCTAAATATTTGTGACCTGAACTGTTGTTGTCGTCATTTGTCTGTGTAGGTAGCAGTCCAACTGCTGCCATAGCATACAGTCAAATCTTTTGGAAATTGTGAACTGTTGTTTTGCTTCCGTGTGAGGTATTGAGTTCTAATCGGTCCCAGTGTAAACTGTCTCAAGTTGGCTTGTGTGATCTTGATGATTAGAAGATAGGTCTGCTAGGTTGGAACTGGGATATATTACTGAGCTGTATTACTAAGAAGTTGCTTGCTTGCTGTATTATTAATTCCAGCATGAAACTTAGATGGCTCTTGAACTCTTGAAAATAGATTGTTTTATATATGCCAACTGTTTTAATATATGCTTATATATGCCCACTGTTTTATATATGCACAGTGAGTCTTCTTACTGCTGCTCTACTGCTGCTGTCCTCTTCCCTATACTCTTAGAAACTACTACTACTCTGCTGCTGTCCTCTTCCCTATACTCTGCTCTACTACTGCTGCAGTCCTCTTCCCTATACTCTTAGAAACTACTGTCCTCCTACTGCTGCTGCTATTCTACTACTACTCTATACTACTCTAGTGTTGGCTGCTGCTCTGCCTTCTTCCCTATACTCTTAGAAACTACTACTGGTACTAGCTGGCTTCTAGCTACTCTACTTACTGCTAGCTACTCTCCTACTACTGCTAGCTGGCTATCTAAATTACCAGATTTTGATCTGCAGGGGTCTTCCAACCATGTGGCAGCAGTCAACTATTTTTTGGCTATTTTTCTTATCCTGTATGTTTGGGAAGCAGCAGCTGCTTATTTTTACACATTTTTCTCTCTATGTTTGTTAAGCAGCTGTTGCCTTTTTTTTACCAAATCTCCCCTCTCCTCTCCTCTCCTTTGTTTTGCCGATAATGAAATTGTCTAAGTCCATACATTATATGAAATATGAGCTGATGATCAAGAACTTGTGAGGAACTTGGCATCATTAGCAGCCGCCCCTACATTAACTTCTCCTCTCTTCTCTGTTATGATGCCTTGATGCTCCAAGTTCAAGATCAGATGATGATTGACATGTTTCTGAGGCCTCTACCACTGCTACTTCTCGTTTTTTTATATATTGTTGTTTTATAGGACTACTTTAGTTTATAGACCTTTTTGATTTCTTATACCTTCTCGCGTACCTAAAGCACACTTTCTTGCATCTATTAGAACAAAGCGCGAAATAATATCGCGGACACCAGGCAGTGCAGCCCGATGCCCCGAGCATGATGAGCAGCCAACCTATGAGGAGCCAGCACTAGATGCAAGAAAAGGAAATGAGGGGACAAAAAAGGAAATCTATATCCAGATAAGGCATGCTATGTGATAACGGAGGTCGGGCCAGCAGGAGAGATCCTTTAGCCCAAGGAATTAAGAGGACGATTCCGTAATGCGATCGGGGCCCTAGTAAGAGATAAATTAAACCCAGCAATCCCTAACTGGAAAGAGGTACCAGAGAACACAAAGAATGCACTATGGGATAGGCAGCTGAAGCTCAATTTTAGATTTCCGGAGGGTAAACACGAACTGGTAAAAAAATGATATCAGGACGATGGGAGAGTCATTCCGATGTTGGAGGTCGGAGCTCAACACGAAGTATATCCAAAAGGGGTTAACTCCCTTCAACGAGTTCGGCAAAATAACTCCTAGTCAATGGGAGGAGCTCGTGGCTTAGAAGACTTCACCGGAGGCATTGGAGCTCAGTGCCCGTAACACCAAGCTGGCGAAGAGGAACAAACACCACCATCATCTAGGCCCCGGTGGCTACTATGCCAAGGAAGAACAGTTTAGAAAGATGGACAAAGAGGCCACAGCTGTTGGGAATATCGATGTGATGAATTTGAAGGTACGCTCAAAGAATTGGATATATGCGAGGAGTACAGAATCATCCGGCGGTAATCTTAAGTTTGATAAGCCAAAGACCCAAGAGGTAGTATCAAGGATACTGAAATATGCTGAAGACAAGGAGAAGAGCTCATTCAATCCTTCTAGAGAGAGGGACGAGCTTAGCCTTGACTTGGAAAACAAGAAGCACACAGGCCACACTAGGGGGGCTAGGGAAAAGGATGACCTGGAAGCAAGGATTCGAAGAGGACATACACATGTACAAGAAACATGGCAGAGACTGAGAGACTAGTCTTGAGCTCCAAGTGAAGGCTCTAGTTGCGAAGGCGTTGGAGGAGCAAGGACTGTCTACGGAGCCACGGATATTAGTGACGCCGCCGGGAGAACTGGCATTAGTTGGCAGCCCTCCGAAAATTCCTAGCAGCCAAGGTTCCACTACAGCCACAACCCCCGTTGATCGCATACGGGAACCAACTAGTTGCACCTTGGTGTTTCTCAGTGGCCGGCAGAACACTGTGATGGAGGTGGCAACGGGTGTGGCACATCCTCCCAGTGGCTTACACCACAATAATAAGATACCGCCGGACTACACTAGGGTCGAGGTGCATACAGTGAAGCCCAAGTTCATGCAGTGCAGGATAGACTACGCAACTCCCGAGGGGCTGGTGTTACTCGGAGACGTTATGGGGCAGTTCATCCTCTGGCACAAATAGGATATTATATTGACTGCTTCTTCGCTGCCTCCCCCTCTCCCAAATTTAGAGCGAGTTGTTGAGGTCGGAGAGATATTTTCACCGTCTTGTGACCCCCACATTCCTGAGATGCCACATTCTTCCCCGCCTCCTAGCGAGCATGTGCCTAATGAGATGCCACAACCTTCTCCAGCTCGTACCGAGCAAGTGCATCATGAGATACCACAGTCTTCTCAACAAGCACAACCGATACATGAACAACGAGTGCCTCCTGAAGAAGGTGATGCACAAGAAGATGAGGACGTGCCTGAATGGGAACTTTGAAAGAATCATCCAATCACCATAAGGCCAGTTTATGTTCCGATCAAAGACGTCTCGTCGGTGTCCAAGTGGTTTTCCCATGACCAGTTCAAGCCTAAGAACCAAGTTAAAAAAGTCCCATCACGGGGTTCTGAGGAGGCCGTCACTAGCAAACTCTACCAAATTGCAAAGCAGTATCCAAATGTTGATGCCATCAAATGGTCAAAGGATTGCCCGAAAACATATGAAAGAGGCAAGCCCTTCCTACCAAACTGGGACATCCCACGCCTACCACTTGGAATGAGAAGGTTTCATGATTGGTACTTGCGTGTTCTCCCAATGAGCATAGATCTCATACAAGCATGCTTCCCCACCGGCACATTTGGAAGCCCAATCGGGAAAATTGTCTTTGACTTCAATGACATGCACACATGCTTTCACCTGGGAGAAATGGAGATGAATCTAATTCGCACGTGGTGCCTGTAAGTCCTTGTCCTACCGATATGATATGAATGTAATCTTTGAATTTTGTTGTAACTAACCCACACCGTGATTTGTAGAATGCAAGTGCACATTGTCAAACAAATGCCAAGTGTGAAAGCCGGGTACGTAGACCCTCAAGCTATAGCCCAAACAAATTTTAATTACCCTAAACGGTGGTCACTGGATGCCAAAGAGCTAGCTGCTGCAAAGACTCTTCGGGAGAAAGAGCGCATCCGTACGGTGAAACTAAGGGAAGAGTCCCTTAAGGTTGTGGCATACATTGCCCTAGCTTTCAAAAATTTCCAACAACACTCTACTATATGGCTACCATACAACTTCGAGTAAGTTCAACTCTATACTTAAAACTTTATTCGATATATTTTATTCGATGCAAAAGAGCTTATCTAGTTCTATGATTAAATCCATGCAGCAACCACTGGATTTGTATAGCCATCGATGTCGGGAGGAGCATGGCATGGGTCTTTGATTCATTAGATAGGGACACGGTGACATACAAAGACTTCATATCGATTCTAAAGACATATACATATTGACAATCCTCATTAGCTTATATGTTTGTATACATACTTGTAACGTTCATTTTTGGATACTAACAAGTTGTATTTGCTAAAATAATTCGAACATGGCATTTAGGTTCTATGTCACTAATCATCATGGAAGGCATGATCCAGTAAGGAAGGAAAAGCAGGCTATAAAAACACTATGTGCGGTAAGTGTAACTTACTTCTTCAGTACTCCGTTACATGGCTGTCAAAAGCATTACTTAACATTTTCATATGCAAAACACACAGTGCCCCAAGCAGAAGCCTGGGAGTGTATATTGTGGATACTATATATGTTCTATGATGAGTAACACCGGTGTCTACAGGAGACATCCCTTAAGGGTAAGTTTGAACCTCTTCACCCATAGTATAAAAACTTCATACATGGTATGAAATACTAAACCGAAACTTGTTCTCTTGCAGTGGAGAGAAGAGAAAGGAATGAAAAAAGACCCATACAAGGATGGCCAACTCTTAGAGCTCGTCGGCGACCTTTGCAACTTCATATTGGACCAGATTGTACACATCAGAGGCGCCTACCATGACCGAGAGTCTGAGTTAGGTACAAATCCTCAGTACCAACACCTTCGTGAGACTGAAAGGCTAGCTCTAGGACGTTGATAACAATGTGTATGGAATTTGTATATTTAATGATGGATTGTATATATTCTTGTGAATTGGACTTATAATTGTAGTTTATAGAATACTCTTGTGCTTGTAGTCGTGGTTGCGGGGTGTTCGGCAACGTGAACGTGGTTCGGAATGTTGGTCACCGGGCGTTCGGCAACGCGAACGCGGTTCGGAATGTTGGTCGCGGGGCGTTCGGCAACGCGAACGCGGTTCGGAACGTTGGTCGCGGGATGTTCGGCAACAAGATTTTGAATTGTATATTTGATTTTTTTGGCGGGAAAACGTACTGTAGGGGCGGTTTTGTAGGGGCGGTTCTAGATTGAACCGCCCCTACAAATACCTGTTTGTAGGGGCGGCAGGTACTACAGCTGCCCCTACAGATCGATTTGTAGGGGCGGCTGGTAATACGAGGCGCCTCTACAAATATATTTGTAGGGGCGACTGGTAAGACGGTAGGGGCGGCTGGCCAAACCGCCCCTACAAATGGTTACGAGCCGCCCCTAAAAATTGATTCTGTAGTAGTGAGGTCCTCTTGTGGTGTTCGGCCAACAAAACAACGGAAATGCTTACGCCTGGCCGTCCAATCGTCCGGACGCCACCCTCCGCAGGCCGCGACAACAGCCCAATGGCTCAACATCGTATATCCTCTCGTCCACTCGTACATCATGTTCAAAAGCCTCTTGTCCACTCTCTACAGAAGGCACTCCACTGCAATGCCATGACAGCGCTCAGTCGTGCCACCTTGGCGTTATTCATGGCATCCGGCGCCTCCCTCCAGCCTCCGGCCAGCTCCACGGTGCCCCAACGTGGCTGCCCATCTTCCTCCCTCTACATGACGCCTCCTACCCACCACGGCCGCCCGGCGCAGCCTTCTCCAGCGCGCGGTCCGTCTTCTCCACCAAAGCGACCCGCTGCGACCTTCTCCACCAGACCTGTCACAACATTCTCCCCTAGAGCGGCAAGCTCCGCGCCACTGGCAAGCTCAACACCGGTGAACTCCACACACCGATGAGCCTCCATTCCCAAGCAACATGGAGACGTTGCACTAAGAGCGCATGTTGCAAACATATGTTTCAGAGGTATGTTGCAAGTGGTTCATTCCAGTGTTGTAAAAGTAGATCGGGATATTGCAAAAGTAGATCGGGATGTTGCACGGTTGCAATAGCAATATACATATGTTTCAAGTGTATGTTTCAAAAGTTTCATCTGTATCAAACGTACGTTGCAAGTATTTTCATCTAGATGTTGCAAAAGTATATATGGATATTACATATACATGCATGCTGCAATCGTATTTTTCAAGTGCTTTCACGTGTTTCATACGCGCACGCACTTTTCTGCGCGATTGGATCGATTTTCCCAACCCCAGAAAGATTGGGATTTGAAAACTCTTGGAGATGTTTTATTGCTATACTTGTTTTGTTAACTTGTCACTGGTTTAGCAAGAAAATTATACAAAGTTCATGAGGTGTTGTAACTATTAAAACCTACTGGAGGAAGATAAAAATAAAGTTCACTATTTATTTTGTTCACTTGGTATAATAACTAATTTACCAAGTGATTTTAAGGAGGTTTTGGAGACGTGTGTGTGTGTATATATATATATATATATATATATATATATATATATAGAGAGAGAGAGAGAGAGAGAGAGAGATTCAGTCAAATTTAGTTTTGACATTGCTACGTCGTGCTTGCCAAAAACAAAAAAACAAAAAAAAGATGGCATGTCCTGGAGGTCGGGTACACAATGTACACAATGAAGATGCAGGTCAGAGTCGGAAGCGAGCCTCGTTCCTCCTCGGTCAGGCCTTCCGGTCGAAGAGGCGGGCCGGAGTTGGAAGCGAGGCCTTCCAGCCGGAGTCTGAAGCGGGCGCCGTTCCTCTTTGGCCAGGCCTTCCAGTCGGAGATTGGATCGCCCTTCTGGCCTGTCGTTAGGTTTTTGGGTCGGCCCAGGAGTTGCGCGTCGTTCACAACGTCGTCTGCTGGGCCGAGCCTTTGTTAGGAAGCAGGTCCATGAGGGACCCCGGGTTTATGAACCCGACACATCTGATGAATTATTGTACTAATTTTGAGAGTATGTTTTGTCGTTACATGTGCACCATGAACAAGTGAAAGTGGACAACCGAAGGTCCCATTGGTCCCATCAAGAGGTTCGTAGCCTACCTATCTAGGAAATTCCGAATATGTGAGTTCGCGTGAAGCTTCTTGCAATATTGAAGCAAGACCACTCTACCATTTTGCCATGCCGCCATTTAGTCACCTTGTTATCTAGCTTAATGTATCTACACAAGCCAAACTTCTTTCAATCTGGCTTAAATGCTTCCTACCCTTGATAAAAATGTTGCTTGTAGTATTCCAAACTCCTTTAGCAGATCGTCATGCCTCTCGGGTCTTGGGGCTCAGGGTCACGGTGTTTGTGTAATCGTGTTCCCAAACAGTTGTCAGGTCAAAATGGTGGCTGATTCCATTTATGGTAAAAAAATGTCTGCTATGTTTTTATGGTCGTCTTTTTTTTTAAAAAGCCACTGAATGTCTGAATTCAGGCTGAATGCAGCTGAATTTGCAATTTATGTTTGAATATACACATATGGCCATGCATGCGAGCTTCTTGCGTATGCTAATCTCCTAGCATTGTCAAACAAACACCTTAATTGGTTGACTAGTAGCAAATCCATACAAAGCCAAGGTCAGGTCACCTAGCCAAAATATAGGTACCTTAACTTTGATTAAATCTAAACATGCATCGTACTCTTGATCGGTAACTTGATGTTGATCCACAAGATATATTATTCCCATACAATGTTTTGACACCCTAATGTTGATCCACAAGATATATTATTCCCATAAAATATATTGTGCTTTCTATGGCTAAAAAACGTGAGATCCTGGTGCTAGACTCTTTTGGGCGAGACGTTCGAACGTGGTGACCTAAATAAAACCGTTGGTATTTTCCAACACAGGTATTTGTAGACATTATATATTTTAGAAAGGTTAATTGATTCATTCTATGAATAAATAGCGAGTTGAATTACGGAAAGAGATATATTTCATATTGGAGCAGTCAAGTATGTAAGAGCACAACTGCCCAGATGTTGAAGTTGATACCTAACCGGTTAGGGAGATTTTCCACGGCAAATTATTACAAACTGATGGGTACGTCGGAAATAATGAATTTTGCGTGCCTTTGACCTCTTTGATCTAATGTGTGCCTGAACCTCTATTAATGTTGTATGTAGTTTTTCATGCGGTTTATTCTTAATGACCTTTATGGAGTATTGGACTGGGAACGATTTGTCAGACGAGTTCAATCCGTTACTATGCGTCCTACTAGAAGTCATGAGCGTGCACTTGCTGTGGGTTTCTTAATTAATGATATTCACAGTGTCGTTATCTTATCGTGCGATCCGTGTGTTTTTAGTATAAAAGTTTAACTGTCCCGTAGCACCACACGGGCACGCTACCTGGTGTAGTTATAAAAACAAACAGACCCTATATGCAGCCCAGTGTGCAGTGATGCTGCTCGTGTTCGTTTCCTCAATCATGTGCTGTCGTTGCTGTCGTTGCTCAACTTGTTTTGGTGATACACCGTTTCTATTTAATCAGTTGTATTGCCCGTTTAAATGTCTATTTTACCTGAATAATGCCTAGATGACAAGTGATCGATTGTTTACTACTAATTATAATTAGTTGACGTTGATCATCTGGACTACATAAAAGCGCCAGTGGATCATCATTTGGACCGTTATGGGTGCTGCCAGGATTCAAAGTAGTTGTGCCAAACTATGTGGTTGTATCCTGTATGCACCCTACCACATATATGCGTGCTCTGTTGTCTATTATAATTATCCCACGTTAATGATCAAGTGACTTAATTATGTAACTACATCATACTTAATACTATTGAGTATGAATATAAGTGTCACTCGATCCTGTTCACGTGACCTGATCCTACCTATACCTATACACACATCATAATATGTGTGCTACCATCTAGATTTTCTTGTCACACTAAACTCCATAATTCATCGTACTAAAACTTAACTAAATTTAGTATTTTGTAAAACTTAATTAAATATATTAAACGAAGGGTGTATGCATATGTGCAGCAGGGTGCTTGCAGCCACACACGCTAATGTGGATACTTAGAAAATTTATCCAGGGCAGGGGACCAACGCCCACTATATACGATCCTGACGATGCTCCACTGGCGCTTCTACGTACAACATCGATTTGTTATAATAGATAATGAGGGCTTTTGCTAGCAAATAAGTATCAAAATGAGTTCATCAAAATTCAAACAATTTCAAGCTAGTAGATATAAGATAGACCATGATTTAAAAAAAAATTAAAACAAGTTTCATAATTTTCTGAGTTAAAACAAAATTTCAATGAATTTTCTAAGATTAAACCAGATTTTAGGATTTCTAATTCCATTATTTTCCATGTATTTAGATAATTTTTGAGGACTCATTTTTATGAATTTTTTGATATTCTTTAGAAAAAGATTGTAGTCTGATTACCTCCCTGAACTTTTAACTTAGTCCAATTTGGGCTCGTTCGGCTGGTTGAAAAACCAGCCGGATTTCACTGTGCGCGAATGAGAAACACTGTTCACTCTCTCACAAATTCCTCTAGATTCATCCAGATTCCTCTAAATTCCTCCCAACGAACAGGGCCTTTATCCTCTTCTAAAATGGCACCACAACAATACCACTACTAAAATCGTTCAGGATAAAAATAAACTGTTTTAAGAGTTGAGGGAAGAAAAAAAAACTGATTTTATAGATATAAGGGGGTAAATCGGACGGCACAGAGGGTTTAAAAGGATCTTTTTCAATTAATTATAATCTCATGCACAAAGGGAACAGGAGAGGTGGGCTGGAGAGTTGGCTAAGCCGAAAGGGAAGAGAAGAAGAAGGTGAGCTGGTGCACCGGAAAAAGGAAACAGGAAGCGGCCCGAACTGGGATGTGGTTTGGGACTTTGGGTCTGATTTGGCTTAGATCGAAAAAGAAAAAGGACTTATCCTTTTAGGATTTATCCGTAGCTCTTTTACTTGTTCAAGAAAAAAAAGACGTAGTTAGCTTTTGGACGTCCGGAGCCCACGCCGCTGCCCCGTCTGGAGTCCCGCACCTGCCCGCCCACGTCTTGCCTGATGCGCCCGCCTGCGCCAGTGGGGGCCGCCTCCGCCTTCCCGCGCCTCACACCGAGGCGAGACAGCAGAAAGATGAAGAGGGAGATGCAACACTCGATTTAGTTTTGAAACATCCAAATGCAACAATTGCAACAACATATGTCTAAAAACAAATAAAATATTTGAAACATGTGTTTGAAACACTTGCAAAAACACGTAAAAAATACTTGAAACCATTGTAAACATAAGCAACATTCAGATAAAACACTTGCATCATATGTGTGAAAACATATGCAATATCTAGATAAACACACTTGCAACATACGTCAGAAAAAACAGATGAAACATTAAGAACAGGAGCTTGCAACATACGTGTAAAACCATTGCAGCATATCCAACATCCCAATCTACTCTTGCAACATCCCAATCTACTCTTGCAACATCTCAATCTACTTTTACAACATCTGTGTCAAACACTTGAAATATACCTCTGAATCATTTAAAACACTTAAATATACGCTTGCAACATGTGTTTTTTTACCCTTCTTCCGTACGACACAGCGCAGAGCAAGGGATGGCCGGTTCCGGCCAGTCGGTAGCTGAGGATGGTGGTGCGGCCTGGTAGCGGGCAGTTGCGCCTGCGCCTGGCCTAGGCCTGGCCGGCGACGCCATCCTCTCCTGGGCGCATGGCCTAGGTGCGGCGAAGGACGGAGCATGATGGAACGGCGGGGGACGGAGGCGCCGCTGTACTCGTCGAGCACGCACATGGAGCTTGGAGGTAGAGGGCGAGGCGCCAGCAACCTGGTCCGACGACAGCTGCAGTTGGTGGGGCGGCTGGCAGCGTACCTCATGCGGAGGATTCCTGCTCTCTGCGGGAGACGGAGGTGCCGCAGGATGGGGGGCGCCGCGGGGGATGGCGGCGGCGGCGCACCGGAGTGGGCGGTGGCACGATGGATTGGGATGGTCAGACGGCCGCACGGCGCCGTGAAGCAACGACGCGCGAGCGCGGAGTGGGGAGATGAGCTTCCGTGGGGATTTGATTTTTTTAGACGAGCGGCACATGCGGCAGTTAGTTGAGCGAGGCATCCGGCCTTCCGGACGACTTAATAGTAGCATTACCGAAAAAGAGTGAATTCAATTCAAATGGTTTCACACGCAAAGGGATTTTCAGTGCTGCATTTAAATTCAAGGAAATCTTAAAAGATGTAAATGATTTAATTTAACGCAGGTTTCTAGCTAAAAGGGTTTTTGAAAATGGTTTTGACGTGTAAACAGGCAAACAAGTTTTGGTTTATTGTAAATTTTAAAACTCCCAAAATTTTAGTGGTTTTTAGCATGAGAAAAAAAGCATAGGATGTTACGTGATGTGAATAATTTCACCGGAGGAATGAACATACAAAAATGTTTTGAGGACTATTCTCGTATTCACCTCAATCTACTTGTATTGGAATGGATCAGATTAAAACTTAAACTAATTTTACACTTCGATCCACCTCAACACACATGGATCGAAACGAATATACTAATATCAAACAAGCCTGAAATATACGTGACATGCTTATTACATGTATGTGATTTTTTTTTTTGTCCTTTGATTTATGATGAGTAAAAAACACCCAGGTGATTTTGAGCCTTTTGATCTCCTGGTTTGTAAGGACTTATGCTCCTACCCTTATAACTTTTTCTAAAAAGAACATTTTGGTTCGTGCAACAATTCCGACCCCTATAATAAATTTTGATTCTTCTTATTTCCTAAACTATTTTATCTCATAAGTATATTATAAGGATTAAAGTAGCGTAAAAGGCTCATAACTTATGAAATATTTATTAAAATGATTTTTAAGAGAAGCCGACAGGTTACCGTCGCCTGTCGGTCTATGCATTAAGAGCATCTCCCAGAGTTCTATTGATGCTAAATCCGATGAACACACTAGTAGTAAGGGCTTGATTACCTGGGCCACACAAGGCTGAGATATGCAATGGAGGAGGTCTAAGCGGTGAGGTCGGCTAGCAGAATGATTAGGCCAATTTGACACTCGCCCTTCGTCTGAAAAGCCCACAAACGCCTCCTAGCTAGACCCATCGGGGAGACACACAAAAACAGGGGTAGAATGTCAGAAAATCTCATCGAATGTCGGGAGAAGTGTTGGATAACAAGAGAAATGAAAAGGCTTGACGTAGAAGATAAAAAGTAAGATGGGTGGTTTTATTGATTGGATAGATGGATTCTGAATCGGTCATGATCCTCTTATGTAAATAGACTGAGTGGTCTTATTCCAGTAGGAAACTTATCCCACACACAATTTATAATTTTTTCACAAGATGGGAAGAGTTTCCAACTAGAAAAACTCGATTTGGCCATAACCTACCAAAATCGTTCATGACCGGTTTTTACGACTACCACCACATCCTGTCACGCATGCCGCTAAGCCAGCCCCGCATGCAACTGTTGTGCGTGCACATTCGCCCCCGTATGCAACTGCTGCGCCTGCACACCCACCCCCGCATGCAGGTGTGCCTATGCATGCAGTTGTGCTCCTTGTGCCTGCTGATGTCCACCTCGTCCTTGCTAATGCGCTTGCAGGTGGGGACCACCCACGCCCGCTTCGCTTGCCACGCTCATGGGGACTGCTGAGCTCGTGGGGACCGCCTCCGCATGCGTCCGCTTCCTGCGCCTGCTAATGTTGCAATATGAAGCACTTCTGCAACATACGTCTAAAATAGGTGAAACATTTGCAACATACACTTACAACATATGTGTATAGTAACTGTAACATATGCAATATCCAGATAAAACACTTGCAACATACGTTTGAAACACTTGAAACATTTTGAATAGACGCTTGCAACATATGTATATAGCCACTAAAACATATGCAACATCCAAATAAAACACTTGCAACATACATCTGAAACAGATGAAACATTTTGAATAGACGCTTGCAACATATGTATATAGCCACTGAAACATATGCAATATCTAAAAAAACACTTGCAACATACGTCTAAAACAGATTAAACATTTGAAATATTCACTTGCAACATACGTACATAGCCGTTGCAACATATGCAGCATCCAGATGAAACACATGAAACATACAAAAACACATGAAACCCCACGCCGAGTGGTGCCATGGAGTATGCGGGCCCGTGCTTCTCTCTCTCGGTCTTTCTCTCTCTAGTCACAGCACATGGACAGGCTCCCACACGCCACATGCACCCCACGCCGAGCGAGGCCGCATGGGCTCCCATGTGCTGCCCCGCGCCCCCACGCCGAACGAGTGGCCGCACGAGCTTCCATGTGCTGCCCCTAGAACGAGTGGCTGCACGAGCTCCCATACGCTGCCCCATGCCGCATACACCCCACGCTGAACGAGTGGCCGCACACGCTCCCATGCACTGCCCTGCAGAAAGGACCGGTGCGGGCCCCGCCTTACTGCAACTTTGCACACCACTTTTTTCTTGATCGTCGCGGGGGGGGGGGCGAGCAACCCTAGGAACTTAGCAAATGACTCTCTCTTTAAGTTTCCGGAAAAAAGAAAAAAAAGGCCCAACCAACTAGTGCTATTCTAGACGCTAAACGGTTAGTCATCCTCCATTTAGCGTTTAGATGGTTTGGACGACAACTAGACAATTTAAACAGGTTGCACTGTAGCAATAAATATACATATAAAATTTTAACTTTTATACAAATATTTAATTGTAATTTGAGATATGAACATAGTTACATAATTGGACATAGACAATACACCATTATACACATAGGCATACATATGGTCATATAGACATCGTTTAAATAACACCAAATTTTCACCTCCACATGCACAAGCTCACTTTCGCCCACCCAAAGATTCGTCTAGCACCCAAACGGCCAAACTTCAATGGTTTATCGCCTAAACTGTTGTTTAAATGATTGCTATTTTGGTGTTTACACCTGTTTAGTCACGTTTAATCCACTTTAACTATTTTTTGACCATTTAGACGTGTTTAGTGTTTAATTTAGTTACTAGGCCCTAAAGTGTGCGTGAACCAATTGTTTAGCATTTAAATGTGTGTAGATGACCATTTAGATGCGTTTAGACTAACACTGCCCCCAACGACTTGGTAAAACAACTCCTTAAAAATAAGAAATTGCTAAATCTCCCCTCCAACTCATAACTTTCTATGCTCGATATATCAGCTCGGGTTTTGCATTTTCTCCCATCGCCTGCCCCGTCACGCCCCCAATCCATGTTAATTTTGGCATGAGTTTGTGGTGTTCCCGACGACCCTGCCAGTGCGTCTTAACTCCTACTGTCGCCGCCCCTGAAAGATCATGGAGAATACAATTTCCTGGACTAACATGGTGAATGGTGAGAATGATAGCCTGTCTTTCGATAGATTGACAATCCAACCTAAGGTGCTCCCTTCTCATGTTGCTGCCTGCGGCTGCCTGTTGGCCTGGGGTGACGTCTGTTGCCTGGGTTGGGGCTGACGGCAGGGAGGGGCGGCGACGATTGATGGGGGGCTCACGCAAGATGGAGTGATAGGGATGCCGTGCGACCTGGAATTGCTGCACAAAACAATATGTGGGTCTTTTTTGTTTTTAGGAAGTTCTTAAGGGAAAGTATTGGAGAGGGGGGATAAGAACATCTCCAAGAGTTTCTAAAACCCACTCATCAGTGATGCAAATATACAAGAGAAAAAGAAAATATAAATGTTGTTAGGATGATTTAGAAATAGTTTGGGATTCTTGATTTAAAATTATCTTCTATATTTTAGGTCCGATATATTGAATTTTTTTGGAGAAACTAAACAAATATGCTCCCAACTTTTGTTAGCCACATGGAAAACTCATCGATTTACCAATTGCTTTGTGTTTTCCAAGTGGCTAAAGAAAAGTCTTGAATATATTTGTTGTGTTCCTCAACAGTTTCTAAAACCTCGCTCCTAAAACATAGAAGACAATTTTGCATTAGAAATCTCGAACTATTTCTAAATCACCCCAACCATTTTTATACTTTCTTTGTATCTTGTACATTTGTATGAGGAACTTGTCCTACTCTTTATTCTTCCCACATCCATCCACCTCCAGATTGGCATCGTCGACACGCGCACGCACTTTTTCACATGATTGATCGATTTTCCCAACCCTAGAAAGATTGGGATTTGGAAACTCTTGGAGATGCTTTATTGCTACTTGTTTTGTTAATAACTTGTCACTGGTTTAGCAAGTAAATTATACTGAAGTTCATGAGGTGATGTAACTATTAAAAGCTACTAGAGGAAGATAAAATAAAGTTCCCTATTTATTTTGTTCACTTGGTATGATAATTAATTTACCAAGTGATTTTAAGGAGGTTTTGGGGACGTATGTATGTATATATATAGAGAGAGAGAGATCGAGAGAGAGATTCGGTCAAATTTAGTTTTGACATTGCTACGTCGTGCTTGCCAAAAAAAAAAAGATGGCATGTCCTTGAGGTCGGGTACATGCAATGTAAGATCGGAGCTTTTACGTACATTCTTGTGTCAAAAAACAAACACAATGTCACTCGATGTCTGAAGGACAAATATAATAATGAAGAAATAAACCAGAAGAAGGAAAGTACTATGATACAACCGGAAGGTACGAGGAGTTTGCTCAATCTGCTACTGTCGACGAGCAGAGCAGCAGCCCAATGCATGCAAATAATGGAAATGCATGCGTAGGTGGTGCTAGTTCATTACAAACAATGGATGGCAATTACGTGATGGGCAATGGAAGGACGAGAGAAGAAACTAATTTAATTAAAGAGCTGGATGGATGGAGGTGAGAAGTCAGAAGTCAGAAGCATGCGAGCTCCTTGAGGCAGCCCGTGGCGGTGCCCTTGGCGTTTTTGCATACGGCCATGGTCTTGTTGTTGGTGCCACTGTACTCGACCTTGACGTTATCCATGGTGACGCCGGTGCAGGGGATCTTGTCGGAGCAGAGCAGGCTGACGGCCTCGGGGCTGGAGGAGGTGCCGGTGACGTTCTTGAAGGAGACGTCCTTGACGGTGACCTTGGAGGCGCCGCTGGCGGTGCAGATCTTGTTGGGGCAGTACTTCATGTCAATGATGATGGGGTTGGCGGAGTCCTCCATCTTGATGTTCTCGTAGTGGATCTTGGAGGCGGTGAGCACGGAGGCGGCGTCCTCGTACGCCTTGATCCGGAGGCCGTTGCTCGTCTTCTTGAGCGTGCAGTCCTTGACGTTGATGTCCGTGACGTCCTTCTCGTCCTTGTACCGCCCCAGGCTGCCGATGCTGATGCCGTGGCCGGGGCCGCAGGTGACGCCGGTGATGTTCACCTTGCTGGTCCCGGGGCCGATGGAGATGCAGTCGTCGCCGACGCCGATGACGGTGTTGACGATGGTGACCCCGGACGAGTCGCCCATGTGGATGCCGTCCGTGTTGGGGCTGTCCCCGGGCGCCGTCACCGTCACGTCCTTGATCAGCATGTCCTTGCACTGGAACACGTTCATGTGGAAGAACTTGGAGTTGAGCAGCGTGATCCCGGACACCTCCCCGTTGTTCACGTAGTCCAGCACCAGCGAGTTGGGCAGGATCTTGCAGTCGTACTTCTTGGCGCACGAGTTCTTGCTCCACACGGCGGGGCCCTGCCCGTCGAGCGTTCCCTTGCCGGTGATCACCAGGTTGTCCACGCGCAGGATCTCGATCCAGTTACCCTTGTACTGGCTCAGGTCCGTGGTCGCCAGCAGATTGCCGTCCACCTGGATGGTCACGTCGCCCTTGCACGGGCCGGTGAAGTTGAGCGGGCCGACGAGGTAGTCGCCCTTGGGGATGAGGATCGTCTGCTCCCGGTGCCGCCGCACGCCGACGTCCACGCCTCCTGCACAGCCTTCGTGCTGTCCGTCTTGCCGTTGCCGGAGGCGCCCAGCTTGGTGATGTCGAACGACCCGCCGGGCCCGGACGCTGCTTTCGCGTCGCCGCCCTCCTTGGCAGGAGCGGAGGAGCTCTCCTTCGTGTCCTTCCCAGCGTGCGCGGCGCAGACGAGCGCCAGGAGGAACAAGGCTCTCATCGCATTGTCTGTGCACGCCATTTTATTTGTCGTGATATGATGCTTTGTGTCACTCGTTGCCTGGGCACTTGGAGCTATTTATACCTCGGTGTTTGCTAAAGGGATTCGTCTGCTATGTTTATGGCATGGTCACCTTTGCCTCTGCTATCTTTAGAGCAGGCTTCCCGTCCTCAAGCTCTTCATGCACTGTTTGGACCCTTCAAGTGGAACCATTGCACTGCCGAGAGCGTAAATAAATTCAATAGCAAAACAAAGAACCAACAATGCCAACATTTAAACCCTATTTACATGTTGTACCATACCTTTTCGTTACGAAGTAGAGCTACGCTTTGTTTACATTTGGCTTTTCTAGAGGAGCCAAAACGTCTTGTGATTTAGAATGGACGGAGTAAATAACAATACTCATAAAGAAGAAAGGAACAATAATTTGATTTACACAACGGGTGCCAGCAAATAAGTGCACAAATCGGATAAGCCCGAGGCCAATCTACCAGCGTCCTATTACATGCGATGGTTAACGCAGCTAATCAGCAAACCTTCGCTGAATTAGAATCTAGGCGTCTAGCGAATCATCATGTAATGTCACAACTTTTCCTTATTTAGAAAAATTGGTTCTACAACTTTTCAATTCTAAAAGTTACTAAGCTACACACATAATGTCACAGAACCGACCAATTTATAAGAGCACAAGTACAAAAACAATCGCCGAAACGATCAAATTCTCGAACTTGAGCCCATATAAACCCGGTAGTCAACTGAAATCTCGAAGGATTTCAAACCAACTTGCATACAACCAAGATCACAGTAATTCAACATAACATATCGTACGTTACAACATTTCGCAGACGTTCGCAAATAGATTACATCATCACAGAGTCATCGTTATTACAAAACAAGTCTTGTAAAACATGCGGAAGCAAATAATTTAACTTACACACCTGAGTTCAATATACACATACTGGTTCGCTGATCACAGCCCACAAAAGCATTCAGATAAGAGAACAGAGATCATGCCCATGATCTAGTCTTCATCACCCGCCGGGTGAAGACAATACTTACAGAATCCCTGATATAGAAGGTCATCTGCAACAAGAGGGAATAAACCCTGAGTACGGGAATGTACTCAGCTAGACTTACCTGTCGAAAACCAAACAAATGACACCAAGGATTATGCATATCTTAATGTAGTGGATCTGGCTGACACTTTCTTTTTGCAGAAAAGCATAAGTAATAATGATCAACTCTTAGCCTGAACTAGCAGTGACTTTTTTAGCCATTAACCTGTCATCTATATTAGCACCTGTATTAAGCAATCATTTTATTAGGGTGCAAACATTAATAACCATATCAGGTATTCATTGTGGCAACCTTATCATCATCATCCATTTAACCATATCGTTAAATTAATTGAATCTATGTTGCCGCTGCTCAGTCAAGTTCTCACTATCCGAGAGAGACGGCGATTCGAATCGATTCCTATCCAGCTGGAGGGGTATTCCTAAACACAAACCCTGCTTCCCCCGTCGGAGTCGCAAACAAGTCACCTTTGGTACGATTCAGGAGTCGCGAGTCCGAACAGATCGACATTCTTAGAGAACCACTCTGTCAAGGTTGTTCGGGACTCTAACCCGCCTTGGACTTATGCCAATGGCTCTCCGCATATCCTTACTACCTCCAGAATGCCGCCACTGCTCACGTCCCCGACCTGAGTCGAGCTATTAGGCTTCGCAGTCGGAACGACTTATCCGGCCAGCTAAGTGTTAGGCTGCGTTTAACATGACATGAGGACGTACAGCGTATCGGTCCTTAAACGACTCAGACGGGGTCACTATGTTCAAACCTACACAAGACCCCGCCCGGTCTTAATTCATTATTCACATGGTTCTTTTCCACGATAGCAAATATAGCCAACCGTGATCCACCTCATCCTAAAGCTCGCAGGTGACAGGAAATCACCTGACTTCTACCGCACTAAGCATGGCTAAGCATTTAACCCATTCCTGAACTTAAATAGGATTCCAGTGCGATATCTGGACAAGGAAGGATATATAATGCAGCAATTGGTTCCAACCAATTCCTATACTTAATGCATCATCAACAATAAAAGATACTCAATGTATTTGTAAAAACATGGGAGGCTTAATATGCTCCGGGGCTTGCCTTTCAGAAACGAGGAAGGCTGGTGGTCAGGGCACTCGGACAATTCCTCCGCGGTGACTGCTTCGTCGGCTTCCTGCACCTTGGGTTTCTCCTCCTGGTTGGCTCCCTCGAACTCCAGCAACGTCACTCTCTCCGGCACACCTATTGCATGAATGCGCAAGATAAATATCATGGATGCACATGAACGAATGTCAGGGATGCTTGGGAAATGCACATGTTCGTTGTAGTTTGTATATTCCAACTTAAGCCCTATTCAAATCACTTTACTTACCAAGTTTATACAACCTGTTGTATAATTGCTCATCTTCAGTTAATGACCTAGCACCTGCACCTAAGCACATTCTCAAGTTAGGCTAACCCCTAAACAATCAACGAGAACATTGCAACAACATACACTCAAGCATTTGTATTTCAGCAAAATGAAGACTATGTAGCGGTACAGTAAACTAGCCATAACTGGAGATTTATAAATCCAAATGACTTGCAACAAGACAATATGAAAAGCTTATGAAATTGTCTACAATTCATTTTTAGACCTCAAAGCATGATTCAACACTTTACCAAGTTGAATTCATAAATCAACAGAACTATGTCCTCACAAGGCAGAGAGTAAGCAAAACTGGAACCTAACTTTAAACAGTTGTAGTTTCTAAACTACTGGGCCAAATGCCCTCAAATTTTTACAGGAGCTAGATACATAAATTATCTACAACGTTTGTATTCATCACATTCACAGCAAATCAAAATATCATGGGGAACTTTCCAAAGTTCCCAGATCTGTCCAGAAGGACATACTGCAAACGAATAATTATTAACTTATGATATAAACACATGATTGGACAAAACCAACTTTACTACCTCATTACTCATATCACAAGAACACCAGAAAGTAGGGTGTTCATCCCCAAAACATTTCTTTTAATACCTTTCTTAATTTATTTAATTAATTAGAGGAAATAGTAAACATATATGAAAACTACACCATTAAATCTACAAAAATTATAGTAGACCCTACATGCCCTAAGTAGACTACCATAACAATTTCACACCATTTGAGTAAGTATAACAACCTACACAAAAATGGTAAGGCAGAATGGCTTAAAATGGCATAATTAGGAAACCTTAGTGAAAAGTGTTAAACAACAGATTTCATATTTTTCCTAGCATCCTTAAGGTACTAAGATACTACCTATCAAGTTTCATGGTCATAGGATTCCTAGATAATTTACAAAAATTCACACAAGTATCCACCAATGATAAAAGGAAAATCTATAACTCAAAAACTACACATGCAATGACTCTCAAATTTTAACCAGAGCTTCTACTAAGCAATACTAGCTTACCCACAAAATTTCACAATTTTTGGATCACATAAACTCAAGATATGATTTAAACAAGTTTGCATGCATTAAAAAACACATTTCAAGTTCCTATTTAATTCACCCAAAATTTCTACATAATGTGCTCAAGACATATTTTTCTTAAATACTAGACCTCACAGTGAGTCTAACAAAATTTGAATCATAGTATTTGGATCTACACATTTGGAGTTATAAAATTTACAAAATAGCACTAAAACTGGAATTATTTGAACTAGCCTCTCAAACTCAGTCACTGACAAGCGGGGCCCTCGGGTCAGACGACCCCACCGGTCAGCGAGAGGAAACAGAGGAGGCAGCGTTCGATGGCGCGGCGGTGGTCTAGCTCACCGACGGCGAGGACTCCGGCGACACCAAGACTACCTACATGATCTACGCGATGAGAGGAACCGATTGGTGCAAGTGGCGCGACCTAAGACCTAGCGCATGTGGCTTGTCGCCAGTGATGGCGGCACGGCAAAGCTCCGGCGTGGTGTACTAACGACGGCGAGCCCTTGCTACCTCATCCGAGCTCGGTATGAGCTCCACGAGGTCACTACGGAGCTGCCCAAGCCGAGAGAGGAGGACAAGGAGGTCTCGGTGGTGGGTGGCCGCGGTGAGCTCCGCTCCGGCGAGACGCGGCCACAGAGACGGCGGCGGAAAAATGGCCAATGGCCCTCACCTACGGCACGGATGGCTCGGCTAGGCGGTCGATGAGGTACAGGAGGACACGGCGGAGCTGTGGGCGAGCTGGCCGACACGTTTTTGCAGCGGCGAATGAGCTAGGCGACGGCGCGGCTTGCTCGCCAATGGCGAAGCGGCTGAGCTCTGTTGTTGCTCGTGGTGGAGGCGATGGAAATGAGAATTGAGCTGTTGAACTAGTCGGGCAGGCGCGTGGGCGGGTTCATGTTGTGGCCTGCAGCGCCAGGACTGCCGTGGCGCGTGGCTGCGCGGTCAGGCGGCCGGTGACGAGTGTCCTCCACGCGGCCGTCGATTTCTGAAATCGGTCAGACATTGTAGCTCGCCTTTCAGTTAACCTTCGACGCCTGACAGCGATGATTGATGATCATGAAACTCTAAATCCATTGATCATCAGCGAAAACAGTCAAGATACAAATTGTAGCCCTAAGTACCAGCTACACTTTATGTTAAATGACCAAGACCTAATTCTCAATGGATCATGAGTTGTATCAAGCCAAAGTTGAGGTCATGAAACTGAAACTCAGTTACAACACTTAGAAATTTTCAGAGTTTCTAAATAGATCTCAAAACTGACTTATGGGCCATTTTTTAGCATGTTCTGCACATTTTCATGAATTGACTTCTAAACAAAGTTTGTTCCTTATAAAATTTGCTACAACTTTGCTTTAGGTTGCTCAGACATGCAAACATTCTAAGCTACACTTTTTAAACAGTCAAACTCAGAAGCTCTAGGGGTCCAAATTGGTCAAACCATGACTTGGAAACCTAATTTGGCAAAATGATCAACATGAACATTGTTCCTAATGACATTCTAAGTATAACTAAGGTTCTTAGGAGAATAATTAGCCACACCACTCATTGGTCACACAAGAATCAAGCAAGGTATGTACTGAAACCATGCAAAACACAGGAATTGTTACATTTGTTTCATAGTCATGTTTCACATGTTTCATGATCTTGTTGCATAGTATTAACTAACTTTGTTTCACTTAAGTGAGTGGCACATGTTGCACTTAAGTGTTGCACACTTTACACTTCATAAAAGAACAACACACATGAAATATACAACATGTTGCAATGTTTCGAAATCATGTTTCATGTGATATAAGTTCACGAATGGATGCATGATGCTCATGTTCATGAAATGCAGTGCAAATGTGGAAGCCAAACACCTGGGGTGTTACACATAACTTTTGTGCTTTTATGAGACATAATTTATTATCACAACTTACAATCATAACTTTGTCAATTTATTTTTTAATGATATTTTATAGGCATGTTATCATGATAAATTTTCTACGTAACTTTTATAGCCTAACTTTTGTTAATAACTAACAGAGGGCAAACTTATTCATAACAGTTTCTCAACATAACCTTTATAGCACGACTTTACATAATAAATTATAAATATAACATAACTTACATACATAAGTTATTGTTATTCAACGTCTTTTGAAAATTTACACATAACTTATTGGTGGAAATTCTAGAGGTGGAAGTGGGCCTCTAACCTCAAAACCAAGCTACCGATGTAGATCGTTGATGTCCTTCCTCACCTCATAGGCAGTGGTTGTTGCATAGGAACACATAGAAAGCATATTCTTGATGAGCAAGTTCTTCAACTTGCTCCCCCTAGACCTAGGGCGAGAGGTAGATGGCCTCGAGCTAGGTGGTGCTGCTAAAGAGGCACCGTGAGTTGGACAAGTTGTAGTGGATGCTTGTGGGATGCCTCGAGCTACTGCCATGATGCTAGAACATCTCTTCTTATGATCACTATGAATCAACTGCTTCAACTGATAGGGATGATGCTTCACATCCTTCTTTAAAATCAAAACGATCACCTCACAATCAAAAACATAATGTAAGGAGCATAGGGCAATCCATTCCTAGCACCATCAAAAGCTAAACTCAAATCAATCCAAGTGAACCTACTCACTAAAAACACCTCACTCCTAGGGGCCATCCTTGCCAAAAGATTCTTGGCATACACGTTCATATGATTTGAATCTCCACCCATGGGGTTGATTGTCTCCCTGAACAAGTTATTCATCACATAGTAGTAGGACTTGAGTGAGACAATCCTACCATCAGCTAATATCCTATCCTCATATGCATAAGCAATCTCCTCAGGCTTCATCAACACCTCATTCTGCACAACCTCTACATACCTGTCACTTCTACCAAAGCCAATTATCCTAGCAAAAGTAGTGAAGTCAATTCTATAGTGAACTCTCTCTATCATCCAATAGAAATAGTCAGGTACATATCATGAAAGAAGGTGGCATAGAACTGAGCTAAAACCTCCTTTTGTTCGGGGAAAAGGTTACCGACTAGTTTACTGTATTTATGAATAATATTATACTCTTAGTTTATTATATGTTAATATTTTTAACTAGTAATTACCATATGAATGAATTTGTATTAGAATCAGTGCCAAAGCGACAATAATGATAAGGGAATATCAATAGAAGAAGCGGAAGCACAAGCAATATTCCCATGATGCTTCGATAATGATTCTAAACAAATAGTGTCGGATACCATGAAAAGGGGTAGTCTAAGCAAGAACCGAAAAGATTGCTTAGGCCTTGCAAATATCAAAGCCAAAGGACAACCACGAGGTCTCGGCTGATTCTCCGATTCGCCCGAGGCCCGCGCCGCAAAGGCCTCGGATGAAAGGCCAACTCTTCGCCTTGCCGAGGCCCTCTCGCCGAGGCCCTATCGCCTGAGGCCCCGCCCCACAAGGCCTCGGACGGGTTACCGATTCTCCGATTCACCCGAGGCCCCACGCATAAAGCCTCAGACGAAGTACCGATTCTCCGACTCGCTCGAGGCCGGCTCGGCAACAACCTCGTCGCCTCCGTCTCGACTGACTTCTCTGACAAAACATCACATCCAATTAACGCATCCAACCACTCCCGCAACGCCAGTCGCATGTCGATGCAGTACAGCAGAGTGGCCGACGGGACAAGAGACAGGACTGAGCAGGGGTTATCGGCCACTGTGCTCAGCACTGCACCCATAACTGGCGCCCGTACTGCACTGTGCTACCTAATTCCTGCTCCAGGAACAGCGTGGCGTGGGGAGTCAAGTCCGGGTCACTATAGCCTCGGAATCAATGTATAGGACCAACTGCTCCCTCCAAGCCTTGGCAATCCACTTCAAGGTCTCGGTAGCCTCGCGATTCACGCCCGTCGAGACCCCCCACAATGTTTCAGCCTCGGCACCAACTGAGCCTCAGCTTTTTACACTGTCAACGTACAATGACCGACACGTCGTCGGCCATGCCCTGCGCCAAGCTATCACTAGAGCGCCCACGTCACACAAGATCGGGTGTGACCGACGCGTTGCTCCAGTGCATCAAGGACAAGACCGCTTCGTTGACAATGCCGCCACAGTAGTAAGCTACAGGACTCAGGCACACCACCTCCGCTCATCGCATAGCAAACACATGTATCACCCCTGTCCCCCTTCAACTATAAAAGGAGAGATCGGGGCCATTTCTAGGGAGGGGAAGATGGACGAACACATGCATAGGCTCACGTAGATTCAGACACACGCTCCCTCACTGCCTGAGAGCAACGTCTCAAGCAGCCCACACTGCTCCACGCAGAGGCCTAGGACTAGCTCCTCTTCTTGACCGTGAGTGACTACTGCTTCGGCTACTCTGACTCTGATGACGAAGGCACTTACGATCCCACTCGAGAGTGCTTCCACATTGGGCTCGAGATGCCAGGGGCAAGTAATAAGAGTGAAGGGGCAGGCAACCGCTCCTCGCTCCACCAAGGGGCAGGCGACGCCACACCTCCGCTCGTCGAGCCTTGGGCAGCGTGGAACAAGAACGCCACCCCCAAGGAACTTCGATGCCTAGACCTGGAACAACTCCGTGAGCTTCAGGCAAAAGTCGACCAAGACCGACTCCTGCTGCAGCAGCTCCGAGACACTCTCGAGCAGGAGCAGCGAGGTCGTGGTGATGGCGGAGGAGCCCGGTGGAGGGCCCGCGACGTCCACCACCGCATCAACAACGACAAAGGGGGTGAGCAACCCCCAATCTTCAATCGACCTAGCCAGAACATCGCGGCAGCAGCGATGCTAGTCCGAGCGATGCCCGAGGCCTCTACCATGGAGGGACGACGGGTCCACGGCGAGCTCCGGGATCTCCTCGAGACCGCCGCAGTACAGCAGGCCGAAAGCTCCGCCTCTAGACATTGCGGGGGCGCTTCGGAACTACCCACGGCATCGCCTCGGCAGGATAGAGAGGCCTCAATTCGTGCTGAGTCTGCTCGGGCGCCGACAGCCAACAGGGCCCCCTCGGTGCACAACCGACTCGGTGGCTGGCGCGAGGCGCAAGGCGACCACGATGTGGTCAGCAGACGACGGCGCCACGACAACGATGGGCCCGCCCGAGGCTACCACCCGCACCGAGGCGGCCGCTACGACAGTGGCGAGGACCACAGTTTTTCTCCTGGGCCACCTAGCCCTCGAGTCTTTAGCATGGCCAATCGCAGCGCTCACTTCCTGGATCGGTTTTGGCAACCGGCCAACCTCACGAAGTACAGCGGCGATACCAACCCCGAGCTTTGGCTGGCCGATTACCGCCTGGCTTGTCAGCTGGGCGGTGCGGACGATGACCTGCTCATCATCCGCAACCTCCCATTGTTCCTGTCAGACTCGGCGCGAGCCTAGCTCGAGCACCTCCCTCCCTTGCAGATCCACAACTGGCGTGACTAGGTAAAGGTCTTCGTCGGTAATGTCCAGGGCACATACGTGCGCCCCGGGAACTCCTAGGACCTCAAGAGTTGTCGCCAGAAGCCGGACGAGTCTCTCCGAGACTTCATCCGACGCTTCTCCAAGCAGTGCACCGAGTTGCCTAGCGTCGGCGACTCGGAAGTTGTCCAGGCTTTCCTCTCCAGGATCTCCTGCCGAGACTTGGTCCGAGAGTTAGTCCAGAACATACCAACCTCAGCGGCCGCGCTCCTCGACATTGCCACCAACTTCGCCTCGGGCGAAGAGGCTATCGGGGCCATCTTCCCCGAGGACGACGCAAAGGGAAAGCGGAGGGCCGAGGCCCCCGGGGCCTCGGCCTCCCGTTTCTCCAAGAAAAAGAAAAAGGGTCGCCAGGGGAAGCAAGAGGCCCTCGAGGCCGATCTAGTCGCAGCCGCAGATTGCAAGAACCCCCGAGGCCCCACCAGGGGCCCCAGACTATTCGACGATATGCTCAAGAAGCCCTACCCTTACCACCAGGGCTCGGTAAAGCATACCCTCGAAGAATGCACCATGCTCCGACATTACTACGCCAAGCTCGGGCTCCCCAACGATGATGCCAAGAAGAGGGGCGCCGGCGACGGAGACAACAAGGACGGTGGGTTCCCCGAGGTGCACAATGCCTTCATGATCTTCGGCGGGCCCTCAGCATGCCTCACGGCGCGTCAACGGAAGAGGGAACATCAGGAGGTCTTCTTGGTTGAGGTAGCCACTCCCCAGTACCTTAACTGGTCTCGGGAGGCGATCACCTTCGATCGGGAAGACCACCCCAACTATGTCCCAAACCTCGGGCAATACCCACTCGACGTCGACCCAATCATCGGCAACACCTGGCTCACCAAGGTACTGATCGATGGAGGCAGCGGCCTCAACATCCTCTATGCCAACACCCTAGAGCTCCTAGAGCTCGATCAGTCATGGCTCTGAGGTGGTGCCGCACCCTTCCACACCGTCGTGCCGGGGAAGCGCACACGACCCCTCGGGCGCATCGACTTGCCGGTCTGCTTTGGCACTCCCTCCAACTAACGCAAGGAGACCCTTACCTTCGAGGTGGTTGGGTTCAAAGGGACTTATCACGCTATCCTGGGGCGCCTGTGCTACGCCAAGTTCATGGCGGTCCTGAACTACACCTACCTCAAGCTCAAGATGTTGGGCCCCAACGGCGTCATCACCGTTGAGTCCACGTACGAGCATGCATACGATTGCGATGTCGAATGCATCAAGTACGCCGAGGCTATCGTGGAGGCCGAGGCCCTCATCGTCAACCTCGACCAACTCGATAGCGACGTGCCTGACTCCAAGCGTCATGCCGGGACTTTCGAGCCCATAGAGGCCATCAAGCTCGTCCCGGTCGACCCCAACTACTCCAATGGCTGAATGTTGAGGGTCAGTGCCATCCTCAACAGCAAATAGGAAGTCGTGCTCGTCGACTTTCTCTGCGCGAATCTCGATATGTTCGTATGGAGTCCCTCGGACATGCCAGGCATACCGAGGGAGGTCACCAAGCACGCCTTGGACATCCAGGCCTGCTCTAGACCGGTGAAGCAGCGCCTACGCCGATTCGACGAGGAGAAGCGTAGGGCCATCGGCGAGGAGGTGCAGAAGCTTTTGGCGGCCGGATTCATCAAGGAAGTGTCCCATCCAGAGTGGTTAGCTAATCCTGTATTAGTTAAGAAGAAAAATGGAAAGTGGAGGATGTGTGTGGACTACACCGGTTTAAATAAAGCATGTCCAAAGGTTCCATTTCCATTGCCTCAAATTGACCAAATTGTTGACTCCACTGCAGGATGCGAGACCCTATCTTTCCTTGATGCGTATTCCGGTTACCATCAAATCAAGATGAAAGAGTCCGACCAGCTCGCGACTTCTTTCATCACCCCATTCGGCATGTACTGCTATGTGACCATGCCATTCGGTCTCAGAAACGTAGGGGCCACATACCAGCGGTGCATGACCTAGGTCTTCGGCGAGCACATCAGGCAAACTATCGAGGCCTACATGGACGACGTCGTGGTCAAGTCCATAAAGGCCAGTGATCTCATCAATGACCTGGAGATCGCCTTCAAATGCCTCAGGGAGAAGGGCATCAAGCTTAATCCCGAGAAGTGTGTCTTCAGGGTCCCCCGAGGCATGCTCTTGGGGTTCATAGTCTCAGAACGTGGCATTGAGGCCAACCCAGAGAAGGTCTCAGCCGTGACCAACATGGGGCCAATCCAAGACCTCAAGGGAGTACAGAGAGTTATGGGATGCCTTGTGG
This sequence comes from Miscanthus lutarioriparius, assembly GCA_904845875.1. Classification (NCBI taxonomy): domain Eukaryota; kingdom Viridiplantae; phylum Streptophyta; class Magnoliopsida; order Poales; family Poaceae; genus Miscanthus; species Miscanthus lutarioriparius. Next base: position 21,017,041 of record CAJGYO010000019.1, read on the forward strand.
CCCTGAGCCGCTTCATCTCGTGCCTTGGCGAAAAAGGTTTACCTCTGTACCGTCTCTTGAGAAAATTCAAACGCTTTTCTTGGACCCCCGAGGCCGAAGAAGCCCTCACCAAGCTCAAGGCACTGCTCACCAACCCTCCCGTCCTGGTACCGCCAACCAAGGGAGAGGCCCTCTTACTCTACGTCGCCGCAACAACCCAAGTGGTCAGCGCGGCCGTAGTAGTCGAGAGGCAGGAAGAGGGGCACGCTCTAGCCGTCCAACGACCTGTTTACTTCATCAGCGAGGTACTCTCCGAAACTAAGGCATGCTACCCCCACATCCAGAAGCTTATCTACGCCATAGTCTTGGCTCGACGCAAGCTGCATCACTACTTCGAGTCCCACCTGGTGACCGTGGTGTCGTCTTTCCCTCTGGGAGAGATAATCCAAAACCGGGAGGCCTCGGGTAGAATAGCCAAGTGGGTCGTCAAACTCACGGGGGAAGCCCTATCTTTTGCGCCTCGAAAAGCAATTAAATCCTAGGTCTTGGTCGATTTTGTGGCTGAGTGGACCGACACCCAGCTGCCACCTGCTCAAATCCAAGCGGAATGCTGGACCATGTACTTTGATGGGTCTCTGATGAAGACCGGGGCAGGCGCGGGTCTGCTCTTCATCTCTCCCCTCGGAGTGCATATGCGCTACATGACTCGGCTCCACTTCGCCGCCTCCAACAACGCAGCCGAGTACGAAGCTCTCGTCAACGGCTTGCAGATCGCCATCGAGCTTGGAGTGCGGCGTCTCGACGTGCGGGGCGATTCGCAGCTCGTCATCGACCAAGTCATGAAGCTGTCGAACTGCCATGACCCCAAAATGGAGGCGTACTACAAATTGGTGCGTCGCCTAGAAGATAAGTTCGACGGTATCGAACTCAACCACATTACGCAAAAATTCAACGAGGCCGAGGACAAACTAGCGAAGATGGCGTCGGCATGGGCCCTGGTCCCCTCGAACATATTCTACATCGGCGGTCGGGGTCTCCTACATCGGCGGTCGGTGCAGGAGGAACCCCCTCCTCTTCGAACAGACTAGCCATCGCCTCCATCAGCTTCATGACCTCCTCATCGGCCTCCTCATCATCCTCTGCCAAGACGTAACCGTCGCTGATGGCCTCAAGGTTGACGCCGGCGTAGTGCGAGGAGACGGCTGCCAGGGCGCGCTTGATGCCCGTGTGCAATGCCCCCTGGAGTCGCTCGCGCACTTGGCCACTCAATGCAGTCAGGCGGCTCTTAAGGGAGCTACCTGACTCGACCCCCTCAACCTCCAGGGCCTCGTAGACGGTACGGGCGGCACTCTATAGCGTGTCGTGCTCCCCGATCTCGACCTCGAGCACCGCCTGTACTACGACAGAGGCCTAGGCCACCCTGGAAGCCTCCTTCTCCAGCTCTGTACAACATCGGGGAATTAGGGGTCAAACACAAGAAAAACAAATAAAACAAAGGTAACAGGACTCACCCTCGCACTTCTTCTTCCAGGCTAAGGCATCGACCCGGGAGGCCTCAGCCACCTTGAGGGCCTCTTCTAGGCACCCTTCGTCAGCAGATGCGTGCCCTGCTCCGCACCCAGCTGCCCAGCGGTAGCCTTGGCGACAGCCGTCGCTTCTTTGGCCCAAGACCCGAAGGCGTCCCGCTTGCTGGCCACCCGAGTCAACTCCTCCAACTCCTTGATCTACGCCGCCAAAGGGGCGGCCTGCTCCCAAGCCATGGTCGCCTTAGCCTTCATATCAGCACAGCAAAGGTGGAGGTCCTCCGCCTCAGCACTCCGTGCCGACAGAAGCTCGTTGGCATTGGCGAGCAGGTCCTTCTGCTGCCGGAGCTGGTCCCAAATGTCCCTCTCCTGACGGAGGAACAACGACTTCCTGAGGTACCGAGCCTCGAGCTCCTAGATAGGCAGAACAGGGGTCATGCACTACGAGGAAACTCAGAACAAGACAACACGACACGAGAAAAGAAGACACGTACCTGGGCGACGCCGGGCAGATCGTTAGCCATGACGGACAGCGCTGTCCGCAGCGACCGCTCCGCCAGACGGCGATATTGCTCGAAAGTACTCCAGCGCCCCCCTTGGCCGCATCCTCGAGGGCGAACAGAGGCTCCCCCTTAGGGTCGTCCCTGCTCCACCACAAGATGCGCGGGTGATCCCACCCGCGGGGCTCAGGTTGTACCCACACGAGGGCCACGCTTCCCTCGCTAGAGGTCGGAGCTGGCTGCTCCACGGTGTTGGCCGCCTCGACATCCACCACCCCCTTCCCTCGGGAAGTATCGTTGGAAGGGATTGAATGGACCCAACTTCCCGGACGCTCTCCTGTGACGGTGGCGGGCCTTCAACCAGTGGCGGTGCTGAAGCTTGCCCCGCCCCCATATCCGCATCCTGGCCCGCCGGCTCCACCATGCCCAAACTAGCCTCCGCCACCTCGACCTCGACAGCTCGGGGAGCCCCGACGCCAGCCGCTACGGCCTCCGAAGCCCTAAGGGCCTCGGCCCCCGTCGCCTTAGCCTCAGAAGTCCTAAGGGCCTCGACTTCGACCCCGGTGGCATCAGCGACTGAGGGCGCCCCGGCCCCACCAGACTCGTGAGCATCGACAACGCGAGGCGTAGGCTCTTCCTCCTCCTCTTGCTCTGTGGCCACCCCGGTAGCCTCTCCCTAGGCGACCGGCTCCTCCAGGTTGGACCCGGTCGATGCCGCGCCACGCTACACGGCAGCTTGCGCCTCCACCGCCCGTTGAGCGGTGGAGCTGGCGCTTACCTTGCGTGCCTTATGTGGCGCCAAGGTAGGCACCTCCGCCTGACGCTTCTGGCTAAAAGCAGCACTCTGACCAGGTCAGCATACGACCAAGGAATGGATGGGAGATGCTGCCAACTCCGTCGAAAAGACACTCACCTCGAACGGGGATGCAACCGCTTCAGCACTGCTACCCTCCTCAGCAACGGCGGTGGTGGCGGTAGAGGCAAGGCCTCCATGTCCGTAGGTGACGGCCGGCCTCCGCCGGACTCCAGCGCCCCCTCGACTCTCTGCGGAGACGGTTGCGTCGCCCCCGCCGCCACCTGCTCCACTTCTGCCGTCGAGCCCACCGGGCTGACGGCACACTTCCCTAATGCTCATTCCTCGGGCGTGTCGGCCTCAGACCCAGGGCAGGTGATTGCCGGCCCCGAGGCGTCCTCTCCTCCTCCCCCTGGAAACGTCGGGCTGCTCGCCGATGCCCCGGGCACTGTCCCCCCGACATCAAGGAGATGGTCCAGGGACCCGCCCCCCCCCGCTCTTGTCATCTTCGCCCCAAGAGTCCGCCGACAGCGACGGCGATGGAGATGCCTCCACCAAGAGACCGTCCTTCCTCTGCTGCCGGCGGCGCTTCTCCAGCTCTTCACGCTCAAGGTTCTTCCTCTTGCGCTTTGCCTCCTCGGCATCCTTCTTCTTCTTCTGCACGTCGGTGTGCGCCCGGTTCACCGCCCACCGCTTTGCGTCCTCGGGAATGGGCGGCGGGGAGGCTCGCACATCCCTCATCCCCTGTAGGGACGGCAAACACAATGAGGGAATAGGAAAATACAAGGAGCAAGAAGGCCTCGGAGGCCGCAGCAACGCATGACACACCAGAGATATGTACCCCCACGACGGGCGCATCAGGAACGGGGACAAACCGCTACTCTTCATCCACCCATCCACTGTCCCTTTCACCCGATGTAGAATCTCCTCGTCGGAGAGGGCGACGGCGGACATCCGGATGCCATCGATCGGCTCGTCCGGTTTCATCTCGAACAGGCACCGCCGCCGAGCCATCAGCGGCAGCACCCTCCGGCGATGGAAGGCCACCACGACCACAGCCGTCGTAAGGGCGCGACCGCGCAGCCTCTCCAACGCCTCTAGAAGCGGCTGCAGCTTCGACTGATCATCCCTCGCGACGCCATACCTCCTCATCTCTGGCTGGCTCTCCACGATCCGCCCGGTATAAGGGGGAAACCCACCGTCATCATTGCGTAGGTAGAACCAGCTATTGTACCATCCACGGTTGGACGACGCGAGCTGAGCCGGGATGTAGAGGGCCTATCGATCTTGGCGCACTTGGAGAGTGCAGCCGCCGGCCCTCATCGCCTTTCTCACGCCCGTCATACCCGTCGGCTTGGTGGTGTGCCCCGCCCAGAAGAGGTGGAGCCACAGTTCCCATTGGGGGGCAATGCCCAGGTATCCCTCGTAGACGGCGATGAAAATGGCTGCCTGTGCAATGGAGTTGGGGTTGAAGTTATGAAGATCCACGCCGTAGTAATGCAGGAGCGCCCGCATGAACCGGTCCGCCGACACACCAAGGCCACGCTCGTGGAAAGACACGAAGCTCATGATGTAGCCATCGCGCGGCCTCAGCTCCGGCTCGTTCCCTGGAGCAATCCACTCTGACCTGTTGGGGTCGGTGATCGGGCGAAGGAGACCATCGTCGACGAGCGACTGCAGCGTCTCCTCTGACACGTCAGACGGACCCCAAGGATCCACCGGGAGGACAACAGCACCAGCCATGAGTGCGGTGGAGAATGCGGGCTATGGCGGTAAGGCTCGCTCTCTCTCTCTCTCTCGCCCTTCTCCCTTCTTCTCCCGGCGCTCTCTGTTCTTAGCAACGGCTCGGAAGCAGAAAAGGCAAATGCAGGCGAGGTAAGGAGGAGAGGGGTGAGGCTCGCCATGTATTTATGTAGGAAGGGGATGAAACGGACGGGCGATGAAATCGGGGAAGTTTCCCTCAAATCTGGCACAGTTAATCCAGATCCGATTTAACCGCCCACGCGCCCACCTTTTCCTCATTAATCGCGCGTGCATAGTAACGTCCCATCCGCAGACATTGCGTCGCATCCAACCGCAGCAAAAGCAGGCGCCGTTCCCCGAGAAACCACCTCAAAAGGCGTGCCAGCAGTTGTCAGCCGATGGGAGGGGAATATCCCCCAGCCGATTCCTTTCAGGCTAAGGAACCGGGCACCGAGCCCGTTACGGTCCAGGGGTTCGAAGGCTGGACTCCTGAGGGTCTCGACAGTCGCCCCAGGACAATAGAGTCAGGGACAACTATGGGCGAGCCCGTACATGGCCGAGGCCCGCGCAAGCGATCGCTCGGGATGCCCTAAGTCGTGTCCGAGACCGGCAGGAAGGTCTCCGAATGGGATCCCACCATAGGGAGGCGCCGAGCCCCCGGGGCCAGTCGAACGGCCCTGGGACCCACTAGAGAAGCCCTCTGGTACTTTTGGAGTGCGTCTCTAGACCGCTAGCCGACCCCTATCGAATGGGGCACGGGCCTCCACTCAGACTTACTCGATAACAGCTCACCGGGAAGTGTCACCTCTCGCGCCCACCGAGGGTAGCCTGACATATTCCACCCCTCCTTCCGAATGAAAAGGATGCGCGAGGGTCGCACAAAAAGCCAGGGGAACTCCTGATTGCCCTCTCGCTCAGTGCAGAGGCTTGGGGGCTCTTCCTGCAACCTTGCCGAGACTCGGCGACCCAGGCTCGCACTCGAGGGCTCGGCAAACAACCCCTCCTTCCGAACGAAAAGGATGCGCGAGGGTCGCATAAAAAGCTAGGGAAACTCCTGATCGCCCTCTCCCTCCATGCAGAGGCTCGGGGGCTCTTCCTACAACCTTGCCGAGACCCAGCAACCTAGGCTCGCACTCGAGGGCTCGGCAAACAACCCCTCCTTCCAAAGGAAAAGGATGCGCGAGGGTCACACAAAAAGCCAGGGGAACTCCTAATCGCCCTCTCGCTCCGTGCAGAGGCTCGGGGGCTCTTCCTGCAACCTTGCCGAGACCCAGCGACCCAGGCTCGCACTCGAGGGCTCGGCAAACAACCCCTCCTTCCGAACGAAAAGGATGTGTGAGGGTCGCATAAAAAGCCAGGGGAACTCCTGACCGCCCTCTGGCTCTGTGTGGAGGCTCGGGGGCTCTTCCTGCACCCAGAATGAAAACAAGCAACCCAAGCTCGCACTCGGAGGCTCGGAAAAAACGCGATAAAAAGGGCACCGAGCCTGTTATGGTCTAGGGGTTCGAAGGCTGGGCCCCACAAAGGTTTCGACAGGCACCCTAGGACAAACAGAGTCAGGTATGACTGTGGGCAAGCCCATACATGGCCAAGGCCCAAGCAAGCAAATGCTTGCGAAGCCCTAAGTCATGTCCGAGACCGGCAGGGAGGTCTCCGAATGGGATCCCACCGTAGGGAGGCATCAAGCCCCCGGGGCCAATCGAACGGCTCTAGGACCCACTAGAGAAGCCCTCTGATACTTTTGGAGTGTGTCTCTAGACCGCTAGTCAACCTCTATCGAATGGGGCACGGGCTTCCACTTGGACTAACCCGATAACAGCTCACCGGAGATGTCACTGCTCGCGCCCACCGAGGGTAGCTTGGCATGCTCCACCCCTCCTTCCGAGCAAAAAGGATGCGCGAGGGCCGCCAAAAAAGATAGGGAAACCACTGATCGCCCTCTCGCTCCGTGCAGAGGCTCGGGGGCTCTTCCTGCAACTAAGCCAAGGCCCAGCGACCCGAACTCACACTCATGGGCCCGGCAAACACGATAAAACTCCTTACTCAACAGAGAAAAAGGCCCTAGAGGAGTAAATCCACTCCTCCAGGGCCTCGGGGGCTAAACCCGGCGGGTGCGCTCGCGCGCACCCACCGGAACCACGAGTACAAAACACAATCCCGATGGGAGCTGCTGCAAGCCAAAATCTCGACAAAGCCTCAGGGAGAGTGCTCGCACTCTCCCCAAGGCTCGGGGGCTACTGTCGGATACCATGAAAAGGGGTACCCTAAGCAAGAACCGAAAAGATTGCTTAGGCCTTGCAAATATCAAAGCCAAAGGACAACCACGAGGTCTCGGCTGATTCTCCGATTCGCCCGAGGCCCGCGCCGCAAAGGCCTCGGACGAAAGGCCAACTCTCCGCCTCGCCGAGGCCCTCTCGCCCGAGGCCCCGCCCCGCAAGGCCTCGGACGGGTTACCGATTCTCCGATTCACCCGAGGCCCCACGCATAAAGCCTCAGACGAAGTACCGATTCTCTGACTCGCTCGAGGCAGGCTCAGCAACAACCTCATCGCCTCCGTCTCGACTGACTTCTCTAACAAAACGTCATGTCCAATTAACGTGTCCAACCACTCCCACAATGTCAGCCACATGTCGACGCAGTACAGCAGAGTGGCCGACGGGATGGGAGACAGGACTGAGCAGGGGTTACCGGCCACTGTGCTTAGCACTGCGCCCATAACTGGCGCCCGTACTGCACTGTGCTACCTAATTCCTGCTCCAGGAACAGCGTAGCGTGGGGAGTCAAGTCCGGGTCACTATAGCCTCGGAATCAGTGTATAGGACCAACTGCTCCCTCCAAGCCTCGGCAATCCACTTCAAGGTCTCGGCAGCCTCGAGATTCGCGCCTGCCGAGCCCCCCACGATGGCTCAGCCTCGGCACCAACTGAGCCTCGGCTTTTTACACTGTCAACGTACAGCGACCGGCACGTCGTCGGCCATGCCCTGCGCCAAGCTATCACTGGAGCGCCCACGTCGCACAAGATCGGGTGTGACCGACGCGTTGCTCCAGTGCATCAAGGACAAGACCGCTCCATTGATCATGCCGCCACAGTAGTAAGCTACAGGACTTAGGCACGCCACCTCCGCTCACCGCATAGCAAACACATGTATCACCCCTGTCCCCCCTTCAACTATAAAAGGAGAGACCGGGACCATTTCTAGGGAGGGGAAGATGGACGAACACATGCATAGGCTCACGTAGATTCAGACACACGCTCCTCCGCTGCCTGAGAGCAACGTCTCAAGCAGGCCACACCGCTCCACGCAGAGACCTGGGACTAGCTCCCTCTCTCGCCCAGCTTGTAACCCCCTACTACAAGCACTTTGGTGCAAGGAATACAAGATCGATCTCTCAGACTGGACGTAGGGCACCAATTGCCTGAACTAGTATAAACCTTGTGTCTCTTTGCATCACCATCTGGGATTAGGGGCACGCAGTTCAAATTCACTAGTTGGTTGAGGACCCCCCCGGTCCAAAACACCGACAAATAGAGTTACACTTTTCCAATGACCACTGAATAAAATATATTAGACTTGTAATGTCAGTTATTCAAGATGCATAATATTGTAACAATGTAATATACAATTACCTTTCTCTTCCTTTCGGTTTGATTCTTGTCAAAGGAATTCCACCACAAGTATAATAACAAAGGAACAAAAGGTATCTATGAACCACACTTTTGCTATAATTATAGTAGAAATTTTGCCTTATTATTTCCTACTTAATTTTATATGTGTAAGGGTCATCACAGAGGGCTTGGAGAGACTTCAAACATTGCACAGCTAGAGGTGGATCACGACAAGGCTACATTCCACAAGCGTCAAACACATAAGAAACCTCCTCGAATGAAGGTATACGAACATAATATCATTTGTTCTAACTGCATGATCTTGATATACAACTAAGGGTTGTTGGTCACTAAGAGATTATGTCAAATTAACATAGGTTGGGTTCATAGTGCTACTAATGACTTTAAAATATCCGAATTTGGCTAATGTGGCCTATGCAACTCTTTTGAGCAATGATCCAAAAGCCAATGTTTGTGGAGTTAAGATAGGAAATCAATTCTACAAAGTGTGTACCAATCATCTTATAGCAAAAGATGAGCCATTAGTGAGGCCCATCCCTGGGTGCAACAATATTGGTGATGCCCATGCCAAAGGAGTCCCAATTGCTTGGTCTTTGATATTTGTATGTTCAAACTAGCTAAACTTTACATCAATGTACATACATGGCCTATTTTGTAATGTGATAGCTTACATTTTCTTTGCGGGTTGAAATGATGAATGGTTGAATTTCTACAACTTACATTTTCTTTGCGTGTTATGGGAGGAACCTCCGTGTTCTGCCGGGCCGGCCATTTTTGTGGGAGTTGGGGGTATAAATACCTCCCCTCTCCCCCCCAAAAGGTCATCTTCTCCATTACTCCACTCCAACAACCAGTGGCTCATTTCTCTCTCGTCCATTGAAGTCTCCAAGCACCAAGCTCATTTCTTAGTGATTTTAAGTGGTGTTTGGCCTTGTGAGAGAGATTAGAAGCTTCAGAAGAGCAAGCTCCTTCCCATTTAAGCACTTGGTGAAACCTTAGCTATCATTGGTGTTTTTTAATCTTGGAGCAAGGCTCCTAGCCGGGTAGAGGTTCCCTGTGTAGTACTCCAAGCTTTGTGAAATGCTTCGTGAAGTTTGTATTGCCCAGATTTGCTTAGTGGAACCCTCAAGCTTACTGCTTGGTAGTGGTCTTGAGAAGATGTAGGAGTTGGAAGAAACTCTAAGCCTTTGTGGCTCACTCAACAATATGAACTTATGCAAGCCTTGGTGGCAAGCTAAATCACGGGATAAATATTATGTCTCTTGTGTGTTGTGCTTTTGTTGATATTACTTGTGTTTAAATTGAGTTTCTAGAGTTTGGACCCGATCTACTTTCTTCATAGGCTCTAGGTATGCTAATCAGCTTCAAATTAGTTGTGATTTTTTTTAGAACCAGGCTTACAACCCCCCCCCCTAGGCCTTGGTAGATCCTTTCTACTAGTCTATCGATACACAATGAACATATTTTTATGTTGAGAAATTTGATCCGAATAAGTTACATTGAAAAAAAATAAGTTATGTGTAAATTTTCGAAAGACGTTGAATAACAATAACTTATGTATGTAAGTTATGTTATATTTATAATTTATTATGTAAAGTCGTGCTATAAAGGTTATGTTGAGAAACTGTTATGAATAAGTTTGCCCTCTGTTAGTTATTAACAAAAGTTAGGCTATAAAAGTTGCGTAGAAAAATTATGATGATAAAATGCATATAAAATATCATTAAAAAATAAATTGACAAAGTTATGATTGTAAGTTGTGATAATAAATTATGTCTCATAAAAGCACAAAAGTTATGTGTGTAGCTTAGTAACTTTTAGAATTGGAAAGTTGCAGAACCAATTTTTCTAAAAAAGGAAAAGTTGTGATATTACGTGATGGTTCGCTAGACGCCTAGATTCTAATTCAGCGAAGGTTTGCTGATTAGCTGCGTTAACCATCGCATGTAATAGGACGCTGGTAGATTGGCCTCGGGCTTATCCGATTTGTGCACTTATTTGCTGGCACCCGTTGTGTAAATCAAATTATTGTTCCTTTCTTCTTTATGAGTATTGTTATTTACTCCGTCCATTCTAAATCACAAGACGTTTTGGCTCCTCTAGAAAAGCCAAATGTAAACAAAGCGTAGCTCTACTTCGTAACGAAAAGGTATGGTACAACATGTAAATAGGGTTTAAATGTTGGCATTGTTGGTTCTTTGTTTTGCTATTGAATTTATTTACGCTCTCGGCAGTGCAATGGTTCCACTTGAAGGGTCCAAACAGTGCATGAAGAGCTTGAGGACGGGAAGCCTGCTCTAAAGATAGCAGAGGCAAAGGTGACCATGCCATAAACATAGCAGACGAATCCCTTTAGCAAACACCGAGGTATAAATAGCTCCAAGTGCCCAGGCAACGAGTGACACAAAGCATCATATCACGACAAATAAAAATGGCGTGCACAGACAATGCGATGAGAGCCTTGTTCCTCCTGGCGCTCGTCTGCGCCGCGCACGCTGGGAAGGACACGAAGGAGAGCTCCTCCGCTCCTGCCAAGGAGGGCGGCGACGCGAAAGCAGCGTCCGGGCCCGGCGGGTCGTTCGACATCACCAAGCTGGGCGCCTCCGGCAACGGCAAGACGGACAGCACGAAGGCTGTGCAGGAGGCGTGGACGTCGGCGTGCGGCGGCACCGGGAAGCAGACGATCCTCATCCCCAAGGGCGACTACCTCGTCGGCCCGCTCAACTTCACCGGCCCGTGCAAGGGCGACGTGACCATCCAGGTGGACGGCAATCTGCTGGCGACCACGGACCTGAGCCAGTACAAGGGTAACTGGATCGAGATCCTGCGCGTGGACAACCTGGTGATCACCGGCAAGGGAACGCTCGACGGGCAGGGCCCCGCCGTGTGGAGCAAGAACTCGTGCGCCAAGAAGTACGACTGCAAGATCCTGCCCAACTCGCTGGTGCTGGACTACGTGAACAACGGGGAGGTGTCCGGGATCACGCTGCTCAACTCCAAGTTCTTCCACATGAACGTGTTCCAGTGCAAGGACATGCTGATCAAGGACGTGACGGTGACGGCGCCCGGGGACAGCCCCAACACGGACGGCATCCACATGGGCGACTCGTCCGGGGTCACCATCGTCAACACCGTCATCGGCGTCGGCGACGACTGCATCTCCATCGGCCCCGGGACCAGCAAGGTGAACATCACCGGCGTCACCTGCGGCCCCGGCCACGGCATCAGCATCGGCAGCCTGGGGCGGTACAAGGACGAGAAGGACGTCACGGACATCAACGTCAAGGACTGCACGCTCAAGAAGACGAGCAACGGCCTCCGGATCAAGGCGTACGAGGACGCCGCCTCCGTGCTCACCGCCTCCAAGATCCACTACGAGAACATCAAGATGGAGGACTCCGCCAACCCCATCATCATTGACATGAAGTACTGCCCCAACAAGATCTGCACCGCCAGCGGCGCCTCCAAGGTCACCGTCAAGGACGTCTCCTTCAAGAACGTCACCGGCACCTCCTCCAGCCCCGAGGCCGTCAGCCTGCTCTGCTCCGACAAGATCCCCTGCACCGGCGTCACCATGGATAACGTCAAGGTCGAGTACAGTGGCACCAACAACAAGACCATGGCCGTATGCAAAAACGCCAAGGGCACCGCCACGGGCTGCCTCAAGGAGCTCGCATGCTTCTGACTTCTGACTTCTCACCTCCATCCATCCAGCTCTTTAATTAAATTAGTTTCTTCTCTCGTCCTTCCATTGCCCATCACGTAATTGCCATCCATTGTTTGTAATGAACTAGCACCACCTACGCATGCATTTCCATTATTTGCATGCATTGGGCTGCTGCTCTGCTCGTCGACAGTAGCAGATTGAGCAAACTCCTCGTACCTTCCGGTTGTATCATAGTACTTTCCTTCTTCTGGTTTATTTCTTCATTATTATATTTGTCCCTTCAGACATCGAGTGACATTGTGTTTGTTTTTTGACACAAGAATGTACGTAAAAGCTCCGATCTTACATTGCATGTACCCGACCTCAAGGACATGCCATCTTTTTTTTTTGGCAAGCACGACGTAGCAATGTCAAAACTAAATTTGACCGAATCTCTCTCTCGATCTCTCTCTCTCTCTATATATATACATACATACGTCCCCAAAACCTCCTTAAAATCACTTGGTAAATTAATTATCATACCAAGTGAACAAAATAAATAGGGAACTTTATTTTTATCTTCCTCTAGTAGCTTTTAATAGTTACATCACCTCATGAACTTCGTATAATTTACTTGCTAAACCAGTGACAAGTTATTAACAAAACAAGTAGCAATAAAGCATCTCCAAGAGTTTCCAAATCCCAATCTTTCTAGGGTTGGGAAAATCGATCCAATCGCGCAGAAAAGTGCGTGCGCGTATCGACGTGCCAATCTGGAGGTGGATGGATGTGGGAAGAATAAAGAGTAGGACAAGTTCCTCATACAAATGTACAAGATACAAAGAAAGTATAAAAATGGTTGGGGTGATTTAGAAATAGTTCGAGATTTCTAATGCAAAATTGTCTTCTATGTTTTAGGAGCGAGGTTTTAGAAACTGTTGGAGGAACACAACAAATATACTTCGCACTTTCTTTAGCCACTTGGAAAACACAAAGCAATTGGTAAATCGATGAGTTTTCCATGTGGCTAACAAAAGTTGGGAGCATATTTGTTTAGTTTCTCCAAAAAAATTCAATATATCGGACCTAAAATATAGAAGATAATTTTAAATCAAGAATCCCAAACTATTTCTAAATCATCCTAACAACATTTATATTTTCTTTTTCTCTTGTATATTTGCATCACTGATGAGTGGGTTTTAGAAACTCTTGGAGATGTTCTTATCCCCCCTCTCCAATACTTTCCCTTAAGAACTTCCTAAAAACAAAAAAGACCCACATATTGTTTTGTGCAGCAATTCCAGGTCGCACGGCATCCCTATCACTCCATCTTGCGTGAGCCCCCCATCAATCGTCGCCGCCCCTCCCTGCCGTCAGCCCCAACCCAGGCAACAGACGTCACCCCAGGCCAACAGGCAGCCGCAGGCAGCAACATGAGAAGGGAGCACCTTAGGTTGGATTGTCAATCTATCGAAAGACAGGCTATCATTCTCACCATTCACCATGTTAGTCCAGGAAATTGTATTCTCCATGATCTTTCGTAGGGATGACAGAGGAGTTAAGACGCACTGGCAGGGTCGTCGGGAACACCACAAACTCATGCCAAAATTAACATGGATTGGGGGCGTGACGGGCAGGCGATGGGAGAAAATGCAAAACCCGAGCTGATATATCGAGCATAGAAAGTTATGAGTTGGAGGAGATTTAGCAATTTCTTATTTTTAAGGAGTTGTTTTACCAAGTCGTTAGGGCAAGTGTTAGTCTAAACGCATCTAAATGGTCATCTACACACATTTAAATGCTAAACAATTGGTTCACGCACACTTTAGGGCCTAGTAACTAAATTAAACACTAAACACGTCTAAATGGTCAAAAAATAGTTAAAGTGGATTAAACGTGACTAAACAGGTGTAAACACCAAAATAGCAATCATTTAAACAACAGTTTAGGCGATAAACCATTGAAGTTTGGCCGTTTGGGTGCTAGACGAATCTTTGGGTGGGCGAAAGTGAGCTTGTGCATGTGGAGGTGAAAATTTGGTGTTATTTAAACGATGTCTATATGACCATATGTATGCCTATGTGTATAATGGTGTATTGTCTATGTCCAATTATGTAACTATGTTCATATCTCAAATTACAATTAAATATTTGTATAAAAGTTAAAATTTTATATGTATATTTATTGCTACAGTGCAACTGTGTTAAATTGTCTAGTTGTCGTCCAAACCATCTAAACGCTAAACGGAGGATGATTAACCGTTTAGCGTCTAGAATAGCACTAGTTGGTTGGGCCTTTTTTTTCTTTTTCCGGAAACTTAAAGGGAGAGTCATTTGCTAAGTTCCTAGGGTTGCTCGCCCCATGACGATCAAGAAAAAAGTGGTGTGCAAAGTTGCAGTAAGGCGGGGCCCGCATCGGTCCTTTCTGCAGGGCAGTGCATGGGAGCGTGTGCGGACACTCGTTCATCGTGGGGTGTATGCAGCATGGGGTAGCGTATGGGAGCTCGTGCAGCCACTCGTTCTAGGGGCAGCACATGGAAGCTCGTGCGGCCACTCGTTCGGCGTGGGGGCGCGAGGCAGCACATGGGAGCCCATGCGGCCTCGCTCGGCGTGGGGTGCATGTGGCGTGTGGGAGCCTGTCCATGTGCTGTGACTAGAGAGAGAAGGACCGAGAGAGAGAAGTATGGGGCCGCATACTCCATGGCACCGCTCGGCGTGGGGTTTCATGTGTTTTTGTATGTTTCATGTGTTTCATCTAGATGCTGCATATGTTGCAACGGCTATGCACGTATGTTGCAAGTGAATATTTCAAATGTTTAATCTGTTTTAGACGTATGTTGCAAGTGTTTTTTTAGATATTGCATATGTTTCAGTGGCTATATACATATGTTGCAAGCGTCTATTCAAAATGTTTCATCTATTTCAGATGTATGTTGCAAGTGTTTTATTTGGATGTTGCATATGTTTTAGTGGCTATATACATATGTTGCAAGCGTCTATTCAAAATGTTTCAAGTGTTTCAAACGTATGTTGCAAGTGTTTTATCTGGATATTGCATATGTTACAGTTACTATACACATATGTTGTAAGTGTATGTTGCAAATGTTTCACCTATTTTAGACGTATGTTGTAGAACTGCTTCATAATGCAACATTAGCAGGCGCAGGAAGCGGGCGCATGCGGAGGCGGTCCCCACGAGCTCAGCAGTCCCCATGAGCGTGGCAAGCGAAGCGGGCGTGGGTGGTCCCCACCTGCAAGCGCATTAGCAAGCACGAGGCGGGCATCAGCAGGCACAAGGCGCACAACTGCATGCATAGGCACACCAGCATGCGGGGGTGGGTGTGCAGGCGCAGCAGTTGCATTCGGGGGCGAATGTGCACGCACAGCAGTTGCATGCAGGGCTGGCTTAGCGGCATGCGTGACATGATGTGGTGGTAGTCGTAAAAACCGGTCATGACCGATTTTGGTAGGTTATGGCCAAATCGGGTTTTTCTAGTTGGAAACTCTTCCCATCTTGTGAAAAAATTATAAATTGTGTGTGGGATAAGTTTCCTACTGGAATAAGACCACTCAGTCTATTTACATAAGAGGATCATGACCGATTCAGAATCCATCTATCCAATCAAGAAAACCACCCATCTTACTTTTTATCTTCTACGTCAAGCCTTTTCATTTCTCTTGTTATCCAACACTTCTCCCGACATTCGACGAGATTTTCTGACATTCTACCCCTCTTTTTGTGTGTCTCCCCGATGGGTCTTGCTAGGAGGCGTTTGTGGACTTTTCAGACGAAGGGCGAGTGTCAAATTGGCCTCATCATTCTGCTAGCCGACCTCACCGCTTAGACCTCCCTCCATTGCATATCTCAGCCTTGTGTGGCCCAGGTAATCAAGCCCTTACTACTAGTGTGTTCATCGGATTTAGCATCAATAGAACTCTGGGAGATGCTCTTAATGCATAGATCGACAGGCGACGGTAACCTGTCGGCTTCTTTTAAAAATCATTTTAATAAATATTTCATAAGTTATGAGCCTTTTACGCTACTTTAATCCTTATAATATACTTATGAGATAAAATAGTTTAGGAAATAAGAAGAATCAAAATTTATTATAGGGGTCGGAATTGTTGCACGAACCAAAATGTTCTTTTTAGAAAAAGTTATAAGGGTAGGAGCATAAGTCCTTACAAACCAGGAGATCAAAAGGCTCAAAATCACCTGGGTGTTTTTTACTCATCATAAATCAAAGGACAAAAAAAATCACATACATGTAATAAGCATGTCACGTATATTTCAGGCTTGTTTGATATTAGTATATTCGTTTCGATCCATATGTGTTGAGTTGGATCGAAGTGTAAAATTAGTTTAAGTTTTAATCTGATCCATTCCAATACAAGTAGATCGAGGTGAATACGAGAATAGTCCTCAAAACATTTTTTTTATGTTCATTCCTCCGGTGAAATTATTCACATCACGTAACATCCTATGCTTTTTTTTCTCATGCTAAAAACCACTAAAATTTTGGGAGTTTTAAAATTTTACAATAAACCAAAACTTGTTTGCCTGTTTACACGTCAAAACCATTTTCAAAAACCCTTTTAGCTAGAAACCTGCATTAAATTAAATCATTTGCATCTTTTAAGATTTCCTTGAATTTAAATGCAGCACTGAAAATCCCTTTGCGTGTGAAACCATTTGAATTGAATTCACTCTTTTTTCGGTAATGCTACTATTAAGCCGTCCGAAAGGCCGGATGCCTCGCTCCACTAACTGCCGCATGTGCCGCTCGCCTAAAAAAATCAAATCCCCACGGAAGCTCATCTCCCCACTCCGCGCTCGCGCGTCGTGGCTTCACGGCGCCGTGCGGCCGTCTGACCATCCCAATCCGTCGTGCCACCGCCCACTCCGGTGCGCCGCCGCCGCCATCCCCCGCGGCGCCCCCCATCCTGCGGCACCTCCGTCTCCCGCAGAGAGCAGGAATCCTCCGCATGAGGTACGCTGCCAGCCGCCCCACCAACTGCAGCTGTCGTCGGACCAGGTTGCTGGCGCCTCGCCCTCTACCTCCAAGCTCCATGTGCGTGCTCGACGAGTACAGCGGCGCCTTCTTCCCCCGCCGTGCCATCATGCTCCGTCCTTCGCCGCACCTAGGCCATGCGCCCAGGAGAGGATGGCGTCGCCGGCGAGCCCGAGCCAGCGCTTGAGCGCGCCGCCGCTACCAGGCCGCACCACCATCCTCGGCTACCGATCGCCGGAACTGCCATCCCTCCCTTCTCACTGTCGTGACGGAAGAAGGGTAAAAAAACACATGTTGCAAGCGTATATTTAAGTGTTTTTCAAATGATTCAGAGGTATGTTTCAAGTGTTTGACACAGATGTTGTAAAAGTAGATTGAGATGTTGCAAGAGTAGATTGGGATGTTGCAAGAGTAGATTGGGATGTTGGATATGCTGCAATGGTTTTACACGTATGTTGCAAGCTCCTGTTCTCAATGTTTCATCTGTTTTTTCTGACGTATGTTGCAAGTGTGTTTATCTAGATGTTGCATATGTTTTCACACATATGATGCAAGTGTTTTATCTGGATGTTGCTTATGTTTACAATGGTTTCAAGTATTTTTTACGTGTTTTTGCAAGTGTTTCAAACACATGTTTCAAATATTTCATTTGTTTTTAGACATATGTTGTTGCAATTGTTGCATCTGGATGTTTCAAAACTAAATCGAGTGTTGCATCTCCCTCCTCATCTTTCTGCTGTCTCGCCTCGGTGTGAGGCGCGGGAAGGCGGAGGCGGCCCCCACTGGCGCAGGCGGGTCCCACATGCTTGCAGGCGGGCGCATAGGCAAGACGTGGGCGGGCAGGTGCGGGACTCCAGACGGGGCAGCGGCGTGGGCTCTGGACGTCCAAACGCTAACTACGTCTTTTTTTTTCTTGAACAAGCAAAAGAGCTACGGATAAATCCTAAAAGGATAAGTCCTTTTTCTTTTTCGATCTAAGCCAAATCAGACCCAAAGTCCCAAACCACATCCCAGTTCGGGCCGCTTCCTGTTTCCTTTTTCCGGTGCACCAGCTCACCTTCTTCTTCTCTTCCCTTTCGGCTTAGCCAACTCTCCAGCCCACCTCTCCTGTTCCCTTTGTGCATGAGATTATAATTAATTGAAAAAGATCCTTTTAACCCCTCTGTGCCGTCCGATTTACCCCCTTATATCTATAAAATCAGTTTTTTTACTTCCCTCAACTCTTAAAACAGTTTATTTTTATCCTGAACGATTTTAGTAGTGGTACTGTTGTGGTGCCATTTTAAAGAGGATAAAGGCCCTGTTCGCTGGGAGGAATTTGGAGGAATCTGGATGAATCTGGAGGAATTTGTGAGAGAGTGAACAGTGTTTTCCATCCGCGCACAGTGAAATCCGGCTGGTTTTTCAACCAAATTTAACGAGCCCAAATTAGACTAAGTTAAAAGTTCAGGGAGGTAATCAGACTACAATCTTTTTCTAAAGAATATCCAAAAATTCATAAAAATGAGTTTTAAAAAATTATCCAAATACATGGAAAATAATGGAATTAAAAATCCTAAAATCTGGTTTAATCTTAGAAAATTCATTGAAATTTTGTTTTAACTCAGAAAATTATGAAACTTGTTTTAATTTTTTTTAAAATCATGGTCTATCTTATATCTACTAGATTGAAATTGTTTGAATTTTGATGAACTCATTTTGATACTTATTTGCTAGCAAAAACCCTCATTATCTATTATAACAAATCGATGTTGGTCGTTCAGACTACGTAGAAGCGCCAGTGGAGCATCGTCAGGATCGTATATAGTGGGCGTTGGTCCCCTGCCCTGGATAAATTTTCAAAGTATCCACATTAGCGTGTGTGGCTGCAAGCACCCTGCTGCACATACGCATACACCCTTCGTTTAATATATTTAATTAAGTTTTACAAAATACTAAATTTAGTTAAGTTTTAGTACAATGAATTATGGAGTTTAGTGCAACAAGAAAATCTAGATGGTAGCACACGTATTATGATGTGTGTATAGGTATAGGTAGGATCAGGTCACGTGAACAGGATCGAGTGACACTTATATTCATACTCAATAGTATTAAGTATGATGTAGTTACATAATTAAGTCACTTGATCATTAACGTGGGATAATTATAATAGACAACAGAGCACGCATATATGTGGTAGGGTGCATACAGGATACAACCACATAGTTTGGCACAACTACTTTGAATCCTGGCAGCACCCATAACGGTCCAAATGATGATCCACTGGCGCTTTTATGTAGTCCAGATGATCAACGTCAACTAATTATAATTAGTAGTAAACAATCGATCACTTGTCATCTAGGCATTATTCAGGTAAAATAGACATTTAAACGGGCAATACAACCGATTAAATAGAAACGGTGTATCACCCAAACAAGTTGAGCAACGACAGCACATGATTGAGGAAACGAACACGAGCAGCGCTAGCATCACTGCACACTGGGCTGCATATAGGGTCTGTTTGTTTTTATAACTACACTAGGTAGCGTGCCCGTGTGGTGCTACGGGACAGTTAAACTTTTATACTAAAAACACACGGATCGCACGATAAGATAACGACACTGTGAATATCATTAATTAAGAAACCCACAGCAAGTGCACGCTCATGACTTCTGGTAGGACGCATAGTAACGGATTGAACTCGTCTGACAAATCGTTCCCAGTCCAATACTCCATAAAGGTCAATAAGAATAAACCGCATGAAAAACTACATACAACATTAATAGAGGTTCAGGCACACATTAGATCAAAGAGGTCAAAGGCATGCAAAATTCATTATTTCCGATGTACCCATCAGTTTGTAATAATTTGCCGCGGAAAATCTCCCTAACCGGCTAGGTATCAACTTCAACATCTGGGCAGTTGTGCTCTTACATACTTGACTACTCCAATATAAAATCTATCTCTTTCCGCAATTCAACTCGCTATTTATTCACAGAATGAATCAATTAACCTTTCTAAAATATATAATGTGTACAAATACCTGTGTTGGAAAATACCAACAGTTTTATTTAGGTCACCACGTTCGAACATCTCGCCCAAAAGAGTCTAGCACCAGGATCTCACGTTTTTTAGCCATAGAAAGCACAATATATTTTATGGGAATAATATATCTTGTGGATCAACATTAGGGTGTCAAAATATTGTATGGGAATAATATATCTTGTGGATCAACATCAAGTTACCGATCAAGAGTACGATGCATGTTTAGATTTAATCAAAGTTAAGGTACCTATATTTTGGCTAGGTGACCTGACCTTGGCTTTGTATGGATTTGCTACTAGTCAACCAATTAAGGTGTTTGTTTGACAATGCTAGGAGATTAGCATACGCAAGAAGCTCGCATGCATGGCCATATGTGTATATTCAAACATAAATTGCAAATTCAGCTGCTTTCAGCCTGAATTCAGACATTCAGTGGCTTTTGAAAAAAAAAGACGACCATAAAAACATAGCAGACATTTTTTTACCATAAATGGAATCAGCCACCATTTTGACCTGACAACTGTTTGGGAACACAATTACACAAACACCGTGACCCTGAGTATGGATGAAAACGGTACGGATATTTATTCGACCGTCCGTTCGATCGAACAAATATGAACACTTATCTGGATAGTTACTCGGATATCCGGGTTTTTTTTCGGATACGGATACTAAAACGGATATCTTAGGCGGATATCAAATACGGATGTAATATCATCGATATCCGGCGGATATCGGATAATCCGGATAAGTATCGGATATATCCGGATATTTAAAAACGGATATTATCCGGATATTTATTCAAAATTTAAAAATCACAAATTTGAACCATCCAAACTATCTCAAATGGAAAGTTGACCAAAACAACAATTGTAGATCTTGATGAGTTGAACAAACTTGGTATTCAAAACTTTTCAATTTGAAGTCATTTAGAGTTCATAATACTAGAGTCAAAGTGTTGTTTTTTCATTTGACCAAATTTGACTTGGTCAAACTTGCTCAAATGAGACACTAAATGACCTCAGATGAAAAAACTCTGAATACCAAGTTTGATCATCTCAGCAAGATCTACAATTGTTACATAGCTCATTTTCTCATTTGAGAAAGTTTTATCAAACACTAGTCATAAATTCTTGAATCTCATATAGACTTTCTGAAACTATGTCACACACTTGTGAAATTTGAACTATATTTTGTTCAAACTTTCTCAAATGAAAAAATGGCCTACATAAGGATTGTATATCTTGATGAGATGAACAAATTTGGTATTCAAAACTTTTCAATTTGAGACGATCTAGGGTTCCGAAAACTAGTTTGTAAACGTCGAAATTTAAAAATCACAAATTTGAACCGTCCAAACTATCTCAAATGGAAAGTTGACCAAAACAAAAATTGTAGATCTTGATGAGTTGAACAAACTTGGTATTCAAAACTTTTCAATTTGAAGTCATTTAGAGTTCATAATACTAGAGTCAAAGTGTTGTTTTTTCATTTGACCAAATTTGACTTGGTCAAACTTGCTCAAATGAGATACTAAATGACCTCAGATGAAAAAACTTTGAATACCAAGTTTGATCATCTTAGCAAGATATACAATTTTTACATAGCTCATTTTCCCATTTGAGAAAGTTTTATCAAACACTAGTCACAAATTCTTGAATCTCACATAGACTTTCTGAAACTATGTCACACACTTGTGAAATTTGAACTACATTTTGTTCAAACTTTCTCAAATGAAAAAATAGCCTATATAAGGATTGTACATCTTGATAAGCTGAACAAACTTAGTATTCAAAACTTTTCAATTTGAGACAATCTAGGGTTCCGAAAACTAGTTTGTAAGCATCGAAATTTAAAAATCACAAATTTGAACCGTCCAAACTATCTCAAATGGAAAGTTGACCAAAACAAGAATTGTAGATCTTGATGAGTTGAACAAACTTGGTATTCAAAACTTTTCAATTTGAAGTCATTTAGAGTTCATAATACTAGAGTCAAAGTGTTGTTTTTTCATTTAACCAAATTTGACTTGGTCAAACTTGCTCAAATGAGACACTAAATGACCTCAGATGAAAAAACTCTGAATACCAAGTTTGATCATCTCAGCAAGATATACAATTGTTACATATCTCATTTTCCCATTTGAGAAAGTTTTATCAAACACTAGTCACAAATTCTTAAATCTCATACAGACTTTCTAAAACTATGTCACACACTTGTGAAATTTGAACTACATTTTGTTCAAACTTTCTCAAAATGAAAAAATGGCCTATATAAGGATTGTAGATCTTGAATCCATGACCATGACTCCATGAGACCCATGAAGCAATGTGCTTGGCTATTTCTACTCATGCCGTGAAGATTGGTGCTTATATGATGTTTGATGTATGATGTATCTGTATCTTTATCTTATTTGTTGCTTTACTCTTTAGTCTTTCGGCTTAATCTAGATGGATTATGGACTCATAGAGTGGTGTAATGGTTTGCGCACGTATGATATATATATATATATATATATATATATATATATATATATATATATATATATATATATATATATATATATATATATATATATGTTGCTTTTACTCAATATCCGAATAGATATTTGTATCCGACCTTCTCCGAATCCGATTCATACCGTATTCGATACTCATTATTCGTATCCGTAACCGAGTCAATCCGTATTCGTATATGTATCCGAACGCTATCCGTGTCCGAATCCGAATCCGAACAGAAATATGAAAACAAATATAATATGAGTGATATCCGTTCGTATCCGATCCGTTTTCATCCCTAACCCTGAGCCCCAAGACCCGAGAGGCATGACGATCTGCTAAAGGAGTTTGGAATACTACAAGCAACATTTTTATCAAGGGTAGGAAGCATTTAAGCCAGATTGAAACAAGTTTGGCTTGTGTAGATACATTAAGCTAGATAACAAGGTGACTAAATGGCGGCATGGCAAAATGGTAGAGTGGTCTTGCTTCAATATTGCAAGAAGCTTCACGCGAACTCACATATTCGGAATTTCCTAGATAGGTAGGCTACGAACCTCTTGATGGGACCAATGGGACCTTCGGTTGTCCACTTTCACTTGTCCATGGTGCACATGCAACGACAAAACATACTCTCAAAATTAGTACAATAATTCATCAAATGTGTCGGGTTCATAAACTCGGGGTCCCTCATGGACCTGCTTCCTAGCAAAGACTCGGCCCAGCAGACGACGTTGCGAACGACGCGCAACTCCTGGGCCGGCCCAAAAACCTAACGACTGGCCAGAAGGGTGATCCAATCTCTGACTAGAAGACCTGGCCAAAGAGGAATGGCGCCCGCTTCAGACTCCGGTCCGCCTCTCCGACCGGAAGGCCTCGCTTCCAACTCCGGCCCGCCTCTTCGACCAGAAGGCCTAGCCGAGGAGGAACGAGGCTCGCTTCCGACTCCGACCCGCATCTTCGACCGGGGATGCACCGGACCTCTACTTACAGCTCTTCTCCGACTGGCGCAGTCGGAGCCGACTGGGACCCACCGACCGGGGACGCCCACTCGGTGAGGACCCAGGAAACAAGTGGAGCAAGTAAAGGCAGGACGCTCAAGTCAACCGCAATACCAAGGACCGTACCATGTACACATGCAGCACAGTACCAACAGGGCATGTCAGAAGGGTGCCCTACCACTTTCCAGGCATGTCAGAGCCCAGCAGTGTTGTGGGCGCCGACGTTTGCCCTACAGTGTTGTGGGCGCCCTCAACTCCCATACCAGGCAAACACGGTAAAGCCCCCACATGCCTCTAGGCAGCAATAGAATGGTAGGCACCGGCATCTGCCATACCATAAGATGATGACGGAACCTCCCACATGCATCTGACATTAACAGTGTTATGGGCGCCTACAATTATCTTGTACCCGATGGCGTGGGCAACAAGACTTAATAGCATATGTACTCTCTCTCTCACTTGTAAAGGCGGTCCCCTTCATCTATAAAAGGGGACGCACTCTCTCCAAAATCAGACACACACATCGATTCATCGACAACTCTCCAAGAGAGGACTCGAACGATTCGAACAACCAACGATCGATTCACCCCCTGCTAGCTTTAGACACTCTAAAGCTACACAGAGCACATGCTCGAATACTTAGCGTGCGTAGGAGCTCCCGTCACTCTCGGCCCTTTGGTCCAGAGTCCGACCAGACCTCTTGCACCCCCATCTTTCTCCCTCTCATTTGTAACCCCACAACAAACTTCGAGCACCTGGGCTCAGGAATGAAGTCACCGACCGACTCAAACTGGATGTAGGGCACGTTGCCCGAACCAGTATAAACCCTGTGTCATTGAGTGCTAGGCCACATCCGATCACAACGTACGGCAAAACTACAAATATGTATGTGTTGGTCATTTTCTGCACTGAGAGTTGGCGTCGTCCGTGGGGAAGATGCCGTATGTTCACGCTTTTGGTCATCGGATGGCCCACTTTTCTACCATCTTCACCATGGCGGGCTCAAGCGATACGACTCACTTCGGCTCACTGGAGTTTCCCGCACTCCCACCTATTGGGATGTGGGTTCCACCCGTCTTCAAGCCATCCCGGGCCTTCCTCTTTGGAAGCCTGGACTTCATCGCCGACCGGCTCAGCGTGTTGCACCTCCACGAGGAGGCACTTGTTCTGGCACCCGTCGGAGGAGGCGCGTCCTCCATCGGCTCCGGGACACCAGATGACTTCAACGGCGAGGCGCCAGCGCTTTATTCCGAGCATGCGCTCTGCTCAAACCCCACTTTTAGTAATGTACGTATTGTTATTTACTCGCTATTTACTGTCTTTCGCCGATTCTCTAGAGGGACCCCATTGTCCCCGCCGTGAGCGCCATGCGACCAGTTCCCCTACGGCCTCGCGTCCCCCATGGATGCGTACGCCCGGGGGCTCTGAAGGATGCTGGCGCCGCCCCCTCTCACATCCAAATTCGTGGGGATGGCGAGCTACGCTCCTGCCTCTTTTCACGACCTCCTGGATGACGATGTTGAGAGCGACGACTCCAGCATCGGCGACGTCATGGCACCTAGCCACCCTCTGTCCCACGAGTGCGCTATGGCGGACGCTCCGGGACAGCCCCTGGTGATGGCGGAGTCTCTACAGACCCACACCCCTCTGGACCCTCATGCAGATGCCCTCGCATGTGCCTAAACACATGGCGAGGAGCTACGACAAAGGTGGCAGAACCAGCCGCCACCTATGCCGACGCGTTCGACGCACCATGATGCGCCCCATGCGCGTAACCTGGCGAGTGGCGCCTGAGGTCACGCCTGCGTGGCCTTCTCGAGCTGGACAACCCCCAGGAATAGGCGATCCACCAAAACCTCCGGGCACTAGTGGAAACCGCTACCATTCAACAGGAGGAGAGCTCCGCGTCACGCCACTGACTCGTGGCCTCTCTCCCCACCAGGGAAGCAGGGATGCACCAGACGCATCGCTCCATCCACTCGCCACTACAGCCACCAGGCGCAGCCACGCCGTAGCCTGACCCGACACCCGATCCACACCGACCACCTATGCGTGAATGCCTTGGGCTGAACCAAGACGCTCGCAGCATCATTAGCAACTAGCATCGGGCCTGACATGATGATGACAACCATCGAGCGATGGTGAGAGCAGATGACATGGGCTCTGGCCGGACCATCGAGGGGACCGGTGAAACGCACCCAAGGCGCGGTCACTGACCCAACGACCAAAGTCCTAGCCCGGATGGCCCGGGACCACAGGCCTTTGGTCGGCGCATCCAAAGAGCGCCGTTCCCATAGCGCTTCCGACCGCCGACCAACATCGCCAAATATATCGAGGAGACGAATCTCGGTATATGGCTCAAAGACTTCTGGCTCGCCTGCCGAGCCGGGGGAGTGGATGATGATCACTTCATCATTCAGTACCTCCCCATCTGCGTGCGGGAACATGTTCGAGCATGGCTCGAATTCCTCCCACACGATAGCATCCGTGACTAGGCGGACCTCAAGAGGATCTTCATCGGAAATTTCTAGGGGACATATGTCCGCCCTAGAAACTCCTGGGACCTCAAGAGCTGCCAGCAGGAGCCCAGCGAGTCCCTGCAGGATTACATCCGTAGGTTCTCAAGGCGGTGCAACTCCCTACCTGATGTCATTGATGCGGAGTCATCAGCGCATTCCTCTCCGAAACAACTTGCGAGTCCCTGATCCACAAGCTTGGCTGCCTGAAGCCCGTACCACCCACGACCTGCTCAACATCGCCACAAACCACGCCTCGGGCGAGGAGGCGGTCGGAGCAGTCTTCAATGGAGGCCAGGACAAGGGCAAGGCCAAACACGAGGACCAAGACGAGGGCCTCTCCACGCAGAGGGGCAAGAAGAACAAGAAGGATCGACGCCGAACGGCCAACTCTACGTTGGTCGCCGTAGTTGATCGCACAAGCAAGCAGCCCCAGCAGGGCCTGCCTAACCACTTCAACAAGCTCATGGATAGCCCATGCACCAACCAAGCTTACCCCATCAAGCACATGTACAAGGACTGCGAGCTCGTCAAGCATTTCCTACGATAGGCCGACGGGCCGAAAGAAGGAAAGGACAAGGAGGCAGCAGCCAAGAAAGCAGATGCGGTGGCAAGGATGGAGACAGATTCCCTGACCCCGAGGAATGCATCATGATCTTCGGGGGATCCGATGCCATCTACTCCAAGCGCCAGCACAAAGTGCGCTACCGAGGGGTGCGCGTCGCCGAAACGGCTATCCCCTCCTTCCTTCGCTGGTTGGAATCTCCAATCACTTTTGATCAGAGGGACCATCCTTCCCATGTCGCCAGACCGGGGCGCTACCCACTCGTCATCGACCCCATCGTCCACAAGAAGCGCCTCACTAAGGTGCTAATGGGTGGAGGCAACGGCCTCAACAACCTCTACGTCGACACCCTCGACGCCATGCGCATCCCTCGGTCAGAGCTCCGACCGGTGAGCTCTCCCTTCCACGGCGTGATCCCAGGAGCGCAGGCGTACCCGCTCAGGCAGATCGACCTGCACGTCACGTTTGGTGAACGAGCCAACTTCTACTTGGAGGTGCTCACCTTCGAGGTGGTGGACTTCCCAGGTTCTTACCACGCCATCTTGGGGAGGCCATGCTACGCCAAGTTCATGGCGGTCCCCAGCTACACCTACCTAAAGCTGAAGATGCCGGGACCAAACGGCGTCATCACTATGGGTAGCACCTTCTCGCACGCCTTCACGTGCGACCGCGAGCATTACGAGCTCACCACTGCCATCATCAACTCTTATGAGCTCCCGCGGCTCGGGGAGTTGTCGACCCCAGCAGTCCTAGACTGCAACAAGCCAACCTCTTCGACTGCCTTCCGCCCACTCGAGGAAACTAAGGCGGTGGGGACCGACCCCATTGACCCAACCAAGACGGTGTAAATCAGGACCCAGTTCCTGGCCAAATAGGAATGCGATCTCGTCGACTTCCTACGCGCCAATCGCGAAGTCTTTGCCTAGAAACCTTCCAACATGCCGGGCATACCGCGAGAGGCTACCGAGCACGCACTATGCCTCATCCCTGGCTCAAAACCTGCCAAGCAGCGGCTGCGTCGCTTTGACAACGAGAGGCGTAGGGCCATAGGCGAGGAGGTCGCCAAACTCCTGGCAGCCGGATTCATCAGAGAGGTATTCCACTCCGACTGGCTTGCCAATCCTATTCTTGTTAAAAAGAAGACCGAGAAATGGAGAATGTGCGTTGATTATACTGGCCTCAACAAAGCGCGTCCAAACGATCACTTTCCTTTGCCACGCATAGACCAGATAGTCGACTCCACCTCAGGATGCGAGATCCTCTCCTTTCTAGATGCTTACTTAGGATATCACCAGATCGCGATGAAAGAGACTGATCAGCTCGCAACCTCGTTCATCACCCCGTATGGTTCGTACTATTACATAACCATGCCCTTCGGTCTGAAGAACGCTGACGCCACCCACCAAAGGTGCATGCAGCAATGCTTCACCGATCAAATCGACCCGCTCGATCAGCATGATCAAGCCGAGCGGCCAAAACCAACAATCGTCGTCTATGTTGATGACATAGTGGTCAAAATGGCTCAAGCTTGCGACCTGATCACAAACTTAGCCGCAACGTTCACGAACCTCCGAAGGTTCAACATCAAATTGAATCCCGAGAAATGTGTTTTCGGGGTTTTGAAGGGGAAGCTGCTTGGATACATCGTGTCCGAATGCAGTATCAAGGCCAACCCCAAAAAAATCACGGCCATCTCCAACATGGGCCCTATACGCAACGTCAAGGGCGTACAAAGGCTCACCGGCTGTCTGGCCACCCTAAGCCGGTTCGTCTCCTGGCTCGGCGAGCGAGGGATGCCTCTCTACAAGCTACTCCAAAGGGCAGACAAGTTTGTCTGGACGGAGGAAGCACAGTAGGCTTTGGAGAGCCTCAAAGCATCACTAATGTCGGCCCCAATCCTCGTCGCTCCCAAACGGGGAGAACCCCTCCTCCTCTATGTCGTGGCAAGCAACCACATGGTGAGCGCCGCTCTAGTCGTCGAATGGGAGGAGCCAGAACACCACCTTAAGGTCCAACGACCTGTATACTTCGTCGAAGAGGTACTCACCGACCCCAAGGTCTGGTACCCCCAGGTGCAAAAACTCCTATATGCCATGCTAATGGTGACCTGGAAGCTCTTGCACTACTTCACCGACCACGAAGTCGCGGTTGTCACTTCATACCCGCTCGGAGACATCGTCCGCAACCACGACGCCGTGGGATGGATCTCCTAGTGGGCACTCAAACTCATGGGCCATGACATCAGGTATATCCCCCGTACCACTATTAATTCTTAGGCTCTCACGGATTTTGTCGCTGAATGGATGGAGGTCCAGCTACCGACCCCAGACGTCACCCACGAGTACTAGATGATGTACTTCGACGGGTCCGTCATGGCGCCCGGCTCGGGGGGTGGAGTGGTTCTGATCTCCCTAGACGGGAGTAGGCTCCGCTATGCCATCCGCCTCCACTTCTCAGCCTCAAACAACACCGTGGAGTATGAGGCCCTCATCAACGGACTACGCATCACCATCGAGCTTGGCGCTATGCGACTCTACGCTCGCGGTGACTCAGAGCTGGTCGTCAACCAGGTCATGAAGGAGTCCTCCTGCAAAAGCCCCCTCATGGTAGCATACTGCCAACAGGTACGCAAGCTCGAGGACAAATTCTAGGGGATCGAGCTGCATCATGTCCCCCGAAAGGACAATGATGCCACCAATTTTCTCGCGAAATTGACCACCAGGCGGGATCCGCCTCTGAGCGGGGTCTTCATCAACGACCTCCATGAGCTATCCACTTGCATCTTGGAGGGTCTGACCTAGACACACCCCAACGCCAACCCGGTGTTCGAGGGCTCCGACCCTAGTGCCTCCATGACGTTGCCCGCCGACGACACCGTGTTGGCACCCGATCAAACCGATTGGTGAGCACCGCAACTCGCCTACCTCCTCAAGGAGGTTCTCCCACCCGAAAGGACTGAAGCTCGATGGATCGCTCGACGTGCCAAGACGTTCATCACCATCGGTGATGAAATCTACAAGCAAAGTCCATCGGGGGTACTCATGAAGTGCATCCCTACCAACCAAGGGAAATAGCTCCTCCTCGAGGTCCATGCCGAAATCTACAGACATCACGTGGCCCCAAAGTCACTGGTTGGAAAAGCCTTTCGCCAAGGTTTTTACTGGCCCGCCGCACTATGAGATGTAGAGGAAGTCATCTGTAGGTGCGAGGGATGCCAGTTCTACACTCGACAAACTCATTTGCTGGCACAAGAGCTCCAAACCATCCCCATCACCTGGTCGTTTGCGGTCTAGGGCCTCGACATGGTAGGACCCCTCAAAAAGGGCTCAGGTGGCTTCACTCACCTACTCGTGGTGGTCGACAAGTTCACCAACTGGATAGAGGCCAAGCCCATCACCAACATCCGCTCGGAGGAGGCGGTCAAGTTCTTCCTCGACATCATCTACCGGTTCAGCGTTCCTAACTGTATCATCCCTGACCATGGAACTAACTTCACTAGGAAGAAGTTCCTAGACTTCAATGATGGATACGGCATCAGGATCGACTGGGCCTCGGTCGGACATCTGCGTACAAACGGCCAGGTCGAGCGTGCCAATGGCATGGTCCTCCAAGGACTTAAGCCATGCATCTTTGATCGACTCAGCAAGTACGCCGGGCGATGGGTTCCAGAGGTCCTAATGATCTTCTGGAGCCTGAGAACGACCCCAAACTGATCTACAGGGTTCACACCATTCTTCCTAGCCTATGGAGTTGAAGTAGTGCTGCCCTCCGACCTCGACCACAGTGCCCCCAGAGTGAAGGACTTCGACAACGACCGAGCCATGGAGGCTCAGCAAGACGCGATTGACATGCTCGAGGAGGCCCACGAGACGACCATCATCTGGTCCGCTCGCTACCAGCAGACGCTCCACAGGTACCACGAGAGGAAAATTAGAGGAATGATCCTCGAGGTCGGAGACCTTGTGCTTCGAAGGACCCAGTCGACCAAGCAGAAGCACAAACTCTCTCCACCATGGGAAGGACCCTATACGGCGACCAAAGTTATCTGACCGGGCGCCTACCGACTGAAGGATGACAACAGTGATGTTCTCACCAACACTTGGAACATCGAACAGTTACGTCGTTTCTTCCCCTAAAATTCGGTCTTTACCATTTTTCTTTCATTCAACGTTTGCTCCTGCAAAGCACCCCGGCCCGAACACTTTCGGCCTGGGTCGCTCGGGGGCTCCATGAGGGTACGATGCTACCTCTTTTTTACTATCATATGGTAAATACATTTTTTACCCGACTAAAAGGGTAGTCTGTTCCTTTAATTATCTTACGTAACTTTGCTTTAGTATTCCGACCGATCGCACCCTGCCTCTACCAACGGTTACGAGTAGCTGAGCCTCACGGGCCACGCCCAAGCTCTTAAGATTGCAGCCTATGGGATGAACAGGCAGGTGCGAAAAAGAAAGAATAAAAACAAAGCTATGCTAAGGTAAAAATAAGGAACGGACGGGACAAGCTTCCTCGAACAAAGTATTTCATCACAAAACAAAAATTGATGTATTAATCAATACAGCTGTTCACACAGGGGCTCCCCCATGAACTTAAACTATTACATCTGCTGGCTACTTCTACTTTGGCCGCCCGGCGGCATCGGCTGACGACACGACCGGCGAAGATAAAGGCTGCTCGCCCTCCAACGGGGCAACGCTCGGCTAGGACGAAGCTTCTGACCCGACCTCCACTCCATCCGCAGGCTGGGTGATGTCTTCTTGACGCATGCCTTCAGCCATGCTCGCACGACAAGCCTCCATCACCCACTACGTGGAGACTTGCTTGGCCACCAAACTGTGCGTGTGGCAGCAAGCTTTCCCCGAGCGCATAGATGGCGTTCGCGCTCTAGTCTTCGGCGTACCCTCTACAGATAGCGGCAAAGTCCAGGTCCAGGTGTCTTCCAGCGGCAGGCACCAAGTACTGCAACAAGTTCATAAGTTCATGAGCATCATCCAAGAGTGTTTACTGCCACCAGGCATAACCACCAACGTAAGGGCCCCGCCCGGTTCCGCTCCCTCGACTTCGGCGAGCGCAACGGGTACCTCAAGGGCGTCACACCCATAGATGCTCAGCAGAAGAACATGGAGCTCCAGACTTTCCCATACAGACAGGGTAGCTCTTGGACAGGGACGCTGCCTATTGTAGTATGGCCACCATGGCTGGAGGATGTCTCTGACATCTCATCAAACTTTATGAACTGACCGACCTGAGCAGCTGCAAGGGCGAAACCTTCCACTGGCGTGGTCCCGAGCGGCTTCCCCTCCGACAAAGCTCGCCCGGTGAAGATCAACCAGAAAAAGTCCACATGTAGCTCCATCCCGAAGAAGGCCTCGCAGACAGTGACGAAGCCGGCGACGTGCAGCACCGCAGTCGGATTGAGGTGCTGCAGCTCCAGGCCCCACTCATCAAGGAGCACGCGCAGGATCCAGTGCGCCACTTCCTTCAGCGGAAGCTGCCCCTTCTTGAGGAAGGCGGCCAGCACCGCCTCGGATGGCCTCCAGCTTGACATTGCGCTCCGGATTCATGAATAGATATGTGAGGTCTCCCCCTCACTTACCCTCTCTCTCACTAAGGAACCGCCACGGCACACAAATGCTCTTGGCGAGAAGGAAGAAGGAGGAGAGGCAGCAGATGGGGAATAGGCGAGGGAGTGGGACGAAAGCCCTCTCCTTCCCCTATTTAAGGAGGAGGCGCAGCAGTTGGGGAAATAAGAGGGATTGGGGGCGAGAAACCCTCTCCCTTCCCCCATTCAATGCGGATGGGATACGATGGGACGCGCCCTGATCGATGGGACGCACCCTGCCCGATGAGACGGCGCCTGGTCAGATCGGACGTGGTCTATGTATGGCCCACCACTACTGCACGCCGGGTGCGAGAAACAAGGTGCAACTGCATTCAGGCGGCCCTCCACCTTCCCACGCATGACTTGAAAAAGCCCAACAACGGGATCTCCGCCCAGGAGAGACCAACGGGCTTCTTGAGTCGATCGGACGACTCAGGTGAACGACGAGAGACAGATAAGGAGCAAAGGGACGCCCCATG
The DNA here is from genome assembly GCA_904845875.1 of Miscanthus lutarioriparius. Lineage (NCBI taxonomy): Eukaryota > Viridiplantae > Streptophyta > Magnoliopsida > Poales > Poaceae > Miscanthus > Miscanthus lutarioriparius. The sequence continues at coordinate 21,049,552 of CAJGYO010000019.1, forward strand.
TGGGCCATGTCGACTCCATCATGAACAACGAGCACGGATCCCAGTCAGACATATCCGATAGGAGCTTCTCAAACCCCGTCACTCAAGTCATCAAGGTAACATTACTAACCCCCACTATTTCTTCATATGACCACTCATTCATCTGCTGTCATTCATACATTCATACACGCATTCACACATTCATTCATACAAATCATTCATTCATCCCATACATCCGAAGCATCGCATATGCAGTTAAATGCATCACAATGCTCCGTGTTGCGTCACGAAGCGGTAGTTGCCTCATTCAACATGAGCAACGACCGACCGAGGTTCCAAGGCTGGCCCACGAAGGGCTCAAGGCCGCCTCGCATAAAACAGAGCCAGGGGATAAAACGTAGATGAGCCCCGAGCGGCCCTCGCCTAGTCTGCTCTGAAGCAGACATGGTCATCTCAACCTTCTCGTTCGATCCTAACCTCAAGCCATGCCCACAGAATCTCCATTGAGGAGAGGCCAGCGGGCCACCCAGGTCAGTCTCCAGAATGACCCAGGCATTTGTCGGGATGTGGGTTAAGGAGCAGTGGAATGCCACATGAGGACTATGCCAACCCCATCACAAACGTCGGACCCGGATTTCACTCGAATGTGCCCGTTAGCGAGCTCACCGAGCGCGTCACTCGATCCATCGAGGCAAGCGATGTTAGCTCAGCCCCTCTGATTGTGAAAACCGTGGATGGGGTAACGCACAAAAACTCAAGCCGACCCCTACCAAGCCAAACGGGCTCAGGGGCTCAGGACACCCAAAAACACCTCGGCCCATTCGACGCCTGGATCCGCGACTCTGACTCACCCGATCCCTCGTCCAAATGCCTCGGCACAGCGCTTGGACCCGCGACTCTGACTCGCCTGATCCCTCGTTGCGCCCGACGCCTGGATCCACGACTCTGACTCGCCTGATCCCTTGTCCAAATGCCTCGGCACAGCCCCAGGATCCGCGACTCCGACTCGCCTGATACCTCATTGCGCCCGACGCCTGGATTCGTGACTCTGACTCACCCGATCCCTCGTCCAAATGCCTCAGCACAACCCCTGGATCCATGACTCTGACTCGCTGGATCCCTCGTTGCGCCTAACGCCTAGATCCACGACTCCGACTCGCCTGATCCCTCGTTGCGCCCGACGCCTGGATCCATGACTCTAACTCGCCTCATCCCTCGTCCAAACACCTCGGTACAACCCCTAGATCCGCGACTCTGACTCACCGGATCCCACGATGCGCCCAATGCCTGGATCTGTGACTCTGACTCGCCTGATCCCTCATCCAAATGCCTCGGCACAGCGCCTGGATCCATGACTCTAACTCGTCCAATCCATCATTGCACCCAACGCCTGGATCCATGAGTCTGACTCACCCGATCCCTCATCCAAACACCTCGGCACATCGCCTAGATCCACGACTCTAACTCGCTCGATCCCTCGTTGTGCCCGACGCCTGGTTCTGCAACTCTGACTCACCCGATCCCTCATCCAAAATGCCTCGGCACAATGCCTAGATCCGTGACTCTGACTCGCCTGATCCCTCATTGTGCCCGACGCCTGGATCTATGACTCTGACTCACCCGATCCCTCGTCCAAATGCCTCGGCACAGCACCTGGATCCACGACTCCAAGTCGCCTGATCCCTCGTTGCGCCCGATGCCTGGATCCGTGACTCTGACTCATCCGATCCCTCATCTAAATGCCTCAGCACAGCACCTGGATCCGTGACTCCAACTCACCTGATCCCTCGTTGCACCCGATGTCTGGATCCATGACTCTGACTAGCCCGATCCCTTGTCCAAATGCCACGGCATAGCCCCTGGATCCATGACTCCGACTCGTCGGATCCCTCGTTGCGCCCGACGCCTAGATCCGCGACTCCAACTCGCCTGATCCCTCATTGCGCCTGACGCCTAGATCCACGACTCTGACTCACCCGATCACTCATCCAAACACCTCGGCACAGCACCTGGATCCACGACTCTGACTCGCCGGATCCCTCGTTACGCTCGACGCCTGGATCTATGACTCTGACTCGCCCGATCCTTCATCCAAATGCCTCATCACAACACCTGGATCCATGACTCTGACTCATCTGATCCCTTGTTGCGCTTGACGCTTGGATCCATGACTCTGACTTGCCTGATCCCTCGTCCAAACGCCTAGATCCACGACTCTGACTTGCTCGATCCCTCATTGCACCTGACGCCTTGATCTACGAGTCTGACTCGCTCGATCCCTCATCCAAACACCTCGTCACAGCGCCTGGATCCATGACTTCGACTCGTCCGATCCCTCGTTGGGCTCGACGCCTGGTTCCGCAACTCTGACTCACCCTATCCCTCGTCCACAACGCCTTGGCACAACGCCTGGATCCGTGACTCCGACTCGCCTGATCCCTCGTTGCGCCCGATGCCTGGATTCGCGACTCTGACTCGCCCGATCCCTCATCCAAATGCCTTGGCACAGCACCAGGATCCGCGACTCCAACTCGCCTGATCCCTTGTTGCGCCCGACCCCTAGATCCGCGACTCTGACTCACCCGATCCCTCATCTAAATGCCTCAGCACAGCACATGGATCCGTGACTCCAACCCACCTGATCCCTCGTTGCGCCCGACACCTAGATCTGTGACTCTGACTCACCCGATCCCTTGTCCAAACGCCTCGGCATAGCCCCTAGATCCATGACTCCGACTCGCCGGATCCCTCATTGCGCCCGACGCCTAGATCCGCGACTCCGACTCGCCTGATCCCTCGTTGCGCCCGACGCCTGGATTCGCGACTCTAACTCGCCCGATCCCTCGTCCAAACACCTCGACACAGCACCTGGATCCGCGACTCTGACTCGCCGGATCCCTCGTTACGCCCGACGCCTAGATCCGTGACTCTGACTCGCCCGATCCCTCGTCCAAACGCCTCGGCACAACACCTGGATCCACGACTCTGACTCACCCGATCCCTTGTTGCGCTCAACGCCTAGATCCATGACTCTGACTCGCCTGATCCCTCCTCCAAACGCCTCGGCACAGTGCTTGGATCCACGACTCCGACTCGCCCAATCCCTCATTGCGCCCGACGCCTAGATCCATGACTCTGACTCACTCGATCCCTCATCCAAAACGCCTCGACACGGCGCCTAGATCCGTGACTCCAACTTGCCTGATCCCTCGTTGCGCCCGACGCCTGGATCTGCGACTCTGACTCGCCCGATCCCTCGTCCAAACGCCTTGGCATAGCACTTGGATCCACGACTCCGACTCGCCTGATCCCTCATTGTGCCTGACGCCTGGATCCGCGACTCTGACTCGGCCGATCCCTCATCCAAACACCTCAGCACAGCGCCTGAATCCGTGACTCCTACTTGCTTGATCCCTTATTGCGCTCGATGCCTGGATCAGTGACTCTGACTCGCCCAATCCCTCATCCAAATGCCTCAGCATACTGCCTAGATCCGTGACTCTGACTCGCCCGATCCCTCATTGCGCCCGACGCCTGGATCCACGACTCTAACTTGGCCATGAGTCTGTCTCACCCGATCCCTCGGCTGCCCCTTGGCGCGCCCGATGCTCTGGTTGACAACTCCATCTCGCCCAGTCCCTCGGCCGCAACCAAACACCTAGGACCGTGACTCCTAGAAACGATGGGTTAGAAACTGGAAAGAGGAAGCTACGCCCACCAAGGTGCACACACTCACGCCTGCTGACAAAACCCCCTAGGTGATTCTGCCCAAATCACCCGGGGGCTCGGGGGCTATAGCCGCGGGTGCGCTCGCGCGCACCCATTATCGAAACAAAAAATTCCCCCGCTGGCAACACGAAAAAAAACCCCAAACGATTCTACCCGAATCACCCGAGGGCTTGGGGGCTACACCCGCAGGTGCGCTCGCGCACACCCGCTATCAAGACAAAAATCCCCCAGACGATTCTACCTGAATCGCCCGAGGGCTCAGGGGCTCCTGTCGGGTTCATAAACCCGGGGGTCCCCCATGGACCTGCTTCCCAGCAAAGACTTAGCCCAGCAAACGACGTTGCGAATGACGCGCAACTCCTGGGCTGGCCCAAAAACCTAACGATAGGCTAGAAGGGTGATCCAATCTCTGACCGAAAGGCCTGGCCAAAGAGGAACGGCGCCCGCTTCCGACTCCGGCCCGCCTCTCTGACCGGAAGGCCTTGCTTCCAACTCCGGCCCGCCTCTCCGACCGGAAGGCCTAGCCAAGGAGGAAGAAGGCTCGCTTCCGACTCCGACCCTCATCTTCGACCGGGGATGCATCGGACCTCTGCTTACAACTCTTCTCTGACTAGCACAGTCGGAGCCGACTGGGACCCACCGACCGGGGACGCCCGCTCGGTGAGGACCCAGGAAACAAGTGGAGCAAGTAAAGGCAGGACGCTCAAGTCAACCGCAATATCAAGGACCGTACCCTATACACCTGCAGCACAGTACCAACAGGGAATGTCAGAAAGGGTGCCCTGCCACCTTCCAGGCATGTCAGAGCCCAGCAATGTTGTGGGCACCGACGTTTGCCCTACAGTGTTGTGGGTGCCCTCAACTCCCATGCCAGGCAAACACGGTAAAGCTCCCACATGCCTCTGGGCATCAACAGTATGGTAGGCACCGGCATCTACCATACCAGAAGAAGACGACGGAACCTCCCACATGCATCTGACATTAACAGTGTTATGGGCGCCTAAAATTATCTTGTACCCGACGGCGTGGGCAACAAGACTTAATAGCATACGTACTCTCTCTCACTTGTAAAGGCCGTCCCCTTCATCTATAAAAGGGGACGCGCTCTCTCCACAATCAGACACACACATCGATTCATCGACAACTCTCCAAGAGAGGACTCGAATGATTCGAACAACCAACGATCGATTCACCCTCTGCTAGCTTTGGACACTCTAAAGCTACACAGAGCGTACGCTCGAATACTTAGCACACGTAGGAGCTTCCGTCACTCTCGGCCCTTCAGTCCGTAGTCCGACCAGACCTCTTGCACCCTCCCATCTTTCTCCCTCTCATTTGTAACCCCACAGCAAACTTTGAGCACCTAGGCTCAGGAATAAAGTCACCGACCGACTCAAACTGGATGTAGGGCACGTTGCTCGAACCAGTATAAACCCTGTGTCATTGAGTGCTAGGCCACATCCAATCACAACGTACGGCAAAACTACAAATATTGCCAATCCATTTCGAGGACACTCAATTCTATCATACATCAACAAGTATAATGATGCGTATAATTATGCTTGGTTCGCACTTACAAAAGCTAATAATACAAGACTGATTATCAGAATTTTAATGCAATATACATGCAAATACATAAAGACTATGTCCTTGCCATTGGGCCAATTACCATCTTAATATTTGCCATCGCTGTTAGTAATTGTTTATAGGAAAGTTTAAGTAATAAGGTCTACCTAAGAAAATGTATTAAGTACATAATTCAAAAAATAAACCATCCTCCATAATAGTACTTTTAAAAACCCTTTTTTCCAAAAAAAACTTAAAAGCTCCATTCTTACCTCATCTTTCCAATATAGCATGGCACAGTCATGAATTTATAATCCATCTGACCAATAATTGAATTACACCAGCACAAATCGGTAGAAGTACCCATTCATTGTATTGTACACCAAGCATCTTCAACGGTGTGCATTTTGCCAAGCACACAATGGGCTGCATGAGCCAATTTCTAACATCTGAAACCAGATGTAAGTATCATCAGCAATGTATTGATAATGGAATGCATACTTGATGCTTGTAGGACAATAGAAAGGAAATGCAAATACCTTCTCTGGTCAAGGAGCCATTTTTGTAGCATAGAATTACCATCTAACCATCAGGTTAAACAGAGTTAGGGAAGACATGCCCTTCAAGGCTTTGTTTAGAAACCGTGATGGTGTTATGCTGTTTATTATTACATGGCACTGTTATGAAAGGACAAATCAAATGACCTGAAACGGAAAATAGATCTCTTTATAAAAAATGACCTTTCATACAACTGTGAACTCTGAATGTAGTACAGTTTTATTTAGTCCCCGTATGAGTGAGGACCCTGTTAGGGACCACCCTTTCTCTTTAATACAATGAAACACAGCTCTCCTACGTTTTCAAAAAAAAATATAGTGCAGTTAAGCCGCCTGTTGGAGCTGAGGTGAACCCACTATAAATAGCAAGAAAGGTCTGCGTTGAAGGGATCCCAACTCTTGAATGATTTGCAATAACTGCAGTGCAGTTTGTATTGAATAACAGACCTCCATTAATGTTTGACAACATATGTTGGCAATTTCGAATATCTTGGCTAGAGGAAACTTACATTGATGACAGGATTGGTGCTGGAAGTGTAGCCATGAAGTAAATCGAGATGTAATTCTTAGCGCTTCCTACAAAAGCAACTAAGCGCACAATAAGTAACGAAGATGGGAGAGGAGCGACTAACTGCATTTTATCAGAAATTATCATGCAAGAAGGTCTTAAGAGTAATATAGGGGGTGGGAAGGGGAAGAAGGTTTTGTAGTTCAGGTTAATTAGAATCACAATGCAGAAAGAAATAAAATGCAAGATCCATATAAGTAGAGAGTTGAGAGGTACCCATAGGAGTTCGTACAAAATAGATTCAGCATCGTGGCAAACATATTGAGGATACAAAAAAGGGAAAAAACATAGTAAAACTTCAGTTAATTTGTGAGCAACAACAGTGACAGCACACGAAGCTGTATGAGGCCAACACTCTAAAACAGAAGTATTACATTTGTTGGTCTAAAGATCATGATCAAAGACGTTATGCAAGAAAATCAAGTAAAAGAAATATATGCTAGTGCCACAATACCGACATGATCTATGGATCCTCTACTCGTAATAGATAGCATGGTCATGCATGTCCTATACAAAACATACAGGTAATGGTCTACAAAATATCACGATGGTGTTATCTAAATCATGTTGTTGTCACTCACAATGCAAACAACTAATTGGAAGTAAAAGACGTACTTTAGGATAGTCGCAAAATTAATTTGAAGGTGTAACAATGTACTAGAATATGAAAACGCCCTTACACTTTGTAGGCTGGATACTTGTCTGCAGCTAAAGGATGCAGTATACCATTCAAAATGTAGATTTGTACAAATTAGAGAGTACCACATATGGGAATAGTACTGACATTAATTCAGATACATCAACATAAATGACAAATACATATATGTTTTTCACAAATCACAAAGCTGGGAGTATATATAATAGCCCCGGACTCTAGTGGCAGTATGTGATCACCCATGACTCATTACAGGGCCAATGGTACTGGTGGATTTGGTAGAGAGAGAAAAAATACTGTATGTTGTGCTAGTATATATATAATATCCAATTCAGCCATAACTCAATCAATGAATAAATGATGCACTACTCTACACACGAAACCACACATGTGTAGTCATATATGAAGTAATAGTGAGGAAGACAAAAATTTGTGACTGCATTACCAACGGAAGGCTTATTTGCATGTAAAAGATTGCAAAAGGTTTATTGTCTCAACTTACTTTGACAACGAGGACAGGTGCAAATCGGCGATATTCCATATTCCACTCAATCAGCATTAAGGCACCCCAAAGGCGTTTTAATCTTTTAAAAAGGAAGGATGTTGGCCAAAAAATGAAAACATAATTGTGAAGCAAATCTGAGCCAGTGGAATGGCATCTGCGTATCACCTGGAAAGAAATGGGAAAATAAAAAGAGAAAAAGAAAAGCGTACATGTTGCTGTTGCTGAAGCTCGAGGGGGGAGGTGCTGCTGCAGGTTGCAGCCGCCGTGAGAGAAGGCCGTGACGCGGGCGACGTGCCGCGCGAGGGACTGGCTGAACCTAGTAGCACACATGTTCAGAGAAAGCTGTTCCATTTTTAACTGCCACATGTATTTTTAACAGCATTCGTTCATTTCAGAGATATGTCAGCGCAGAAAACATACAGGATGCATCAATGGGACCAAATGCACTGAAAGAAGAAAGTAATGTTCTAAAGTAGGCATGGTCTTCCTATGCGATTAAGATGTTCTCTGATTCGATAACTGCCAGTTTAATATCCCCAGTTCTCGAAAGAACATCTATTGCAACGGAAGTTGTAAGAATGATCCCTAAATCATGTATCATGTGTTACCTGCTACAAACAGTGGCACATTGTATTTAGGAAATAGAAATATGGCAGTGAAACGTTAATCCCCTATCAGGACATATTGCAGCGAAAATATCCTCTTATCCGGTCTATACATCTTAATTGACAGAATATATTTTAGTACACGTATTTATGATGTGAAAAACGGGATTTTGGTGAATTAGGCAGATTAAAAGAACAGGACAAGGCTTACCAAGTAGTGGAACATGGTGATGATTAACTATCACTGTCATACATCACCGAAAAAACATGTTAAAATTCTAGAACGCACGAAGAAATGTGTTTCTTTTTTTTGTAAAATCTAAGCTTATTTTTTGGTCTGCATCGTTGGTTTCAAAAGCACGCGACATAAATCATAGAAAGACTGTTAATCCAGACCTAAGCCCACGCGCGCAGGACGCGTAACTTCATGGCGGCGGAGTCAACCCGGTTGGCGCTGGCTGGTGATGGACGTTGGCGGTGAGGTGGCAGCGAGATGGAGAGGTGCCCTGGCGGTGTCGCGGCCCTGCAACCGTGCTGCCGTGCCACACAGCACGGCTGTCGGAGGGCGCAGGCAGGTTTGCGTTGCCGCGCCGCTTGGACGGCGGAGGTCGCAGGCGTGTCGGCGTTCCGGTGGTGCGCGTGGGAGCCGGCTGAGTTTCCTGTGGCCGGCGCGGAGCTTCACCGTGCGTACTCCAACCTCCCGGTACCCATCCTCTAGATGCTGCCTATGCCCGAATTGGACGCCTTGGCATCCGGGGCGTACAGGGGCAGGACGTTGTCGGCGGCGGCGTTGGCGCGCGGGAGCTAGGTGGACGCGTGCGGCGACGGCGCAGTGAGGGTGTGAAAGGTTTGGTTTTGGTAACCGAGGGACAATGGACTAATGTTTTTAATTATGGGTTACACAGGTGATTAGTCCATAGGTACACTTGTATGAGCAACTCATGTTATGATGGTGAAGATGGCTTGGATTTGTTACAAGGTTCACACATATGATAAAGGAGCTTATTGCATATGAGACATGACATGGAGTCATGTGACTATGGTGGAGAAGATAAAGACAAGACATGGACCGGTTGCAAGCGTGAAGGGTAAGTTAGTGGCTTTGGAGCGATGGACCGCGTGGCGGTGAAGTTTGTGTAAGACTTGGCGCCGATGGACGAAAGCAACGGTGAAAAGCAAGTGGGGTCAAAATCGATGAACCAACAAGGTCACGTGATGATATAAAGTGGATCATATCATTTGTGATATGGTTGGTGCATGTATTGCATAACGATGAAGGAGTTGGAATGGAATGCGCAAGGCAAAGGTATATTTGTAGGACATTTTATTTCATCGGTCATAAGTGTGTAGAGAAGTTTATGACCGGGTTTAGAATATATGGCCGTACTATCAAGAGAGTCAAACTTGTTTACATATCGATCATCTAGTGCCACTTGAGTGATCTAACTTTGCATCGTTGCTAGGATCGAGTGACGTGATGAAATAAGTGACTAATTCTTTGAAAAATTGTTTGTGAAATGCTAACACACTTGCACATGGTGATGACCAATTGATGGTGTTAGCACATTTACAAAGGTGATAAAAATGGAGAAAAAATAGCACTTAAAATGGTAAATTTAGTGGTGCTAATTCTCAACAAGCAATTCCCTTGGCTGACCAAGAAATTCTGGTTGATGAATAGTGCAAGGGGACAAGCTTGCATGCATGTCAGCGAGGTGTCAGTGAGAAAGAAGAAGCTCAACCAGCAATTCCCATTTCTCACCAAGAAATTCTTGTTGAGGAACAGTGTATGGGAGAGAGAGAGGGTCGTAGTGATCGGACGCTGGTGTAGCTGTTGACCGGACACGTCAGATGCATTTCGGGCGCTCTTTGTTTGGTGTTGCAGCAGGACCGGACGTTGAGTTTAGAAACGATCGAACACGCTCTGGTTACTGTTCATAGTCTGGCACTGCACACAGAGGGTGACCTGACGCACTGGCGAGTCCGATCAGTAATGACTGGACGTGTCCGCTCAATGTTTTTCGTCTCTGGGAGCTCTCTGTTCGCGACCGGACTCTGGGGTGAGCGAGTCCGGTCAGCTCTTCCAGGCGCGTTCGGTCCGAAGGCTGAAGGCGCGCGCATGAGATAGCCATTGGCGTTCAATGGTCGACTTCGAACGCGATGGACACGTGGCGCAATCTTAGTGACCGGACCCTGGTACAGGCAAGTCCGATCAGTTCGAAAAGTGCCCAGTAAAGGGATACAACGGCTCTATTTTCTTGGGGGCTATAAAACCATGCATTGGCCAGCCTTGGGCTGGTTGTTGAGCACCCTTGAGCCTTGGTGGCTTATGTAGGAGTGCTTGGGAGTCCTCTAACTCACTTGTGCTTGCAAGAATGCTATCCATTTACGAAGTGAGCGATTTCTAGTGCGTTGCATTGAGTGATTGCATCGAGTGGCACTAGGTGATCGAGTTGCTAACCGGTGGTGCTTGTTACTCTTGGAGGTTGCCACCTCCTAGATGGCTTGTGGTGTGATCTCCGTCGAAGCACGTAAGGAAGCTTGTGCGGTGCTCTGGAGAAGATTACGACGGGTGTTGTGCTCATCTCGCGGGAGCCGCAAAGAGCAACTCTAGTTGAGCAAGACGCGAAGGGTGACAAGTGGTCCGGCCATGTCAAGTGCTAGAGATTGTGGTAAGCACTCCACGTAGGAGAGTGTGACTTGCGGGTCACCACTAGCAAGAGGACTGGTGGCAACCTTGGAGCTTATCTCAACGGGGACTAGCGTGTTGGCAATCACGTGAACCTCAGGATAAAAATCACCGTGTCAACCTTGTCATCCCGTTGATTTGTATCCCCGTCACACAAGCTTGTATTTACTTTCATATATATTGTGCTTGTATAGTTGCTTTTGTAGGTAGTTAGCTTGTGTAGCTTGCTAGTTACCTTCTTGTTTGTGTAGCATAGAAATAACTCCCTTACATAACTAATTTGGTTTTAGTAACCTTGTTAATTATATTGCTTAGTTTATATAGCTAAGTACTTTGAGCTCTCTAATTTGGCTTGTGTAGCCTTGTTATTGAGCATTGCTAGTGAGCTTAGGCTTTGTGCTTTTGCATACTAGTTGTGTAGGATCACCCGTGCTTAAAGTACTATTTGCATATGTTTGTGTGACCTTACTTCTAGAGTTAGTTAGATGAGCTCTAACTAGCCCGGCATCTTAGTTGCTTAACTAGTATCTTTGTAAGGTGCTAGTGAATTTAGATAGATGGGTGTAGTCTTGACTAGATCGATAGTTTTAATTTTGCATTTATTTTGGTTAGCCGGCGCGATTAATTTTAGAAAGGACTATTCATCCCTCTAGTCCGCCATCTCGACCCTACAGGATGACGATGGGGGCGCGGTGGATGCGGAGCCAGGCAGACGAATCACGGGAGCGAGGTTTGTTTCCTTCCTTTTAAAACCACGGGAGCGAGGGTTGTTTCCTTCCTTTTGAAATCACGTAGCGAGGTTTGTTTCCTTTCTTGTCACAAGGGACGGCGCAGGAGCGAGAGGCGCGGGATGTAGCAGGCAGGACGATAGGCCCACGTTAGAATGTCGTACCAAAGCGATGTCCACTCTTTAGTCTTTTTAGTTGCGAAAGATATATGGTTTGCTTGCCATTGGTAGGGCTAGGACCAGTCCTGACAAAATAAAAAATTAAATATAAATAAGTATCTAGTTTAAGATTCGTGCAAACATTTTTTGGAGGGCCACCGGAACAAAACTCAAAGAAAATTACCTCAAATGTACTAAGGCCACTAGGCCCATAAACATGCAGGAAAAAAATAACTAATTATTATTCCTTCTCTATTCTGAATTATAAAACGTTTTGATTTTTTAGATACAAAATGTTTTTTATCTTGTATTTAAACATTGTGTAAATCTAGGTGTATAACAAAAATCATCTGCATATATCTAGCTAGAAACGCCAAAAATATGGAATGGAGGCCAGTCGTGTCAATACCTTCTTCTTTTTTTCTTTTTCTTTTTCCGATGGCGGGCATGAAGAGGGGGGCGCACGGCCATTGCGGCAGGCCCGGTGCCAGCGCCGAGGACGACATCGACAGGAGCACGCGGAAGAAGCTGAGGCTGACAGAGGAGCAATGCACCCTCGAACCCACTGCGTCTGCGTCTGCGTCTTAACGATTGATGAGAGCGGGTTAAACGAGGAAAATATGCAGTGTAAACTCAATGAACGGTGCAAACCTGGATCTTGGTCCATCGGATCTTGAACGTGCGCTGCGAGATGAGCTATACAACACCAAGGTACATTTTACAGTTTACCGCCCGCACCGGCTTAGGACATTTTGCAATGAGATCCTTACCATCACTGACAAATACGCCTCCTGTCCTTTCGAATCGACCCCCAAATGTCCACCGAACCAGTGCGCGGTGGTTCCACGACGAGACCGATCCCGTCGGGTACGAATTTTTTTTAATTTTAACACTTTTTGACACTCCCATTCATAATATCATATCCACCGTTCAAACGAAAATAAAATGTGTGTTATTACCTTGAACGAGGACGAGGAGGGAGGGAGGCGGCAATGGAGGGGCGGGCTGCCGGCGTTCGTGGCGCGGCTACCGGCGTGCTCGGCGGCGGGCTGGCGCGGGCGGACGCGGGCGCGGTGGCCAGGCGGCCTTGCTGCTCGGGCAGCGGGACTGGCCACGGGGGTTTTATTCGGCTCTGCCGTGCCACGAATCAGGACGCGGCACTGCCGCGCCAAGATCGATGGCGCGACAGAGCCCTGCCATGTCACCGGTCACGATTCCGGTCGTCGCCACGTCAGCCCGCTGCCGCGCCACCATGCATGGCGCGACACAGGCATTTGGCTGCGTCAGGGCAATAGGCGTGGCCAAAAGTGTTAGTTTAAAAAAAACGACAGTGTTAGATTTAAAATTAGTTTGCAAAAAGTGTTAAAATTAAAAAAAATCTTGGGTACCGGCTCCAGCGGTGAGTTGCGCTTCTGCTATAGGCCGTGTTTGGTATGGCTCCCAGGGGCTCCGGCTCCTCTTTAAAATCACTATAGCGACACTATAGCATAGAGCTGTTTCGGATTTCGAGGTAAAAATGACCTACAGGAGGAGAAACCGGTGAAGCCACGATTTGGAGCTCCTCCGGCTCCTCGCTACAGTACATATATGCCGGAGCCCCCTCAGTGCTGTGCCAAACACGCTCGTAATCTTCGAACCTTGCTCTCCATTTGATTTGAAGGTGCTGCTACCCTATGGATTTCGGATCCCCAAACTGCAGATGAGCTAGGGTTGGTGCTGCGCAGTGGTAATCTTGCGGAGGTGCGGCAGCCGAGCACGACCTCTTCCTCCTCCGCCTGGCATCCCCCACCAGGTCACCAAGCTTCGTGTCTTGAGGAATGGCGATGTTGCCTCCTGTCTCATCTCTCTTCCTGTTTTGCTCCCTCGGATGTAGATGCAGTAACATCCTTGTGGCCCCGCATTAGCTTTCGTAGATTGAATGGTACGTTCCATGGCCTTTCTCCATCTAGAAATGGCTCTGAAGTCTGAACTGGTGCTATCTTTAATTGGTGCTCAGTATGAATCAACTGGTAGGAAATTAGGAATAACCAAATGCAATTTGAAACAAATGTGTAGTACAGTACCAGTCAGCAAGCAATTCTACATCCAACTGTACAAACAAATTAGATATGTTTATTTCAATCTTCCATTGCCTGTTCCATTTCTCTTATTTCTGCAAAAAAAAAGACATGTAAAATTTTGCATTCTTTATTCAATCCATGTCCTTGTAAAAATTCTGGAAAAGCTCAATTGTAAAATATATGCTGAGTATAAAGTATGGACTCTTGATGAATTATTTCCAAGTTTTTTTATGCACACAAAAAAATGCTCAATATAAAGTGCATACCCTTCGCTAATTCGTTTTGACATATTGCTCCTGTGATAGCTAGATATTGGGTATGGAGTTCTACAGTGTGCCGAGAACACTTGTCTAAAAATGTTGCTCCTGTTATAAATAGATATCTCGTCTTGTGATAGCTTTTATTATCTGTTCTAAAGTTGCTCATATTATAAAATGATGGTACATATCAGGTTGCTTGGTTTTAAATACATTACTAATTTAGAAACATTTAACTACCTGTCCATGTTTTTGGGCATAAACATAGGTATCCCATGCCACACTTTTTAATTCAAGTGTTGTCCCAATTCTTATGAAGCTGCAGGCAGAATAACTATTATTTCCTGAACTGTGTACAGCAACTTCATATTCACCAGAAGCCTGCAGTCTGCCATGCTATGTCCATATGAGTTAGTCCTATTCTGAATACAGTTTTCTGCGGCTTCTTTTAAAATTCTAATTTGGTTCATGTTATCATAGGGTCCAGTGTATTGGCCTTGTCGAGGAAGTTTTATAACACCCAACATCAACATGATATTCAAGAGTTGGCAGGAAGGCGAAGAGTACTCCAGAATATATATTATGATGCTGGCTTCTTGGCTAAGAAGATATGATCAGGACAAGAATAAATTCTGGAAAGAGTTATTAGATTACAAGTGCAACACTAGTAAGGGTAATATTTTTCAAACTAATATTATAGGTGTTTCTCCTTTTTTTAAGGGTTTCATGTGGGCTGCACAAGCAGCTAGAATGGGTTACAAATGGGTAACTGGAAATGGAGAAAAGGTGAGATTTTGGGAAGATTACTGGTTAGGAACTTCCAGTTTGGCTATTCAGTATTGGAAACTCTATAGGTTTGTCAATGAGTCAAATAAATCAGTAGCTAATCTGTGGGATCCATTTTCGGTTTGTCATGAAATTTCGAAATACAACATGAGCAGTATATTTATTTCTGATTCATGCATCTAGAAGTTTTGGAGTTCAATTGATAAATATATGCTGAGTGTAAAGTACGGAGTTTTGCCAAATTAATTCATTCCATCTAACACATGATAACTTTTATTTGTTTGAAAATTGTTCCTGCTATATACAGACATTTGACGTCTTGTTCTGAAGTGTGCTGAGAATACTTGTGCTTGTGCTGTGATGAGCTCATTTTTAATCATGTTTTTTCACAATTTTTAATCTTTTTTACCTTTTCTTATAGGTAAACCAAAAATTGTCATGGTTGGTCAAGCACTCACAGCTGGACGAAGGAGAAACGAATGGCAGACCTTAAACACAAATGGGGAAAGGATCAGAAGCCTCCGAGGTGTGGGTCTGAGGCCATGATTAAATTTCAAGAAAAAAGGGGATGGTAACAACTGTTCATTATGAACTATGATGAAGATGGATGCTGATGTTATGTTCAAAAAGTGTCACTTCGTGAAACTAATTAGACGTATAATAGCAATTCCTTTTAGGATTGATTTTATGTATCGTATGATGCCCTGACATGGTGTAATGTTGTGATATTAATGTTTTATACACTGAGCGTGACTCAATGACTCAGATAATTTTTTCTAGCAATTTTTTTATGCTTGGTATTTTCTAGTTTTGGTACAATGAAGATATGTATAAGAATGTAAATTGGGTCTATACATGTGTGTTACTGGTATACACCATGAGTCCAAAATCTCTGGAATTTGTGCTGTCTGAGATCATGTACCAGAATAATTGAGTTATTTTGACTATTCTGAGATTTGTGCTTGCTTTTGTATGTATTCTGCTTGTCACTACCTACGTAGGCAATGAACTATGATAGCACTGCCAATTGCTCATTGTCATTTGGTTTTGGCAACCACTCAATCTCATGCCTGGGACCATATAGCTCTCATCGTTGTATTCTGCTTGTCATTGAATGGAAGATACTTAAAAAAGAAACAATATGTTCTCTAGCCAGGCCAACAATGGGACATTATGCTCAGCCAAAAAACGGGCTAGAAACATCTTGTGATGTACTTAAACTTCCAAAAATCTTAACTAAGAAGCAAGGTAGATACATAACAACTGGGGAAAAAGAAAGCCACCAAGAATATAAAACGTACATGCATTAGTTCCATCCAGAGTTTGAGGCCACAAAGACGTGCAAAGAACCTGAGCAATAGCCCTATGACAAGGCTGCTGGGTGCATACCTTTCTTTGCAGATGACTTTACATACACAATGTAGCTGAGCAAGCAACTCCAAATTCAGGACAAGTCACTAGATTGTTACACAGTTTCAACAATAGCCCTATGACAAGGCTGCTGGGTGCATACCTTTTTGTGCACATAACTTTACATACAAAATAATTATGGATGTAAGCTAGCGCCAAAGTCATCCAAACATTGGTTACTGTGAAGCCACTAGTTCTGAAATGGATTAATAACTAAAGACTAATTTTCAGCCATGTGTATGAGTTACAGAGTAAGACAACAGGCATAGGAGGTGTGGATTTCAGAATTTGGGCAGTAGCTTCGCCTAGTAAGTTCTTCACACACAGCGACATAGACAGGCCCTCCTGAGTTCTTTGTAAGATTCCTGGAGGTCATAGTTTAGCAACATCAGTACTATTGTATTCACAAAAACACATTTGACAGCTAAACATGGTAGATCAGAAAGCTGCTAGAGAAAATAATTGAAATAAATACCAGAACTAAGGTCATATATTAAAATGAAGAGTGCGACACATTTGACAATGAGCATAGAGCTAAAATTTTCCAAGTTGTTCCTGCATTCCAAGCTGCCATGCCTAAATAAAGATTTTCATTAAGAGTCTTAGCTATCATTCAACTAATAGATATCTCCATAATCAAGCCGAGGATGGTAATCTCTGAATGTGCTCTTGTAAACACAAGCCCATACAAAATGCATCTAACTGCAACTACAAAAATGTGACGGTGAAAGAACCATAAAAAATAGTAAGTATACAGTACTGTATACTGCATCTGCAGTGACCACAAAAATGACCTTATAAATATTATCTTCAGCATGTTATCGAAAATTTTCGACTTGTATCAAGTCAAAGTTGATTGTTCGATAATTATATGGTCATTTACCTTGTATCATTATTGTGGTGCTCTATTTGGGCAATTACGTGAATCATGTATCACAACTTGTTTGCACATCTTGCACTTGCGTGGCACCCTCTGATTTTTCTGTGGCACCCTCTGATTTTTCTTTCGTCCTGAAGCTTTGCTTAGGCCTTTGTGGCTGGTAACAAACAAGCTCTTCTAGGTCTAGCACGTCGACAGGTGTCCATCCGAAGCGTGCGTGGTGATCCCAGTCTCCATGATGGGAATCATGTGCACGGACCCAGCAAAGCAGGGGAAAACACATTTCAATCACGGGCTCACGGCCTTTTGCGCGCATGAAATTCCTCGATGAGCTAAGCACTGGCGCCTGATCTACCATGATAGTACTCCTATGTGGAATGCAGCAGTTGGTTTGATGCTGCTGATCCTGATCTCATTTCCCCCAAACAGCCCAAGAAGGTACTTGGCCGTCTTAATCTGTTGTGTACGGGTCCGGGACGATCGCTCGCTCGTACTGTGATTTGTGATTGCTCTGGCTTCCGTACGTGATTACTGCCGTGGACTCTCTCTCTCTCTCTCTCTCTCTCTCTTGAACTGTTTGCATCATCCGCTAGCTGCTGGAGAACGGGAGGATGGTCCGAGCTCTGTGCCGACGGCCATGCTGCTAGGCTCGTAGTCTGGTCACCGGTGACGGACGGTGCGGGATTTAGCCTGGTTGGCTGGCTGGCTCTTGTGCCTTTTGAGTTGAGGACCTGTAGCATGCTTACACTTGCAGTTGCAGAGAGACAGAGACAGAGAGAAAAGAGAAGGGGGACCAGCAGGGCCAGGGCCGGCCGATGCAATGCAATGTGCCTGCACCCAGGCGCAAGCAACAACAGGATTGGATTAGTGGCCTGTTCAGCAGGACTGAAAAATACTGTTTCGGCTGATTGTTGTGAGAGAAAAATACTATTCTGACAGGACGTGAACAGTGATTTCGTGAGAGCGAGAACCAGTCAGCCAGCTGGCTTAAAGCCAGCCGAACGGGCTCTAGGTCCGTCCGACAGATGAAGCAAGCAAAGCCATGTGACAGCCCAGTGAAAAAGAGTGAGAGAGAGGTGCGCGTCTAGAACTAGTAGAGCCTTTAGGCCTCATTCGTTTCGCTGGAAAAAAACAAGTCGAAAACACTGTTCCCAAAGGGAAAAAACAAGTACGGATTATAAGCCCCCAAAGGGGCTTCTGGTCGTGCCGACAGACAGCTTTCAGTTTCACTCAAGACTGAAAACTGTCTCACCGAGGTTTTCAGCACTAGTTGTTGTATTGTGGTATGCCGTATGCCGAAAGGTTTGAGTTTGGAAGGATATTTACGTCGTCCTCGTTGGTGATATGTTTACAGGTAAACAAACTGCAACTGCATCTGCATGATACATACAGTACTTATTAACCTTTTTTTTCTCTACCAAGGTAATAGATTGATTGCTACTACATACAGTGTCTGTTAGGCCATCAGCTGAAGCAACAGCGGATGCCAAGTACAGCCTGACGGTGGGCATCACTGTGTGAGCATAGCAGAGCGTTGCTTTTTAGCAGGTTACTCCAAACAGTAGTTCAAGATGCCCTCGCCTCGCCTCCTCCAGCTCTAAAGCCTCACGGCTGGCTCTGCCAGGCGCCGGCCTGTGCTGGCCATTTTCTGCACGGATCCAACCAATCAGACGCGTGCGCTTTTACACCAAAGCTGCATTGCATTGCACCAAAGCACATCTCGACAGTGAGGGGGAGTTGGGGAGCTTTGCTTGCTCACTCAAAGCATGTCATCTTGGATTTTAGCCATTTTGCCCGTGGCGGTTGGCCTGTTGCTACCTTGCTATAAGGGGAAGCCAGTGCGGTGCAGGACGGCTGCACTGCACGGTCTTCACGCCGTAGCCAGAAGGGTGGTACTGTGGAGTGAGTGCAGGCCAGCAGCAGCTCTGCCCATGGCTGGGTCACCGGCTAGCTAGCTTATTGCACGGTTACACTGCCCTGCTCTATAGATAGTTCGCAAGATTTCGCAGCCCCTGCCCCGCCCGAGGTTGGTGCCCGGGCGGAGAGATGGGTCTCGCCGGCGGCATTGTCCGGAGGGTCTTCTCCAAGAGCCCATGCTCGTCCGCCGGCACCGGCAGCCGTGGCCACAGTGTACGTGCTTTTTCTCTTATAGACGATCTCTTTCTCCGATCCCCCTCTGTCGCCGACACCAGCAGATGTGTGTTCGTGACTTCTTGTTCTTGCTGCTTTATTGTTTCCGCGGGGCTCGTTGTAACTAGTACGAGATACGAAGATCGCTCTTCACACATACAATCGCTTGTTTGGTGTGTCACTGGACTGATGACGCTTTGCGTGAGCATGGTCGTCGCAGGAGAAGGGGTCTGCTGCTGATCACAGGAGGAGATGGAGCTCTCTACGGCTCTACCTCTGCGGCGAGGAGATGAACGCGGCCGCAGAGGAGGAGGACGGCGAGACGGTGTCCGTCAAGAGCTTCGAGACCTGCTGCGTGCTGCCGCCAGAGGAGGCGCACGTCATCCCGGTGGTGGTGGCTCATCGTCCGGCGAGCCACGCGGACAACACCGTGGACGACAACAACCCTGGGGAGCCTGCAGAAGATCGAAGCAGGGTCCCTGGTGGCGAGCAGAACCACGGCCACGTCGTCGTGCCGGCCAGAGAAGAAGAGGGAGCGGCCACGCTGATCCAGTCTGCGTTCAGAGGCTTCATGGTGTGAAGAATTTCTAGCTAGTTTCTGAAACTAAACTAATTCCGTTACTAGAAAAACAAACTAAACTAAACTAAACTAATTTACTGGAATGCAGGCGAGGAGGCAGCTGCAGGAGCTGAGGACGCGCCAAGAGCAAGAAATGGACGACGGCGCCCAGCAAGAGCCCAGCAGGAGCCCCACCTGGGCGTCCGTTGCGACGTCGGTGCTGGTCCAGGTAGGCGAGCCGTTGAGCAACCTCCGGCTAAGCGAGGAGAGCGCGTCGGTGCAGCAGCGGTCCAGCCAGAGGTCGCGCCCGCCGCCGCCGCCGCCAGCGTTCCGAGTCAAGGAGGAGTGGGACGACAGCACGGTGAGCTCCAACGTGTCGAGGATGCGAATCCAGAGCAGGATCGAGGCGACGACGCGGCGGGAGAGAGCACTCACCTACGCGTTCTCGCAGCAGGTACGTGCCAACGCCTCGGTGTCGTGAAACTGAACAAGTGCATGATGCATGTGCTGACCGCTGAGAGCGCTGGTGGTGAATTGGTGATTCTTGTCAAGCTCCGGAGCTGCGGCGGCGGCAATAGTAAGAAGCGGTCGGCGCGGGCGGAGCAGGGGGAGTTCAACGTGGGGTGGAGCTGGCTGGAGCGGTGGATGGCGACGCGGCAGGCGGAGCCCGCGGCGGACGACTGCATGAGCCGGAACGCGGACACGGGCTCGGCCACGGCGGCGGGGCACCGGCGGGTGGTGGTCGTCAGGAGGTGGAACAACGACCTCGCCGTCGAGGAGAAGGAGAGCTGCGGCTCCAACGACGTCTCGGTCGTCAGCTTCGACGGCTCCTCCAGCCTCGGTGGTGGTGCTGGTGCCCGGAGCAGGCTCAGCTGCCATAAGCCGCCGGGCGGCAAGAGCCGGCTCAAGGGCGCCCGGAGGAACCTGCCGCGCCGGAAGCAGGTGGCGGCGTCGGACCACCGCTTCCAGGCAAGATCACACAAGGTAACGTACTGATGATCCATTCTTATTCTTCACCGACCGTACCGCTGATTTGTGATAACGCACAGGTGAGCAAGAAGGGCGCCACCGAGTGGAGCAAGCGCCGCACAAGGACTGACTCGACGCCGGCGGCTTCGACGACGCTTACCAACCTCCCCGGATTACTGAGACGGGCCTGCTCTGTACATAGACTTGGAGGATTTGCAACGCTGCTACCTGGAGCAGCTGACGATTTGTTTGGGCTTGCACCAGTCTGAAAGATTGCACGATTCCGATCTGCTGTCTGTGTCGCGTCGGTCATGTAAAGTTCCTCGCTACAAGCGTAACACGTCGTATCAAATGTCGGTCGCTGTAACTCAGCATTTCCTGTCTCCAACGAGCAAAGTGTCACGGCTACATTACACGATAACAAGTTCGCCACACACAACAGGGAGCAACCACAGAGTGATAACTGATGATGTGATATACCATATCCAGCTCCGTTTGTACCTCGAGTACGTACATCCGATCTACTGCACCACCATTCCACCAATCCGGCTGCAAAGGTACTATAGCTCTTACTACTGCACTGCACTGCACTGGTATTCTAGTATCTAAACAAAACACCGCCACAACAGCTGAGTTACTACCAACCAATTCAGTTGCTGGACGCCTGCGAGGCCGCATCTTCCTTGGCAATGGCCACGTAGTTCACCGGGGCCACGGGTCTGCTGGCATCCCTCCTCCCATCCCGGCTCGCGGTCCTGCCGCCGCTCTGGAGGGCTGACAGCCTGCGAACTGGCGTGCCATTGGCAGCACCACCGACACCGTTGGTCCGAGCGCCAGCCACCTTCCTTGAGGACGACTGGGGCCGTGCAGGGCTCGGCTTTGACCCGAACAGCTTCTCCTGTTCAGCGGCCAGCTGATCATTCATCTTTTTCTGGTCCTGATGAAAGGTAATAAAGTGATTAGATTAGATTGTGGCTCATGAACCAGTCACAGGAAGCAGCAGGCTTTGCGCACTGAGAATATATATACCCTCATTCTTCGCTTCTCGTCTTCCTTCTCCTGCCTCAGGATTTTGTATTCATCCAGCATTGCAAGAAGAGGAACGCCGTCGTAGGTGAACGCCATGCCCTGCTCTTGTTCCCATGCCCGGGTCTTTGCAACCAGTGTGTCGACAATAGCTAGCGTGACAAATACATCAAAAGTTAGCTCAAGCCATGAATAACATTGTCTTACAAAATTCCAATGTCATGTGAGCAAGCATAACCAGCAGGTAAAGTACATGTACATCCTGTTCATGTTCAGAACATACCGGGAATTTTATTGACCAAAACACGGGCCTTTTCTGCACGCTTCAGATTCAGATGCGCACCCCGAGTTGCACTGTACCTGTTATCATCCTGCAATTAAGAAAGCATAAATGTCCGGACCTTGTGATAGGACAGCAAGTGAAGGCAATGGAAAGTATATAAAAAAAATGCAATTTCAAGTATTGCAATATGTACAGGAGACAAATTACGGCTTGGCATCTTCCATGAGACACAACAACAACAACAACAACAAAGCCTTTTAGTCCCAAGCAAGTTGGAGTGGCATCTTCCATGAGACACAAATCACAAAAATGAATAAGCGGCATAAGTAGCAGAATCAATTTTAAATACCCGGCTAAAGTCTTCAAGCCAGCTTTCTTCTTCACATGCTGACATCCACCTATCGACCCTCTCCAGTATGTCCTTTCTGCTTAAGGACTCCTCATTTGCTTTAAGTATCTGGTTCTCCATGTCAGCCAGTAGTTCTGAAGGCTCAAAACTACTGGACTCAATAATAGACATTATCCTATCTCTTGCAGCACTAGAATCTATTGCAACATGAGCCTGGGCATACATATCTTCAAGTTCGGTCTGTTTCTTGAATGCAATATCCTTAATCCTACTAGCTTTTAGCTCATCAAGCCTTTCAACTTCGAGTTCAGCCTTGAAAGTGCAAGGATAGTTATTAACACACAGACAACAGAATGCTATTTAACAAGACCAATGAACACTCTGAAAAGAAAGCAGTTTTTAACCTGCTGAATTACATCAAGAGCCAGGGCTCCTGGAACTGTCACATCATCCAATGTTGAGGACATATTGCATGTGACATGATGAAAAGGTTGCCGTTCCTCCACAGGAGCATCCATTAAGTTCCAAAGATCAGATAGCTGGGAAGCTAGGGCTTGAATCTGAGAAAGCACATTGATATTGATAAGCAGAGATAGTATCCACAAAAGGGCGCGCTCTGTGCGGGGTCTGAGGAAGGGTGTCAGTGGCAAGCCTTACCCTCGCCTGTGCAATGCGAGGAGACCGCGACTCGAACCCGGGACCTTCCGGTCACAGGCGGTAAGACTGTACCGCTTACACCAGGCCCGCCCTTCAAATATATCTCAGATTCAAAAGGGATGCATCATAAAGATCAAGAAGCTCATTGCACATATTTACCTTTGCAAACCTCTTTGATTTTTCTTCTTGAAGTACAATCACCATTTTAGACAGCTTGGATATTGTTTCATCACTGATGCTCTTGGATTGAACACCAACAGAGTCATCAAGACTTGGATGAACTTTAGTAACAGTACCCACAAAATCCATGCCAAGTACAGAACAGAGATCATGCACTGAACTCACAGATTCAAGAATCTTGCGGAGCCTAGTACTCTGCAATGGGGAAAAGTATTAGGAAGTACCATTCACGTCGGTTCATTTTTAGAAGTCCAAAAAGATACTAGTAGGATGATCATCAGCTATATCAAAGGAATATTGTCTGTCATTTTGAAAGTGTTATGCCCAACCTTTTCCTTTTGCAGGGCTTGTAGTTCAGAAAGATATTCATTTAATTTCCTCACTGAAATATCATCCTCATTGACATGGAGTGTTTCCAAGTGTTCACCAAGATGTAGATTCCCAGCGATTTCATCACGAAGTATCTGAATCTGAAGTTGCACATCAGCAAACTCTTTCACCCTACTCTCTCTTTTCCTGCAGAGTATTTCTAAAGATGGTGATATAGCTGCTAGCTGTTCCTTGATTGTACCAGATGTCTTGTCAGGCTGCAAAAATTAGAAGCAAAGAGAAATGAGCCCTGTATTAGGGGAATGACATCATAATTGAACATATAATATATCAAAACATAAAAGAAACATGAGCAAAAATCTATCAACTGGGTAAATACTTAAATACTGATGAAATAGGTAATCAGGAGCCAGTATAAATGGATAACAAACTTAAATCTACACAGTACTATATTGTAGCAATAAATGAATAAATTACACATTGCAGTCTACTGTGTCCCAAAACTTGTTCTACAAGTTCTAGTATTCTGCTTTAAAGAAAATGTTTACTGCATTCACAAATACATTTTCTCAGATACTTACAATGCCAGAAATAGATGACTCTCCTAATGCAGAGAGGAGTCTAGTCAGTTCCGATTTGGAGTTGGAAAGCTGTTGGAGGAGACGTGACCTAGAGGTAGAAGCCTGATCAACCTTTCTCCTATAAACATCTAAGCACTCCTGCTCTAGCTGAAGTAACATCTTGTCGCGATCTTCATCGCTTTCACCAACCTCATCCCATATCAGCTGAAATAACACATATCAGTCACTTGTTGATCCTATACTACCCTTAGAAATGCTATCTTAACTCTTAATGTGGATAATGGGTTAGAATGGTTTTATGTTGCTACTGTTCCAAGGCACAGATCTTAAAAGAATAAATAGAAGGAAAATACATTTTTTTTACTTCAATATGAACTATCCCAAAACTAGCAAAGCACCTGAAGCTGCTGCAGCAAAGACCCACATGTCGTTTCACCTAACAATGGATCACTGTGACCTGCCACTCCCATTTTCGCTCAGCAATCTGCATGGACAAAGATAACGATTATTTACATTTGCAATTATTTAGGGTGAATCTCAGTATGTCTATCGTGGCTCAAGACGTATTTTTCACAACGTACAAGGCAGAAAAACTACACACCCAAGCAGATCCGTTTCCCAATAAGGAGTTTGAAACTGAAATATTTATTATTATAGCAGACAGTATGGTGCATTTATTCAGAACATTAAACCCAGAAAAAAATTATGGCTGCTGGATATATTCCTAGTTTTTTATACAGTAAACACTATTAAACCTACTCAATACTGTTTGGGCATGATTTATTGAAGTGGCAATTGTTTATTTAGGGTTGTGAGGCACTCGTATTACATTAAAGATTTAGCATGCAACCTCAATAACTTCGGCAGCTAGTTTAAACAAAAAAGTAAATCTATAAACATAATTAGCAATACTATACCATCTACAGGACACCCCTAAAAACCCAACAATGCATTACACCTTTATAATTAGTCAAGAAATGATAAGAAAACTTGTATATATCTGACAAACATAAAAGAGTAAATCCACATACAGATGTCAACACCTAATAATACTCCACTTTGTCGCTTTCGCCTATAAGCGACAAAAAAGAACAAAAACATACAACAAGCTCATATCCTGTTCTGCTGAATCATCATTCGACATCCTGGTAGGATGCTGGCGACATTCACCGACCCTGCCCTCCGAAGGGGAAAGAAAGGAAACAGAAATATTGCATTTGTGGTACTATGTGTCTATTACTCCAATAACTTATCTACGAATGTTATGAGTTATCTACGAATGTTATGAGTTATTATGATTAATGTTGAAGCATCCACAAATTATTTACATCGAGCTACAAGATTCACAGTAAAACTAACAACAGCGTGCTTTATAACCAATATGATAATATCTTAGGCACAAAGAAATGGCCACAAAAATCTATACCAGATATAGCACCTTCCCTACAGTCCGGCCCCCCAAATTTGACAAACGTGGTGGGCAATCTCGAAAAAAGAACACATAAAACTACAGAATTGCGATGTGCGCTGGTAGTTACTAAGATAGCTTTAGTAAAATAAAAATCTTGGACCAAAGAAACGATCCTTGGCACCTAAACACCCACATGAAAGATCCAATCCAACCATCGGGCTGAAATTTGCAAACCCTCAATCAGACGCGCGACAAACCGACCGAAAATCTCAGTAACTTGCCAACCGCCGCGCACGGGACAAACCCAGAAACGCCAGCAACCCCAAAACCCTATCAAACCCTACGGGAATCCGTCGTAACGCCCGTAAAATACCAAAACTGCGAAAGGCAAGAACCCGCCCCACATGAGCAGGAAGACCACCTCCTACTCGCACTCGCAGAAACCCCTCAAAGCCCGCATTTCGCCACGAGATCGCGTGCCCAAGAATGCGCCAAGAACCGCAAGCAGAGGGGGGAAATGGCCACGCGTAGGCCTCACCTTACGGCCCGCCGGCGCCGGGGCTAGGGTTCTTGCCTCCTCGTCCTCCCGTTGGGCCTCGAACCCTGGCGAGGGGATTCGCCGGTACGGAGCGCGCGAGCGGGCGTCGTAGTGCCTGCCTCCGTTGTCTGCTTGTGCAGCTAGTGCGAGTGCGAGTGCGAGTGCGGAGGGCCACACCCAGCGGCGGTGACGGCCGCCGATAGAGAAGTGGGAAGGGGATGGAGCGGGGTCAGAGGAAGGTTGACAGGGAACGGCGAAAAGGGCGGTGTGTGAAAAGAAGGCGTGGAAACTGTGGGACCAGTAATAAGAAACCAGCAAATGACAGGCCAGGCGGGCCGGGGCTGGCTATGACCGTTTACATCGGGCTGGGCTGACGGCGCATACAGCGAGTCTCTCATATACTCGTAAGGTTATTAAAATTAAGCAATCAACTCATATATAGTTGTTTTTTAAGTTGCATAGTAATTTAATTATCTTTAATTTGTGCAATCAATAAAAGAAAATTTGTCAGTCATATGGCAACACTAAATGTACAATGGTGAAATAGCTGTCTTATAGTTCTAATTCTTTTTCTCATGAGGTGATTATTTCACAAGACATCTACCTCTTCCTCTCATCCTTCTCTCCTCCACATCACTAAATATCTTAGTGGTATTGCATGATATGACCTTTAAAGCTGTTGACATGTAGCAATGTACCTACCATATACTAATTAATAGTCTCTTAAAAAGGTATATAGAGGATTTCTTATTATTGATAATTTGGCTTTATTGCCCGCTCCTCCAACATACTACCAAAAACCTACCGCCTCCGCTCACAAATAGTGTTTCATTTTGTCCTAAATCAAACAATCTTATGTTTATATTTAAGTAAGTTTATACAAAAACATGTCAATATTTATGATACCAAATAAATATACCATGTTGTAATATATTTTTATAGTGAACCTATTTAGTATTATAAATATTGTTAATTTTCTCTATAAATTTAGTTTAAAAAACTTGAAATATTTTTACTTAGGATAAAACCAAAATATCATTCTTATGTTCACCTTTACATTTGGAACCCACGTGTCAATGGTTATTCCTTTTCACCTCCTCAACTCCTGATCTCGTTCTATGCGCTATCTTTTCTTCTTCTCCCACATGTACAACTCTCCTCATCTTCTCCACCCGACGGCACTCCACCTCGCCTCTGTTCACCGATGCTCCTCCTTCCCTCCCTCTCTCCACCTCGCTTCCCCACCTTCTACCCCCTTTCTTTTGACTCACATTGTCCCTTCCTCCACGGTGGTCACCGCACACCTATCGAGCCCTATGTCGTGTTGTCCCTTTCTCCATGTTGGTCACCATGGCTTAGATGAGTTGTGGTATCGGTGTAGTAGGCAAAAGCAGAATGAAAAGGTATCTGGCCGAGGAGAGATTGGGTTGTGTTGTTGACTTAAAAAGGGATGAAACCTTTCTCAAATAAGCAAAATATTTGTGTATCATTGTATTAAGAAGAAGAGTTTAATCATATAAAAACAACACGCTTCTATGGGCTATTTGAAGGAGGTTGACCTAAAATGCGACCACGGCTAGACCATCCTAGCAATTAAACTCGAAAGTGCATTTGCCCCTATGTGGGTTTTGGTGTATTGATGACATCCAAATTAGAGACTAATGAAATCTTAATGAGATATATTACAGCTTTAGTCCCATGAAAGATTTAAAAGAGTTGACTTAGATGAAATGGTGTCCCTCAATGCTTAAAGTATAAAAGATGGACGAACTCAAAGCGATCTCCAAAGTTTATATTTCTTATTTTGGGTTTAGGTTCGCCGTACTATAAAGAGGGATGCAAGTTTATGTGGTCTAAGGAAGATAGAGTGCTCAAGCATAAAAATAAAACCAAAAGAGTGACACTAAATCACCTCACGAACACCTAGATATAGGTTGCGGACTTTTGATAGTCGAAAGTCCCAGAGTTTGCTAGAAGTTCCGATAGTCGAAAGTCCTGACTCCCGCCGGGAGTCCCGAGGCCTAGGACTTAGTCGCCAGGCTCGGCTGGCCTTCGAAAGTCCCGACGAGAGCTTAAAGTCCTGGTAGCCACCCGGAGTTCCGACTCCAGCCGAGTTAGCCCAGTTGTCTGCGAGTGTGAATAATGTTTTTAGTAGGCGCTGAAAGTTCCAGCGATCTGTGTCGGAACTTCTGACGTAGATCTGAATGGTTAGATTTTACCTATGAGTATAAATAGCTCTCTCCTCTCTTCTAACCGTCAACAACTCATTCATTGCGACCTAACTCTGTCCAAAAGAGCTCCTAAGCATTCAAGGCTCCTCTCCTCTCTCCCCTTTGCTCCCAACTTTGATTTCCCTAGGGTTTTGAGTGAAAGAAGAGTGAATTGAGTGAGAGAATCACTTTGGCAAGCTTGAGCACTTGATTTCTTCGTCAAGCCAGTTGGATTTGCGTCTATTTCTCTTAGGGCTTTGCCCCTAGCCGGCTGGCATCGCCCAAGAACTTCCATCTTGTAGAAGAGCCTTGGGAGGTTTGTATTACCCTCGATTTCTTAGTGAAAAGCTCAAGTGACCTTTGTGGTTGCCTTGAGAGAGGCAAGGAGGTGGAAGAGACTCCGACCTTTGTGGTCACCTCAACAACGAGGACGTAGGAGTTCATTCGTGGGGTTGCCGAACCTTGGGATAAATCCTTGTGTCCCCGTGTGCTTGTTGTTGTTGTGATTTGAGCTATCATATTTGTTCTTGGTTGTTTCTCTTCTCTCCAAGCACCTCTTAGGGTTTGGACTCGATCTATGGAGTGGAAGCGTTTTGGCATCAAGGGAGTGACTCTACGTGTCTACCTAACCACTTGGAAGTGGGGTTGTAAAAAATCTCGCACTCAAAGTTCATTTAGCACGTAGTAAAATCCATGTAGGAGTCGGAACTCCCGGCTGTTTGCGTCGGAAGTTTCGGCTCGAACTATCGGGACTTCCGACAGTTGCTAACATTTGACTTTGAGTTTGTGTATTTTTTAGATACGTCTATTCACCCCCCCCCCCTCTGGCATTATTTAGATCCTTTCAATTGGTATCAAGGCAAGGTCTTCTTTTAACGCTTAACCGCGTGAGAAGAAATAATGTCAGACTCCGAAAAGATGAAAGCCGATGCCACCGAGATGGCCAAGCAAATTGCAAAAGAGTTGATGGCTGAGCAAGCAAAGTTTTTCCAAGATGAAATGAAGAAAATGCAAGATGAGATGAGCAAGATTAAGGAAAAGTTGAGCAAGAAGGTTGAAGATACTATAAGTGGCAAGAATGATGCAACCAAAGACAACACAAGTGACATTGGAGGTGATAAAGAAAATAGTCATGGTAGAGGAATCTACTCCAACATAGGTTTTGACTACGGGCAACTCATCAAAGGTCCGCCCATGCATTTCCCCACCGTCAATCATGGCAAGCCACCTCATTTTGATGGAACAAGATACACCGATTAGGCCTACAAGATGAAGATGCACCTCATTGCCGCAAGACTTTGGGAAGTTGGTGTGATTATTCCCACCGATGAAGATAGATAACTCCGAAAGAAGCTTTCAACCTCCATCAAAATGCACAAGCCGTATCTTTGCTCGTCTCAAGTTTGAGTCCGGATGAGTTCAACAAAGTAAATGGAGTGGAGAGTGCCCAGCGTGTTTGAGAAATATTGAGAGTATCCTTTGAAGGAGACCAAAGTGTGAGGAAAGGCAACATTGAGCTACTCCATGGTGAATTAGAAAGGTTTGTGTTCTTGCAAGGTGAAACAACTCAAGCAATGTTTGATAGGCTCATGGCATTGGTTAACCGCATAAGAGTTCTTGGTAGTAATGAATTGGATGACAACAAGGTTGCTAGAAAGATGTTGAGAACTTATAGAGCCAAAAGCAACATGCTAGCTTCCGTGATTATGGAAAGACCCGGTTATGATGAGATGACACCTCAAGAAGTTCTTTCAAAGCTCAAGCATCATGAGTGTCTAGATGAAGATGCAATCAATGCTCATAATCAAAATTTAAGTGCAATGGGATACAACAAGAATGCAGCCCTAAAGGCAACTCAAGCTCATGAAGGCAAAAATTCAAATCAGGAGAAGAAGAAGAAAGTGAAGGATGATTCCACAAGTGAAGAAGAAGAGTCTGATGAAGAGGCTGCATTTGTGATTAGAAATCTTAGAAAATTTATGAAGAAGAAGAGCAACCGCAAGACTTATGCTGATGGAAGGAAGAGGTACAAGAAGAGGTTTTGCTATGGGTGTGGTGAGACCGGTCACTTCATAGCCGATTGTCCTAAAGAAAAGAAGAAGAACAAGTACAACAAGGATGAAAACAAGAAGAACAAAGGCAAGAAGAGAGGTGAAGCTCATCTTGGTGAAGAATGGGAGTCAAATGATAGTGACTCAAGTGATGATGAGAAGAAGAAGAAAGGAGCCACGAGTATCGCCATCCACCACTCTTCATCACCAACTGTTGGTATATTTAACGCACACAGATAAATCCGCAAACGTATGGATACCGCTGTGGCTTTCACCCGGAGGTATTTCAAGTATCGTATCCACAGGGAAACATGTGAGACTAACTACGGTCTAACTTAACTAAGGGTAGCAACAAGGTTAGGATAAATAGGAGCATAAAGAGGATAACTAAAGTTCTCTAGTTCTGACTTGGGTAAGCTTATGCCTTCTACTATTCAACTGGGGACATTACTAGAAAAATACACCAGCAAAGGATGCTTTCCTTCTCAACCGCGTCCTACATGCGCCTACAGACAGGAGGTGGACTACAAAGGATCAATTAAGCTATATAGTACAGCCTATATAGAACTTATGTCACTCACACGATCTACCACCTTCCGGAATGCAAGGTGTATCCACGATTAACCTAAGTCTAAGCACCACGCTTACACTTATGATTAATACTCTACTCCCTCTAGAACAGAAATAAAGCACTTAAAAGAGTCGTGAACCTGAAGAACAATATAAACAAGATGCTTACTTGAATCAGAAGTTGATTACTAGAGAAATCTCAGAGGTAAGCTCAGATAGAACTTGAATCCACCAAGGTACAAGCTATAGAGAGAGCATAGATAGGCTGGCACCTCCTCCATACTCTTCTCTCACTCTCCATCTTACTATTTCTATTTATAAGACTAGATCCTATAGAGGACTAATCTTCTCTTGATAGCTGGCTCTGATCCTGACGATAAGAATATGAATTAGGGTTTCAGGATGGCTCTAGGAAGGGTGGCAGGGGCTGATATATATAGACCAGAGCATCCAACATGAGCCCTTAGATCAAACCGACTTAAAGGACGATGTAGATGCAACCTAGGAGGCGGTGAAAAACCGACATTGCGACGCGGAGGCTGACAGGTGGGCCCAAGGGCCGCTCGGCCCCACTTGGTAGCCCCTCGATCTCTGCTTCGGTGATTTGCCTTCTGGAGTGTTCTATAGTCTTGCCGTATTGGTTTCGCGGTGGAATTCTATAATTTCCTTTGACGAATAGGTCTCCCTTGATGGTTTTCTGGATAAACCCTGCTAAAAACACAGATTCTCCAAAACTCGTGGAATTTATTAGTTTAAACCCTATACCTATGCTTGGTGATGGAGTTAAGTATAAATACAAGTTATATTAACGGTTTATAATTGATGTTAGTGACCGTCAACACCAACCATGATCTTCCCCAACTCAGCTTCACTATCAAAACTCTTCCCTAACCTAGCTACATCACCAAGGCTCTTTTCCAACCTCATCGACAACGACTACTACACTCCAACTTTCCTCATGGCTAAGAGGGAGAAGGTAAATAGCTCACCCACTCCTTCTAGTGATGAGTATGATAGTTGTGATGAGGACATAGAAGCAATTAAAGAAAGCATGATAAGAAAATGTGGTAAAAAGGCCTACACTAAAACAAAAAGGACTAATGAAGAAATTAGAGAAGAGAGATAGATGCTTGGAGTTGCAAGGAGAAATAATCACTCAAGAGAGAGACAAAAATCTTGCACTTGAAGCATCTATCGCCGAGAAAAAGATGAAGGTTGAGAAGTTAACCGTAGAATTGACTTTAGCCAATGACACAATTAAGAAATTGACTAAGGAACATTCTTCGGTTAATGACACAATAGCTAGCCTCAAGAATGAGAAAAGTATAGCTCAAGAAAGCCTTACAAGCTTCGAAGAAAAATACCGAAATCTTGAGTTAAACTATAGTACTCTTTGGGCTAGCACTTTAACTTCTCCTAAGGCAACAAAAGACTCTAATGTCTCCACTAGCAATAATTGTAAAAGATGCTATAAAATTGATGTAAATACATATACAACTAATCTTGTTGAGCTAGAGGAGAAAGACAAGGAGATTCATAGGTTGAATATGATCTTGAAGAATGGGTGCAAATGTCAAGAGCAATCCAACAAGACTATATACAAGTCATTAAGGCACCCATCAATCAAGGAAGGTATTGGCTACAATAGGTATGATGGGAAGACAAATGGACGGAATATGATCAATGGTGTGCCTTGTGTTAAGTTCAACAAGGGTGTTGCTCTTAATGAGCTTTTGTGCAAGGCAAACAACAAGGTCTACATTGCCAAGGTTGCACCTATAAGTGATAAGACAAACAAGACAAAGCAAGCGGAGGCCCCCAAAGCCACAAGCACCAATCCCACGATGCTATGCTAGTGATTACATGTGTTGTTGGGGAAAGAATGGCAAGATTATGGTGAAGTATGTTGGTGCCCAAAAGAGAAAAGAGATTATGAGGAGTGTTTGGGTGCCTAAGTTTTATACAACTAACCCCCTAAGACCCAAATTTTTTTGGGTACCTAAAACAAAAGCTTGATTTGTCTTTGTAGGAATACTCCTCCGGTGGAACAAGTTGGGTGTTGGATAGTGGATGCACCAATCATATGACTGGAGAGAAGGACATATTCTCATCATTCCAACCTAGTCATGAACAAAGTGGAAACATTGTGTTTGATGACAATGGGAAAGGAGAAGTCACTACTACACTCGCACCTTTCATAGCCGCGTTGTAACCCACATCGTAGTCCAATTTCAGCCTCAGCAGTAAGCTATCGACAATGATGGTCATAGCCTTCACCGTCACCATCTGGGACCGACTGCGGTGTACACTAACACCGCCGATTGGCTTATGATCCATCTATGATTAGGTCCTTATTTCAGTCGCATCGGAGCATGACCCGGCTATGGATGTACACTAACACCGCTGCATTGGCAAATGATCTGACTGTGTCGAGGCTATCAAAATTGTCATGTGGGCACATGAACCACCTATGTAGTGGTCACTAACACCATCGCCTTGTACTTCAACCCGACTATTAGCGGTGCGGGTTCACTGTCGGTTCGATGGCCGAGACGCCTATGTAGAGGTTAACACCACCATCGCTTTAGCATATGATCCGCTAGTACAAAGGTCATGGTCACCGTCGCCTTGCACCATGATCCGCCTTTGATGATCATTTTGTCGGTGTCGGGTTACTAAAGGATTCGGTGGTGATATACTTCTAATCCCTGCCACATCATACCTATAGTGACGGTGTCAGAATTTCATCCCGTTTCACAATAGTTACTAATTTAGCTGGACCCTTAATAGCTTGATGAACACAAAGTATACAGATATATAGTCATTACATCCACTACTAGAAATATCCACTTCTATGACGAAAATGCTAATGACGACTCCGAAATCATCATAGAAGATCATTTTTTATGACGAATATTTCTATTTCGTCATAGATCAGTGGTGACAATCCTGCAACCCTCCCTTTCTATGACGAAATCAGGCATTGTCATAAAAAACGTCATAGAAGAGCATAGGGTTTTGTCACAGATCACTCGTGTGACTCATCTGTGACAATCTCATTTAAACCTATGACAAACAGGGCTTCATCATTGAACTAATTACACATATGTGACGGACAATATTTGATCTATAACGAATGGCTTCATCATAGATCTCCACACTATACTTTCTCCATCCAACGTGTACCTGTGGGACCTGCAGTTACTCATCCGTGATGCTTGCAATAAGTCATAAAAGTCTCCGCTTGATCCTTTCTCCATGCGACGTGTACCTATGGGACCCTTCTCCATCCGACGTGTACCTGTGGGACCTGCAGTTACTTATCCGTGATGCTTGCAATTCATCATAGAAGTCTCCGCTCAATCCTTTCTCTATCCGACAAGTTCTTGTGGGACCCTTTAGCATCCTACCTGTGGGACCCGACAGCTTACGTGTCATGTGTACCTGTGGAACCATTCTCCATCTCTATTCGACCTATGGGACCTGATGGCTTACGTGTCACGTGTACCTATGGGACCATCCAACCTTTAGGATCCAACGGCTAGTGGGACATTTCTCCATCTCCATTCGACCTATGGGACATGACGGCTTGCGTGTCACTTGTTGTCACCGGAGTTTAATAACTTCAAACTCAAAAAACCATGAGACCTGGGAGTCGAACCCAGGACCCAGATCAAGGAATAGACCGTCTTCACCATTGTGCTAGACACCTGGTTGTGTTGACATGTCTTTGGAGTCCTAATAGTAGTATATGTTCTCTGTGTGGACAGGTTGACTTATATATTTGATGTATCCCCTGCAAGTGGAAACAAATCTATGCTCATTGGACTTGCGGCGGTGGCGGCGGCAGCAACGGAGGATCCCTAGTGTGCTGTGGTGGTTCAAGCATCCTTTTGGAGGATAGGCGGTGGGTTTTCCCAATGGAGCACATCAGCATTGGCATCCGTGTCTATCATGTGCTACGGTAGAGGCGACAGATCCGATCCGTAGGTCTCCTTTCTCATCTTTTCCTACCTTCACTGTATTGGTTCTTGCTTGAACATGAAGTATACAAGAAACATGTAGCATTGTAGATCTGGTTAGGCCAATGCTGATGAAAAGAACTAGGAGGTGGCACTGGTTTTCTGCTGGTGTCTTGGTTTTCTGCATATGTCTGTGTGCAACTAGGCCTGTTAATTGTCAAGTGCTTGCTTGATTATACCTATATGTCTAGGCAAACATACAGGCCCTTCGCTTCTTCCTTAAACTATTTTTTCTGGCCAGTGCTTGCTTGATTCTACATTTCTGTTTCGTATGCTCCAGTGCCATCGGTGAGTCCTTATGGTATTTTTGAACTTGTAACATATTTGAGGCCATATTTTTGTGCCAATGGTGTCTACATGGCTATTGGATGTATTAGGATGAAGCTCATATGTTTGCTTTCTGTGTCTTCTCCTTGTTGACAACCAAGTTATCCATTTGGTTCCAAACAAGAAGAAGGCATCAAAAGCAAATCAATGCTTTGTGTCCATCATTCACATCACTGAGGCCAATAATGTTTAAGTTGCACATGTTGCTACTGATGCCAATAATGATCACTATCACTTGTTCACTGACATTCTACTTGTGAAAACTGAGGAAGCTCAATTAACTATTGAAATTGTAATGGTTACAGCTGAAAGCTCTAGTTTGGTTTTGGTTAATTGATGAAACCCTAAGTACTAACCTAGTTTATCAAGATGATTATGAGATAGGTAGCACTACTCCAAGTGATGAAGCAATGACGAAGATCATGACAATGGTGATAGCATGGTGATGATCAAATGCTTGAACTTGGAAAAGAAGAAAGAGAAAAGCAAAAGGCTCAAGGCAAAGGTATAAAATGTAGGAGCCATTTTGTTTTAGTGATCAAGACACTTAGTGAGTGTGATCACATTTAGGATAAATAGCCGTACTATTAAGAGGAGTGTAACTCGTATCGAAATGCGGTTATCAAAGTGCCACTAGATGCTCTAACTCATTGCATATGCATTTAGGATCTAGTGGAGTGCTAACACCCTTGAAAATATTTGTGAAAATATGCTAACACATGTGCACAAGGTGTTTGTAGGGTTGAGATGGGTTTGGGTCCCTCTCTCCCTCCCGCCTCGCAAGCTCAGCGGGATTCGGCGCTTTCGGGAAAATGAAATGTCTATTTTCTATTGCGCCGGATGCATAATTCTTGGTGGTTGGCACACTTGAGCAAGGGTGAAGAAGTAAGAGTTGAAATGGAGTTGATCGAAATGATGCTGGCGTCGGTCTACTGACCGGACGCTGGGTCACTCAGCGACCGGACGCTGAAAGGCTACGTCCGGTCGAGCTGTCAGACGGCACAGTGGGAAGAGTTGAGCATCGGACGCTGGTCTGCGTTCGGTCAAGGTGGACGGACGTGTCCGTCGAAAAAAACACGCCTCGGAGCTTTATCGAAATGACCCGGACGCTGGGGCTTCAGCGTCCGGTCGATTCTTGAGCGTCCGGTCGGCGACCAGTAGCGTTGAAATCGATTTAACAGCTTTTGAAGGCTGGTGACGCGTGGCGTCCATCGAGGCGACGGACGACGAGGGCCAGCGTCCGATCGGTATGACCGGAGGCGTCCGGTCGAGCGTGTTTTGCCCGATGAAGGGTACAACGGCTCTATTTGATGGGGGCTCTATTTATAGCCCCATGGCTGGCTCAAGGGCTCTCTCTTGCACATTTTCATTGACATAGCAACCTTGTGAGCTTAGCCAAAGCCCTCCCACTCATCTCCATCATTGATCCATCATCATTGTGAGATTGGGAGAGAATCCAAGTGCATTGCTTGAGTGATTGCATCTAGTGGCACTTGGTATTCGTGTGGCGTCATGGATTTCGCTTGTTTCTCTTGGTGGTTGCCACCACCTAGAGCCGGTTGGAGCAGCGGTGAAGGATCGCACGAGTTGGTGATTGTTCGTGGCCGCCTTCGGTGATTGTGAGGGGAGTTGTACCTTCCCTGGCGGAGCGCCGAAAGGTAACTCTAGTAAATTGCTCGTGTCATTGAGTTACCTCACTTGTGGGTCGGTTCTTGCGGTGTCCAATCGTGTGGACGAGGTTTGTGAAACACCTCTTAGCCGCCGAACCACCAAGTGTTGGTCGACACAACAGGGACGTAGCGTGTTGGCAAGCACGTGAACCTCGGGAGAAAATCGATTGTCTCTCTTCTTTGTCATTCTCCCGGTGATTGGCTATATATTCATCTTGTGATTGGTTCATCCCCTACACGTCGGTATAATCACTCTACTCACTCATTTACATTCTTGCAAACTAGTTGATACAAGCTCTTTAGTGTAATTAGAATTGAGAGCTTGCTTTATTATTTACATTCATCTAGTTGAGCTCTTTAGAGTAGCAAGGTTGAGAGCTCTTAGTGAGTAATTACATAGCTAGTTTGTGTGCCTAAGTATTCATTGCAACTAGAATTGTTGGATAGGTGGCTTGCAACCCTTGTAGAGCTAGAGCAAGTTTGCATTACGCTATTTGTCATACTAATCAAATTGCTCTAGTTGATTTGTAGATTTTTAAATAGGCTATTCACCCTCCCTCTAGCCATATTAGGAAGTTCAACAAAAGTTAACACCAACATGCAAATAAGAGTTCACATATTTTGCAAGGGCATCCCGTAGATCAAACTTATTCATGACTACTAATACTATTGATATGTCCCACAGATCAAGGGTCGAGGTTGGCATGTAGGATCTTTTCCACGTCCACCTTTGGTAAGATGGTGTTAGCGGTCGGCTCGAAACTCTTGATCAGATCGGCGATGTCATCGTCCGTCGAACACAATGGAAAACCCTGCTACACCACTCTGAGGTTCACTGTTATGCCAATCTAAAGCTGGGCAGCAGCCAGTGCCGTGGTAGCCCCCTGACGAATGACTTCAGTCACCACGGCTCGAATTCAGGCCAGCAGGGCTTGAAGCTGCTCCTTAGCGGCCAACAGATTATCCACTCTTCCAACGGGGAAGGCCGCATTACAGGCGGCTAGCACGGACATCTACAGGGTGTCGACCCGCATGCTCAGTACCACAACAAGGTTCATCATGTGTTGGGCTTGCTGCTTAGCAATCGCCAAGTTGGCTCGCGCCTGGAGGCTAGATTCTTAGAAGCTTGAAGTGCGTCGCGCACGACGTCCAGCTCACCACGCAGTGTCTCGATGTTTAGCTTGGTCAATGACAAATCCGCTTGGACCTTGTGGTAATCCTTCAATAATTGATGGTACGCTATGTCGTTTGAGGATTCACGCTCTTCTGATGATTTGCCCACTTCCGAACCTGAGGGTTGTGCATGGACAGATGGCCTCGGCGGTGGCAAGCGACGACGGGACGACTCTCCGACACCACTGGGGGAAAGCCCCATGACCTTGGACGGCGCCACCATGGACAAAGCACTACACAATGCAAGCCAACTTCAAGCCCATATAGGATAAGGGGGAGAGCGATTTGATTGAAAAGGCAAATGACTTTTACCGAACTGACCGGCGTAGAATGGCACGGAATCGTGGGTAGCTGCCTCCATCGGGGGATGCCTCATGGGGCCGCTTTCCATGCACGACCACGAACGAAGAACCAGGCACCGAGGCGAACAAGGCTTGGGACGCCATCATGCCCATGAACACATGTTGAGATAGTAGGCAAATTCCAAATACTAGTTAAATTAAATAGCATGAACACAAATACTAGTGTGAGCATTGCTCGCATACTTTGGTTAAATGAAGATAAACAACATGAAGATCCGTGATGATCCACCTTGAAAGGGGGAACTGGCGGGTTAGAGTGTAGGCCGACGAGAGATCCGTCTGTCGGTGGAGGATTGCCGACGTTGAAGGCCTCTGGGGACTCCACATCAACAGATGACCTCGTCTGTTCTGCCAAAGGATCCTAGGATGGACATTGGTAGCAGGAGGGACAATCAATTCATTCCTCAGCTCTCCTACCGCATATAACACCTTCTGGAAGAACCTACTAATTGTCTCTGTGGACCTCCTGAAGGTGAGGTCAACCACCCTAAACCTCTCATTGTGACCAACAACATGCAAGAACATGGCTACTTGTTCTTCAACAGAGGCATGTATGCTATCAGTGACAAGCTCTCTACTACGAAAAAGGTCACAAAGTTGGAAAAAAGGGCCCCTCTTCATTCTAAGAAGGTTGACACAGTGCACATCATCAGATTGATAGATGTATCTAAGGTTGTTCATCCTCTGTTTGTCCCTCTCAGCCATGTGACCATAGGTGACTGAGCGGGAATCTTCAACTCTCCTCCTAAACCACATGAAAAACCAAGCAGCCACTGCAACAACCACAGCAGCGACAGCCCTGCGCCTAGCTTCAAAGGCCATGTCTACCAACAGGATGGAGGGCAACATTAGAAAGGGAGCATGCAACATGGATGTGTACTGCTTAGCAAGCAAAAAATTAGACAAAATGAACTATAAAAGACGCGGCTGCCACACCAAAGGGTGCTCCTCTAGCGTATACTATTACACAATCAACATCACTGACCTCTAGGCACTTTGCTCAGTGTGTACAACAAAATAGGCATTAACATGTACAAGATCTACACAAAACATGAGGTATACACCAAATACGAAGCATCATGTACATATCTGAGCTAGGAACAGGTAAATCAGATATAACATCGCACAGATCTGAGGATGTCAAACCAAGAACCCTAATTTCTTGGCATTGCAAGCAAAATCCACAAACAAATCAACAAAATCGACACTGAAGAAGGAGGGGGGAAGAGCGCAGGTGGCATATACCGTCGAAGCGCCGGAGGACCGAGAGAAATCCGCCAGCGGTGGTCGCCTCGGTAGGGCTACCGAGGTTGAGGGGGGGCTAGAGGGGAGTTCGCACCAGAGCTATGGTGGAAGGAGAGGCGAAGAGTGAGGGCGGTAACCCTAGCCACGACCCGCGCGCACGCTTTATCGCCAGGACGGCCTCATCTCCCGCGCTCTCCGAAAAGGTTCCTACCAAGCACCGCGCGAGCCTGCACCGAGAGGGAAGTGGGGATTGAGAAGACGGCGCCATCCGGGATGGAGGAGGGCATCTGCACGAGAGATAGCAGGAGAAAAGTACGAGTAGGGCAATCAAACACGGACGAAATGCACCAAAGGGTGCGGGATGAGCCATATGACGTCTTGGTTTGGGCAACCAATCACGCCCTTTATATCTTTTGGAACCCCTGATGCTTCATGCCCAAATTCCCATCACCTCTTTTTGAATGCAAACACGGCAAGTTGATTAAGCGTGCACATTAGCACGTAAACTTCACTGTCCATGCACGTCCCTTTCGCGCAAGGACCTGTCGCATCGTCATTTGGATAGACAACACAAAGAACGAACTTGATGATGAGGTACACACATTATTTCTGCCCATGCATGCATTTTGGAGCGAGCCTATCCAGAAGCATCAGCGGCTTCATACTGGATAATTCAATTCGATTCAATTTCCCTCCGTTCCAGCAAAAAGGCTTTGTAACTTACTGCAAGTGCATGGATAATTCACTTGAGTAAGCTTGGCACAGCTTTGGACTTTGTTGCAACTAACGGGTTTTGATCATACGGTGCCTTTATATTTTGTCCAAGGAATAGAGATGCTTCTGCTTTATTTTTCAGTGGAGGAATGGTGTTGAGATGTTCAGCCAAGCCAGTTTGATGTATCTTTCATACATACCAGATGTTGTTACACGCCTCGCCCTCCTCCTTCCCATTATAAGACGTTTTGGCATTTCTGGATTCATAGCTTTTGCTATGTATCTAGACATAACATATATCTAGGTGCATAGCAAAAGCTATGAATTAAAAAAGCCAAAACGTCTTATAATTTAGAAAGGGAAGTACTTCTGTACCTAATAATCCAAAAAGAATAAACAAGGAGGACCGAAGGAAGTAAGAGCGAGATTTATGTTAAATTGTTAAGTTTAGTTGTCGAGGGGTCTTTAGTTTGGGCTACACGCGTTGGTTTTCTTTCCCGAATTTGTTGCGCCTTGCAAATACAGGAGCACAGCCATGCATGAGGCCACGAGAAGAGCAATGATAGAATTGTTGATTTACATGACGAATTTGCGCACAGAGAAGATAAGATCATGTTTGGATCCATTAAGTGTTAATAGTTAGCTAGCTAATATAGCTCATAATTAATATTAGCTAGCTAACTATTAGTTTCTATTTGATGGTTTGACCTAACTAGTGAGATAATTGTTAGTTGGATATTAGATAACAAGTTGAATCAGTTTAGATCCAAACAAGCTAACTACTAGCAACTACTCCATCCGTCCCAAAATTATCTCACTAATTAGCT
Source organism: Miscanthus lutarioriparius (assembly GCA_904845875.1). Lineage (NCBI taxonomy): Eukaryota > Viridiplantae > Streptophyta > Magnoliopsida > Poales > Poaceae > Miscanthus > Miscanthus lutarioriparius. The sequence goes on from CAJGYO010000019.1 coordinate 21,090,868, forward strand.
AGTGTGGCTATATGCAAATGCCTTTTTGACTTCCAGATATCTTGTTTGATTGTTCATCTTATTTCAAATTTTTGTATAAATATTATTTATTTTGTTATGACTTATTTTATCATTAGAGATACTTTAATAATGATTTATTTATTTTATTATTTGTATAAAAAACTGACTAAGACAAATGATCAAACATGACATTTAAAAGTAAAAAAACATCGTCACTTTTGGGACGGAGGGAGTAACTATGTGCATCTAAACAGATTACAAAGGAAAAAAGGCAAGAGCACGAGAACGACACGAGATGTCTAGAGAGGCAAAGATATTACAGAAAAAATACTTCTTCCATTCTAAATTATAAAATATTTTGATTTTTTTAGATTGTTTGCTTTTACTATGTGTATTAAGTGTCTAAATAGGGAATAGAAATGTGGTGGGGGCGTGGTACGGTGGAATACAACCAAAGGCGATGAAACAACAGAAGCGTCAACGTCTCTAGGATTACGACAGGTTGCTGACATGGAACAAGCAATGCCAGTGGGCGATGTTCAACGGAGCTTTCAGCCAGCTAGCTAAGTTTTGCCTTTGTGCTTGACTCCGTACGTCCAAGTCTTGCACACTGGAGCACAGCATGTGTAGCTACTACGCCGTAATGTTTTTAAGCTTCTAGCTAGGTCAGCTCTTGGTCAAAAGGCATGTGCATATGGCCACACTAAAGGACACGCAATGCATGCACTTAACTTCCTATGTAGACCAGCCGGTTAACACCCTATTTGGATCTATAGAGCTAGTAGTTAACTGCTGATAATTAACATATTTATATCCAAATGGGTCTAGCTAATATATAGTGTAGTTAATTGTTAGCTAATATGCATCTAACAACCACTACTGCAAAAAAGGTAGAGAGCGCCATGATTTTCACTGTCGGATCATGCGTCGAACCGGTAGTGAAAACTTTTAGCACCGCTGCTTTGTCACCTCACTGTGCCCCACCTGCCTTTGAACCGGCGGTGAGATTTATCACCGCTTGCTCTCACAAAATCGGCGGTGAAAGTCCCAGCAGTGATAACATAATATGTAGTAGTGAACTATCTTACTGGGTGGGACAAATCAGTAATAGTTAGAAAGCTAATATTAGTTCCGAGCTATTAACTAGTTAACTATTAACACACCAAGAATATAAGACACCAGCTAATAGTTGTCTATGTTGTTGTTGGCTGAGTTGTTTTAGTTGTTGTATTTTTCTCTGTTTACTTCTTGGGCCGTTGTTTGCATTGCTCAGTCATAGCCTTCTTCTTTATTTTATTAATATAATCAGTGGCTCTTATACTTGGTTCGTTTCCAAAAAAGACACGGAAATTCAAATGGAATGGGACTTGAACTCTCTGTGTTAATTAGCATGGCAACTATTCCAGAATTTAGGTATACCGTGGCAACATAGAGTTCGAACTTCGAAGTCCTCAGTGGCCATTATACTAGGAGCAATATATACACACATGCGTTGCCTCGGCAGTGTGGCCGCCGGGTGGTGCGGTGGTGGTGGTGCCGGCCCGGCCTGTTGCGCCACTACAAACGGACGCGGGACCGATCAGTGCTTGCAGGCAGCGCGTGATGATGATGCGGGTTAGCTAGGCAGGTGGTTTTGGAGCCATGGCTTGAACTCTTGGGAGGAAATTAAAACTCATTCAATAATATTTGCTGCCGAGTGCCGATTGGGTCCAAGTCCAAACATTTGGCCGTCGGTTGCATGACGCCGGCAAGCATTACGTGATGCATATAGAGCCAGAGACGCCCAGCCCCACCACTTCGTTATCGAGTGGTCTGGTGGTTTGGTTACTTGTCTTCCTTTTTATCTTAAAGTGGCTGAGCTTTCTTCCACACGGTACGTGGTGGCATTAGCTACGATATACTTCCTTGGTCCAAAAAGACGTCTCAATTTCCGAAGAATCTTTTTTAAATTTTTTAATGAAACAAATATTTTTTTAAAAAATTAACTAAGTATATAAAAATATTAATTAATATTTATGATGTGTAATAAGAATTTTAAAATCTACCTAAATATTTTTTTGTTCTAAATTATAAGATATTTGGCGTTGTTTTTGCTACGTATCTAAATATAGTATATCTATATTTAACTAAGTGCATTGCAGGCGCTATGCACCTATAAAAGTCGAAACATTTTATAATTTGGAATAGAGAGAATACATACAAGTATTAATATTTATAATGTGTAATAAGTATTGTGTTAGTACTGAAATATATTTTCATAATAAACATATATGAAGAAAATTGTTACTATTTTCTATAAATCTAATTAGACTTATAAAATCTGACTCATTGGAAAACGACACGTGCATTCTTTTTAATATATATATATATATATATATATATATATATATTACTATGTATAGAATAACTAATTTTGTAGCCGAACCCAACACGGCTACCCCGACCCAGACACGAGGCACCGAATCAACACGACACATGCACTCCGGCTCCCGTGATACCCGCTCGGCTGGCGCTTGGCTTATGTAGCCAAAGTCAATTGAGGCCTTGTTTAGATTGCAAATTTTTGTAACCTGGACACTGTAGCATGTTTCGTTTGTATTTGACAAATTTTGTCCAATCATGGACTAACTAGGCTTAAAAGATCCATCTCGTGATTTACAACCAAACTGTGTAATTAGTTATTTTTTTTATCTACTTTAATGCTCCACGCATGCGTCCAAAAATTGATGTGATAGAGAGAGAGTGAAAAAACTTAGAATTTGGAGGTGATCTAAACAAGGCCTGATAGACTCTGCCATTCATTTGTTCCGTATATAATCGCTACAAACCATTTTTTTTAATATTTTCTCCACCACTCATTTCCTCCCCATCCGGATCACAGGCAGAGTAGCAACGGCGGCGCCTCCTACTCCTTCCCCACCGGTGGCCGCGGCTGGTTCTCCCCCACGGCGGCGGCAGCTCCTCCTTCCAACCGGTGGCCGCGGCTACTCCTCCCCCGTGTGCCCCCGCCTCGCGTGGATGCGGTCCGGCATCTGCGCGGCTCGACCCGCGCGCACGGGGCTCCCCGGCGGCGACGCGGCCCGCCTCGCTGGGATGGCGGCCCCGGCGGAGGAGCGACCGCCTCGCGTGGATGCTGGCCCCGACTGTGGAGCGACTCACCTCGCGTGGATCGGTCAGTACGAGGTGGCGGCCCTCTCTCTGGTAGTGGTGGCGGAGCCCGTCTCCATGCTGGTGCCGCCCTCCCCGCGGTGGCAAACATGAAGAGAGGTGGTGGATCTGGCATCTCAGCGTGCGGATCCGGATTCCTCTTTATCGCGGTCTCCTACCACGGCCTCCTGATTAGTGCAGTCCGCTGCTGTTCTTGGCTGCTGGAGAGGCCCCAATCCTCCATCGGAAGTGGCTGCTGGAGAGGCCCCAATCATCCACGCCGGGGAGCTGCATGCTCATGTCGCTGCTGGCTGCTGGGAAGCTGCCTGCTCGTCTGTACCCTGCACATCCCCATCAGGCTAGCAGAGACAGGCTACGGAGGTGGTTTATCTTATCCATGTGTGTTTGTTAATGTCAATTTTACGCTGTACATACTTGGTTCACTGATGCCCACTGCAACTATTGCCTCCATGAACAATTGTTTATTTTTCTTTATGCTCGCCTTCTTAGTCCTGTTTACCGATGCACATTGTTGCTCTGATTAGTCATCTCAAACCAGGCTGCATGGGTTTCCATGATTCTAGCGAATTTAAGTAGTAATTGATGTACCTGCTTTCAACCAAAATAGTTGAATGTCAGGTCTCTTGTTTGGTAAATTATTTGTTTTCCTACTTCAAAACTCTTGTACTTATTTCTATCCAGTAAATCATCCATATGCATGTTTTCTAATTTCAGAATGTTTCTTTTGGTGAGGAGGTTAGTTAGACATGGAAGAATGAGTTACTCTCGTAGGTGATTAGCCTATTATAGTAAATCCTTATATTCATGTTACACAATTCTAGTATGAAAACAATAGTAATTTACACATAATGATCAGTGGATTCTCATAATATTTCCTTCTAGTATATTTTCAGTAATACCTATCTTTCTGTATGTTATATTGTCGTAACCAATCATACAACTTATTTACTATAATAGTTTGTCATCTATTTATGGTAATTGATCACAACATTGTGGTAAGTTCAACTGTGGGAATTTGATCGAAGACGCCATCCTCAATAGGAGCTTAGATATGAGATATGTCTGCTGGTTACTGTTCTATATCTTTGTCGACAAAGATCATATATATTTGGATTATTGTAGTACTAGTCTACTTATCAAATATCAATTACTAATGTGTTACACGAAAACAATGCTTATGCCTCTTATTGTTAGCTAAAGCTCTCTTTAACTGATCTTTTTTGCCATAGTCATGGGATTATTGTAAATCTGCATCCTAAGTATTTTCGATCCTTAGATGCCAAATTTTTGCTCTTTTCAGTATGATTGTTTTTAGTTCAAGATTGTACAGTTCCAGATTTTATTGCTTGCTAAATGATCATATTATTTATTACTGCTACTGTTTCAGTTTCAGGTGATGATACTTTAGGGGAAATTACCAGGCAACATCTGTGTTTTTTAGTTTAGAGAGCTGCCTTTGGCATGGTTGGTTGATCTTGTCCCTAATATGATTATCCTCAGGCTCCATTTTGCGTTGTCTTAACATATTTTTTTGTTCACGTAAATCAAAACAGATCAATCTTGAGCCAGCATATCCATACATGTTGACGTTAAGAATCATATTATTTATTAAGATTGTTCATATTTTTTTATGATTTCAGGCAATTAGACTTCCCAGTAGCAGCTGCTTATTTACAGAGCAGCAAACAGGCATGACCCGTGGCCGATTGATCACAGTTTGCTCACTTGCCAGGCACTAGGTCGCATGTGTTGGAGTAGTGCCGGATAGAAAATGCAAGCAACTAATTTTAGATGGTGTAATGTTCAGTTACCTTTTCAGATGGCACTGTGGTGATGGCATGTTGTATTGTGTACTGTATCAAATACTTGTCATTTGGAATTCAAGCCAATATGATCAAAGTGAAATTGTTTCAGTTTGAACAAAGACGAGTAGTGCCTATAGTCGTAACCAATTCCTGGAAAGTGGTTTTGCAGCCTAATTGTAGTAACTCTAGTGCCCATCTTGATGGACTCCTTAAGCTATTTGATTTTCTCGTAACCATTTGGTGATAATTCATCTAGTCATTATAGTAAATAGTTTCTCGGAACACTATGAAGGCAAATTATCGTAACTCTATCTTAGTTACCATCTCATCAAGCTAATGAAATTCCCGTAACTATTTTACTACAATCGTCTCACTGACACTAGCTTGCCACAGTAACCTGACACTAGCTTGCATGCACACAGTAGCCACTCAGTCCAATTCGCACAAAAAAGGTAACCACTCAGTCACACTGGCCGCAACCCCGAAATTACCGTGCGATAATTGACCTGGTAGTAACTATGATTTATTTACCATTAATAACCATGGCTCACGAGCTGGTTTGTTTACCATTAATGGCCGTGGCTCCCGGGCTTGCAGCGGCTCGGCTTGCATCCGTGGTGCCCTGGTTTGGTGGGGAGGCCGAGCATGGTGCGGTGGAAGGTGCAACATAATGGTGGCTACACAATAACTTATTGTGTAGCTAGCTACAAAGTATACGCTCTCTCTCTATATATATATTTATATGAGTTAAATGCACCAGCAGCCTTCGAACTTGCAAGCATGTATCACGTAGGTCTATGAGCTTTGAAAATGTATTTCTGTGTCCTTAAACTTGTGAAGTGGTACACCGCAAGCCCATGTCAGCTACGTAGACATTTTTTTTTTGATGTGGCATGCCTGTGTGGCATATATTTTTTTAAGCCCTCACGTTTATTTTCCTCCTAAAAAATAGACCCTTACTCCTCTCACCCCCCATGGTAGCGGCATGTGGATGCAGGCCGCGTGGAACCCGTCGGGGCAGCGCAGGAGCCGCTCCATCTGCCACGCTAGCACTCTGGCTGCTCCTCCTCTTCTACCTCCTTAGGGACATCGCGGGCATCATACTCCTGCCGCCGGGAAACAGCATGCCCGATGTGCTCTCCAGGGTCGTGGCCGTGCCAGGTACATGTGCCGCTGGAGCGCGTCGAGGGCGCGGCGGGCGAGGCTCCACTTTCGTGGCAGTACGGTGGCCTCGGCGGTGTGATTCGATGAGATCGGGAGTACTGGCGGAGGTGCCTCGTCGTCGTCGTGGCCGCCGCCTTCGAGGAGAGGGGCGGCGAGGTTCGGACCCTCGTCGACGATGTGTGCCTGTGGCTCAGCCGCGCGCTCATGGTGGAGGACGGATGGACGCCATACGCGCCCGTGCCCATACGTACGGTGGCAACTAGATGCATGCTGCCGGCCGGGAGGACGTGCCCATACAGTGTCCTTCTTTGAATGTTCTTGAGCAAATGCGCCCTGAATTACTAACCAAAATTATCTCTACCGTTTTCAGGTACATGCATCTTTCGTTGCGTGGCACAAAGGAATTCAGAACGTATCACCAACAAAATCCAGAACACATCTTTCGTTGCGCCGTCGTCGTTCTCAACCATGAGCTGCCAGCTCTCGCCGCCGAACCTCCTGGCCTCGACGCACCAGAGCAGCACGCCTCTCTTCTTGCTCAGCAGGCCCCGCACCTCCAGCCTCGTGAAGGAATCTGCACGTCGAAGGACCCCACAAAGCCCCTCGCGCCGGCGCCAAATGTCTCCTATTCTTCCTCCTCGTCGAAGCTCCACGCCGGGTTCAACAGTACCACCGGCTTGGGTTCCAGACTTCCAGCGCCTGCTCCACCTGCGCTGGCTCCGTGGCTAGGAACACCGCGGCACCACCGAACCCAGACGCGCGTGCGCCGTCGCCGAGTCTCCCTGGTTCTCGAACTCGCTCAGGGCCACAGACACTCGGACAGCGCCTCGGCCGAGGGCCAGACGACCCGACGACAGGAGCATGACGCCCGCGATGTCCCCGATGAGGTAGAAGAGGAGCAGCCAAAGCGCCAGCGCGGCGGCGTGCGCGGCAGATGGAGCGGCTCCTGCGCTGCACCCCGACGGGTTCCACGGGGAGTGCATCCACGTGCCGCTACCATGTTAGATGACAGGAAGAGGAGCAAGGGTCTATTTTTTAAGGAGGAAAATAAATGCGAGGACTTAAATTAAAAATATATGCCACACAAGCACGCCACATCGGCAAAAAAATGTCTACATGGCTGGTAAGGGCCTGCGTTGCATCACTTAATAAGTTTATGGACTCAGAAATATATTTTCAAAGTTCATGGACCTATTTGACGCATGCTTACAAGTTCGAGCGCCGCTGATGCATTTAACTATATATATATATATATACTCCCGGGAGTAGTTACTCATTTATCAGTTTGAGTATGTTGAGATACTAATATTAAGATACTCCAGATCTTTACTATGTGAATTTTTTTTCAAAAGGGCACATATATCTTAATATATTATATAATACTATGATAGTAGCATATAAAATAAGTATAACCATATACTCTAAGTATACATACATATTGTACCCTAGATGGTCTAGTATGATGATCTACTCTATCTACGTACACTTCGTCGGCCCCATATACGCCCTAAATCTAGAGATATATACGTGGGAGTAGGAAATAATTTCCATATATATATATATATATATATATATATATATATATATATATATATATATATATATATATATATATATATATATATATATATATATATATTGTTCTCATGTGTGGCTCTAAGACCGAGAAATATATAGAGGGACTGAGATAGGATTTGAGCATATGCCAAAAATAATATTCTTAGAGTTAGCTCTTTATAGATGATATATTTAGCTAGATGCATAGAATATATGTGATACTCGTCTCAATAGACATGAGCATTACTTAATTCTGTCGATTCATAACTTGGAGAGTAAAGCATAGCTATATTCTAGATCAATTTTACTTCAATATAGTTTGGAATAGGAATACAAAACATAGAAATGAAATAACTTATCCCTAACTGGGTCACAGTGGGTTGGCTTAGGCTTGGGGCGTGTTTGATATAGAGCTCTAGCTTTACTCAAAACAACTCTGGCTATAGTTTTTTTTTTGTTGAAATAGCTCTTTCTGACTCCAACTTCTTTAGTTAGAAAAATATTTGGTACAATAACTTTTTATAGTCGATGAAAAGAATGAAATATCAAAATACCCTTCTCTATTTCCTTCTTTCTTTTTTTCTTTTATTCCTCTCCTTTCTTCCTCTCTTATTTCTTGTCTCTTCTCTCTCCACCTTATCCTCACACCTCCGCCATGGCACGACAAACATCACCCCCAATGGAAGGGCTGTGGCGGTCCACGGCAATCCCACGCACCGATGAAGCCAGCAGTCCGACCACCTCGACCATTGCCATATCGCTAGTTCTGCTAAGGACGAGGCGCGAGGGCCTGGTGGCTGGTACGTTGTCCATGCCAGCGTTGCCTGCAAGGTGGACGAGGTCCTTGCTGGCCTTATGCTACAACCTGAGTGCGGAGGATAGGCGCGCACCGTCACGATGACGGATGGTAGCTAGGGCCTCGATATGTCCTGCTTCAACACCACCGCGGCTTCCTGGAAGCTGCCATGCGTGTCGGCGAGGTGGAGGAAGGTGTCAAGGAGGGGGTGGTCGCTGCCGCAGCTCTTGGAATCTCCCTTCTCCTATGCTTGCTTGGGTACCTCTCCCTCTGCCCATGGTGGGGGCAAATTCGTCCTAGGCCTGTAGGTTTGAAGACGGAGTAGGGCGAAGACATATTTTTAGCTCCATTTCCCACCTTTGCCTTCCCTCAACACGATTTATGGAACTTCTCTTGCGGAGCTGCAGCGTTGCAACGCGTTTGGTTGGTGGAGTGGAGAAGCTGTTGGTGAAGCGACTACCAAACACACCCTTATTATCAACCCGACCTTAGGAAGTTAGAAGTGCGGTGTACTTTTACTCATGATGGGTCATCTTGCTTGACATTGTATGATTAGCACCGGGGTTATGAGGGGGATAAACTTTTGTGTGTGTGGGGGGACCTAGCTCCGGCAATATTTGTAGCTTAGATCATGTGAAACATTGTGTTTCTCGTGTTAGGTGACTTCGTAGTCATCCCTGCAAGATCCCTTCACCGCCAGGGCATTCTGTATGAGTGAGTGTGTGGTGGTGGTAGGGGGGCACAACAATATATGACATCATGAAGGGTTTGACAAAGTTGGTTACTAGTGGCTCGGGTCCATGTGTGAGGATGTTGCATCGGTCCTCACCACATCGTAGGAAGCTTGGGCATAGGAAAAGAAGCAGAAGGCCAAGGAGGTGCTCCGTGTCGCCGGTGTCACGAGGGCAAGATGAGGGCAGGTTTCACCGGCACCAGCTTCAATGTTAACAAGAGGCGGTACACAGTTGACGGGAGAGAGCAACAATAAGGATCCAAGTAGACCCCCCTTGAACAATGGTGTTTTTTGGTTAGCTAACTGATTATAGTCAAATGTCATTCTAGTTCACTTCTCTCCCAACTCAAATTATGTGAAATGAAATTCTGCTTCATTTGAACAAGTTTTTGGGTTGACCTAATGACCAAAAATAATAATTAGAACTTGCATCCCTAAACCGAAACTGCGATAGCCCATGGGAAACGACAAGAAGAACATGGTCTTAGTTTATGTCCAGCTGATGAAGGCGCTCAGCCAAAGGGGACAAAGAGAGGAAGACAATGACCGCTGCGCCTGGCAGAGGCAGAACCAGTAACCACGTAAAAAATTGAATACTCTTCCATCCGTTTTAAATTATAAGTCGCTTTGATTTCTTTTATACATCAAATTTGCTATATATGACATAATATATGTCTAGATATATAGAAAATTTGTTGTACCAAAAAAATCAAAGAAACTTATAATTTAGAATGGAGGAAATACAAATAAAAGTATGTTTGCCTTTTCTTTCGAGAGGAATGAGTTATTTATTTATTTATGAAACAAACACCACGACAACGGGCCTCCCGAGCGAATTCCAACCTGCAAGCCCATTCTATCGGGCCGACGAGCAGACCACGCCTGGGCCGTGAAGCCTCCAAATGACCGCACTCCAAGGCCACCTCCAGACCTCCTGAATCATGATGCCTGACGCAATCACGCGCCGCCCAGGCGCCAGCACGGGAGGTAGCCGTTGCCATGGCATCGGGCGCCATCAGGGGAGGAGGCCGGTGGCCGAAGCAAAGCAGCTCCGCCTACTGCCCCTACCCCGTACGTACCCACTCCGCGAGCGCGGATGGAATCTGACGGGTGGCCGCGCGCGAGGAGGCAACCGAGAGGCGAAGCGCGGCGGGCACGCCGATTCCTTCCTTGCCGCCGCGGCCGCTCGGCGGTCGCGTGCGCCCGCCGCTTTAACCGCGCGGCTTTGTCTTCGCTAGCCGACCAATGGTTGGTAGGGGCTGCCGCGAGCGGGAGTCAGGACGCGCCGGCAGTATCAGAGTTGAGAAGCAGCAGCTGTTGGAAGAAGAGGAGGAGCCATGGGGGAGGAGGCGAAGCTCGCGTTCACGCCCACCTGGGTGGTGGCCATCGTATGCCTCGTCATCGTCTCCATCTCCCTCGCCGCCGAGCGCTTCCTCCACTACCTCGGCAAGGTACGTGGTCTATCGATGCGGATGCGTCGTTTCTGCGCTGATAGCTGGATCTGGTTCCGAAAACCCGGCGAATGTACTGATTGAATAGATTAACAAGAGTTTTGGAATTCACTTGATGGGAATCAGGGCGACGTGCTCCTTTCTGCCATCGATTCACAAGCTCGCGCTGGCCATATCTGGCCTCCAGTTAGCTAGCTAAGTTGGTGAACTTATGATGCCATGGGCGTTGCATTGCGTTGGTACTCTCATCTAGATTGGGGAGAATATGGGATTCTGCCTAACCTGTGCGGCTGCTTTACACCTGAAGTAGTGAAGTTTCCCCCTCTTTCTAAAGGGAAACTGGAGTTTGGAACCTACTCCTTCCATTCCAAAAGTTTTGTCCTAAGTCAAACTTTTTTACCAAGTTTATAGAAAAATTGCACCAATACCTACAAGGATACAACATCAAATTAGTCTCGTTAAATCCACCATGAAATATGTCTTCATATTGCATTTATTTGGTACTGTAGATGTTAATATATTTTTCTATAAACTTGATCAAAAAGTGAAGTTTGACTTAGTACAAAATCAAAACAACCTACATGTTGGAATGGAGGGACTAGATAACTAGCATGATAGGATACAACTCATGGCTCATATTCTATAGTATCTGTGGGTGTGAATTATGAAGTACAAATTTAAATTTGTCCATTCACCCATCACGCCATTTTTCCTTTCGGCAAGGCAATTTTATTAGCATCTAATTCTGTTTATCTTCCTAAGCTTCACCCAGTTTCCTTTTTTGTTTTAGTAAATTATTCCTGATTTGATGGGAATTTATGTGAATGACCCCATAGCTGGCTGCTGTTTCGGGTTGAAGGACTCAAGTTATATTGTTTTTTTATTTAAGAAAACTCCATTGAAATGGCAAAGATAGCTTGATCAACTTTGAGCTCTGCACATTTTAAAAAGGCACACAGTATATCAATCATGTTTCAACAGTAATTTGAATATTCAATGTATTTTATTTGATTACCTCCTCTTTTTTCCACCTTTATTTGTGCAGTATCTGAAGCGTAAGAAGCAGAAAGCACTGTTTTCAGCTCTACAGAGACTAAAAGAAGGTAGCATTCTTGGGAACTTATCAATATCCATAGATCCATCACTGGATCATCTTTGTGCCTTGTCAACTGAAAAGCACTAAATAAAAGCATTGCCCGGTATAGCATGGAGATATTGTTAGTTGATTAGATTTCTCAAACTACGTAGGAGAACTGCGTGTGATTTCATTAACAAAGGGTATAATAAAGAAAAAAACACAGCATAGCTGAAGGAAACAATGCAAATGGTTGGAAATGTATTCATGACGAAGGACGTGGTGCAATCTCTTCAATTTGTCTCTCTCTTCTTCTTTTTTTTTGTCTAATGTGGTTCTATGGTTATGCTTGCAGAGCTAATGCTTCTCGGATTCATTTCTTTCGTCCTGAGTCTCTCCCAAGGTTTTATTGTTAGCATTTGCATTCCAGAAACTTCTACTGGCTTCATGCTTCCATGCAAGAGAGACAACCACAGAGTTGCAGAAGAAGGTGCCAAAATTTGCAAGAAAAAGGTTAGGGTATTATCATATTTTCATATATTAAATGACTCTATCCTGTTAGATAATAAGGTTTTCTATCATTTCAAACAATGTAAAGTAGTGTTGTGCAAAAATGTTTTCAAGAATGAACATGATGAAAGCAATAGGCTTGCTCTGTTTCAGGGTGATGTTCCCTTGCTATCACTGGAGGCATTACATCAGCTGCACATTTTCATATTTGTACTTGGTTTAGTCCATGTTGTGTTCTGTGCTGCAACAATATTATTTGGTGGGGCCAAGGTATATCTGTGAATGTAGCTTTGTGTTGCTATGATAATGTTTGTAGGAAATAAACTTACAGTGGCTAAAATTTGGTAGATGAGAAAGTGGAAGCATTGGGAAACAGAAATTCACGGAGAAGTACAGGAGAAATGTACGCTATTCACCTATCTTCTCGTTTTCTTTATTTACTATTAAAAAGATACCTTGCAGGTTCCCTACATTTTGTTTCACAAAACTACAGTATAATATATGTTTTAAGATAATTTCCTTGAATACATAATGCGAGCACAAAAATTGGCTTTTTCCTGCTAGCTTTGCGGCATTGAAGATACATATGAATATACATGCCATCTCCAGGAATTTGGGGCCCTGGCACGAAATGCAAAATGTGGGCCCTAAAATTGGAAAATTCATATAACCAAAGCATATTTTTATTGTGTTATTAATTTATTATACAAACCTCTGTCCTCAATAAATAGCAAGAACATATACATGAATTATGTAACAATGATTCAAACAAAACCAAGTAACTAATGATTGAAAATTTGGAACAATATATGAATTCTAGATTTATAGCAAGATAATAAAATAAGGATGAACCTTTAATATGTATTGATTGCCGAGCCTTTTGCTTTTAGTTCTAGCTAGCCTTGTACTTCTAGGCCGTGGTGCTAATCATGCCACTAATTAAGCACAGTTAGTGTTTAATTAATCAACATTCGGTGACCCCTAAATTGGGTCCTGTGCGGTCACCCCTGCTGCCCCTGCTAATGGGCTTGCAGGCCTATATTTCTCTGATCCAGAGGTTGCTTATTGAAATTTAGAGCTCAATCACTTAGGTTGCCCCCCTGTTGCTTTGTTCAAGCTCCACCACAGTTCTGATATCCTTGTCGCCAAACACCTCTCAATTTATCTGAAATTACATGCACCAAATTGAATTAATTTGTTCCCAACTTTTCAGTGTTGGATTGGAAAGTTAAGTTATGCCTGTAACCGCAAATGCTTTCTTTTCGTACTCCGAACTTTCTTTAGAGCACTTTAACATCATGACATCCAGTTCGTCATTACTGTGTGCTCAGACATTTGATGTTTCCTCATGTCCAACAGAGATTTAAATGCTCTACTGTGCACCTAATTGGGCTCTCACATTGCTTTCTTAAACTTTTTTCTTCTGAAAAACAGCATTTTCACCTCTTAGCAGTGGGGTCCCTTAATTTCACCATTTAGAATTCATCCAGGCATTTCCATGTGTTCCTTGTACGAATTGTTCATTTTTATCTCTCTTTATCTTCATGTCCTTTCTTCAAATCCTGCAATGATTATGTGATTTTTATTACTGCCTATTCTTGTTAAGTTTTGTTCTGGATTTCTGGTGGATGTTCTACATTCATAATCCACAAAAAAGGAGCCAGGTTGCATGAGCAAGTGATATCTTAGAACAAGTGGCATTTCATGAGTAGGTGTCAATTAAGTGCCAAGTTTTTTATTGATCAATTGATATTGATGCATTATTGACTAACTACCAATCATTTTTCCATCTCTTGATAAAATGATTGTGTTCATTTGGACTTGCTTGTTACTAGAAATTTCTGTGTCAAAGAAATATTCTTGTCTTCAGGTTTTAGGTGAAGTATTACCACTTCTATATTCTTAGCTCACTGTTTTGTTTTGCTATGGATGAAAATTGGTTGCAGTACAGCAAGCAAAGATTGAAGGAAAAGGCACACCATCGAGTATTGTTGTGCGACATCGAGACCACCAAGATGAATTTGTCCGTGAGCGGGCAAAGGGATTTCGGATGAAGCTCGCTGTTGTAAGCTGGATAGTAAGTCATCTGCTTGACCAATCTTATTGCCCAATCCAGTTAAATAGAATCTATCTGCTAACATAAGGGCTCAGTGTTTATCTCAAAGCATGCAGTGTGGATATTGTTTTTGACTACAATGCGTGCCTATTCATTAGCATTACATGCAGATTTACTGAAGACAGAAATGTGAACTTCTATTAACGGGCACTGAAATAACAGAACATGGACACATATGTCATTAGGACTTCCAACCAACAATTTGTGCATAGTGCCTTTTCACTAGAAACAGGACTGTTTCCTTCTATGATTTTGGCTACGAAAAACACTTGGCTCAAAAAGTATATGTTATATTTGAAACTGCTCATGTTTCCGATTTCTACAATCAATCAGTGTCCTGGTGTAATATTCCTTTTTAGTCTATTGTGATGAGCTGCTTCCTGCAAGATTGTGTTCTCAAGATCATAAGTTTTGTTTTGTTTGCTTTTTTGTTCAGTTTTGGTGAATCACACAGTACGTGTATGTTTTTTGGTACTATGCTCTATGTTTTGGGGGTTTCTGGGGCATCGATGTTGATCAGTTTTCGATTATTGTGTCATTCTTGTACAACTTACGGAGAAACTTTTTATTCAACATGTTGCAGACTTCATTCTTGAAGCAATTTCACGATTCAGTGAGTAAATCAGATTATGAAGCACTTAGATCAGCTTTTGTCGTGGTATGATATACATTTTAGTTTCATTTGTGCTCATTAGTTTTCGAGCATCTGTAAGCTAATTGGGCATATATCTGTTCTTTTCATTCAGATACACTACCCCCAGAAACCAGATTTTGATTTCCACAAATACATGATTCGCGCTGTTGAACATGAGTTTAAAAGAGTTGTTGGTATCAGGTTGGTGTATTCAGAGAAAGGTTCCATGTTAACTTAAACATAAGTGATCTTACATGAGTTACCTGCATGCAGCTGGTATATGTGGCTTTTTGTAATCTTCTTCCTTCTGCTGAATATAAATGGTAATTCTACCTAGCCTATAATTTTCTTCACGTCTTAAAATTCATAGAGCATAAGCATTCACTATATCAGTAGCTATTCTTATGGCTTCTATTTGCACTCTGTAATTTATATGCCAACTCCTATAGTTTTGCGTAATTTTGACGATTGATTGGTCAGTGGGGTGGATTAGTTGGTCTGTGCCTATCAACATATATAATTATCATTGCTTTCACATCTGCAGAGCATCATACGCATCTAACTATCTGCTGTGATTCTATTTACCCCTTTTCTGTTGCTTTGCTGTCAAAATGCAGGATGGCACACATACTTCTGGTTAGCTTTCTTGCCTCTATTTGTAAGTATGATACATTTCCTTACGCTTTGTGTTGATTGAATTCAGATATTCTGCCTTTCATTTTTGAACTCTAACTGACATATCCAAGAAGTTTGACTACAAACACTTTATTTGAATGAGAGCCTTCGGCCTTTCATATTTGAACTCTTAACTGTCATATCCAAGAAGTTTGACTACAAACACTATTTATTTGAATGAATGAGAGCCATCCCTAAATAAAGCGGTAAATTGCAGCTCTTACTTATTGTTGGTGCCAAACTAGAGCACATTATCACTCGGTTGGCTCAAGAGGCAGCAGCATCATTATCAAATGATACAGAGGAAGCTCCAAAAATAAAGCCATCCAAGGACCATTTCTGGTTTCACAAGCCTGAACTTGTCCTTCATTTGATCCATTTCATCCTGTTCCAGAATTCGTTCGAGATTGGGTTTTTCTTCTGGGTTCTGGTATTTGTGCATCACGTCCTCTACTGCTCACTTAATTTTCCATGAATCGGACCTTGGAGCTAACAATAATCACTTCATAGGTATCAGAAGGGTTCGGTTCGTGCATGATGGAACAGAAGCCTTATGCCATTTCCAGACTTGTTATCGGGTCAGTGAAAGTTTGAATTGCCTGAAAAATCTAGAACATTGTCCTGTCGATGACAAGTCTCCTTGTTAGAACGAGGATGATTAGCGCACGAAAACCTCTGTCAATTAGTATGCTCTCAGGAGCACTGAATAGATCGATAGCAAACAATCAGGTCGATGCATCACTCCTGACAGTGAATTGTGTTTTCCAGGGTGATCATCGAAGTCATCTGCAGCTATATCACGCTGCCACTATACGCCATCGTCACCCATGTAAGCTCCAAGGATATACACTATCTATCTATTTGCAACGGCCTCGTTATTTTCGTTAATGTTGATCATATATAAGCTGGATTATTTTGAGCATCGGCTCGCTATTTGTGATGATCCAGATGACCGGAGAGATCAAGCTGCATGGTTTAGGCTCCGGCGTGCACGAGGGTGTCCATGGCTGGCTCGCCGAGAGGAAGAAACCCGAGGAGCAGTCGGGGAGCTCGCCCAACATGCTGATGGCGCCGGCGCCCCCCGTCCTGGACGAGATCGTCACCGTCGACGACGTCGCGGTGGCTGCGACAGCCGTAGTAGGCCAAGGACCATAAAATTCCTAGCAAACACCACACCAGCAGGAAAAGGCATGCAGGCTAGCCGCCGCGGCGGCCTTCCCTGCCGCTGCAATAGGTAGGTGCCGTGCGCGGCGGGTTAGTTGATGGGTCGGACGCTGCGGAAAATTCCTCGTGTCGGGAGCAAGGCCGCGCGTTGTAGCTCTGATCCCTTGTTGTAACGTCAACGTCGCCTCGTGTAACGGTACGGGCAGGACGGGACGCGTCGTCGCCATGCCTGCTCCCGTCCCGTGCTGGGGCCGGCAGGCGTTGTGGCATGTCATGTGCGACGTTGTAAGTGGCACACAGCCAGCCGGTGTCATTGCCCTGGGCCCTGGCCCCTGGCCCCTGGCCCAGCATGGCCTGCTGCTGCCTGGTGCCGGCCGTACCTTGCTGTAAAGGAAAGCTGGGTGTATATAACCCATTATTATCCATGGCTGAAGCTGAATCAAGCTCACTGCGATCCATGGCGATGTACTAGTACGTAGTGGCAGGCTGGTGGAGCGGTGAGCGTCTGAAGAGTGATGGACGGAAAAGGACGCGTTGGATCCATTCATCAGACCATGCGTGTCTGTGCTCGCTGCCAGCATGTACTGGTAGTACGAAGCCTGGAGGTGGAGGGAGAACCGGAGAAGGGAGGTGGCTAGCTTTCGGTGCGGCGTCTGCCATTACGTACGTGCGTGTCCGTCGACGGGCGTGTGCGCGTGCGCACGCCAATAATTGGATGCGACGGCGACGGCGCCTGGCGGGCGTACGTAGGGCAGGGAACTAATGAAGGAGAGGCGCGCAGCATCTCTGATCAGAGCGATCCAGTGGTAGGAGTATCTGAAAATGCAGCATCGGGGGGATTACATCCATGCACGCACGCACATCGTCTAGGTCTGTCATGTGTCATGGATAGATGCATCATGCATCGATCGATCTTGTCAGGGGCGCAAATAGGCGGGGCAGGCAGGCAGAGGCGCGGCGCCAGGGCTACTACGGCTATATGGACTCGAGGCTTTGGCTTCCTGCAGCATGGGTCTGTTTGGTTATGAACCTGGCAAAAGAAGGTGCATGGCTCAGGATGCTTCCTAGGCTGTCGATTTCCAATGCCTAGCTAGCGACCGGATCAACCTTCCTGGCCAGTGCCCCCAGGCCAATCTCCAAACCATACACGCCCCCAATGAGCGTCAATTATAACAACTCGTCCTAAATCAGGGCTGCCTCGTGCTTTTGATTCGATAGCTTCTTGTATTTTTGGATGTTCCATTTCTTAAGCTCAACAACGAGAGCTTCTAAATCACGGTCCCTATTTTTTAGGGACTCATTTGTCAGCCACATATATTTTATATTTTATTTTTTTCTCCCATCTTTATTCCCTTGCTCCTGACGTCGCCACGTTGGCACCATTGTCCCCCGTGCCGTAACACGCCAGATCCGCTCGTTGTCCTACTCCTACCCCATCCCATTCCGGCATCGGCACCGCCATCTTCTCCACCGCCAAAGAGACCCCCAAGGGAGGGGCGGCTGAGACGGTGAGAGATTCGCTAGTAGGGGTGGACAATTGTGAAGGGAGCTCGCGGTTGGGCAACCTCATGAGAAGGGTGGTGCTTTGGTGAGGGGTGCTCACAGTCATGGTTGTTGGCCGGGGACGAGAGCTTGCTCTCGAAGTCGGTGCTCCGAGAGAGCACACCTAAACTCATTGGCAGGGGCGTCGCTCCGAGGGGATCTCGCTAGGAGGTCTAGTAGCCCGGAAGAGAGGGACTGCTCGAGGTTGGTGGAGGTTGGACTCTCGGAGAAGATGTCCGCTGAGGCGCATAAATTCAACAAAAAAGCGAGGAAAGGGGGAGTCGATTTCGGCTAGTGGGGAGGCGAAGGTGACAACTGGTAGCCAGATTAGGGGGCAATGATGGTGGAGACAGTGCACGAGCAGGAGAAAACAACTTCTGTGTGGACGTGGGAGGGAAGAAGAAACACCCATAATAAAAAAATGAGGTGCCCTGGTAAGAACTCTAAGAATTAGGGTTGTCTGGGGAAAAATTCGAGAGCTTTCTACTTTGGAAAAAAGTTTCATTGTGGGTGGTCGCCATGAGGCAGTTGCATTGTGGGCACCTATTCACGACACATGTCCATGTACAATCATCCAACTCATAGGATTGCTACATAAATCTAGAAAAAAATAGTTGAAAATAAAAACCGCAGCTCTCTCATGCACTGGCATGAACAAATAGTCATCAATCCACGGCAGCTGTCTATGGCTGCGCCATAAGGATAGTTACAACTGAATTTTTCCCTACTTTTGGTTGCCTGTTGAACTTTTTTTTGGTCTTCGACTTTCACAGATAGGATAGGATCAAGTAGGCCCTTAGAGTTGCCCGGCGGTGTTCGTAGTCGTAGCGTCGAGCACAACCGTGTTAGGTACAGGAATGTGCTACGTGCTCGCTGTATCTTTGTAAATTCATGATTTGGATATGCCGTCGTGAGTTTTCGGTTTCAGAACGCAATCGACCTGAGGTATACGACGTATGCACGTGTCAATGTGTCATGGGCCATGCTAGTGCCAGGGATGCAAGCACAAGCACGCGCATGCACTGGGCATATTCTTTTGCTTCACATCCGTAAAAGCTGGCATCTTTTTGATCGCTCTGTGCAAGTGTACCTCCGAGGTAGCAGAGTCATGCGTGGAGCCATGGATCTCATCTCTGCTCATCCTCCTCCTAGCCTGCCTCCTGCGTGAGCCTTTTTCTCTGGTCACGTACGGGCAGTGAGGCATCTCGCGTTCTGACGTGCCTCCATGGTCCGACCGACTAGAATGCTAGATCGACAACCAACCACCTATAAGGTAGCAGCGTTGCAGTGTTATG
This sequence comes from Miscanthus lutarioriparius, assembly GCA_904845875.1. Classification (NCBI taxonomy): domain Eukaryota; kingdom Viridiplantae; phylum Streptophyta; class Magnoliopsida; order Poales; family Poaceae; genus Miscanthus; species Miscanthus lutarioriparius. The sequence goes on from CAJGYO010000019.1 coordinate 21,110,553, forward strand.
AAAGGATAATGACTTTGCAAGCGCGTTTTAGGTTAGGCAATTGACAAATATAGATGGCCAAATAGGTCGTTCGGTAAAAATGGATAATAGTTTAGCAGGTCGTGCTTGTGCCATGCTGTCAGTCACACCTGATTTGAGGCTTAGATACGACACTCGGTAAGGTTGACTTTGCCATATCGATCTAATGAGCCTGATGGGTGCTGCCGATCAAGTTAGCCCACACAACAACAACAACAAAAAAAAAAAAGAAAGAAGAAAAAAAAATCAACAACAAAAAATTCTTGTCATCCGAGCTCAGTCAGTGGTGTGGAACATTGTCACCAGAGCTCATCAACTCATCCTCAAATAGAGCTCATGAGGGGCCATCAAGTTTTCTAGACTCTGGGGGCAAGCAAAAGCTCCCGTTGGAAAGCAAAAAAAGAGATGGACTCAGGGCATTAAACAACAAAAAACAACAAGATCGATTTCTCAAATCGTCCTAATTAAGGTGGTTCTGAGACCCTCGTCGCACACCTGTAAACCAAGGCAACTAGTGATTGGGATTTAGAAGACTAATAAAATCAAGAATTCCAACAAGGAGATACCATCACAATTAGCTTTTTACCGACTTATGACCAAGTATACCAAGCAAAAGGCATTTTGGTGAATTGGCCTATAAAAAAGAAGTCCGGCCGGTAAGCTCTGAACCAAGTTTATATATCTAAAATGGAGTTTGTTGTTGCTCCTATAATAGTGAAAGGTCCTAGTTTGATTTAATAATTGAGTGACAACTTAGGTGGACTAATATATATGTGTTTGATGTGAGATACCCATGCATTATATTTAGTAAGTACGCTAGTACGAGCAACACGTAGAGCCTGTTGGAAACTGACCTGGCCTGTTTTAGTCTGCCATTGGAAACTGACCTGGCCTGTTTTCACGGGTGTGAAACTTTCTGAAGTTGTAATTCTCTCGTCCAGACTTTAAACTGAGCGTTCTATACGTGCATTTCAATTTCCTCAATGAAATGAACACAACGGTGAAGTCGAATTTGAAATTTGACAACGTTAACCGGTTTTCCTAAGAATGCCTAGGATTGGCCAATTTTGGATGCGAAAAGTGTCCTTGTCAAAAAAGAAGAAAATTTGTTGTGTGCACTAGCTAAAACCATGGAAGCCATGATATCCAGCAGCAAAATTTGTATAGCTGTTGTGCTGCATATATACAGATCGAGAGCACACATACATATATATATACAGCTCGCTGCAGTGGGCTAGCATGCACGCTTGTCGATCTGTGTACCTTTTGTGTAAGGAGCGGTGCATATTTATGGTCACACACACATACCTTTTGTATCTACCTTGCTAAAAGATGGGATAGACGCTGTTTGGCATGGCCTGGACTGGGCTGGCCGCCTGCTTGCGTGAGGCGCTGCCTGTCCATTGCATGCAGGGATGCAGATGACCCTGTACGTGGGCTCCTAGCGTCTCAAGTTAGCCCTAATTCTCTCTTTTTCTGTGTGTGCGGACTGCGTTGTTTCTGTGCTGGCTCGGTATAGAGCTCCGCACAGGCACACAGATCATCCTTCTCTAATGATGATGCTCTTAAATAAAAGTACTACTAAATCTGTAAATGTATGTAGTTATATGGTGCATGGGTGTGTAATCTCAGACAGATCCTGATTAATTGTACATGTATAAGGAACAAATAGTAAACTTGACTGTAAATATCCTTGATCGATTCCGATCCACTACACCATATGCATGGTAAAGCAGCACACCTCGTCACTGGCCTGTTTCCCCGCAGATGTGCTAGCTGCCGTTAGAAGAGCGTGCCATACTGCCATGGCAGTGGTTGTCTCGGGATATCCTTGTGAGAGAGTAACATGCGAAAATGACATATACCCCTCTTCATTCAGGCATGTCTTCCGGTACGCTATATGGATGGTACGGTAGCCCGAACCCCGGCTGGTTCCGGTTGTCTCTCTCTCTCACCATTTCAATTGCTTCGTCGTCCAACAAATACATATGTCACCAACACAGCAACACACACCATGCTCGATCATCTACCCTTTCAGAACGCACGGGCCGTTCTCCAACAACCTCGATCGGAAGCACGGTTTTGTATCAACGATCGTATATGATGATGATACAAAAATGCATGCATGAGTGTTTTGTATATCATCCAAGTCTATACAATGCGTGCATGAGTGTTTTGTATCATCGATCGTATGATGATCAGTGTGCACACATGCATGGTGTTTGATCCACGGAGCCTTAGCTTTTTAATCAGAAGTTAGTGAAATGTAGAGATGCATGCATGATCAGTGGAGGAAAGTGCCGCTGACTTTTCCAGGGCTTTTTTCTATTCACACAGGCCAGCATGTCGGTACCACACGTACGTATAGAAGTTTATGTCACATGTGAGTTCATTCTACGTACGAAATAATGTTGCACCGTATACTACCATATCAACACATAACCTCTTGATGTACCTATAGTAAACGAGACGATGCTTGCCCTTGTCCGTGAGGCCGTGACACAATACATGCATGTTGAGAGAGAGAGAGAGAGAGAGAGAGAGAGAGAGAGAGAGAGAGAGAGAGAGTTGCAATGATAGGAAAGGATTTGATCGGTAGCTTCTTGCAGCAGAAGACCAGAGAGGTGAACGAAGGTGACGGAGAGAGAGGATAAAAAAAAAATACACAGTGGGCAAGGCTGCAACGGGATCGCCGCAGGATCTGCCTAGTCAGGGGCAGGTTTTCAGACGCCGAACGTGCAAGGACTTGTTTAGATAGCTGTGGCACTGTAGCACTTTCGTTTGTATTCGATAATTATTGTCTAATCATGATCTAACTAGGCTTAAAAGATTTGTCTCGTAATTTACAATCAAACTGTGTAATTAGTTATTTTTTTTATCTACATTTAATACTCCATGTATGTATCTAAAGATTTGATGTGATGGAGAGAGAGTGAAAAAACTTGAAATCTAAACAAGGCCCAAGTGATTCTCCTGGTTTGCTTTTATACCCCACCCCTTTCGAAATCACAGAAACTTTTGCTACAGTACTATCCATGTTCATGCTTGTAATGTCGACTCAGTGATCTGAGCCTACGAAAGATCAGTGTGGTGAAGTTTCAGACAAAAAAAGATCAGTGTGGCGACCTGTATGAAGGGCGTGCTTGGTTTCCAGCCATGTCTCGACATGCATAATGTACAGCGATTTTGAGTTCTGCTTGGTTCTCGTCCAAACTCTGGCTGCCACAGATTTTTGTGTCATTTTGCTCGTGCTGCTCGTCATCTAGCGTGTGGTAATTGTGGTGGGATTGTGATGAGTGTGGCGCACTTTCTGGGCGCCATGGTTGCAGCGGTGCCACACTGCGGCGTGGCCAACGGTGGCTAGGAACCAAGCACGCTTGAAAAATGTTGCAAAATTGCTGCGTTCTAAACCGATCTAAATCATGAACTAACTCCGAGTATATGTATATGTGTGGACTTATCCTACTAAGGAATTAAATCTAAACATGTATATGTGTGGTCTGATCCACCATTTGGTGTCTTAGGCACCAATTCTCAATTTAGTGTTTTATTATGCGAATTCCATGAGTTCCACATCATCTTCAGAGGATTAGATTAATGCATGACATAGCTCCTCCCAATGCATAGTTTTATTTCATGGTTTTATAGACTAACCATAGCATTTAATTGTTTGCATGGTGTTGAGAATAAAAGGTGTGGGGATGAAATGAGTCTGTCTTCATGGGGTTTCATTCGTGTTTCAACACCGTACCCTTCATAACTGTGTGCACAAGGTTTCATCCTAAGGCCAGTTTCAATGGGGTTCCATGAGAGTTTCATGTGCATTAAATACGATGATGTAAACATAGTATTGATGAAGAGAGATATGATAAAAGTTTCATGAGATGAAATGAGTTTCATGGGGACGAAACTTGTCTACACTATTTGCAACGTATTGGATTCTTGGAAATAGTGAGATGAGACCTCAACTGAGACCGGCCTAATAAAAGTATGAAACACAACTCTTGTCTACCCTCATTAAATTTCATGCACTTTCATTAATTTTGCATGTGACATTTCATATAATGAGATTGAAAGTCCCATAAACCTTGCTCTCTCAATAGACTAATTTATATCTCTTATCAAGCTAATCATCACCACAAGTTCTATCTCAATATGCAAATCATCCACATCATCTTCCACTAACCATCCACATCATCTCTCACTAATAGCCATGGTATCCCACTAACTTTTAACCTTTTAATGCAAACTATGCATGTCATCTCCACTGGCGCAATTACTACTCTCAGTATATAAAAAATATATTACTATTTGTTTTGTCGTTCTATCATCCTATAATTTGATCTAGTTTTGTTAATTTTTTTATTGGCTTCTTTCATTGCCTTTACCGTTTTTTATAAGAATGGATGTAAGAATATGTTGGTTTAACTCATATATGTAACAATTTTATTTATAAGAAAGTCCTGCAGCAACGTGCAGGGTATCCTTGTAGTACCCTATACATTTCACAACCACTCTAAACTCTTACTCCTAAGGCCACTCACTACTACAGAAATGGCCATCGCCACACCCTTATCACCACCGTTTATTACAGAACCGGTGGCAAAGCTGTTTCACTGCCGACAGGGCGCAGTGGCCAATTAAACGGGTAGTGAAAAGTGTTTTCACCGTTGGCTCAACATACAACCCAGTAGTGATAATTGGGGTGGGTTTAGCCGCAAGACCATAAGTCGAGCTAGTGGCGAGAGTGGTTCTATTGCTGGCGGTTAACATTATTTTATCCCATGAATCTGGTCGGCAAAATGAGATTAGGTGTGCCTATTTTTGGCTTCAAAAAAAGTGCCTATTTTCGGGGCTTATCAGACCAACCTGGGGAAGAGAGGAAAGATGGACTGGCGTCCGTGTACTATCACGATTATTCGATCATTGATCTCTCAAATGTATCAAACCTGGTGTTCGCAGACTACATAGCCCCTTTTATCATCAATGCCTCCAGGAAGCCGAAGAGGTTCACTGAATTCTCTACAGATTGACGCCATCTGCCCTTTGGAAACCTCCACTTTCATTTCTTCATCCCATTCCTTCCTCTATTACAATGACATGCTTCAAGCTCCTTGACAATGACTCCTCAAGCATGGAAGAATCATAACACTAGGAGAGTGATGGCTATGAGGGCTCAAGCGAAGACAACCTGCCTAGGTCTCCGTGGACTAGGGACGGATCTATGAAAGTTCCTACATAACTAGAGAGGGGTGAATAGCCTATAAAAAATTCTACAAATACACTAGAGCAACTTTGTTAGTCAACTAAATGACGAAATGCATTTTGCTCTAGCTCTACTTATTAAAAGGCAAGCCACCTACTAACAATTCTAGTTAATTATGATCACTAGGCACACAATGGCTAAGTCACTACTCTAACTAACTAGTGAGCTAGCAAGAAAGCTAATTGCAACTAATTAAGCTAAGCTACCCAACTAGCAAGGCTACCACAAGCTCTACACAAGATAGATAAAAATGTAATACAAGAGAGCGTCAAGGTGATTATACCATCGTGGCAAGAGACAATAGAAGATCAATCACACAATGAATACCAAGAGATGACACCAATATTTATCCCAAGGTTCACTTGCTTGCTGGCAAGCTACGTCCTCGTTATAGTGATTCACTCACTTGGTGGTTCACGCGCTAATAGGCATCACACACCTAACCCTCAATAGGGTGCCGCACAACCAACACATGATAAGGATCCACAAGCTACGAGCAATCCACTAAAGTTGCCTTTTGTGATCTCCCACGGGAAAGGCACAATAACCCCTCACAATCCACCGACCGAAGCCAGAGGCAATCACCAACTCCGCTCAATGATCCTCCAATCATTGGGCCGGCTAGGTGTCATCAAACACCAAGAGCAACAAGAATTCTACCAGCCCAAATCGCCCAACTAGTGCCACAAGATGCAACAACACTATGCAATGCACTAGAGGCTCTCCAATCTCACTCAAAGTGATGAACTCAAGTGTAGAAGTTAGTGGAGTGTGTTTGCTTGCTCACAATATGAAATCTCAGCACTTTGGGGGTCCAAGAGAATGGCCATGGCCAGCCAAGGAGGGTATTTATAGCACCCACCATGAAATAGAGTCGTTACCCCTTGGAGTCACATTGTGCAAGGGCACCGAACAGGGCGGCGTGCCACCAGACAGGTGTTGGCGGTGCCCTCCAACGATCGACTCAACGGCTAAAAAACTAGCCGTTGGGTCATCGGACTGGGAGGAGGTGGCACCGCCCTAGGGGCGGTGGTGACCCAACCCCATTTTCCTCCCTCTCTAGATAAAAGGGGCGGTGGCACTGGACAAGCAGGGCGGTGCCCGTGGTGGTGCCCAAAACAAAAACCTCTCTCTAGAAAATAACGTCAGTGGCATCGGACAGCCCCTGGCTGTGCACTGCCCTACCCACGGTGGTGTACATCAGTTAGGGCAGTGACCGGGCCTCACAGCACTGCTCGAGACTGAATCCAGCTGGTCACCGCCCTAGGGGTGGCGGTGACCCGGACCCCTGTCTGGTGCTCCCTAGGGGCAACACCTTGAGCCCTTCTTTGCCTCTTTTCTCCATCTTTGAAAATGTGCTAACACCTTAAGTGTTCCACCATATGTGCAAGTGTGTTAGCATTTTCACAATCATTTTTCAAAGGTTTTTTTCATTTCTCATCGATTGTGCACTAGTCCTAAATGCAATGCACATATTCCAACACCTAGTGGCACTAGATGACTGAGTTGTCCAATAGGAGCTCCCCTCTTAATTGTACGACCATCTATCCTAAATGTGGTCACACTCTCTATAGTGTCTTGACCACCAAAACAAAATGATTCTATTGCTTATACCTTTGCCTTGAGCCATTTTGTTTTCTCTTTCTTCTTTTTTAAGTTTGAAGCACATGATCATCATCACATGTCCACCATCATCACCATGGGCTTCATCTTGCTCCAACACTTGGTGTGTACCAACCTAGCTCATATGCAACACTTAATGACAAAGGTTAGTACACTAGGTTTCATCAATTAGCCAAAACCAAACTAGGGCTTTCAATCTCTCCTTTTTTGGTAATTGATGACAATCCTTCACAAAGATATGAATTAAAATCATTTTGAATTCATGTTGCTTATCCAAGCATTTTTACCATGTGTAAAGGATCTGGACAAGTTTCATGAACCCAAATTGGTTGCATTAGCTCCCCCTATATATATGTTAAGAGTTTGGATTAAAAGTTTGCACATATGCATAGATAGGAAATGTGGGAGAGTAATATCTACCAAATGATGCTAAGGTGTAAAGAATGGACCTTTGAAGCGTGATACCAATCGGAGTGCACCAATAATACCATCCTTAGGACCACGGTTTGCTAGATTCACTTGGAAACAAAACACTAGATACCTCATGAGATCAACATTAGAGGCAAGGTACTAGCATTACTTGGAAAACAAACCAAGTGTCTAGCTATTATCCTATGCATGCTAGTTTTACATTTCATCTCAATCATTTCTATAACTAACATACACCACACAAGCATGGATATTCAAATTTAAAACTTTAAAACTTGTGCTATGCAAGCAACCATATGTAAATGCACATTCAAATGCACCATTCAAGTTCATGAGCTTGCTCCCCTTACTTGTGTGCTCAAATTTTAATTGATCACCTTCCTATGTCATATCTCTCCCTTTGTCCAACATCTCCCTATCTTTTCTTTCTTTGTGAATATCTCTCCCCATTTGTCATTAATTAACACAAAAGGTGAGCTCTAATTTTAGATAGGTTAGGGTGAGGATAATTTTCCTAAATTTAGTTCAATCTAGATCATTCACCAAAGAAATTTAACTTAGTTTGATCCAAGGATAAGCTTCTTCACACAACTTTCATTGGTTATCTTGCCCATATTGAGTTAAACCCTTTTAGCTCATTAGCTAGATTAAACACTAGGTTCACAAGCCCACAAACATGTTGCCAGTGTTTCGAGTAAACACCAATGAGTAAATTTGTGTTATTGCGCGTCTGGTCCGGATGGTGTGCTAAAAAGACACAAGGTTTATACTGCTTCGGGCAGAATGTCCCAACGTCCAGTTCGTGGCTGCTGCTTGTGTTATTAGCACTAAAAAGTTCATAGTAGGGGTTACAAACGGGTGAGAGAGGGACAGGTCCCAAGTCTCTAATGGAAAGGTCAAAGGGGTGCTGAGAGCTTGATTGCTGCTCAGTTATATGTTCGAGGTTCGATGCTAGTTGTTCTGCTGTGATGTGGTGAAATCGACCCCCTTAGTGGGGTGCCCTACTTTCCTTTTTATAGGCCAAGGGAGAGCAGGGATTACAGATGGGAGAAAAGAGGAAAACCAGAGGCAAAGGAAATCCTTCGAGGACACCGGGTCTTCCTTTTCCTCTATGCGGGCCCCGCTGACATGGTAGGCGGTGACAAGGATAGCTCCACGCCGGGCGCATGTCTGCTGACCCTGATAGGGCCATGTTGGGTGTCTGTCCGCTGACGATGCCACGTCCCATCCCACCCCGGCGGGCGGTGCGGCAGACCAAGGTGCTGATCCACGGCCATACAGGGAGCTAACGGCGCAGTGACCGTACGTCCGTTACTGTAGGTGATGCGACTTTCCTTCTGGACCGTAGTGGTTGTCGTGAGCTTCCGTAAGGATCCATGCCCGAGGGCAAATGGCGGCGCCCACAACACTGTAAGGAAAATATCGGCGTCTACAACACTGTTTGGGCTCTATCATGCCTGGAAGGTCGCAAAACGCCCTTCTGTCATGTCCTGACGGTACTTTCCTGCAGGCATGTAGGGTGCGATCCTCGGTATTACGGTTGACTTGAGTGCCCTGCCTTATCTGCGCGCGTCGTTATGAAGGAGTCACACACAGACATCGGGCGAGGCAGAGCCAGCCCCTAGATGTTGGGCCATCCCTCAGACATCGGGTAAGGCAGAGCCAGCCCTCGGACGTCGGGCGAGGCGGAGCCGGCCCTCGGACATCGGGTGAGGCGGAGCCAGCCCTCAGACGTCGGGCAAAGCGGAGCCGGCCCTCAGATGTCGGGTGAGGCAGAGCCAGCGCTCGGACATCGGGCGAGGTGGAGCTAGCCCTCATATGTCGGGCGAGGCGGAGCCAGCCCTCGGGAGTCAGCCTGAGGCGGAGTCAACCCTCAAGGGTCGGGCGAGACAAGGCCCACGGCCATAGCGCCCACCGAGGCGGAGCCCACCCTCGAGGGTCAGACGAGGCAGGGCCCATGGTCTCGGTGGCCGGACGAGAAGGGACCCAGCAAGCGGTGTAGTCGCGCTCTTGATCGCGCGGACGAATCAATGTTGATGGTCATTTGCTCCTCCTCTTCGGGTACCCTAATATTGGTCCCCGACACATGTCATATGCTACCACTAAATCAAGTCAATCATAAAAGCAATAGTGGTACCATATAAACATTAAATTCATTTGATTTTCATAAAATGAGCATAAGACATGTAAGGAATGACTAAATGCACTAAACAAGTCCTTAGCAAAGGATGTATACCATGCCACACAATGGTACCTTGCTTTGCTTGAAGGAGAGGCATGTCATATAAGTGGGGGTGCATCAACACATGTTTGAGAAATCCAATATGTTCAATTCATTCCTTAGCTTGCAAAACATTTTCTCATCTAGTGGCTTGGTGAATATGTCGGCAAGTTGATTTTCGATGCCCACACTCTCAATTGAAATGTCCCCCTTTTGTTGATTATCTCTAATGAAGTGATGGCAGACATCAATGTGTTTTGTTCTTGAGTATTGAATTGGATTGTTAGTGAGCTTCACGGCACTTTCATTGTCACATAGCAATGGCACTTGTTTGAACTTGATTCCAAAGTCATCCAAGGTGACCTTTGTCCAAAGTAATTGTGCACAACAACTACCGGCTGAAATGTACCTTTTTGGCGATTGAAAGTGCAACACTATTTTGCTTCTTTAATGACCAAGACACAAGTGATCTTCCCAACAGTTGACATGTGCCCGATGTGCTCTTCCTATTGACCTTGCATCCTGCATAATCGGAGTCCGAATATCTAATCAGCTCAAAGTTAGACCCCTTGGGATACCACAATCCAATATTTTATGTATGCTTCAAGTACCTCAATATTGTCTTTGTTGCCTTCAAATGACTTTCTCTTGGTGAGACTTGAAATCTTGCACACATGAATACACTAAACATCACATCCAGCCTTGATGCGGTCACATAGAGTAGGCTTCCAATCATAGACAGATATATCTTTTGATCCACCATGTTGCCACTATCATCACTATCTAAGTTTCCATTTGTTCTCATGGGTGTACTAATAGCTTTGGCCTCATCCATTCCAAACTTCTTGAGCATATCTTTGATGTACTTGCCTTGACTCACAAATATGACATTCTTTAATTGCTTGATTTGAAGACCAAGGAATTAACTAAGCTCTCTAATCATGGACATCTCCAACTCATTAGCCATCATTTTCCCAAACTCCTCACACAAGGTCCCAACATTTCCCTAGTGTGGCCAACTAACCATGAACGGTACGACGATCAGTCAAGGTACTATCTTCTTTTAGCTACTCAACACTACATCCCTATTAGGAACAAGGAGCCGACTACAGGGGGTGAATAATGTTTTCTAAATTCTAATTGCTATGGCTAACCAAAACAAATACAAAATTAAATTAATTAGTCTAGCCAAGACTACACTCTCTTTATCATCACAAACACCTTACAAATGATCCTACAAGTTGTCTAAGGTGTTGAGCTAGAGGGAGCTCACCTGAACAATTCTAGTTAGCAAGGTCACACAATCCTATGCTACCAGTCAACCAAACACAAGAGAGCTCCTACAAATGCTAGTAAGCAAAGCGCACAAAAGCACAAGCTACTAACACTACACTAGCACTACTAGCTAAGCTACTTAACTACACAAGTAAACTAGCTACACAAGAGCAACAAGTACTCACTATCACAAGTAATGAACAAGTAATATAAGCTAGTGATAGGGAATTGCAAACCAACAGGCACGGTGATTTTTATTTTGAGGTTCGATTGTTTGCCAACCACTTAATCCCCGTTGAGGCAAGCCCAATCATGTTGCCGATCCTCTTGCAAGTAGCAAGCTCGCAAGCTCACACTCACCACCAAAAGGTGTGCTCCAACATGAGCACTAGAACTTGATCCGGTCAGACCACTTGACGCTCTTCTCACCTCGCTCTACTAGTAGTTGCTCCTAGTGATCCTGCGAGGCGAGCACAACACCCCTCACAATGCAGTGTCTTTGAAGCACCGCACAATCTCTATGTGTTATACAATGATGCACACAAGCCTCCAAGTCATTTAGGAGGTGGCAACCTCCAAGAGTAACAAACACACCAGCTTGGAACACGAACACCAAGTGCCACATATTGTAATCTCTCAACACACCGCACTAGGAATCATTCACTCACTTTCGCATATGAACTCTATCAATCACAAGTGACTTCGAGGGATAGATCACTCCTAAAAGGGTGGACACAAAGTCCCCAAAGTGTGAACCAAGCCCCCGGTCACCCCTCAATTTATAGAGGGAAGCAACCAAACTAGTGTTGACAGTCATTAACATCAATTATAAACCATCAATATATCATGTATATATACTTAATTCCATCACCAAACATAGGTCTAGGGGTTTAAACTAACCAATTTCACGAGTTTTGGTAAATCTATGTTTTCAGCAGGGTTTAATCAGAAAACCGTCAAGGTGGATCTATTCGTCAAAGTAAATCACGTTTATCCGTGACGAAAATAACTCAAGAAGATTCTAGAAGACTCCAGAAGGCAAACCACAAAAGAAGAGTGCAAGACCATGACATGTGGGGCTAGCCGGCCCCACCTGTAGGCTGACTGGCCCAGTGGTCCCACATGTCAGCCTCCCTTTGTTATGTTGGTTTCACACCGTCTCCTAGATCACATCTACACCGTTCTTTTAAGTCGATTTGATCCAAGGGTCCAGAATTGACGCTAACCCCTATATATACTGCCTTGTACCCTCTCCAGGAGAGCCATCCTGAAACCCTAATTCATATCCTCCTCATCAAGATCAGAGCCAGCTGTCAAAAGAAGATTAGTCCTCCATAGGATCTAGTCTTGTATTAGAAATAGAGAGATAGAGTGTGACGGAAGAGTTTGGAGGTAGTATCGGCCCATCAATGCTCTCTCTACGGCTTGTAGCCTAGCGGAATCAAGTTTTTCATAAGCTTGCTTCTGAGATTTCTCTAGTAATCAACTTCTAATTCAAGTAAGTAATGTGTTTATATTGTTCTTCAGGTTTACGACTCTTTTTGAGTACTTCAATCCTTGTCATTCCTTGGTTAAAGTAGTATTCGTAGTGTAAGCGTGGTGCTTAGACTCGGTTACTCATAGATGTACCCTACATTTCAGATCGGTGGTAGCTTGTGAGGGTGACTCTTATAGCCTCATTGAATCCTCTATAGTCCACCTTCCGTTTGTAGGCCTAGCAGGATTTAGTTACTATAGGAAATATATTCTGCCTGTGTTTCCCTTAGTAATATCCTAAGAACTGAACAATAGAAGACATAGCTTATCAAAGTTATAACTAGAAGACCTTAGGGATCTCCTTTATACTCCTCTTATCTTAAGTCTTGTTGCTACTCTAGATTAAGTTAGACGTAGTTAATCTCACATGTTTCCCTGTGGATACGATACTTGGAATACTTCCGGGTAAAAGCTACAGCGGTATCCGTGCGCTTGTAGATTTATCTGTGTGCATTAATAAATATCAACAACTAGCTATCCATTTGGGCCTTCTGCTCGCACCTCTTGTGCACTAGCAGTCCAACTGCCAGGGCCCAACTAAGCTACCACGCATCGGCCACCACCGATGGTCCAACAAGGCAACTCCACTGGTCCAACTACCAGGTCATCAGCACCTCCAACAAATCAATCTAGTGTACACTAGAGAGCTCCAAACCACACAAATTAGCCACCAGATTAGTCTAGTGCTAAGCACCGAATTATGTGCAACATTAGTTTGAACCACCCAGCTAACTCTTGTGAACTGACTCTCCTGGTGGTCCAACCAACGCATCAGGTCAGTCAAACTGCCATGCACTGACCAGTGGCCTCGAAGCCCAAAAGTCCCTCACGCATGATTAGATGTGGCCTATGTCGCCACCAGCACAGATCAGTCTGGTGGGTAGTCAGACCACCACCAGGGCCGATCCAACCACCAAGCAACCCTGCTGCTGCCTGAGCTCGCTGTTGCACACCCCTCCTCCACACCGAATTAGTCTAGTGCCGCAAACCCTAGTCCATCGGATTAGTTCGGTAAAGCACCAAACATGCCTTTGAGTTCTTCCTTAAACCTAATTCAAAATAATTTTCAAATATTTTGAAAAACTGCTAACTTCAAGTGTTGCACACAAGACAACAACCACCTTTTGCACTTGTTAGCATTTTCAAATCATTTCACAAAGGTTTTCAAAATCTTTTTCAACCGCCACTCGATCCTAGAGATGAATGTAATGTTAGATCACTCAGGTGGGTCGCACTAGATGACCGTTATGCAAATAAGTTTGCCCCTCTTGATAATACAATCATCTATCCTAAACCTGGTCCAGTACTTCTCTACTCAACCTTTGACCGGTGAAATGAAATACCCTACAAATATACCTTTTTCTTGTGCATTCTATTTTGTCTCCTTTGTTAGTGATGCCACACAAAGCATCCAACCTCCATCAAGCCACTTGTAATCAACACAGATCTTCAAATGGCTTGATCCCCCACAGATGATATGATCCACTTCATGTCATCACATGGCCTTATTGGTCCATCAATTGTAGCCTTGCTTGCCCTTCATCATTGCACCCGGTCCATCAATGCCAAGCCTTTCTCTCTAGCTTCACCGCCTCGATGGTCCATCGCACCTGGACCTTTAGCTTGCCCTTCACACTAGCAACCCTATCCTCCATAGCCAAGCCTCGCCTCTTGATCTTCTCCACCTAAACACATGACACCATGTCATGTCTCATATGCAATGAGCTCCTTCATCTGACTAGTTGGGCACTTGTAACATGTCCAAGGCACCTATCCACCATGGCTCTATGTATTGCTCACACTAGTGTACCTATAGACTAATCAATTGTGTATTCTCAAATAAAACACATTAGTCCACTTAGGATTGTTACTCAATTACCAAAACCGAACTAAGATCTTTCAATCCTATGCCAAATCCACGTGATTAGGTAGTCACCACTAAGTACTCAGCTTGTCACACTAATACATGACATGTGGTCTGTTCGGCGGTTACTCTGACTCACTATAACAGAGAGATGGCCCTTAGCTACTCCACAAGCTACATCACTCAAGATCCAACACTCGTAGTGACCTTACCCCTTGCTGGAGCCAATTCTCACAGCAAGTTAATAACTTAAGTCAAAATTCAAAGGTGGCCTTAGTCAAGTTGTTAAATATAATAAGTTATTCCCCTTAAGTGAATGTTAATTTAGTTCTTAAACATCCTTACTCCTGAGCATGAGATTCAACCACAATATTAATTTCTAAACCATGATTGTGAGAGAGGAATCTAGGGAGTTGAAGAGGGGATTAATGAAGTTACTCTTGATGGTTTGCTAAATTGAGGTCACCAAGCTCAAGCTTGTCTTCTTGATGTTCTTGCATCCATACGAGGGAAGGGTTTCTTATTGCTTGAGGGAGGTGAAATTGGAGGGAGTGCTCCTTGAATCAAGCATGCATGTGAATTAGAGATGGAGTTGAGTTTCTAGACATAGAGGGGAGATGAGATCCGAAGCTTACACTTTGGAATGGAGCGAGAGTCATGATCTTCATCTCCTTCGTTTAAACAGAGCACAAGATTAGAGAGAGGATTTGTTCATGAAAATGAACTAGAGTGAGATTCTTGAGCTTACACTTATGAGAGCGAGGGAGGGAGGTTGAACTTCATCTTCTTCTCTATCTAGGTATAATCTTGAGCTTAAATTCCTTCTCTTTTCCTTCTTCTCTTCTTTTCTCCCCCTTCTTTCCCTTTCTTGTTCTTCCTTTCTATGCTTTGTTCTAGAGATAGAGGAGGGGGAGGGGGAGGAGAGTGGTGAGTTAGTAGGGAGATATGATGGGCCTAGTTATGGTGAGTTGAGAGTGATGACTCGTGCTGACAAGTGGGGCCAAGGAGAGAGAGAGAGGACAGCTCACTCATTTGCATGTTTGCAGAATGTATGATCTGGCGGACGGTCTGGTAAAACCTCATGGAGTCTATCGTGCTGACAAGTCAACTAGGGTTTCACTAGTGCGAATGGTGCCGAACAGTCTGAGGGTGCCTTTGACTTTTTTGTTTTGCTGATTAAAGTGTTGGGTTTTCCGAAGGGGTTTTCACAAGGTTTTAATTTGGAACGACCATCGGGTCATGACAACATTGGCATATAAGTGCTCCAATTAGATGTCATTCAATCGGAATACACGCAAGAAGAAGTTGAATTTATGCACCTTATTAGTGAACACCATATGATATTGTTGTTAATATGTCAACATCACCCTATCATACATTAGGCTCATTGTGATTAGGTTTGTCATGTCGTCCGGTGCTCAATAAACATGTACATTCATCCCAATCTCCATTAATGTTGTTCACTGGCTTCACCGCCGGTCGTATCTAGTAGTCGGTGAGGACGGCGTCGTCCAATATATATGTCGTCCCGCGTGGGGTTGGAAAATTGGGACAAAATTTCCATTCCTCCTACACCAATTTGGTGGTGCCTCACTACACATGCTCACCGCCTCCATCTCTTGGTGGTATAGGGCGTGTCTACTCCCTGCCACTCCTCCTTACCACCATTCCTGCTTACCACCGCGTTGGTCGATTCTTATTCCTCCTCACTAGCATGCCCACTCGCCGTTGACGCCGGTACCCATGATCACGTCCGGCGCAGCCTTGGTCAACGCCCTTGGAGCCCTTTGTGTTGCCGATAAGGATGACCATATGACCTCTCACCAATGCCATCGACCGCCACTCCCCTGCCGGCTCAACTATCACTAGTAGAGAACAGACATTTGATCCTCGGCCAAAATAGGCTCTAGTCCCAGCATTTTTTGCGCCCGGGACTAGAGAGACCTTTAGTCCCGGTTGGTGGATCCAACCGGGACTAAAGGTCCCTGCCCAATGGCTACTGCACCAGACAGAGGTGGCAGGAACCTTTAGTCCTGGTTGGAGCCACCAACTGGGACTAAAGGTAGACTTTTACTCCTGGTTGGTGGCTCCAACTGGGAGTAAAGGTCTACTCCCGGGCCGTGGCTACGCCGGGGGTTGGAAAGTTACCTTTAGTCCCGGTTGGAGCCACCAACCGGGACTAAAGGTCCCCCCTTTATATCCCGGCCATCTCCTTCTTCCTCCCCGAGCCCGAGCTCAGCACATTTTGAAGCTCACTGCACTAGTGTTCTTGCTTCCTCCCTCCATTGTTCCTCCATCCATTCTTCGATTCCTCCATCGATTTCTTTGATTCCTCCATCGATTTTTCAGTTGTAAAGGTTACCAATCTCATACTCTCATTTTTCATCATTGGCTTATCTCATATTGTTCACTATATATATATTATTTTTATGGTGTTTTTTTATTTGTAAACAATTTGAGCTCAAAATAACTTATAGTTTGCATATTTGGATGAAGAAAGGTTAAAGTAGGTATTTAAAATTAGTATTCACTTTTTATTTCTAGCATGCATAGTACACTTCATTGTTTAGAGATATAGATAATTTTATAGTTTCTTAATTTTATTTGTTTATAAAATGAGAAATTTATAGTGTATTAAAAAATGAGTAGAGAGTAGATGGCAACTGCTTCTGGGTCCTCGGCCTCTCATGGGTTTCCAAAGCGACTTAGGCTGGGCCTCCCTCTCATTCCATGCGGCAAGTGTCGTGATGAGACGAAGATTGTGATGGAGTACCGAGTGAAGAAGGAGGGTCGCAACAAGGGTCGTATCTTCTACAAGTGTCCGGATCGCAATGTGAGTTATTTTATCGTATTTTATGATTATGGTTAGTTTATACCTATTTTCATGATGGTTGTGATTAAAGTTCTATTTTTTTGTTTTAATTTCAGTGGGATGGCAGTGGACGATGTTCAGGCTTCTGCTGGGAGGAAGAGTATGTTGAACTCGTGCAAAAATATCTTGCACAACAGGCAGATACGGTGGCTAATGAGGCAGTGATCCAACCGAAGAAGCCCAAAGATGTTGCACAATCGGGGGATCTGCCTGTTTTAGTTGAGATTGGTCGCGAAATCCTTGTGCTCCTAAAATATATTTTAGCTTTAGTTCTTTTAGTGGTAGTTGGGATTGTCTACATTGTAGCGATGCTTTCATAAATTTGTACCTTTTGTGATGGCACGCATGTTGTATAAATAATTAATTATGATCTAGGTTTTAATATGGTATTTATGTCATGTAATGCAGATGAGTCGGCATTGGATGTACAATGCTGATCGCCGCTCCCAAGAGTTCATTGACGGCGTGCATTCTTTGTTATGTGCGGCCGAGGCAAACAAATGCGACGGTTTCATGTGCTGTCCATGTGCCATATGTAAGAATACGGTGGAATATCCTTGCTCAAGGACTCTTCATTCACACTTGTTCAAGTCGGGTTTCATGCCAAACTATATTTGTTGGACGATGCTTCCGATGGTAATGGAAGAATGTGAAGAAGAACACTGGGACGACAATGATATTATTCCTGATGGTGCGTGCTTCAATGATACTGCAATGGGAGAAGCTGAAGAAGAGGTAGCCATAGAAGATGAGCCTGCTGATGATCTTTGTCAGGTCATTCGTGACGCACAAAGAGAATGTGAAAGTGAAAAGGAGAAGATCAAGTTCGAGCGGATGCTAGAAGATCACAAGAAATTGCTATACCCAACTTGTGCTGCAGGGCAGAAAAAGTTGGGAACCACACTAGAATTGCTGCAATGGAAGGCAAATAATGGTGTATCTAACAAGGGATTTGGAGAGTTACTAAAAATCCAAAAGAAGATGCTTCCGAAGGACAATGAATTGACCGCCACTACCTATGAAGCAAAACAAGTTGTCTGTCCTATGGGGCTAGAAATCGAGAAGATACATGCATGTCCTAATGACTGCATCCTCTACCGTGGCAAAGAGTACGAGAAATTCGATGCATGCCCGGTATGCCATGCATCATGGTATAAGATCAGACGAGATGACCCTAGTGATGTTGAGGGTGAACGTCCGTGGAAGAAAATCCCTACCAAGGTTATGTGGTATGCTCCTATAATACCACGCTTGAAACGTCTGTTCAGAAACAAAGAACATGCAAAATTGTTGCGATGGCACAAAGAAGACCATAAGGTAGACAATATGTTGAGACACCCTGCTGATGGGTCCCAGTGGAGAGCAATCGACAGAGAATTCCTGGAGTTTGCAAATGATGCAAGAAACTTAAGGTTTGCTTTAAGTACAGATGGTATCAATCCTTTTGGAGAGCAGAACAGTAGTCATAGCACTTGGCTTGTTACTCTAAGTATCTACAACCTTCCTCCTTGGTTATGCATGAAGCGAAAGTTCATTATGATGCCTATGCTCATCCAAGGCCCGAAGCAACCTGGCAATGACATCGATGTGTACCAGAGACCACTTATTGATGAACTTCTCATTTTGTGGAATAAAGAAGGTGTACGTGTGTGGGATGAGTACAAACAGGAACACTTTGATCTGTGAGCATTGTTGTTCGTAACAATCAATGATTGGCCTGCTCTAAGTAATCTTTTAGGACAGTCAAATAAGGGATATAATGCATGCACACACTGCTTCAATGATATTAGAGGTGTATTCTTGAAAAAATTTTGAAAGGTCGTGTACCTTGGCCATCGTTGATTTCTTCCTGCAAATCACCCAGTAAGAAAGAAAGGCAAGCATTTTAAAGGGAAGGCAGACCACCTGACCAAGCCTCGTAACCGAACCGGTGAGGATGTACTCGATATGGTCAATGATGTGAAAGTCATCTTTGGAAAAGGACATGGCAGCCAACCTGTTCCGAACGACGCTAACGGTCACGCACCCATGTGGAAGAAGAAGTCCATATTTTTAGAGCTACCCTATTGGCAAGTCCTAGAGGTCCGCAGCTCGATCGACGTGATGCACCTAACGAAGAATCTTTGTGTGAACCCGCTAGGCTTCATGGGTGTATATGGAAAGCCTAAGGACACATTTGAAGCACGACAGGACCTGCGTTGTTTGAGAGAAAGAGACAACCTGCTTCCAGAGAAGACAGATGATGGACGCCATTACTTACATCCTGCCAGCTACACTCTAAGCAAAGAGGAGAAGGAAATCATGTTTGAATGCTTAAACAACATCAAGGTACCATCTAGATTCTCCTCGAATATAAAGGGTATTATAAATGTGCCAAAGAAGAAATTATGTAACTTAAAGTCCCATGACTGTCACGTTCTCATGACGCAATTACTTCCAGTTGCATTAAGAGGAATTCTACCTCCAAATGTACGTCTAGCCACCGTGAAGCTATGTGCATTCCTCAATGCAATTTCTCATAAGGCAATTGAACCAACTGATCTAGCTAAACTATAGAATGATGTGGTTCAATGTCTCGTCAGCTTTGAGTTGGTGTTCCCTCCTTCCTTCTTTGATATCATGACACACCTCCTAGTTCACCTAGTCAAGGAGATTTTCATTCTCGGTCCTGTGTTCCTACACAACATGTTCCCCTTAGAGAGATTCATGGGAGTCCTGAAGAAATATGTTCACAACCGTGCTCGCCCAGAAGGAAGCATCGCCAAGGGCTATGGAACAGAAGAGGTCATTGAGTTCTGTGTTGACTTTATTCCCGACCTTGACTCGATTGGTGTTCCTGAATCGAGACATGAGGGGAGACTAAGCGGAAAGGGGACACTAGGGAGGAAAACATATATTAGTACAGAGGATGATTATTTCAATAAAGCGCACTACACAGTTCTACAGAACTCCTCTTTGGTAGATCCGTATATTGAGACACACAAGGATCTCTTACGATCCGAGTTTCCAGGGAAGACTGAAGCTTGGATTACGCGTAAGCACATGGAAACTTTTGGCGGTTGGTTGCAAAAAAAATGTCAAGGTGATGAGAGCATCCATGAGCAACTGTATTTATTGGCTATGCAACCATCATGGCATATCGTCACATACAAAGGATACGAGATAAATGGGAACATATTCTACACAGTAGCCCAAGATAAAAGGAGTATCAACCAAAACAATGGTGTCCACATAGATGCCACAGACCCAAATGGGAATAAGCAGACATATTATGGCCTCATAGAGAAATATAGGAACTAGAATATGCACCTACTTTGAAGATCCCATTGTTTAAGTGCCAATGGGTCAAGGCGACCGGAGGCGGGGTAACAGTAGACAACGAGTATGGAATGACAACAGTAGACCTTAGTAATATTGGGTACAAAGACGAACCATTCGTCCTTGCCAAGGATGTGAATCAGGTGTTCTATGTCAATGATATGTCTACCAAACCAAAAAGAGGGAAAAACGATAATGACTCAACCAAAGAGCCAAAGCGCCACATAGTTCTTTCAGGGAAAAGAGTCATCGTGGGAATTGAGGACAAGTCAGACATGTCAGAAGATTATGAAAAGGATGACCGAATTCCGCCCTTCAAAGTGAACAAAGACCCTAGCATCTTGGTAAATGATGAGGACACTCCATGGTTACGACGCGATCATAACCAAGGGACATACATAAAGAAGAAGTTCACTGCTGTGCCCACTTGATGATATAGTGATTTAATGTAGTGTGTGTTTGAGATATTATGTAATAATTGTGAATTCAGATGTTTATTATGTCGTGTTTCAAATTAAATCAATGTTTGTTTTGGTGGGATTTCTCTCTCGAAAAGTTAAATTAGGATATTGTGATGAAAAATTAAAATATTAACGTTAAAATGATGTGAAAACAAATTTCCTGTCCAAAACCAATAGTTTTAATAATTTTAATTAAACACTACATTTTTGCATTAACGAAATAATAAATATTAGTTACATTATGTTTTATAATTATAACAAAAAATAAAAAAAGTTAGGATATAGATTTTTCCTATGTGCAATAAAGAAAAAGAAAATCCATATTTTTAACAAAATAATTTTATGCCTTTTATTTAATTTACTATGTATTTAACAAGACTATTGCATTTCTATTAAAAAATTTTGCTCAAAACATGCGGGAAACGAAACTGCAGCCCACCTTTACTTCTGGGTGGGAAGCCCACCCGGGAGTAAAGGTGGGCTGCGCTTGCTGTTCGCCAAAAAACCTTTTACTCCCGCGGCGTGTTACTCATCGGGAGTAATACCTTACTCCCGGTTGGTAACACGCCAGGGAGTAAAGGACCTTACTCTGGTGGGGGCTGGCACCGGGAGTAAAGGGGTGTGGCATATATATGCCAGTGCCCAAACCCCTCGTCGCCCCATCTTCTTCCTTGCATTGTCGATCTTCGCCGCCGCGCGCGCCATCGCCGATTCCTTTCCCCCTCTGCGCCCACGCCACCCGGCCTGCCACACCGAGGACGCCGCCGCCACCCCGCCCGACGCCGGTCGTCGCCACCACCTCGCGCACGTATACGGTCCTCGCGCCTGTGTTCGCCGCGCCGCTGCCGCCGCGACCCCGTCGACCCAGCCCCAACATCGCCGCCGACCTCGGTCCCCACGACGCCCTCCACCTCTACGCTGACCGCACCGACCACCGTCCTCGTCGTCGGCCCTCCACCACGCGCGCCCACGCGCCACCCTCCACCGCACGCCGACGACCTCACGGCGCCAGCTGCAGCCCACCCCGGCCCGACGCGCGGGCCACACCCTCCAGCGCATTGACCGCAGCCCCGGCCCGAGCCGCTCATGTCATCGTCGTCAACAGAGACCGCAGTGTGTGCGCCCCCGACGCCGGTCGCCACCACGCCGACACGGCCTGGCCCGCTCTGCTGCGCCGACCACCGCCCCGGCCCACTCTGCGCCGATGTCGAGACCACGCCGCTCGTCTTGCCGTACGTCCTTGTCCTCGATCGCGACCCATATGTTTTCATCATTTGTATTCATATGCATGTATATATACGTCGCGGAGCACCGCTGCCCTCGTTCGCCCATGCGTTTCTATGTATAGGGCAAAGCACCGCCGCCCTCGTTCACCCTAGGGTTTAGGGTTTATACGGCGGAGCACCGCCGCCCTCGTTCGCCCTAGGGTTTAGGGTTTATACGGCGGAGCACCGCCGCCCTCGTTTACCCTAGGGTTTAGGGTTTATATGGCGGAGCACCGCTGCCCTCGTTCGCCCTAGGGTTTAGGGTTTATACGGCGGAGCACCGCCGTCCTCGTTCACCCTAGATTTAGGGTTTATATGGCGGAGCACCGCCACCCTCGTTCACCCATGTGTACAAACATATATACGGCGGAGCGAAGCACCACCACTCTCGTCACACCATCCTCTTTCACGGCCTAGTCGATCAGCATTCGTATTATCGTTATCGTTAACGCTAAACAATCACACTAGGGCGAATTGCGTCGATGACTAGGGCAAACCGCGTTGTTGATGTCACCGACGTGGTTCGCCCTAGTCACCGACGCAATTCGCCCTTGGTCGTTTATGTATAGCCCTAATTCACCCTAGTACCGACGCAGTTTGTAACACCCTAGGTGTTTGGCTTCCACTAATTGCATTTCATTTCATAAACATGTGCATCATCTATCTCATCATGCCTTTATTACTGAAACATGCATATGCAACATTTTCCAATTGTGTATGTTTCCTACTTAAGTGTTGTGAATAGTAATGGTGTAACATGTGAATGCAACCTGAGTTTCTTATATCTTGAAACATGGCAACATGGTAATAATGTGACAAGTATAGAATAACAACAAAGTCATGCAACATGTGAAACATTGCATTGCAACATATGAGTGAATTGCTTGTTTTAGTTGCTTTATCACATGTGATCATTAAAGGTTGGTATAACAATTTGGTAAAGTGGTTGATCATGGTCTATTACACCTTAACTATACTTAGGTTACTTGTTGGGACATTGTTCATGTAGATCAAAATGACCAAAATGCCCTCAAGTGGAGGTTTGACTTGAATTGACCCTTGGAGTGTCACTGTTTGACTGTTTCAAAAGACCAACTTAGAAATCTTGCATGGCTGTACACTCTTTACAAAAGTTGTAGCTAATTTATTAAGGAACAAAAGTTGTTTTATGACCAACTCATGAAAATGTGTGGAACATGCTCAAACATGGCCCACAAGTCAGAAGTTCATGATGATTTCACTGGAAAATTTGTCTAAGTCTTAAACTGCAATTTTAGTTGGATCACGCCAACTTGGGCTTCATTTAACTTCTGATCCATGGCGAATTAGAGGATGGTCCTTGAAAATAAATGGTAGATGGATGGTAGGCCTACAATTTTCATGTACACTATTTTTGCAAAGGAGCAACGGATTAGTCAGGATAATGCGTTGAAGTCGCGCTGTCAGGCTGATCAAATCGACTGAATGGCTTGCTACAGTGTTTCGACAGTTCAGATTTTCACCACCAGCGTGGCGTGCGCCCCGTCGCCGCTTCGCTTGGCTTATGAGCCATGCTTGCCATGGGCGCCTGGCAAGGCCGGCCAGCGTCATGGAGCACCCAGCGCCTACCGACCGAAGTCGCCTGGCTCCATTTCTCATCTCTCGCCTCCCACGGTACAGAAGCACTGGGCAAATCCGCCATTGCCACCGGACCTTCGCGCCTCGCCTAGCTCCCGCATCCGGCAAAATCGTCGCCCACTCACCCAGAGCCTCGCCGTGTTTCCCTCTACCTCCTCCACCCCACCGTCGTGCCAATTTCGCCTTGGTAAGGATGAAATCGCCGTTTTCCCCACCACCGCCTTGTCGGACCTCGCCGGAGTTAGCGCTCCACGCGGCCAGCTCTCCTCGCGCCATTGCCTTCCCTCCTCTACCTTGCGCTAGGTCTAAGGAGCACTGAGGAAGCTCGTAGGGTCACCGTTAGGGGCCGCGACGCCGTAGTTTCGTCGGAGCCGGTCAAGCCACGGTCGAGCGCCGTCGTGGCCATCGCCACCCCCTCTAGCTGTGTCATTTGCTGCAATAGATGGTTCCCCTATGTCCGCTTGGGTGAGGCGAAAACGTTGGCACCGTTGCCTTCGCCGGAGGAGCCACCAGCGGCGAGTTGCGCCGTCGTCTTCCTCCGCTCCCCTGTCTGTCTCGCTGAAGCGCGGGCCCCTCCCGTTAGTCGCCACGGCTGAGGCGGGAGCCCAGCGTGGGCCATGCCGTTGTCTGGGCCGCTTGCGCATGCGTCATGGCCGCCGTTCCCTTGGGCTGGCCCAGTAGCTGTGTAAGTTTTCCATTTTTGTTTTGTTTAATTGTTTTTCACAGTTTTGTGTATAGATTCAAAAATGTGTAACTCAAGTTTGGTAGATCCAAATGTTATGGTTCCAATTTTGTTAAGTTCCTGGTCATGTCTAGTATTTAATAAAAATATTATATGAGCACATGTTTTAGAAATTCTAGATGAATTAAATAGGACTTTAAAATGTGTTTTTGGATACATGCAAACTTGTTTGAATTTTATCTTGAGTTTCTGTGGTCCAAAAATTATGAAATTTTGTGGGTAATCTATTATTGCTTAGTAGAAGCTCTGGTTAAAATTTCAGAGCTAGTGCATGTGTAGTTTTTGAGTTATAGAATTTCCTTTTATCAATGGATGGATCTTGTGTGAATTTTCATAATTTTTCTATAGATCCAGTATGGGTAAAATTTGGTGAGTAAGGTTCTTATGCTAGAATGAGGCTAGGAAAAATGTGAAATCTGTTGCTTGACACTTTTCATTAGGGTTTCCTAATTATGCTAAAAATAGGCATGCCACTTGTTATTTTGGATATAGCAAGTTTTGCTTGCTCAATGGCTTTGAAATTTTTATGGTTGTCTATGTGAAGCATGAGATAGCTACTGTAATTTTTGTAGATTTTTATGAACAGTTTTACTATATGTTGCTTTAATCACCTAATTAACTAAATAAATTAGAAAAGGATATTAAATGATTTATTTAGAAGTTGGCATTATACTTTCTAGTGTTCCTCTGGTATGTGTAACAAGCTGGTAAACTTGGTTTGGTCAAATTAGGCTTTTGCATCATCATCAAATAATTAAGTTAGTAACCCTGTCATTGCGGGACAGATTCTAGGTTTACTGGAATTTGATTTGGTTAACTTAAGAATCATGCTTTGATGTTTACAAATGAATTGTAGAGAATTTCATAAGCTTTCCAGAATGTCCTCTTGCAAGTCATTTGGATTTGTAAAACTCTGGTTGTGATTGAATTAAGGGACTATTTGTGTGCATATGAAACTTTAAATGTTGATTTATGTATACCTTTACTATTTCTAAGTTTGTGGTAATGTTCCTAGGTGTTAGGCCTTTAACTGAAGATGAGCATCTTTATCTTAGGTTATGCAAGTTAGGTAAGTTGATCTTGTTCTTCAAGTTAAGTTAGATACCTGTTTTAAAGTGATTTGAATAGAGCTATTCTTAATCGGTAAACGAGTGTCCAGTAATGTTTTCGTTAAACACTTACTGTGATTCATTCATCATGAGCATCATATCATTCCTTATGCATCCATGATATTTATCTCGTGCATCGGCATGCAATAGGTGTACCGGAAGGAGTGACCCTGCTGGAATTTGAGGAACCGAGCGAGCAGCAGCAGCCGACACCGGAGGTTCAGGAGGTGCAGCCTTCAGAAGAAGTGCCAGACGAGGTCACCGTTGAGTGCCCGGATCACCGTCCGTGCAACTTTGTGAAAGGCAAGCCCCGGAGCATATTAAGAATCCTAATTTCCGAAATGCAGTTATAGTATTATTATTATATATCTATATATATTGTTGCATTAAGTTTAGGTGTTGGATGCAAACAATTGCTGCATTGGTTACCCAATCCTTGTCCAGATATTGTTACCCTAAATCCTATGTAGCTCAGGCTCGTGTAGTGCTTAGCCCTGCTTAAACTTGGTAGAAGTCGGGTGATTTCCTGTCACCTACGAGATATAGGAATATACATGTGGCACGGTTGGCTATATTTGCTATCGTGGAAAAGAACCAGTCTTAATTTGAAATGAAGACTGGGCGGAGGCTTGCCGGTTTGCAGTGACTCCGTCTGTGTCGCTTAAGGACTGATTCTTGGAGCCTTTCCTGTTCATGTTGAACGCATGCCTCTCTCTTAGTTGGCCGTGTCCGAAGACCGACCGCGAAGCCGAGTAGCTCACCTCAGGCCGGGAGTCGATAAGTATAAAGTGCGCCTCGGAAGGGAGCCGTAGGTGTGAGTCCAAGGGCAGGTGATTTAAAAGTCCTGATCGTCCTGGCAGAAGGGTAATCCCTGAGAGTGCTGGCGCTGATCGAACCCACGAATTTGGTTCCTGAGTTGTTCCAAAGGTGACCCACGGCTACCCTTGCAAAGTATGCCAGGGTGAGAGTTAGGAATACCCCCTCAGCTGAGTTGTAATTCGATTCGAGTCGCCGTCTCTCTCGGTTAGTGAGAACTTGACGGGCTTATCTCCAATGTAGATGCACTAAATAGCATAATAGTTCAGAAATGATGATATGATGATGACAGCCTTATTATACCTGCTATGGTTAATATTGTTTGCTCCTAATAAGTGAGTGCTCTAGTACAGGTGCTAATCTAGTGGATAGGTAAAGGATGATAAGCTTGATGCTAAGTTTAAATTGGTTACTATAATCATAAGCTCTTTATGCAACTGTGTCAAGCTAGCCCACCTCATAAGCCTTGCATGATCCTTGGTGTCTTTTATTTTTGGTTTTTGTCGGGTAAGTCTAGCTGAGTACCTTCTCGTACTCAGGGTTTATCTCCCACCTGTTGCAGATGACCAGTTCTACTTTGGTTGCTGCAAGTATTGCCTTCTCCCAGCTAGGGATGAAGACTAGGCCATTGGGCGCGGTCTCTACTAGTTCTCGTACCTGATAATGCTTTTGTGGGACATGACTCAGATCTAGCAATGTATTTGAAACTATGAAGTTATGTACTAAACTATGTTGCTTTCGCGCATTTGAACTTGGTTTGTAATATTTTATTTGAACTCTGATGGATGTAATCCGAATGCTACTTATGAAATGTTGTAACGGATGATGTGTTGTGTTGAATCACTAGGATCTTGGTTTGTATGTCGAGAGTTGGTTGAAATCCTTTGTGATTTCTGGACTACCGGGATTATGGGAGCTTAAGTACAGGAATTTGATCGCTTCGGTGATTGTTTTTGTACTTACGTTCTTATGATTTGGTCGGTTCTGTTACAGCTGGCATCAGAGCAAGATTCGACACTAAACATGTCATTTGTGTATTTAAAACAAAAGTATTTATGAAAATCCTAAATTAAATACTAAGTATTGCCAGTGGTCATATCCCTTATGCCCAAATAAGGACTCTAAGGTGGCTTATTAAGTACTAACTTGGGGGTTACTGCTTGTTTCTGTTTCATCGTCCATACGATGTGCTATTGTATGGATGCCATCCGCTTGGGTGGTAATGTATGGATCAAAATACCTCTACGCTCTGGTAAGTGGGAGTTGTGAGAGCATGACCGTCCAACCGCCGGTCTAGGGGAGAGTAGTTGTGGTTGCTCGCATACTTACATGTTCAATCATGTATCTATGAGAGTACTTAAATATGGGTATCTCTGACGGGTAGCTGTGATACTAGAGTATATGCATCGGGGGATGTATGTATGAAAGTATTTAGTTTACAGCTTGCTTTTATGCATTTGGGAAATTACTGGGCTGAAATGAAATTTTCTCATGTAGTACACTAACAACGTATCGTTGTAGATCGACTAGCTACCGTATACGAGAGAACGTATGTATGCCACCGTATATTTCGCTAGCCTTTAAATCTTGCTAGGTTTGTGAGGGCGTACGGATCGTGCATGCATCATGTTCAAGCATACATGGCATTTCTTGCATTACTCCCTCCTTTAAAATATGATTGTCCCGACTAATTAAATTTCATATCCCTTAAATGATTCTCCCCTTACGTTGCAACTTTTTGCTACGAGATGATGCAGACGAAACTCACTTTGCTTTCAAGAAGTCCGGCTGGAGGCGGGCGCCTCGTCCCGTTTAGCTCCTCGTGAGCCCCGTCCTGAACCTACTGAGGCGGAAAGGCTGAGGACAGAGCTAGCTCGGGTGACTGCTGAGAGGAATGTGGCTCAGCACCGCTTGGAGCAAGTAACACAGGAAAGGGACCAAGAGACCCTTGAGGTTCAGAGGTTGACAGATTGCTCACCATGAATCGTGAACGCATGTTGATTCACGTGATGAACCAAAGGAATGAAGCGACACGAAGAGAATGTGTTGAGAGCTTGACGGTGGAGTTAGAGCAAAGCAAGTGGCGATTCTTTGAAGAGTACAATGACCATCTCCATGAGGAGGTTCACTGTTACACAATCAACTTCACCTCTCCCGCTTTTTTGATGATGAGGACGAGATGGGCTCGGGTGTCATCATGGTGAAGGTGATGATGACATGGAGGTCAATGGACTGAGGACATTCCACCTGATGAGGAGGAAGATGAGGAGTTAGAGCCTGCTAGTGATGAAGATGGAGGAGAGATCTTCAACGCTGACTCCGAGGACGATGCGTAGTTTAGCTTACTACTTAGCTAATGCGCAAGAGCTAGTCTTTTGTTGATCCTCATGCATAAACGAGGAGCTTTGTAATAAGTTAATCGTTGGGATGTAATATCGAACCATAAGTTATCTTTGGATGTAAGTTTGGAACCACTATGGCTTGGATGTAACCTATCGAACGTATTATGCTCTACATATGTGAGCCTTTGTTAAATGTTGTCTTTGCGGTCTATGGATCTCGTTGTTGGTTAAGTTCATCGCATTTATGTGTCAATCGATGTGCTTGATGAGTTGTGTGGTTGTGATGAATGATTGTGCCTCTGTTGATTATATGAATGCATTCCCTCCAATGGACTCAGTTTGGCATAATTATACGATTCATCTACAAAAATTTCCACATCGTCAGTGCTCATTGGCTATACATTTTGCAGATGGCTCATAACCTTCGTCGCGGTTGTGGCATGGGAAATGAGGAACAACCACCTCCGCCACCGCCCACACTAGCTGAGCTGATGCAGACGGTCTTGGAAAGTCAGTGCATGCTAGCTGAGGCTATGCGCCAGATGGCTAACCGTGAGGATCGGCATGTCCACCAGGGACCCGAGTCGAACCAGTACAGCAGCTTTAAGGACTTCATGGACACAAAGCCTCCTATCTTTCGTGAGGTAGAAGAACCATTACAAGCTGATGAATGGTTAAGCACGATAGAGCAAAGGTTTGGATTGCTCCGTTTGACTGAGGGTATGAAGGCCACATATGCAGGACACCAGCTCCAAGGCCCTGCAGGCATCTGGTGGACCCATCACAGGACCACCTTCCCTGCTAACGTTGAGATAGTTTGGAACCAGTTCCAGGCAGCTTTCCGGGGATACTTTATCCCTCCTGGTCTCATGGCCATTAAGCATACCGAGTTTATGAAGCTAACCCAAGGCAACAAGAGTCTTAATGAATACCTCCAGACATTCAATAACTTGGCGAGGTATGCTCCTGAGTTCGTTGATACTGATGCCAAAAAGATAGCTAGCTTCAAGAGGGGACTTTCCCCAAAACTGATGAAGTCTATGGGCAACTGTAAGTGTGTCACCTTCAATGAGTTTATCAGTGATACCCTGACTCAAGAGAATAATGATAAGGTATATGCGGCTTCCAAGAACCGCAAAAGAAACTTTGAGGCAGGTGCTTCTCAGTCTAAGGCACCAATGGTATCCAAGACCCAAGATCGTCCACCCAATGCTAATGTCCCACCGCCCACCTCGTAAAAAAGAATCAAGCTAAAACTGGTTTTCGCAAGGGTACACAATTTCCTTGCCAAAGAATACCTCTAGGCGAGGCGGCTCCAATGTCCCACCACTAACAGCCGTGTTGGAACCGTAATCACTGATCATTAGGCAAATAAGTGTCCCTATCCTTCCAAGCGAATGCTCAAGGAAACGTCCGTCCGTCGGCGTGTTCACTACTAATGTGGAGGAA
This sequence comes from Miscanthus lutarioriparius, assembly GCA_904845875.1. NCBI lineage: Eukaryota > Viridiplantae > Streptophyta > Magnoliopsida > Poales > Poaceae > Miscanthus > Miscanthus lutarioriparius. The sequence goes on from CAJGYO010000019.1 coordinate 21,140,776, forward strand.
ATTCCTGGCGGTGAAGTGGTGGTCACCGGTAAGTTTCTTGTTAGTGATCACCCTGCAGTTGTGCTCTTTGATTCGGTGCTTCACATTCCTTTGTGAGTTCTACTTTTGCATCTAAGCATAAGATGAATGTGATTACAATTGTCAAGGGTGGTTATTGTATTAGTGCTGTTGGGAATAATATCATGACTAACCAAGTAGTAAAAGATGTAAAGCTTGAGATTGGGGATCAAGAGTTCCTTACGGATCTTGTAGTTCTACCGGGGGTAGGAATTGATATAATCCTAGGAATGAAGTGGATGAGTGGGAATGGAGTGTTGATCGATACGTCAACCCGTGTGGTAATGTTGAGGGGATCCTATGGATAAGAAGGGTTTTCTAATGCAGTTACCTCGTGATATCTCTATTCACAATACAGCCAATGCTACCCTAGCCAAAGCCATTGAGGATCTACCAGTTGTCTGTGAGTTTCCAGATGTCTTCCCTGATGACTTGCCTGGATTACCTCCGGACCATGATGTAGAATTCAAGATAGAACTCATTCCGGGTACGGCTCCTATTTCTCGAAGGCCCTATAGAATGCCGCCTAATGAGTTGGCTGAGCTGAAGAGTCAGTTGAATGAGCTATTGAAGAAAGGCTTGATTCGGCCTAGTTCTTCTCCTTGGGGTTGTCCGGCTATCTTTGTGAAGAAGAAGGACGAATCTTTGCGCATATGCGTGGATTATCGACCCCTTAATGCTGTTACCATCAAGAACAAATACCCTCTTCCTCGCATCGATATTCTGTTTGATCAGCTCTCCAAAGCTAAGGTATTCTCCAAGATCGATTTGAGGTCTAGTTACCATCAGATCAAAATTCGTCCTGAAGATATACCTAAGACAGCTTTCTCTACTCATTATGGCTTGTTTGAGTACCTTGTCATGTCCTTTGGGTTGACAAATGCTCCGGCACACTTTATGTACCTGATGAATTCTGTATTCATGCCAGAATTGGACAAGTTTGTCGTCGTGTTCATTGATGATATCCTGGTATATTCTCAGAATGAAGAAGAGCATGCTGAACATCTGAGAATTGTCTTAACTCGGTTGCGTGACAACCAGCTTTATGCTAAGTTCAGCAAGTGTGAATTCTGGTTGAACAAGATACCTTTTCTAGGTCATGTGTTATCTGGTGATGGAATTTCGGTTGACCCTACTAAGGTGCAAGAAGTCCTTGAGTGGAAGGCACCTACTACGGTCATACAAGTCCGAAGTTTTCTAGGATTGGCTGGCTATTATCGTCGCTTTATCCCGGATTTCTCAAAAATCGCCAAGCCCATGACTCGACTACTTCAAAAAGATGAGAAGTTTGTTTGGACTCCGAAGTGTGAAGAGGCTTTCCACACTTTGCGGACCTTACTAACCTCTGCCCCTGTATTGGCACAACCTAACATCGAGAAGCCTTTTGATGTCTACTGTGATGCATGTGGCACCGGTTTGGGGTGTGCTCTTATGCAGGAGGGCCGAGTAATTGCTTATGCTTTGCGCCAGCTTCGAAAGCATGAAGTCAACTATCCTACCCATGACTTAGAGCTAGCCGTAGTTGTTCATGCCCTGAAGATTTGGTGACATTACTTGCTGGGTAATGTGTGCAACATCTATACTGACCATAAAAGCCTCAAGTACAGCTTTACTCAACCCGAGTTGAACATGCGTCAACGACGATGGTTAGAATTAATCAAAGACTACAACCTTCAAGTGCACTACCATCCTGGTAAGGCAAATGTGGTTGCTGATGCCTTAAGCAGAAAGGCCCATTGCAATTCCTTAGTTAGTGAAGATTTTCATCTGGCACACCTCCTTCATCCTGTAGTACTCCACCATATCACTGTGGATTGCTCTCTTAGAAGTCGAATTATCGAACTCCAGAAGACTGGTGTGGGTGTGTTTCACATCAAGCGAAGGATGAAAGAGAAAGAAACCAAGCACTTTAGGGTCGATGACAAAGGAATTCTCTGGTTTAATGATAGGCTTGTGGTACCCAAAGACAAAGAACTTAGAAATCAAATTATGGCTGAAGCCCATTCTTCTAAATTGTCTATCCATCCTGGTAGCAGTAAAATGTATCAAGATCTCAAGCTATATTATTGGTGGACCAAGATGAAGAAAGAGATCGCAGCTTACGTGGCAAAGTGTGATAAATGTTGCAGAGTCAAGGCTATTCACATGAGGCCCGGATTATTGCAGCCACTCTCTATTCCTGGCTGAAAGTGGGAAGAAATTAGTATGGATTTTATTGTTGGATTACCCACTACCAAAAAGGGTTGTGATTCCATCTGGGTTATCGTAGATCGTCTAACTAAATCCGCTCACTTTATTCCGGTCAAGTCTACCTATCACTCTCACAATTATGCTGAGATTTACTTCCAACAAGTGGTACGTCTCCATGGTGTACCCAAATCCATTGTTTCTGATAGAGGACCGCAATTCACGGCTCGCTTTTGGGAGTGCTTACATCAGAATCTTGGCACTCATCTAATCCGCAGTTCTGCCTATCATCCGCAAACATCAGGACAGACTGAGCGTGTTAATCAAATTCTTGAAGATATGCTTAGAGCTTGTCTTATCTCTTACAAAGGCTCTTGGGAGGACTGGTTGCCTCTCGCTGAATTCTCTTATAACAACAGTTATCAAGAGAGTATTAAAATGGCTCCTTTTGAAGCTCTTTATGGCTGCAAGTGTAGAACTCCTTTGAACTGGGTGGAACCCGGAGAAAGAAGATTCTATGGTATTGATTTTGTAAAAGAAGCCGAAGAGCAAGTCCGAACTATATAGAAGAATATGACTACCGCTCAGGCTAGACAAAAGAGCTATGCTGATAAGACAAGAAAACCTATTGAGTTTGAAGTAGGTGATCATGTTTATCTGAAGGTATCCCCTATGAAAGGAGTCAAGCGGTTTGGAATTAAAAGGAAGCTGGAGCCTCGATATGTTGGACCTTACCGCATTATCGAGAAAAGTGGAAGAGTAGCATATAAACTCGATCTACCACGTGAGATGGGAGCTATATTCTCGGTATTCCATGTGTCCCAGCTGAAGAAGTGTCTTCGTATTCCCGAGGAAAGAATAGCAACAAGGAAAGTCAACTTGAAATCTGATCTTTCTTATGAGGAGAAGCCCGTGCAAGTTCTGGATACTCAAGAAAGAGTGACTCGTACGCGAGTAGTTAAATTATACAAGGTAGTGTGGAGTAATCATAGTGAACGGGATGCAACCTGGGAGCGGGAAGATTATTTAAAGGAAAACTATCCGGCTTTCTATACTGATTGGTACGCTTTCCAAATCTCGGGACGAGATTTTTCTAAGGGGGGAGGGCTGTAACACCCTAGGTGTTTGGCTTCCACTAATTGCATTTCATTTCATAAACATGTGCATCATCTATCTCATCATGCCTTTGTTACTGAAACATGCATATGCAATATTTTCCAATTGTGTATGTTTCCTACTTAAGTGTTGTGAATAGTAATGGTGTAACATGTGAATGCAACTTGAGTTTCTTATATCTTGAAACATGGCAACATGGTAATAATGTGACAAGTATAGAATAACAACAAAGTCATGCAACATGTGAAACATTGCATTGCAACATATGAGTGAACTGCTTGTTTTAGTTGCTTTATCACATGTGATCATTAAAGGTTGGTATAACAATTTGGTAAAGTGGTTGATCATGGTCTATTACACCTTAACTATACTTAGGTTACTTGTTGGGACATTGTTCATGTAGATCAAAATGACCAAAATGCCCTCAAGTGGAGGTTTGACTTGAATTGACCCTTGGAGTGTCACTATTTGACTGTTTCAAAAGACCAACTTAGAAATCTTGCATGGCTGTACACTCTTTACAAAAGTTGTAGCTAATTTATTAAGGAACAAAAGTTGTTTTATGACCAACTCATGAAAATGTGTGGAACATGCTCAAACATGGCCCACAAGTCAGAAGTTCATGATGATTTCACTGAAAAATTTGTCTAAGTCTTAAACTGCAATTTCAGTTGGATCAGGACAACTTGGGCTTCATTTAACTTCTGATCCATGGCGAATTAGAGGATGGTCCTTGAAAATAAATGGTAGATGGATGGTAGGCCTACAATTTTCATGTACACTGTTTTTGCAAATGAGCAACGGATTAGTCAGGATAATGCGTTGAAGTCGCGCTGTCAGGCTGATCAAATTGACTGAATGGCTTGCTACAGTGTTTCGATAGGTTCAGATTTTCACCGCTGTGTGGCGCCACCCGTCGCTGCTCGCCTGAGCGCACCGGCCACGCGCCGCGGGCGCCCTGGCAAGGCCAGCCACGTCATGGAGCACCCCAGCGCCTGCCCGACCGAGTCGCCCGCTCCATTTCTCATCTCTCGCCTCCCACAGCGCGCAGCACCGAAGCCGTCCGCCATTGCCAGCCGGACCTTCGCCCTCGCCTAGCTCCCGCATCCTGGCAAAAACGCGTCGCCCAGCTCACCCAGAGCCTCGCCGTGTTTCCCTCTACCTCCTCCACCCCACCGTCATGCCAATTTCGCCTTGGTAAGGATGAAATCGCCGTTTTTCCCCACCACCGCCTTGTCGGACCTCGCCGGAGTTAGAGCTCCAAGCGGCCAGCTCTCCTCGCGCCATTGCCGTCCCTCCTCTGCCTTGCGCTAGGTCTAAGGAGCACTGAGGAAGCTCGTAGGGTCACCGTTAGGGGCCACAACGCCGTAGTTTCGTCGGAGCCGGTCAAGCCGCGGCCGAGCGCCGCCATGGCCATGGCCACCCCCTCTAGCTGCGTCATTTGCTGCAATAGATGGTTCCCCTATGTCCGCTTGGGTGAGGTGAAAACATTGGCACCGTTGCCTTTGCCGGAGGAGCCACCGGCGGCGAGTTGCGTCGTCATCTTCCTCCGCTCCCCTGTCTGTCTCGCTGACGCGCGGGCCCCTCCCGTCAGTCGCCACGGCTGAGGCGGGAGCCCAGCGTGGGCCATGCCATTGTCTGGGCCGCTTGCGCACGCGTCATGGGCCGCCGTTCCCTTGGGCTGGCCCAGTAGCTGTGTAGGTTTTCCATTTTTGTTTTGTTTAATTGTTTTTCACAGTTTTGTGTATAGATTCAAAAATGTGTAACTCAAGTTTGGTAGATCCAAATGTTATGGTTCCAATTTTGTTAAGTTCCTGGTCATGTCTAGTATTTAATAAAAATATTATATGAGCACATGTTTTAGAAATTCTGGATGAATTAAATAGGACTTTGAAATGTGTTTTTGGATACATGCAAACTTGTTTGAATTTTATCTTGAGTTTCTGTGGTCCAAAAATTATGAAATTTTGTGGGTAATCTATTATTGCTTAGTAGAAGCTCTAGTTAAAATTTTAGAGCTAGTGCATGTGTAGTTTTTGAGTTATAGAATTTCCTTTTATCAATTGATGGATCTTGTGTGAATTTTCATAATTTTTCTATAGATCCAGTATAGGTAAAATTTGGTGAGTAAGGTTCTTATGCTAGAATGAGGCTAGGAAAAATGTGAAATCTGTTGCTTGACACTTTTCATTAGGGTTTCCTAATTATGCTAAAAATAGGCATGCCACTTGTTATTTTGGATATAGCAAGTTTTGTTTGCTCAATGGCTTTGAAATTTTTATGGTAGTCTATGTGAAGCAAGAGATAGCTACTGTAATTTTTGTAGATTTTTATGAATAGTTTTACTATATGTTGCTTTAATCACCTAATTAACTAAATAAATTAGAAAAGGATATTAAATGATTTATTTAGAAGTTGGCATTATACTTTCTAGTGTTCATCTGGTATGTGTAACAAGCTGGTAAACTTGGTTTGGTCAAATTAGGCTTTTGCATCATCATCAAATAATTAAGTTAGTAACCCTGTCATTGCGGGACAGATTCTAGGTTTACTAGAATTTGATTTGGTTAACTTAAGAATCATGTTTTGATGTTTATAAATGAATTGTAGAGAATTTCATAAGCTTTCCAGAATGTCCTCTTGCAAGTCATTTGGATTTGTAGAACTCTGGTTGTGATTGAATTAAGGGACTATTTGTGTGCATATGAAACTTTAAATGTTGATTTATGTATACCTTTACTATTTCTAAGTTTGTGGTAATGTTCCTAGGTGTTAGGCCTTTAACTGAAGATGAGCATCTTTATCTTAGGTTATGCAAGTTAGGTAAGTTGATCTTGTTCTTCAAGTTAAGTTAGATACCTGTTTTAAAGTGATTTGAATAGAGCTATTCTTAATCGGTAAACGAGTGTCCAGTAATGTTTTCGTTAAACACTTACTGTGATTCATTCATCATGAGCATCATGTCATTCCTTACGCATCCATGATATTTATCTCGTGCATCGGCATGCAATAGGTGTACCGGAAGGAGTGACCCTGCTGGAATTCGAGGAACCGAGCGAGCAGCAGCAGCCGACACCGGAGGTTCAGGAGGTGCAGCCTTCAGAAGAAGTGCCAGACGAGGTCGCCGTTGAGTGCCCGGATCACCGTCCGTGCAACTTTGTGAAAGGCAAGCCCCGGAGCATATTAAGCCTCCTAATTTCCGAAATGCAGTTATAGTATTATTATTATATATCTATATATATTGTTGCATTAAGTTTAGGTGTTGGATGCAAACAATTGCTGCATTGGTTATCCAATCCTTGTCCAGATATTGTTACCCTAAATCCTATGTAGCTCAGGCTCGTGTAGTGCTTAGCCCTGCTTAAACGCGGTAGAAGTCGGGTGATTTCCTATCACCTGCGAGATATAGGAATATACATGTGGCACGGTTGGCTATATTTGCTATCGTGGAAAAGAACCAGTCTTAATTTGAAATGAAGACTGGGCGGAGGCTTGCCGGTTTGCAGTGACTCCGTCTGTGTCGCTTAAGGATTGATTCTTGGAGCCTTTCCTGTTCATGTTGAACGCATGCCTCTCTCTTAGTTGGCCGTGTCCGAAGACCGACCGCGAAGCCGAGTAGCTCACCTCAGGCCGGGAGTCGATAAGTATAAAGTGCGCCTCGAAAGGGAGCCGTAGGTGTGAGTCCAAGGGCAGGTGATTTAAAAGTCCTGATCGTCCTGGCAGAAGGGTAATCCCTGAGAGTGCTGGCACTGATCGAACCCACGAATTTGGTTCCTGAGTTGTTCCAAAGGTGACCCACGGCTACCCTTGCAAAGTATGCCAGGGTGAGAGTTAGGAATACCCCCTCAGCTGAGTTGTAATTCGATTCGAGTCGCCGTCTCTCTCGGTTAGTGAGAACTTGACGGGCTTATCTCCAATGTAGATGCACTAAATAGCATAATAGTTCAGAAATGATGATATGATGATGACAGCCTTATTATACCTGCTATGGTTAATATTGTTTGCTCCTAATAAGTGAGTGCTCTAGTACAGGTGCTAATCTAGTGGATAGGTAAAGGATGATAAGCTTGATGCTAAGTTTAAATTGGTTACTATAATCATAAGCTCTTTATGCAACTGTGTCAAGCTAGCCCACCTCATAAGCCTTGCATGATCCTTGGTGTCTTTTATTTTTGGTTTTTGTCGGGTAAGTCTAGCTGAGTACCTTCTCGTACTCAGGGTTTATCTCCCACCTGTTGCAGATGACCAGTTCTACTTTCGTTGCTGCAAGTATTGCCTTCTCCCAGCTGGGGATGAAGACTAGGCCGTTGGGCGCGGTCTCTACTAGTTCTCGTACCTGATAATGCTTTTGTGGGACATGACTCAAATCTGGAAATGTATTTGAAACTATGAAGTTATGTACTAAACTATGTTGCTTCCGCGCATTTGAACTTGGTTTGTAATATTTTATTTGAACTCTGATGGATGTAATCCGAATGCTACTTATGAAATGTTGTAACGAATGATGTGTTGTGTTGAATCACTACGATCTTGGTTTGTATATCGAGAGTTGGTTGAAATCCTTCATGATTTCTGGACTACCGAGATTATGGGAGCTTAAGTACAGGAATTTGATCGCTTCGGTGATTGTTTTTGTACTTACATTCTTATGATTTGGTCGGTTCTGTAACACAGTTCGCCCTAGTGTGGCGAATTGCGTTCGTGACCGAGGGGCAAGATTTAATAATGCATATTGTTCGTAGATTTTACGCGTGTAAGCAAAGATTTGACGTACTATATATTGGTTTTTGTTTTTGAAGCTAGATGGCCGACCTGAGAAACATGGATGAGGAGGAGTTGATGGTGAATTTGATCAACACTGGCACTCAAGATGCCGGCGATGATGGTGCTAAAAATAATGTGCAAGAGGATGCAGATGACGGGAGTCAGTACTTAGCTCTTGAACAAAATGAGCAACAAGATATTGGCCAAGTATATATTTTTTATTATTAGCTATATATATATTATCATATGTCTTATGTGTGCTCATGACATTAAAAATAATGTTTATGTTTTGTAGCCCTCTAGATCGACATCAACAACTACAACGAAGAGTAAAAATGTTCGAGGTCCCAAAAAGCCATTGGAGGGCCGCTTCATCATCTCGGAGTTCAATGTGGATACAGGCGAACCGGGGGGGCCAAATAAAATGAAATTCATGCACCACTGTGGTTACCTTGTAAGGGACCGGCTCCCGATCAGTACCTGCAAATGGAAGAAGAAGACCAATGCTCCTCATATCAGTTTTGTCTCCGATCATGACAAGACGTTAATTTGGAAAGATGTCTTGGTACATTTCATGCTTCAAACAGATGTTTATGATGATATAATAGATGGTGATGAATTGAAGGAGTGAGTTAGGGATTGGGCAATGAAGAAGATGGCCACCTAGTTTCAGATTTGGAAGAAACACCTATACACGACATATGTCAAGAAGAACATAGCACCAGATTTCACTGTCCCAAGCCTGATCTCAAAGCAGAGGCCCTATTGGGATGAGTTTGTACAGTACAAGACGTCGGAAGAGGGTGTGAGTCGGGTGATAAAGAACCAACGTAATGCCCAACAGAAGACATACCACCATAACTTGGGATCAGGTGGCTACCCGACTGCCATTAAGAAGTGGAACAAAATGAAAGCAGACCTTCTTGCCAAGGGTATCACACCAGAATCACTCGAGTGGGGAGAGCGTGCAAAGAATTGGTTTTTTTCTCATGGGGGAACATTGGACCAGGAGACAGGGAAGTGCGTTTATGGCGCAAGACTGCAAGAAGCAGCAGAAAGATTGTTTTATGCTCAGACAGCTACTGCTAGTGGTGCGTTCAGGCCCAATAGAGAGAATGATGAACTGACATACGCCATCGAGACTATTAAACACGGTGGCCGAACTAGAGGCAAAGGAAGTGTCTCATGGGAGCATGGATTCCCTCAGGACAGACCTTCCTACAGAAGCCGCCAGAGAAAGAAGGAAGAAGAGGCACAGTGGCTCCAGAGGTTGGAGGAAGCGGTGCGTGAAGCACAGAAGCAGGAAAAAACCTTGAAGCGAGAATGCAGGAGGAAATCAGAAGGCAAGTGCAAATAGCAGTGAGTGCAAGCAAGCAGGCATCAGAGCCAGGAATCAACATTAGCCCCCCTGCTTAGTTGAAAAGCAGCTGCGCTTCCACGGAGATACCAAATCAAGGGGACACAGGACTGCGCTTCCCTGTGGATGACGTCATTGAACCTTGTACATCGTGTGAGCTACACATTCCGAAGGGGAATTCCACAATCAAGGTGGCTATCGGTCTTGTTAATCCTATTGACCGAACCAAGACACCAAGGATTCATGGGAATATAATCCAAGAAGGATATGCTACCATCTTGGTAGATAAAGCTGAAAAAGATTTTAGTGATTTGCCTCTTGACATTCCTGGAGGTGATGGCGAGAAGACTCTAGGAGAAGCAGAGAAGACATTCATTCTATGGCGCAAGTGCTACATCATCATTCCCGGGATGTCGCCTCCACCTCCTCCTGAACTACATCACCATAGGTGCGGATGAAAACACTACATCATTAATTTATATTGGCTTAAATAATTAACAATCTGCTCATAATAATATGTCATTCCTTTTTTTTGTAGCAGATACTCTCCCAACCTAAGTCTAATTGTTCAATCGCCAGATCATCATAGTGCTCTGTATGATGACAATGTGTTGGAAGGCGAGGCTGCATCCACACCATCTCTAAGGAGGTCTCCAACGCCGTAGCCGCCACCTCCAAGGAGGTCTCCAACGCCGCTGCCACCACCTCGAAGGAGGTCTCCAGCGCCTCCCCCGCCCCCACCTACCAAGAAGCCAAGTACTAGCAAGAGGCCAGCCCCGCAAACGAAGAACCAGTCCCCGCCGACAAAGAAAGCCACCATGAAACCAAGGGCTATTCCTAAAATAATATCTAAAGAGAAGGAAGAAGTAACTGATGCATATAAAAAAGATATGTCCAGATTCTATGACAAACTTAAAAAGGATCAAGAAGCAAGGAGAAACCCGGAGAAACCGTACTTCTTCGTAGCTCCAGATATTCTAAGAAAAAAGGTGGCTTCTTACCAGCAACAACAACGGGAATCTCGTAAGCCATCCAAAGCAACGTTAACGGACTATGACCGCACTCTCACCAAGTCAATTGAGGCGGCACAGAAAAAGAAGCGGGCAGGGAAAGGAGTTGCACAACTCGGACAACAATCGCACCAATCAGTCCCCCCGCTAGTTGTTAGTAATGAATATGGTTTGAATTTATGATTAATGCATCAGGCAAACATACCTCCGGATGTCGATTTGGATCACCTTGGTGAATTTATTGAAGTGACTGGTCTCGACCTTCACCAGATGTTTGGTGATGGAAACATTGAGAGTGCGACGGAGGTTGATATTTAGAAGAAAAAATTTATACTAGGCTAGAGTCTATACAACCCTCAAGCCTTAGGTGATCTAGGGACGCAAATGTACCTGCTAAACAAGTGGTACATGCAGGCGTCTACCGGTGGAGACTTCTGCATTGGTGTCAGAATTAGAGACGAACATTGGTTCCGTGGCGATAATGTTATGTATGTTGACTTTGCAGAATTTCATCAACTATGCCACCTGACCTCTCTGGACAAAGTTATCATTAGCTGCTATTGCCTGTAAGTAATAATTCTTTCGATCTATTATTAAACTCATCATATGTGTGTATATGCATATAAATTATCCTAACAAGTACTATATATATGCAGATTTACAATGACAGAGCGCAGAAATGAAGGCTGCAATGAAATTGGTTTTGTTGATCCCCATATAGTATTCAAAGACCCAGTTACTCCAAAGCCTAATTGGAAGTCTGAGTCAGAGAGTAACCTCATGAACTTCTTAGTGAAACAACGCCACAAGAAGGATATACTCTTTCCCTACAACTTCAAGTGAGTGTTAATAATGTCGATCATCCTTAATGGCTCATATGTTGATTCTAGTTAATTAATGAGTGTTATGCGTTATATCCTATAAACACATGCAACAATCACTGGATATTGATGGACATCGATCTGGTGAAAAGTCACTTGATAATCTATGACTCGATGAGAAAACAACAACAAGATTACCAAGATATGATAGATATTATCCAGAGGTAATTTCGGTATCTCTAGCAACTATATATACACATAAACATGATGATTAACTATATCTGATGATGTGGCAAATTTTTTATTGGGCAGTGTTTGGAAAACCTTTATTGAGAAGCAACACATGGGAAAATGCAAAGCGCCACTAAATGTAATCCCTTTGAAAGTAAGTCTCCTAAATCGCATCATCTTTATTAATTAAACATATAGCTTTCACCGGATCACCAGATTGGATGACAAATCTTTTTCTCGTAAAGTGGTGTCTGAGGCAGGAATAGGGGAACAACTATTGTGGTTACTATGTTTGCAAGTTTATCAAGAGGTCTCCCAAAGAACTCCTACAGAGAGACTCAAAGTACGTTAAAAATACACTATATATTCATTTAATTATTATTATTGATTGTGTTACTATGTCTTTATATATATATATGTACATATATTAATTTATTTTCCTTTAATTCAAATCTGTAGAGTCGATGGTTGGAGGAAAAGGTCATACGGCAAGACCAAATCAAAGTAATTCAAGAGTCTATAGCCAGATTTTTTAATGACCAGGTCATCGATTCCAAGGGCGAGTTCTACTTCGACCCAACACTGCCATCGAAGCCAAGCTAGAGGATGAGAGGAAACTTGTTATATCACAACAAGTGTAATGCAATCTTTTGTAATATATGCACATGAAATAATATAATGTAAAATACACATATGTATGCATGCATGTAAATATATATATGATGCATGCATGCATACATATATATATATATATATATATATATATGGTTCTATGCTTGAATTGTGTCATTTAATACGTTCATTGTGCTTGAACCGAAACATACTATACGTGCGTATAAATATATTATTAGCAGCGTACAATACGACTTCGAAAGCCTTTTGAAAAGAAAAGAAAAAAATGAAAGAAAAAAAAAATAACCTTTAGTCCCGGTATTACCAACCGGGACTAAAGGGTGCCGGCCTCGTGGCATGTCAGGAGGCACCTTTAGTCCCGGTTGGTGTTACCCATTGGGACTAAAGGTCCTCTTTAGTCCTAGATGCTTGCTCCCGGGTGGTGAAGAATCAGGACTAGAGGGGGTTCCCCACCAAAAGTAAATACCGTCTCTGTACTAGTGTATGCCTATGGTAAGCATCTTATTCCAGCTTCACTTGCCAACCTGATTCCTTGATAGAAATCTGGGCCTATGCATCTATTATTTACTGTTAGCTTGGATCTCAAACAGTCGTACAGGTAGAGACATAAATTAATCAAAATATATTAAAGAATTTTAATCCTATCCTACCATGACAGTTAGATCTCAACCATATACTTAGGGAGCAGCTTCCGCTTCTGAATGAATCTAGGGGAGGAACTACCAACACTATATTACAACTTCTCTTGGTTCATTATACCTACGTACACAAAATCACTTGTACATAGATATTGTCCTAGAGAATACAATTACTCTCAACCATAGAATCACTTCTCTTGCAGAGAATTAAAAGTAGGAGGAGCTCTATTAAACTAACCTTAATATATATCAGCCTAGTCATACTCATAGTTTGAGAAATGCATACGCTCATACTTATCCTATTGTAACAGCGGGATCCTATCGGATATATGCCACAGCTTAGAAATGCCAGTTCTAGATATTTTAAAAAAGTACTCCCTCCATTCTAAATTATAATTTGTTCTAGCTTATCTAGGTACTATATAGCTTTTATTATATATTTAGACATAACTTATATTTAGGTGCATACTAACAACAATATACTAAAAAAATGCTAGAACGACTTATAACTTGGAATGAAGGGAGTAGCACGCAAAAACCGTTGATGGGATAAGTTCTTATAAGTTATAATAAAAGCAGTATACAATATCAACGACGAAGGAATGCCCGTCGCCGCATGAAACACGACGCCTATGAGGCTTATAGTTATAGGGCATTTTTAAATCGGATGATGGACGCCAAGATCTTACTTTGTTCCGGTGCACATGCATACATGACCTGATTGACCTCTGCCCTTGACAAAGATGCATATATGGGACCCAAACCATCATCCAATTTTCTGTTAGTTGTATCCGTACATATGTATACATTTTGTTTATTGTAGCACCGCATTGTCAAATCATAGCCTAATTAGGCTTAATATATTCGTCTCATAAATTAGTCTCAATCTATATATTTAGTTTCGTAATTAGTCTATATTTAATACTCTAATTTAGTGTCAAACATCATATGTGATCGGAACTAAAAATTAGGAGGGAAAACCAAACACAGCAGACTAGCTGATAGATGGATGCAGCATAACATTGAATCACTGATGCTCAAATGCTCTCATGCGCATCTTATATGATTCATTCATGGAGCTTCGCTCTGAGCTTAGCTAGTCACCAGAGCAACCAGCAATGACTGCATGGGTGCATGAGTGTGGATTAAAGAGAGCATGCAGATGAGCATGGCATTAAAGAGAAGAGTATGAAGATTCTACTACCAGCAGTACAGATGCTCCCCAAAGATTCTACTACCAGCAGTACTAGTAGTAAGCAGCTAGCTAGTAGAGCTGCTATAGCTAGCTCCTCTAGAAATCTAGCAGAATCCAATCATCAGAGATCTGGCAAGTCTACTGCACAGTTGCTCTATCAGCCCAGGCCTCCTGTAGTCCTATCATTGCAGTGAATACTGTGAGTACCACCCTGTTGGCTGCAAGCTGCATACTAGCTAGCTGTTGTACACAGCCATTCAGACATTCAGGCAGGTGAGCAAGCAAGTCATCAGTTGCATTGCTTCCCTTTCCTTGCACTCATTAATTATCATTGCAGTAAAGAAGCCTAGTAGTAGCATCTATTCTATGGTGTAGATGCTGCTTACTGAAATCATGGCGCCTGTACTGTCCAGTGTGGCCTTGTTTAGTTCCTGAGCGTAAAGTTTTGGGAATGTCATATCGGATGTTATATGGGGTATCGCATGGAGTATTTGGATACTAATAAAAAAACAAATTACAGAATCCATCAGTAAATCATGAGACAAATTTATTAAGCCTAATTAATCCGTCATTAGCACATGGGGTACTGTAGCACTATATTGTCAAATTATAGACTAACTAGGCTTAAAAGATTCGTCTCGCAAAGTAGTCGTAATCTGTGCAATTAGTTATTTTTTAGGCTATATTTAATACTCCATGTATATGTCCAAACATTTGATGGGATAGAGTATAAATTTTTAGAAGGAACTAAACAAGGCCTATATGTCATTACACATGTAACTCTAGTGTGGTACTATTCTATGTCATTACACATGTAATGTCCCATCAGAGCCTGAAAACCATACAATAAAACACGTGAATAAAACTCTAGCGTGGTACTGGTTCACTTTTTTGAAACCAAGCAGGGCCGGCGAAAATTGGAGCCCCCGTACGAAACTATAAATGAGGCCTTATCTCTTGATAGACAGAATTATATCAATTATTATAAATTCTACATATATATCATGCAATGTATTAATCTCTTGGAATACGATAAATAATCATATATATGAAGGATAATTATAGTTTATAATATAATGATTGTTCAAAAAAACATTAATTCATATAATGTTATGAAGGACAATAGAATTCAAAATTGGGGAAAAGATTAGAATTATCGAGTACTCTCTCTGTCCATAAATGAGTGCAATTTTAGCACAGTAAAAAGTTAAAATATCTCAAGTTTGACTAGCTATATATAAAATACATAATATTTATGACATCAAATAAATATTATTAGATTTTTCATGAGTTATACTTTCTAATATGTTTATTTGAGCATTAATAATTTTTACTTATATATTTGGTTAAATATATTAGACACTTTGTACTTCTTACTCATATGTACTCCGTAGTACGTAGTATGTAGTATCGGCTAGTTTCCATTGCTAATACATGATGGTAGTTTACGCCATGAGCTTGAATTGATCCTCTAGCGTAGCTGGTAGTCACTGGTATTAGTTTGCATGCTCCTGATGACAAACTACCACAGTGATGGCTGATAGCTGATACATCAGGATTTAGGGGCCCCTAAAAATCATGGGCCCTGTTCCCACGCACCGCTCGCACGCCCCTTGGCTCGGGCCGGCCTGAAACCAAGTATATATGCTAGCACACATCATACATCTGTTTCATGATGTTTATCCCTAGCTGACGCATATACTCCTAGTTGTCCTAGACCTGTTAAATGGCATGGTCTCTGAAGTTCAGTTTTCCAGCAGCAAAAATCTGATCTTGGTAGAAGATCAAGACACCACAGCATAGCTGCTAGGCGGCGGCGGCAGAGAAGTGATACCCGGGCAATGGGCATGATATGGTAGCTGATTCCTTCGGTTTTGTGTAGAATCCGAATAGAACACACACATTCTTCTTTTTCATGGCCTGTCGTCACTGGTGCAGCTGCTGCCCTGCCATATGCATGAGAGAGTAAATGCATGCATCATGCATGGCAGCCAATGACAAGGGCGGCCGAGCATCGATCTACTAGAAGGCAGCAGCCTGCAAAATTTATGATCTGGCAGCCTTAACCAACGGGACGACCTCTGTGGATTGCGTCTGTTTCTTTGACAAGCAAAGGAAATGTCCAATATGCTGCCCTCTATGTACGTACTACTACTGTAAGTGCAAATTGCATCTGCATCCTCCTAATAAGCCTATCCGTAGCACGCATGATTTTGCCAGGAAGATGTTGCGGATCATCAGAGGCTGCTTTAAATTTTACGTCAGTGATATATAGTTTTATATATGACATATGTCACATGTTCGTTAACTTATTCGTGACGGATTTTTGACGTCAAGGAAAAAACAAAAGTGGTTAAATTTGCATCTGAATTACGTGCATAAAGGCAATAGTTGAGATTTCAAGCAATTGTAATATCATCCTACTGTCTGGACAACTGATGAACCATGCTCCAGTCAGTCTATGGATAGCAGATTGGCCGGGTACGTGCAGCGAATGAAAAGGCTGAAAGTAAGGAGAATCGAAAGTTATGACCAATATCTTGCTTTCGGACGAACAGAAATACAACAACTATTTGCCCTGCCCTCAAATCAAAATTAAACATATATAGAATGAAGAACAATTCGCCCAGCTTGAACTTATAAGCTAGATGCCAAATGTCCTCATGATGAACAGTGCCATAGCTACAAAGGATCGACGACGACGCATGTGACACATTGCGAATGGTGAAGCTAGCCGCAGCTCACTATATAGCTAGCTGATGTGAGCCATCTCTGTCTCGGTCGTGCTATGTCTATCTATCTATCTATCTACTCCATCTAGCTAGCGAGCAGTAAGAATGGCAATCATTTAGGAAGCTTACAAAGGTATATATATGTTGATAAAGATTCATTGGACGTTGACGAAGTTGACGTCCCATAACATCATCTCCATATCTCATATCGTAAAAAAGTTCAGTCGTTGAAGATTCCTGATCGATGCGCCGCAGCAAACTCTCAAAATCCAGGGAGTAATCGAAGCCTATGCATATGATCCACCGATCGAGTGACAATTCTATCAAACTTTTTGCTATGCGACAGCTAGCACAATTGCTTCTCATCCAGTCCTACATCCCTTTTCTTCTTGTTACTTCTTTTCAGAGGATAAGAACACGCTTGTTTTTTTATTACAGCCACTCCTTTTTACGCGAGTATGCGCTGTTGTGTTTCCTCATTTTGTAATAATTTACAAGGCTAGGAATGCACATGCATGACTTGTTACGAAATTTGGACATTTTCTGCTCGATGTGATTTTACAATATTTATATAGGATCCCCAATAGGCATAGAGTCTGTAACCGTGTCCCATTGGATGTATATATTGCTTGGGCAGCATATATCTACCGCTAGCAAATGTGTTTGTGCGTTGTGCATGGACACCCTGGATGCGAATTATTATTCTAACTGATTGAACATGGTCATGAGTTCAATTCACATACAGGACATAAAGAGTGTGAGGGCATTGCCAGAAGTAAAAAAAAAAAAAGATAAACAAAAGATTTAGTATTAAAAATAAAATAAGTGATGCTTTTTCTGTCCCTCCACACAAAAAGAAGGTAGAATAAGTTAGAAATGAAGATACCCTGGCAATGCAGAAACAACAGCAAAAATCACTAGGATATACTGCCCCTTCTGCCAAAATTCTGCGCCAAATGCCCACTGGTTTAAAGGCAGATAAATGAAAGATATGTGAATATCTAACTGCAAAGCATGCATATATTTCCCACTTTTTTTACTGAAGAAATGAATATTGATATGTGACCTGATAACCATGATTCTGAAAGGAATCTAAACGTAAAAAAAATTAAGAATAAGTAGGCAAGAGGCTCACATAAAGTGCAAGCATGAATACCAAATCTTGCATCTGTCTCTCCTATTAATTGGCTTCTGTGAAATAAATTTTGGGCCACTAAAAGTGCAGAAAGAAGGCATTTACATTGTTTTCGTTTATATATCATCAGGTTGATGCATGCCCGCATGATATATTTGAGTTCAAAAATAGGCGGCGTGACAAAAGTAATACTAGATACAGTTTAAAACTTGAGTAAGCATGGAACTATATATGTCTTAAATGTATAGATACTTCCGCTCTTTGTTTTCTTCTAACTTTCTTCAATGGACTGGTGCTAATAATATACAAAAACAATTATTTGATGCTACCAAAGAAAGTAATGTTTAATTGGTTTTAAGTACAAAGCTATATGCTTGCAAACAATAAAATTGTATTCCCTTGTGAGCACCAACTAGAGATTTGCTTCTAGAAATGATACGGATGGTACATCTAGGGTCTAGATAGATAATCCTGGTAAACCCTTCATTAAATTAGCATTTTTGAAAGTCGCACTAAAAGAAAGCAAAAGATCATACATTAATTATATTATGTTAATTTTTCAAAGAACGAAATTCTGAATTGATAAAGCGGTCAGAGATGCTTTGAGAACTCTTGCAATTTTTATTGTACCTTTCTTTTTCACTCATTCTGTTAATTTTCATTTTCCCAAGTTCCTACATGAAAACATAACTGTAGTGCGTGGGTATAAACTTTGAGGAGTGGTACCAATCTATCTACCTATATTATATTATTATATAAACATGAGAGACAAGCAAGCATCCAAGGAATCAAATGCAAGTAGGTCATGCCATGGTTCTCTCTTTGAGGAACAAATTAAGAAGCCATGCATGCATGCAAAGATCCCAAGGAAATGGAGAGAGAAAAGAATTCAAGAAGAAGATGGGCCCTTCCAAAAGGGAATGATCTTTTCACAGAGACCAGAGAACAGAGAGGAGAGGCAGGGAACATAGCCAGGAGAGAGAAGGGGGATTAAGGCCGGGGAGGAGCAAGCTGGCCACCAAAAGAGGTGGCCTGGTTTTGAGAAATCCCATGATTTTGTTTGAGGGGACAGGGGACAGGGATTAGGGTTGGCATTGATGCATGGGATCATGCCACTGCCATGCCCTCCCAAAGACAGCTTACCAGCATATCTGGGGCATAACACAGAAAACAAGAACCCAAACCCCCTTCTCCCTGGGCAGGAGAGGAGACACACCAACTTTCTTCCTGCCAAGAGCACATTAGAAAAACACTAGGTTGTCTATATATATATATATATATATATATATATATATAGTGTGTGTGTGTGTGTGGCCTGTTGCAAGTTGCAACACCGCGGGAGTGATGATTACACCCACACAAACAGCCTACCAAAATGGCCATTAGTTTATGGCTAGTGCTAGACAAAGCACGCATGATGATTGGATATAAATACAAACAACGGCATCAAGAGCCAACAGGCAAGTGAAGTGCAGGAATGTTTATATAACGAGGCCATGCAAGTGAGCTAGTAAGCTAGAAGATCCTCCTCTCCTCCATGCCTCTGATATATAAAATAAATTACGTACACATGAATAGAAAATGAGGAACGGTCAGAGGAGGACATTCTACAAGATCACACGTCCATCTTAAACAAAACCTCTCTCAAATAAATATGTGAGAAGAAGGGCAATATATAGTAACACATCTCTCACATCAAAATTAACAATGCAATAGGTCGGTCTCCAACAAATAGACAAAAAAAATCTTCCTACTAAACTATGTATATATATAGAATGCTCACATAAGCTACTGAGAGAAACAAACGAAAGAAGAAATAGATATATATATAGATGAAAATAGCAAAGTCGATTTTAGTTTACATTGAAGTAATTGCTAGCCTAACCAAGGCCAACCTCTTCACTTGCCGCCATTCCATGCATGCAAGGCTATATATGAACTCAACTCCTCAAATTAACAAGAGAGTACTAATCAACCAACCATCCATCCAAGCAGCTAAGATTAACAGCAATTAAACCACAGCAAGCTAGGGTTAGGGTTTCCTCCTTGCAATTAACCCAACAAACTCATCATCCTCCAAAATCACCATGAGATCTTGCTAAGTACGTGCGTAACAAGTAACAACCAATATTATTGCTACAAAATGCAATGCTCATATATATACGCTAGCTCTATATATGCGGTAGTGATGACAAGTGAGCGAGCCAAACCCTAGTCCGTCGTTGCCGCCGCCGGCATGAATGCATGCACGCAGCAGGTAGAAGAGGCTCGTCCTCAGTGCCGGCGGTGGGCTACTGCCACGACGACACGGACAGCAGCGGCCGCGTCTGCCACCCGAGAAAGCACGCACCGCGCGCCTCCTGCACGAGGTAGCCCTCCGACGGGTAGTGCAGCCGCAGCAGCAGCCGTGCCTGCGACACGGCGAACGCGCTGAGCGGGCGCGCCGCGAATCCGGCGGCGCGTGCCGCGGCTCCCCACCGTTCGAGTCCGCGCCACCACCTCCCACCGGAGGCACCAAGCGCGGCGTCGATCTCCCTGCCGAGCACCTCCTGCTCCACCGCTAGCCGCTCCCGGCTCCCCGGCGGCACAGTCGCCTCGAGCGCCTCGAACACGGCCGAGTAGTGATCCATGGCAACCGCGGCCCGCTGGGGCAGGTCGTCGATGCGGTCGAAACCCCCGCCGATTGTCTCCCTCTCGGCGACGGTCACCACGGCGGGGGCCATGGCCTTGACCCACTTCAAGAAGGCGGCAAGCTCGTCCTGCCCGCCTAGCTTGTGCAAGAACATGACGCAGTTGACGGCCAGCGTCTCGTCCGGGTGCAGCTCCAGGCTCGCGGCCGCGCTCGAAGTGGTGGTGGTCGTGGTGCTCGCGCTGGCGACCTGCTGCTGCTGACGGGTAGCGGCGCAGGAGAGCAGGAGCGGCGTGAAGTGGAAGGGGAGCTGGATGGAGCGGGCGAAGGCGCGGAGGCGGCTGCCGGTGCGGAGGAGGGTGTCGTGGTCGGCGCCGGCGCCGGTGATGCGCACCTCCGGCGGTCCCGCGGCCGGGTCGGCGCGTTCCGCGATCGCCTGCAGGAGAGGCGGCCACTGCACGCCGTGCGCGGCATCCAGGTCGAGGATGTGGATTCGGCGCGCGCCCTCGACGGCGTCGAGGATGGCCTGGTTCGCCGTCAGGTGCGCGAAGCGCAGGAAGGGCGCGATCTGGTTGAACTCGAGGTAGGCGCTAGACGACGCCAGCCGCGCGGCGGCGGAGGAAGTAGCGGCGGACACCAAGCCCGGGGCGACGAGGCGGCCCGCGGCGGCGGCCTTGACATCCGCCCGGAGCGTGAGCGCGCGCGCGAAGTGGTAGGCGAGCCGGTCGGCGGCGTCCGCGCGCGGGGACGCCGCGGACAGGAGGACCCCCGCGGCGCGGCGCGCGGCCTGGAGGTCCCCGCGCTGCAGCAGGTCGGCGCAGGCTAGCACGAGGTCCCGCGCGGACGGCACCGCCGCCGCGAGGACGCCGCCACTGTTGCTGCTGCTGCCGTTCTTGTTGCCATTGTTATTGTCGGTGTCGGAGGAGGAGGAGGAGTGGTGGTGGTGGAGTGAGCTGAGCATAGCTTCGACGGTCGTTCCGCCCAGGCCGAGCTTCTTCTTCTTCAGCGGCGCGAGCCCGCGGAGGAACGGCGGCGACCGGAGTCGGCGGTGATGGCAGGCGAGGAGCATGAGGGGGTGGAGTGGAAAGACGTGCATCTCATCTCCTGGCGGGTTTAATAGGGGAGCACGACGTCCAGCAGCAGCATCTGGGGAGGCTGGGGCTGGGGCTGGGGCTGGCCTCGCAGCTGCAGCTTCCGTGACAGGACCATCCTCATCTGCCAAAAATACAGAGGTGTGCTTGCGTGAGAGTCTGAGAGGCTGCAGCAGCTCATCAGCTATGCTCCTACACAGTACCTTGCCACTACCTACTCGACCATAGCCTGGGTAGCTACCTAGCTAGTGGTAGCAGCTACTAGTAGATGCATTGTGTAAACTCAGAGGAGTAGAGAGAGAGAGAGAGAGGAGAGGAGGGAGAGCTGGTTGTGAGAGAGAAGTGGATGCTTTCTCTCTCTAGGAACTAGGAATAGAAGTGGGAGGGAGGGAGGGACGGAGGGAGGGACGGGAAAGGCGGCAGCAAGGGTGAGTGAGAGTGTGCAGGGAGGAGTTGTCTTTTATCTGGTGGATCGTGGTGCGTCATGCGTGTGATTTGGGGAGAATAGCTGAAGGAATTGAGGAATCTAACATTCCTTGGATTGGTACGGTGGCCCTAAACAACCAAAGATTCATAGAATTGTGGAGCTAACTCGTTACGCTAAGCCAGGCTACTAATCTCTATTACACACTACTACGAAAAACTACTTGATGTGCCAAGCTAGCTAGCTTTGCTTTACATTAGTACTCCCTCTGCTCTTTTCTTTTCTTTTCAGTTAATTTTATTGTCAACATCTCATACATACATTAAACAGTTCACGATTGACATCATATGAAAACATTTCCAAATATGAATCCAGTGATTCCAAATTTCTGTGGTACACTTTATAAATTCTTAGGACAAATATGTTTATCAGATCGAATACTGGGTTGCATGCATGCGCTCAATAATAAAGAAAAGGGAAAAAACAAAAGATCGAGTACTAGGCTACTAGCCAGATGGATGGGACGATGGGTGGATAGAGACATTGGACAGATGAGCAATGCAAGTTTATATCCGTGTGCGTGTTCGTTGGATCCAATGCCATAGCCAGCCAGGAGAACTCGATGATGATCATTGGTTCAACGTGTGCTTGTGTGTATACAGAAAATGGATACAACGTTTCATGTTTAGCCCCATGTTGAACCCATTATTGCAATTGTGTGCTATTAAGATCTAACCATCAATTAGTCTCCAATTTTCCATTATCTCTTATTAGCTCATATTTTGTCGTGCTATTAATTTACCATTCAAAATCTATCTAAGGCTAATTATTAGCCCATAAGATCCAAACACCCCCCTTGGTATTTCATAGATTTTACAGATGCTTCGAGTTGATTATGTTTCTTGATGGCGTCGTACAACACGCCTCTATTAAGGGTCGGTTTGCTTACTCCAACATCAGTTAAATAATCCAACTTATAGGTGGTTGGGGGGTGGAAACTGAAATAAGCTATAGATGGCTTATAGGATTATTAAGCTAAGTGTCCTAGATTATAAGCTAGCTTATAATGAGTTGGATTATTTGTTGACATTTGGGCTTACATATAAGCTAATTATAAAAAGCTAAAATAAGTTGGATTATGCAGGGGGTTGAACAAACAGATCTAAGGGCCAACATATAACACAAATAGGACTCAAGAAAACGCATGCATTGACATGACATTGAAATTCTGCTAGTATGAAAATGAAAAACAGATGGTTGTAAAGGAGCGTTTTCTAAAACGCTAAACGTTAAACAATTAATTAGTCAACAACCGTTATTCCATTATTGGACTAAATGGCCATTTAAATGAGCGAAATGAATATTTAAACAGGATAAATGGTCGATTAAATAGAAACAGTGTACCATGAAACAAGCTAGGTTGACTGTTTAGGCGAACAATGATGTAAAGAAAAACGGTGTTGTCATGTCAAAAATAGAAATTTTCATAAGCAGATATTTATGAGCATTGTGGGAAACGTCAAATTAGCAATATAAAGAGAAAAAAGGTAGAGAAAATTCCATTAAACTTGTAGCAATTATATTTTCATACTGTATTGGCTACAAATATACATATTTCTAGAATTTTTAGGATAGATTAAGGAAGACAAGAAAATACTGTGATGCCCCTCAGTCACGCAATTATAATTAGCCCCTCCCTATTCATGTAATGCCATAAATGGTAGGTGTATAGACCATTATAGCTAGGCAAGAAATGCTTATATCTGTGGAGAAATTTTGAATGTTAGAAATGCTTATGTATGTAGATAGAGAGAATAATTCTTTATTCAAACTAACTAAATGGAATCAAGTATATAAATGTCCAGCGAAAATCAAGTTATAAATGTGATAAAAAGTCACCAGATTATTTTTTGATCTCAACCTTACTCTCTTATTTTGGCAAACACGCCTAAGCATATATTTCATTAAAAGGGAGCAAAGTGCCAACACAAGCTAGTACAAGCAGGGAAGGGCCACTAGTAAAGAAATGACCTTTCATCTAATTCGATTTTGGGCTTTAGTCTCGATATTTTTTTATGTCCGGGAGTAGAGGGAGAATTAGTCCCGGTTGGAGCTACCAACCGGGACTAAAGGCTCCTGTCCTGGCAGGCTTTCGCAGCATGCCACCTTTAGTCCCGGTTGGAGCCTAAAACCGAGGGTGACCTTTTAGTCTCGGTTGGTATCACCAACCTGGATTAAAGGTCTTTCACCCGGGACTAAAGGTATCCCATGGGTCAATTCAAAAGGAGAGTGTCCATGACTCCGTCACATGTGGTGTACAGCTGAGTTGGTAAGGAGTTTATGCACGAGGAGAGAGGTCCTGGGTTCCAATCTCATACACCGCAAGAGAGGTCTCCCTAGTATTTCGTTTATTTTTTCTCCTGTGGATGGACCTTTAGTCCCGGTTATGTGTGCCGGGACTAAAGATCCCAACCTTTAGTCCCGGATTACTAGTCCTGGTTGGAAAACCGGGAGTAGAGCCAGTTCCCAACCGGGACTAGATCTCATTTCTCCACTAGTGGGCTTAGATGGCATCGAATACAACAAAGTTTATTACACTAAACAAAAACAAAAAAATGACCTGGCTAGGAGACAGACTACACATTTACGCCATTGAAGAGCGACCTCAACCTACAGAGCAATGCTTGGATCCAAAAGAATTGTGAAATGTACAGGTTTTTCCTACCGTAAGTATTGAGTAAATATTTAGAAAGAAACCCTTGTGTATCTACAACTCATATGGTGATAATACATACACACAAGATTGCAATTTCAAGTAGCCAAATCACTACATAAATTTAATTGCAAATTATCTACTACTTGTGTCAATGGGAATATGCATGGTTGAAGAAAACAGGTAGGAGTAGAGTACCTCCACAATCCAGTTGTTGAAACTAGCTGATGATCTTTGTGTAACATGTTGACCAATGGAAGTGATGCACATAATCAAACCATCGTACGTGTCCTAGATATTATGCAAGGAAACCATCTTGTGACCAGAAAATAGTTTGTGTCAACCACTTTGAGTTGACGACCATACCGTGCACCTTTGTTTGACCAATTAAATTTGACAAGTGTCCACTTTTCCGGGGCAGTATTAATAATGGTTTTTTTTCTATACAAATTGACATCCTAAAAAGTTTATGACAAGAGCATATATATATATATATAGATTTTGGTCATTAGACAGTAGTTAGGAACTTCTCTGAGAAGGCTTGTTTTTATCGATCTATTTGCACCTAGCTAATGATCACACTGGTCTTGCACGCTTTTATTGTTCTCCGCGCTTTTAAGTTGGGTAGCAGTGCAAGCTAGCATGAATGCATGGCTTTTCAATACCAGTAATCCTGTTTTGTTACTTGCCTAGTTTTATCATTCTCTCTGTCCCTGAATAAATCGATTTCTAGAGTTGTCTTAAATTAAAAATTTTAAACTTTGACTGAATTTATAAGAAAAGAAGTCAAGATTTATGACATCAAATCAAATTAGTATGAACCCGTTTGCTGATCTTTAATCATTGTGGAAGCCTCAGGATGCCCCCTTTCCAAAAGATTTGCACACCAGTATTATAGTCTGACGATTTGGACGGCTAGGCTACCATCTCTCTCTCTCTCTTCTCTTTTCTCTCTCTCTTCTCTATGTGAGTGTGCACACGCAATGCTTTAAAATGGGTGAATAGAGACTAAACAGAGCCGACTCTCCAACCATATCATGTTTTGTCCCAGGGTGGGATCTCCATTGATGACCCTGATGAGATAACTTTACTTGCGAGAAGAAGAGCACACCACACCCTCACCTGGCCCTCGCTATGTCAGTGCTGCACATTGCACACACATACTTGTTACCACAAGTAACCTGCAGCTACACTCCTCCCCGATTGGCTGGCTACGTTCTTGCTCGCAGGATCACATGCAATCCTAGCCCAAGCAACAGTGCAGGTGTATGTACGCATGCTGATGCATGAGAGAGAGAGAGAGAGAGAGAGAAGGGCAGTGAAGACTCACATCGAAGGCATCTTGATACAACACATTAGCAAACAAATGGAATATTGCAGCAGCCAGGGGTGAAAGCTGTGAATGTGAGGCAGGATGAAACTGGGCGGCCTTGGATGGAATGTCTCGGTCCCCAGATGAGGCAAACTATCATCACCTCCACCTGCACACCATCATTGCCCACCAAAACGGACATGTGCCTCTGTGTCAAGCAGCAGATATCATCCCTTGCTTCCAACTCTGCAAAAATATTTTGTACACGTATATATACTCATGGCATCAGAATGTATAGTACATGACATATGCATATGCATGCAGAGACAGAGAGCAATACAAGTAGCATACACATACAGGGGCCAAAAGAAACAAAAGGTCATAGGGAGAGAGATCTTATCCCTTGTGGCAAGAGGGAAGAGATCTTTGCATATGTGTGCAAGGCCTAGACTACCACTGGCGCCTGTGGATTGTGTAACTTGTGTGCACCAAGGGAATCTACTCTAGTCACTCTTCCCTGCCGCGGCATGCTCTTATGCATACTACCTCAAGTCAAAGGCATGTAGCATGAAGAGAAGGGGAAACTTGGCATCAGACCACTGTGGGCAGGGAAGTGAGTGAGAAATGCCCAAAGTGAGCAAGACAACAAGCAGAAGCAGCTGGTTCACTCTCTCACGCGTCACTCAAACAGTAGAGATAAAAGTATAGTTGAAACGAAGAAAAAAAAACAGAGAAAAAAACTTGTGACTCTTACCTCCTGGTGCATCAAATGCTGTGATTTGACATGTTCCAAAATCTAACCCCCCCGGTACAGCATCTCTCCCTCCCTCTCTCCCGAGGACCACTCCTTGAACAGCTCCTGGTATGTAGTAGTAGTGTGTTTGTGAGAGAGTGGGAAAGAGGAAGCTGATCGAGGTTTGGAGGAGCCTTGTTGCTTGGCATCAAGATTAAGTAGCTAGGAGGAGCACAGTCTTGAGTGGAGTTGAAGGAAGGGAAAGCCAGGCTATGAGGGGGAGCACACTCAAGAACGAATGGGGACCAAAGGTCCATGCATGCCAAAAGGAGAGATAAACTAACAAGGATTATATTAGGCCAAAGAGGACATCGCAATTGTTTACGCAAACAAATCTACAAAGGTATATCGCCCCCACTCATATCATTTTTTTGCTGCCACTTTTTTGCATAGGCTTTTCTATATTCTCCCTCCTATTTCGTTCTCTGTCTCTCTCTCCTCTCCTAATCCTATGTAGCCAACCAATGGTTGAACTTGCTATGAGTGCAAACTGTTCCATGTGCTTCCAGTCAGAGACTTGACATCTGATGTAATGCAACAGACAGAAAAAAGGATTATTCCATCTCAAATATATTAGGGTTCTTAAAACTAGCAACCACTTGAAGCCATTGGTAGTACTCCATAGCCTTTCATCAATGGCCTGCAGAGAGAGAGTGTGTTCCTAGAGAGAAGGGGTGTCTTTTCTGCTCTCTGCAAGACAGATGCAGTGAAGAAACCTAACACACTCCAGTTCGATCCCATCAGATCATCGCGCCCAACAACTCCTTGCCCAGTTCCCAACAACACCACATGTAGGCAAAAGTCAAACGAATTACAAACATCTTTCAGGATCTTCTCTCCATGGCACCAAAGTCAAGAGGGGTCAGAGTATGCTCCAATGTGCGCATCAGAGGGTCAGTCTCACGGACTCACATGAGAGAAAGATCAGATCTTGTAGTAATGTATGATGATATATACCATGCACAATTGCACATGGCATGAAAGACGAAAGGTGAGCTGAGTTCGCAAAAGTAAAAAAGAAAAAAAAGAAAGATAGAGTGCAAGGCATGAGTTCTACTGCTCTGCAAGAATATATAGCTCATTAGCTCTTAAGGAAGACAACATCCTCTTTTTTGTTTGAACTAATTAAAGAAGACAGCATCCTCAAGTATATATATAAGAAAAAAGGGACATTACCTGTACGGCTAGGAGCATATGCATGCACTCAAGTAATAGATTAGACGGTAACTAATCATGCATGGTAATTACTTTTGGACAAGTCTTAGAACACAATTATAAGTTATGGTAAAGAAAAAAGGCATGACATTTTAGTAGTCTACCGGATGGTCTTTAGTAAAGAAAATTTTAAACACATGGAAAATGATTCAGCTAATAAAGAAAAATGGAATGGAACAAGATTATGTAGATTAGATGGCTGAAGTGATATGCGATCACACTCGCTCAGAGTATGTAGGACCAGTTAACACCTAGGAAACCTCACCTTTTTTTTAGCAAAGGAAACCTCACTTAAGGGGCAAGAAAAACTACTAACAAGAAACACCAAGATACATTCTTCTATTAAATACTCTAGTAGATTAGCTAATAGAAAGTTAATCACTCAACCTGCACCACCAGAAGATAAGCTCAAATAAAGACTTCAACATAACTTAAAAGTCATTCTGACAACTTGTATTCCCATGCATGGAGTTCATATACTTCTTGTTCCATGATAAATCTTGTGCAGTAGGTTATTTCTTCCTTTATTTAGGCTTTGAGAGACATATATAGCAAATCAAGTATTGTACTTGGTTTGATGTGTAGAAGCATCGAAACATGAAATCGACTCATCATCACCAGCGCGAATATCCACTTTCAATATGAATCACAGGATGTCTACGTATAAGAAAAGAGATGCTCTGCTATTATTTTTGGAGTAAAAAAAATTAAATATGCTAGGTCGGCTCTCAGTTCTTTGGCATAAAATACTAGTGATGCATGACACGGGCTATCCTTTCCGATTCACGACCTTTGCTACATATGCAAAGGCATCCAAAACTCCCTAGAGTACTCATACAAGACTCTAGATTACTCATAAACAAATAGCTACTCCCTCCATCCCATAATTAATATATATAGCTAATTCTGAGTGCCCTAGCTATGTCAAACTCTGTTAGGTTTAAATATATTTATAGGAGACAATATCAACATCTAGAACACCAAATTAGTATCATCATGTAAATTATGAAATAAATTTTCACAATATGCTTATTTGATATAGCAGTAATTTTCCCATGAAGTTGGTAAATTTAAAATAGGCTGACTTATGACAAACCCAAAGCTGGCTATATTTTGGAATGGAGGTAGTAGATGTTATTACAAAGATACTACATCCAAAAATAGGTTTTGACACATCTATGTAACATGTTTATAAAAAAAATGTGAATATATGTAAAATTTAAGAAATCTAAGCCAAGCTCAATTAGTTGAGGGTGTGGATGTATGCACCAAGGTTGGTTCATCTTTTATCTTTTAAAAATTTTAAGTGTGTAAAGCACCAAAACAATAAAGAGCATAAACTAGATGACAAGATTTAGGACATAAACTAGACATCAATATCATCCAGACACATCTGACCCATCTTTGTTGTTGCAGGCAGCATATTTCAATTAATAGGACTAATTTTTCCTTGAGACTCCAATTATATGTTTTTTTTCCAACTTTAAGGCCTTGTTAGTTTCATCCCTATACCATGGGGATCAAGGGGATTGAGGAGGACTTTGACTTGTAGGGGATTTAATCACCCTCAATCCCTCTCAACCCCTTTGGTTTGGGAGCGGTTTGGGAGCACAACGAACAGTGCCTAAGAAAACTTGAACCCCAATCAAGGTTTCATTTGTCTTTCCCCCCTCAAATCCTATAGAAATTGAACTGATTTTCATGACATTTATTTGTCCTAGAGGAAGCTATATGACAATTTTCATATTTCCACCAAGTACAAGCTCGCATACACTTGAATGCTGCCTGTATAATAAGTACAAGTAGCTACATGCCGCACAAACAACGAGGCAGTCAGTATCGGTTATCAACATGTGCCAGCAGCCAGTACTCCTACTACCACTCCTACTGAGCAACTCATGTACTCCGTACACGACAGTAGGTGTACAAAGGTTGAGCTCCAAACTACGATGGATCTGACCAATCGGCCTAAACAGAATTGTCATACGCTGCTGCTGCTGGCCTGCTGCTGATTGCTGAAGAGAAAAGTCGCAGGAAAAAAAAAGGAACAGAAGGTCCCAGGCTAGGAGTGCCTCCATCCAGTAGTATGTATAGGGCGCTAATATAAAAATTCTCCAAGTGCAGGGTCACGTCAAATCTTTATGAAATTTTTATATCGCATTCAGCCCACGCTCTCCAGTAGTACTGCACGGTGTGGCCTGTGGCCAGGACGCCAGGGGAGAGAGATGAGGGGACAGCCAGCCTCACAGCCGATAGATCGTTGTCCCCTGCAGGTGTAATTATTAAAACATGCCCTTGTCGTCCTACAACAGCAGGGGAAGGATCCGCTGCGGTTGTTTCGCGTCTAGGGGAATTTGTGTGCCAATCTTGGTGCCTTGCCCTTGTGTAAGGTCGAGAGAAACACAGAGAATCATGTTGTGGGTTGATACTAGAGCCTAGAACCATGTTTCTCCACACTGGTACTTGGATCAAAGCTCTAGCTAGAGGGACTAGGTCAAATAAAACTACTTCCTATGTGCCATTTGAACACTAGTCAGTTTGCATCATAAAGAACACACAAACTATATATTATGGATTATTCTTGTTATGAGTAAATCTCGACATATTTTTTTCAAGTTAACACGGAGCAACAATATTAATAGAAGTCACAAAACTGTGTATCGTGTGATATTTACTGGTATAGACAAGTAAAACAGCTATGAGGAGCAAGGGTTGTAATAAAAGTTATAGAGAAACTTAGCTCATTAGTTGTCTGAACAGAAATCGTAAGGAATCGTGAAAAGATCCAGAGGCCAACTTGCCCTGTGGAGTAGAGATGAACCAGCAGCAACAAGCTTGGACCTGTGAGTAGCACACAACAAAACCTTGCACCACATGGTTCTTTACGGAAGCACTTCACAGAAGATCCCTGCTGTGGCCACCTTGCACGGTCTAGTAGCATTGTCTAAGAATATAAAGTCAACCAGCTTTTGGATTTTGAAGACAAGGCTTAAGCACGGAGCAAAGCAACCGAAGATCATGTTTCTCTCAACATAAACATATTCCTCCAGCGAGTAAGTTTCTCCTGAACTTGTCTACCTATTTTCTGGAAAACAAAGACAAGGGTTAGTTTAAGACTTGAATATTCCCAAGTGGCCATACATTGTTATATCATCACAAGAAGTAAATTATTATTAGTCTCTAAAACCATAGTTTTCGTACAAAACTGACATCCAGATTCTTCTCTCAAAATTTTTCTTTACAAAGGTAGCTAGCTGTTTACCTGCCCCCCCCCCCCCCCACCCACACACACAAAAAAAGCAATGTAGGCATGGTCACTAGTGGGCCCAACGGCCAGCTGTGGGACATGACAGGAACTTGGAACGAGTGGTTCGAGCATTCAGATTTGTCCTCTGCCTAAAAACAAGTATTCAGAATTGTTCTGTGATTCTTTCAAAAAGAATCGATAGTTTCTAGTATTTATTTGTGCAGAAAAGATTGTCTCCTTTAGGAGGAGAAAATTCTATGCGAGTAGCTTGAGCAAGAGATGACATACTACACTCCATCCAGTCCCAAAAAAATACAATTTTCGTCAACAATTTTAAGTTTAACGGCATCTATTAAAAAACTAGCATTTATGATATTAATTAACACTAAATACATAGTAAGCCTATTTGGAGATATAAATATCAATATTATTTTGTATAAACTTAATTAGTCAAATTTAAGGAAAAATGATTTGTTTAAATCTAAAAAATACTCTTTTTGGACGGATGGAGTAGATGAACATAACATGGATATGTACAATAGGATGCAGTGCCACAAGGGGATTGATTCATAGAAACTTCAAAAGGTGACAAAAGGATGAATGTAAGGTAGGGATTATTTCATACATCCAAAGCCAAAGGTACGTTGAAGGGTATTGCACTATAAGGCCTTGTTTAGATGCATCCCAAATTCCAAGTTTTTTCACTCTCTCTCCATCACATCAATTTTTAGCCGCTTGCATGGAGTATTAAATGTAGGTAAAAAAAATAACTAATTACACAGTTTAGTTGAAAATCACGAGATGAATCTTTTGAGCCTAGTTGGTCCACGATTGGACAATATTTGTCAAATAAGACGAAAGTGGTACTATTCATCGGGTTGAAATTTTTTCGCAATCTAAACGAGGCCTAAGTTTGGTTTAGCACCAATGAGAAATATACAATTAGAGCAAAATGCAGTCTTAATTTAAAGGACGAATCCATCATTTGGAGGGCAGCACAAGAAGAAGAAAAAATATGAATGAAATGGACGGGAGCAAGTCAAATCAGTCCCCAATCTATGGACTTATCCTAGCTATATAACATATATATATTCACAATATCATGAACAATACAGAACATGCATGGTCCAAGAGGGCAACTAACAGAAGCTATAGAAGCATCATGAAGCTTAAAGGCATGTCCATCCACAGGCGAAGTGCAGGCTGTACATACATTGAACTTCCTCAATAGGTTTTAATGCTTCACTTGATCTTTCCCTACAACTAGTCACGTAATCCATTTGAACTTTGATGTGATAAGAACGGAACTAAAGTAAAAAAACCAATGTGCTCAACCAAGCTAGCCATCATTTTTTAATTGACAACTTACCAAGATTACCTTGTCCCAGACCACTTTTATCGATTAGTTAATCTTTTCGATCCTAATCGTAGAGACAACTATCATTCCTATACTTCAAATCTTCTTTGGCCGTTCTTGATGCTCTAGCTAGCTGTGAGAATATATTTGTGTAAAAAGTGTTTTGGACTTTTAATGGCTATTATTTGAATGGAACAAGGCAGGGTCCAACAAAGGATGATCATGCTCAAGATGCTCAGGATCAAACTGATGGTGACATTAAACTTTGTAGGCTTAGTGGAAGAAGTAGAGAGCTGGAAACCCGCAGCACTTATGGCATCTCGGAAGGCTGCGGTGCTCCTGACCTGTCTATGGATATTATTAGAACACACATTGCAATAGTGTAAATAAATAAAAGCACTCATCAAAAGGTAAAATTTTGGTCAACTGATAGCAGATACTGAACTTCTTATAAACTATGAGAATTTTCAAATTTGAATATGTAGCAGCACCGCCACAACACTAGCACCATGTCTATATATCACTGTATCATGTAATAATAATAAGCCCTCAAATTCGAATTTTGTTTTTATCTAAAAAAGATTGGGTCAAAGCGAAACTTGACAATATGAAATAACTGCAGTGACATGTCTGTTATGATCAGAAACGAATGTCTGTTATGATCAGAAACGAATTTTACATATGTTGGCCCCTGGATCTTCCACATGGGTGAATCGACCGCTCACCGGTGTCGCCGACCACACACTATGGCTAGAGGTAGAAGAAGGAAGGAAGAACAAAGCGCACACACATATAGCACAAGCACCAATGTTGGCCGGAGCTCTGCAGAGGAGATGGCAAAAGTGAACTCGCTCTCTTTACCGAGTTGTAGTGGGAAGCTATATATACAACTCTACCCATCTAATCCTAGTACACAAACATGCCAGGTTGCCAGGGTGCTACAGTGACTAGATGTGACAGCAGAGCTGATTTTGGCCCCTGCCCCTGCTGTGGCTACAGTGCGCTAGGGGAGCCTTTCGGCGCCTACCCCTGTCACGGCTACAGTGCAGCAGCAGGGGAGCCCTTTCGGCGACTGCCCCTGCCGCGTGTACAAGGGAGCAGCAGATTACTTTACAATTCTTTCCCTAATCCTGCTGCTAACCCTACAATTTCCACCATACCGATTATCTTCTTCAGCTCTGTGAACCGAAGACGGCCGAACGGCTTGGTGAGGACGTCCGCGAGCTGCCGATCAGTTTCAACGAACTCGATGATGATCTGCCCTCCATTGACACAGTCCCTGAGAAAGTGGAACTTGACGTCGATATGCTTGCTCCGGTCGTGGAGAACCAGATTCTTCACGAGGCGATGACGGTTTGGTTGTCCACCATCAGTGCTAGTGGGTGAGCTTTCACACCGGTCAGCTCGCCCAGCAGCTGGCGTAGCCACACAGCTTGGCACGCCGCTGTGGGTGCCGCCATGTACTCTGCCTCGCACGTGGACAGCTCCACCACCTTCTGTTTCAGCGACAGCCATGAGATTGGAGCCGACCCGAGGAAGACGAGCACGCCAGAGGTGCTCCGCTGTCCGTCAATGTCCCCCGCTATGTCTGCATCGCTGAACATAGTGAGCTGCAACCCACTTCCACCGGTCTTGGGGAAGACGATCCCTAGATTCACCGTCCCCTTGACGTAGCGCAGCAGCCGCTTCACCGTGACCCAGTGATCCTCTCGGGGATCCTCCATAAAACGGCTGACGTAGCTCACGGCGAACGCAATATCCGGTCTCGTGTGGACTAGGTAGTGCAGACCGTCGACGATGCTCCGGTAGAGTGTTGCATCTACCTTCGCTGCGGTACTGGTCTTCGTCAGCTTCAGCCGCTCCTCCATCGGAGTCACGCACGACTTGCACTCAGCCATGCCACTCCGCTCCAACAGTTTCGAGGCATACGTGCTCTAACCGAGTGTGAGCGCCTCCTTCCCCTGTCTCACCTCAATGCCGAGGTAGTAGGAGAGCACGCCGAGATCGCTCATTCGAAAATGAGTCGTCATCTCGTGCTTGAAGCTGTCGATGTCCTCCGCACGCGCGTCGATGACGATCAAGTCGTCCACATACACATCGACGATGAGCTCCTCCTTCCCCCATCGCCACATGTAGAGCGCATGCTCGGTTGCGCACCGCGTGAATCCAAGCTCGCCCAGCGTGGCGTCAAGGTTGGCGTTCCACACTCACGGGGCCTACCGCAGCCCAAAGAGCGCCTTGCGCAGTCGGAGCACCCTGTGCTCCGCTCCCTTGACGACGAAACTCCGAGGTTGCCTGACGAAGACCGTCTTCACCAGCTCGTCGTTGAGGAAGCCTGATTTTATTTCTAGGTGATGGACACGCCAGTCCTTCGCTGCTGCCAACGCCAGCAGCAATTGGATAGACTCCATGCGCGCTACCGGCGCAAAGACTTCCTTGAAGTCGATGCCCTCACGCTGGGCAAAGCCTCGAGCGACGAGGCGCACCTTGTGCTTGACAATGGCGCCGCGCTCGTCCCGCTTGACCTTGTACACCCACTTCAGGCTGATCGAACGGCATCCTGGAGGTGGATCGACGAGCTCCTAAGTCTCATTTTCCTTGATCGCCTTTATCTCCTCCAGCATCGCCCGTCGCTAATTTGCATCGCGCTCGGCCATCGCGAATGTGGGTGGTTCCTTTGCACTGATGAGAAGCAGCTCTGGATCATTGAGCAGTCGACCCACTGGGCCTGAGGACCCTGTGCCACCGATGATGTCGTCCAGCCTACGGAACCGCACCTCCTCACCATCGTGGAAAGCATTCACGAACTCTATGATGTCACTTGGAGGTGAGGCGAACTCGATCGGCATCGATGGAGTCCCCTGTTCTGCCAGAGTGGTCGGCACAGCACCTGGAGTGCTCGGCACCCCCGCTGCAGTGCTCGTCACTACTCCTGGACCGCTCGTCACCACTCCTGGAGTGGTTGGCACCACTACATGAGTGCTCGGCACTAGTCTTGAAGTGGTCAGCACCAATGCAAGACCTCTCAGCTCTACTATGGGAGCGTTCGGCACCTATCCTAGAGTGGTCGGCACCACTGCAGGACCGCTCGGCACCACTCCTGGAGTGCTCGGCACCCCTCCCAGAGTGCTCGGCACCGCCCCAGGAGTGTTTGGCTCTGTTGTTGGAGTGGTCGACACCTCCTCTCCAGTGTCTCCACCGTGGATGACCAAGTGCTCGACAACGAAGGTGCTAGTGAAGCCGCTAGCTTCCCCCATGCCCGGACTGTCCCAGTCCTAGGCTGCCTTCTCGTCAAACAAAACGTCGCGTGAGACAATCATCTTGCCTCTGCGTGGGTCATAGAGCCGGTACGCCTTGGTACCTTCCTCATAGCCCAGGAGCACCATCGGTGTGCTCCTATCCTCCAGCTTGGTGAGGACTGGCTTTGTCTTCCTGACGTGGCCGATGGAACCGAATGTCCGGAGGAAGGACACACTTCGGCTTGCGCCCATACCAAGCTTCGAACGGCGTCATGCCCTTCAGGGCATTTGTGGGCTCGCGGTTGAGGATGAACACCGCCGTGGTCACCGCCTCACCCCAGAACCTTGCCGGCATGCTTTTGGCCTTCATCATGGATCGAGCCATGTCGACCACCGTTTGGTTCCGCCGCTCCACCACGCCATTCTACTGTGGCAAGTACTACGTGGTGTGGTGTCGGACCACACCTTGATCCACACAGTACGCAGCGAACTCCACCGAAGTGAATTCGCCGCCGTGATCAGTCCGCAGCATGCGCAGCTTCTTGCCGCTCTCCGCCTCCGCGCGCGCCTTAAACTTCTTGATCGCCTCCACCGCCTCGTCCTTGCTTGTCAAGAGTTGTAGCCACATATAGCGACTGCAATCATCCACGAGCAGGAAGAAGTACCGCCGACCACCATTTTTGGCTAGCGTGATTGGCCCGCAGAGATCGCCGTGGACGAGCTCGAGAGCGTCCGCCGCGCGATACTTGGCCGCCGTTGGGAACGGCAGCCTCCTCTCTACTTCCGGCTAGGCAGCTATCACATAGCTCGCCTGCGTGCTTGATGTGGGACAGCCCTCGGACCATCTTCTCTAGCTGACCGAGCGCGTCGAAGCTAAGATGGCCGAACCGTTCATGCCACAGCCATGGCTCGGTGTGCCGTGCTGCTAGGCACACCGGCTGCTCCACCTTCAGATTGAGCAAGTACATCCAGTTTCGGGACCTCTTCACCTTGGCAAGAAGCCGCTGCTCTGGTCCCTGATCCTAAGGATACCGTCCTTGATTAGTACCTCGCTAGCCGTGCTCATCCAGTTGGCCAATGCTGATGATGCTTGAACGCAGCTGCGGGATGTAATATATATTCGTCAGCGCGCGGTGCTCGCCATTCTGGCACCTGAAGATGATGGTGTCGCACCCTCGGATCGCCACCCTTGAGCCGTCACCGAACTTCACCATGTCGGTCATGTTGCCGTCGAGCTCGGAGAAGGCTTCCTTGGAGCCCATCATATGGTTGCTGGCACCGGAGTCCAGGTACCACCGCTCTCCTGTCCGCCACGCCCACACATCTGAGGTGGACTTGGGAGCGTGGTTCGTCGAGGTTGACATCCTTCAGAGCCTTGCCGTGCCCTTCCACCTTCAACACATCTCCCTTCTCCTTGGCCTAAATGTCGTGCAGTGCACAGAATGTTGCCATCAGGAGAGTGGTCTCATCATCCTTATCAGCCTGCGCTAAATGAGCCTCAACCATTTTTCTCCTGCTTGCGATTTGGGCACTCCTTTGCCCAATGACCCATCTTTCTGCAGCGCCGGCAGGCATTGGGGTCGACCTTCTTCTTCTTCTTCTCTGAAGAAGCCTTACAATGGCGCTTGCCATCGCCACCGCGGCTGGAGGAGGCTTCCCTGGACTTCTTCATCCGGGCAGCCCACTCCTCTGTCGGCAGCAGCTTGCCGCTGTCTATCGTTGCTGTGGCCTGCTCCATGCGCTCATCCACCACCCGCAGACGGCCTGTCACATTCTCAATGGTGAGGGTGGACAAGGCCAGCACCGTCTCTATGGAGAGAGCGATCTGGATGTACTTCACCAGTACGAAGTGGAGGTACTTGGAGACCGTCTCTTCTTCGTCGATGGTGACGCCGTGGCTCCTCAGCTTGCTGATGAGCGACTGCAGGCAAAGGGAAAGTCCTCCACCGACTCACCGTCCTTGAACTTGAGGGTGGCGTGCTCCTGTTTCAGCAGCTGGGCCGTCGCCTTCTTTGCACGGTCGGAGCCAACGTGCATCGCTGCAATGGCCTCCCATGCCTCCTTAGCAGAGTTCTTCGCCCCCAATGGCTCCCTGTACTCCGCTTGCACAGCAGTGAGGATAGCCTCCAACGCTGACATGTCATCTTCTTCGTTGTCGGTGCCCTTGTCAATGGCATTCTAGAGCCGTCGGGTTCTGAGCTTGACCTTCATGGTCACCGTCCACTCGTCATAGTTGGTATGAGTCAGCGTCAGCCAATTGGTGCCGCTGACCTCCCACACCGTGCGCATGACGACCTACTGTCGTGGCTGGGCAGCCACAGCAGCACCACTGTTGTCGCCCATCTACAAACCGTTCATCATCGCCAGCGGTTAGTCCGACGACGACGCTTGTACGGCTCTGATACCACTTGTTGGCCCCTGAATCTTCTACACGGGTAAGCCGACCGCTCACCGGTGTTGCCAACCACACACTATGGCTAGAGATAGAAGAAGGGAGGGAGAACAGAGCGCACACACACAGCACAAGCACCAGCGTTGGCCGGAGCTCTGCAGATGAGATGGCAAAACTGAATTCGCTCTCTTTACTGAGTTGCAGTTGGAAGCTATATATACAACTCTACCCATCTAATCCTAGTACAAAGACATGCCAGGCTGTCATGTTGCTATAGTGACTAGATGTGACAGCAGAGCTGACTTTGGTGTCTGCCCCTATTGTGGCTACAGTGCGGCAAAGGAGCCTTTCGGCGCCTACCCGTGCCGCGGCTATAGTGCAGCAGCAGGGGAGCTCTTTCGACGTCTGCCCCTACTGCGCGTACAGGGGAGCAGCAGATTACTTTACAATATATGCACTGAGGAGAACGATGAAGCCTTGCACAAAATCCTCCAATCCCCACTACTAATAATTAGTGGACTCTGCGCATGGGAGATGCCTTAGATTTGCAAGCTCTATTGGTCACTAGAAACGTAAAGGATCCATCCACTTAATTATAAACTCTGGAGACTATGAATAAGTTAATATTTGCCGCTATCAAAGTTAAAAATCAAGACCTAAAGAAAATCTGCATAAAGTAAAAAGTAGCAGGAGATCCTGGGACAGTAGGTCAAAAAGCAAACTCCTAACTGAGTTTTCTGATATCACCACCAGATATAAACCAAAAAGAAATTGCAGTTTCAACTGAAAAATTGTGGATGTAGAACAGCTAAATATCAGCAGAGAAATATTCCTTTTGCCTCTGTTATGATCTTGACAAACCTTTCTTTGGTATCCTATAACTCTGAATGAGTACAGGTATGGTCAGAAATAAAAACAGCCATGACTATGTTCTGCGAATGTATGAACAAAGTCAAAAATCTTAGCTTAATCATGTTTTTGCCTAATCCCAAGGATCCAAGCTATCTTAATTTTGTTTGTATGGTTGCCCCCTTTCGGTAAGTACCATTGACCCTACATTTACTTGAGGATGTTTGGTTTCTACATAGAAAAAGCAAGGGTATCACGGGGACATATCTGTGTGGTAAAGTGTGATAAGATTCATCCAAAACACCCACCAACCCAGTAATCAACTCTACATTGTCAAATAATCTACTTCTCCATCTAAAAGCAAAGCGTGACAGCTTACTGTTACCCTCAAATAATCAGTAATTTTCCTTTTATTCATTTATAAATAAATAAACAACAGCTTACTGTTACCAACTTTAAGCCATGGTTACATTACAGACAATTGTTTGATTCTTCAAGGCCTCACGTACATGCTATGTATATGATCCAAGAGTTAATTCGTCTGCTCAACATCTGCAAAGCTTACCTTGATACCATTATCTTGCAATTATCACTTTGAATTTATGACTAGAGCATCATAAAACATTTTTGTTCCTGAACAGCATGCCTAAGAAAGAAACAAAAGGATAGCAGCATGGGATTTCCATGCGCACATGTAAGTCTATTTTGATCAGGTTCATGTCCCAGCAGCTATCACTTTCTCAAAGGAACAAAAGCTAGGATACAAGCAAACTTTATCATAAAAAGAAAAGGTGAAAAGAAAGTAAAGCAAGATTGTTTTGACCCTAATGGTCCCCTTTGACTACACGGATACAAAACAGAGTAATCTACAGAAGCCACAGCCCACTGGTACAGATGCCATGCTCTCTAACTTAACTTTTGTAACAACAACAACAATAAAGTATTTAAATCCCAAACAAGTTAGGATAAGCTAAAGTTGAAATCCAGCAGAAGCCATCAAGGTTCAGCCACATGAATAGCTATTTTTCAAGCACTCATATCTAAGGCTAAGTCTTTGAGTATATTCCATCCTTTCAAGTTTCCTTTTATTGCCTCTACTCAAGTCAACTTCGGTCTTCCTCTGTCTCTCTTCACATTACTATCCTGACTTAGGATTTCACTACGCACCGATGTATTTTGAGGTCTCCGTTAGACATGTCCAAACCATCTCTTAACTTTTGTAACTGGAGATCAAAATAAATCCTTAGATGCCATTCAAGGAACAACCAAAGTAAATTCACCCATGCGTGGTCGGCTGGACCATATTCCCGAAGTACTTGGTTCAAGACTCTCTAGGCCACTTTTGACTGCAGTTGGAAGAAACCAAAAACTGTGCGCAACCAATGCGAGTGAAAGGAATCGCGCACTGAACATTCAATAGTTTACAACCGCCATTCACTCCCCCAAGAGGCCACAGCTCGTTTTAGCTACAGGCTCGTCAAGGAATCGTACCAGTTTCAGAGAAGGGTCATGCACAATGCGACAGAGCACGACAGAACAGTTTCGTCACAGGATCCGACAGACTAAGATAACAAGTTTTAGCATACATGATATCATTTCACAAAAGAGCATGACTGTTTCAGATTATGCCCGAAAACAGCTAGAGGTTAAAATGCTACAGAATTCAGACACGAAGCAGAACTGAATATCTTACTATTCGTCTTGACACAGGTGTGGAAAACAAAAAAGGTGATTCTTCGTTGTTTGAGGTTGGAGCTAGAGCTGGTTTGTTTGTTTGTTTTCGATTGATCAGTTTGGTCAGAATAAAATGACAAAAGCATCTAACAACTGCTCGAAGAGCGCGACATGGTTGAAAATACTCGAGGACGGGGTGAAAAGTTTGGTCCGTACCGAAGGCGTCGCCGCTGGAGATACTTCCTCGATCTTCCGTGTGGAGCGCCCCTCCGGAATGATGCCAAATCCGCCGTCGGATCGCGGCTCGGAACCGCCGCCGGCGGCGGCGACGCATCTCGCTTCGAGGACGCGGCGTGGCCGGACTACGTGGACAGATGAACGGCATTCTTCCTGGGCCTGGAAGGCCACTTGATGGACTGGGCTCGATAGCATAGTGAGTGGTTGGCCCAATGTGCAAAAAGAGAGAGAGAGAGAACGAAATTAGGCTAGCAACGTTTATGATTGATTTGCTAAAAAAAATGATTTAAGAGAAAACAAGAGGCACGACCAAGGTGTGTAGACATGAAGATTCGAAAAAAAAGGTGTGTGCACATGAGTCTAGTATGTGCATGTTCATCCGATCCGATCTTTATATACGTTAAAATAAATATATGAAGTGTTTTAAAGTCTGAGCTCTAGAAGGTGCCCATTGAGAAGCGTATCATCATTTGGTGTTACTAAATGAAAACTCTCATCAAAGCCTCCGTGTTAGTCTTCACTATATATGTTAAAAGAAAAGAGATAGATCATATAAACTGAAAATTCTCATAAGAATTAGAAAGATATTGTCATCAATTCACTAGATTTTAATTAGCATTGATAGTAATATAGCCGTCCAATAATCTAATATCTCTACACCTAAAATATTCTTATGGCCATCGTTTGTCCCCAGCCCCCGCCCCATATATATACGGTAAAGAAAACGTACAGCCAAAAAAACATATACAGCAAAAAAAAAACTGTAAAAAAACCACCGTCCCGTTTTCCAAAAAAATCCTATACGGTAAAAAAGAGAGTAAAATGCCGGTCCTCAAACTTGCAGGATATTCCCATCTGGACCCTCAAACTAAAAAAGCGACCATCTGGGTCCCTAATCTATTATCGTCGCACACCAACAGTCCGAAACCTACCACGCCAACGTCAGCATCAGGCCACGTGGCAACTATCGGCTCTTTCCGCTGCTTCGACATCTCCGAGCTCAAGCGCCGTGTCCTTGCCAGCCGCCGCCTCGCTTCGGCGGCGTTCCGCCGCAAGAGCGTGTGCTTGTTGGATGAGAGCTTCTCGTTGTCCGCCGCCGCCGCGGCTGCTCCCTCTATCCCGTCCGGCAAAACATCCAAATCAAGCCTGCCATGGTCGCACGTGAAGCTCCTGCTCCGGCGCCATCTATCTTGGAGCAAGGAGAAGGAATGGACGGGGGGCTCCGCCCTAGGACAGCTCCACACGGTGCCGGTCGCCGGACAGTTGATCTGCGCCGAGGGAGCACAGGGGATGCAAGATGCATCAACTCGAGCCTTGCAACAGGATTGCACGCACGTCTGCCCGCACGGAAGAGATCGATGGCGCATTCGTTCGTGAGCACCTGCGCGCTACCTGTGTCCACTGCATGCTCCACCGAGTTCCATTGCAACACCGACGGGAGGAACGCACGGAAGAGTAGGCACAGGAGGGCGAGATCCGGCGGCTCAACCCGCACGCCAATCAGCGGCTGATCGATGAACGCCCATGCGATCTACCCGTCACCGCGATGTCGGAGTGCGTCGAGCTACATGCATGCAGGTGCATGTGGGCTTGCACATACGTGCTCACGTGCAAGCTAACAAGCCAGGAGATGGCGATGGGCCAGGAGGCAGCCGCATCTCTACACACGGCGCCAACGACGAGGAGATCGACGGCACAACGGCACGGAGGAAGCGGCGGCAAGAGGCTCCAGACGTGTGTATCCCCGCTCATTTGTTCTTCAGACGGCTCTC
Source organism: Miscanthus lutarioriparius (assembly GCA_904845875.1). NCBI lineage: Eukaryota > Viridiplantae > Streptophyta > Magnoliopsida > Poales > Poaceae > Miscanthus > Miscanthus lutarioriparius. Next base: position 21,183,596 of record CAJGYO010000019.1, read on the forward strand.
TTCCTCTGACCGAACGGGAGCAGGCGCCGCCATCTCCGTTCTTCGCGCGAGCACTGCGAAACCCCACGCCTCGGCTCTGCCCTGCCGCGTGCGCCTCGCGCCATACGCACGCTGCCACTCGGGGCCGGCACCCGACGTCCCTACTCCCATCCCCGCCAGGCGAGGGAGAGCACAACGATGCCGCACGCCGTCCTGAAAAGCCACACTAAAAAGTACTCGCTGATTTGTTATGATCAAGCGAACGGAGCCCGAGTGACCAGCCACGCGGTCGCAGCCGTTAACTCCGCGCTGCTCCGTACCGCCCGCGCTTCCTGCGCTCTGTGCCGAGCACGGCTCTGCAGCAGCGCCCTGCCCCTCCTTTTTCTCCCTTCGCACATGCAGAGCGCCGCAGCGTGCCCAGGCAGGCCAGCATGATGGCCTAACCTACGAGCTGCTTAGGTGGCATGGCCACGTCAGATGCTGACGGTTTTTAGACCTTTAGTGTACGACGGCAATAGATCAGAGACCTGGATAGTCACTTTTTTAGTTAGAGGACCTACATGGGAATGCTCTAAAAGTTTAAGGATCCACCGTGTATTTTACTCTAAAAAAACATTTCCAAAAAGGCAAAAAAAAACATGTTTCCGTAACAAACTATTCCACATCAAAAATCATATATGTAAAAAAACTGTTTTTGAAACAAACTCTTCCACATTAAAAAATCGTATAAAGGATTGATTACGTGTCGATGAAACAGATCAGGCACATATTCAAACAGAGGAATTCACGACGAAACAGATCATGCACATATTCATCTCTACACCTAAAAAATTCTCAATGTCATCGTCGGATGTCAAGTTATTTTGCTTCACCCAATTTAATCCGCATCGCCCCACACTCGTGGGTCCGCGTCCGAGAGTCCGCGTCGCCCGGATACCAAGTTAATTTGCTCCGCCCTAGCTTATAATGGCGAGTCCGGTACGTGAATCCCGCACACTTCCGAGTCGCCCCGCCCGTCGAGCCCCACCTCCCGCAAAAAAAACACACACTCGCGCGTGCGCCCTAGCTATAGTTTGCGTCGGCGGTGGCGGACACCTGTGACCTGCTGGATGCTGTCGTGCGTAGTCCCGGCGTACGTGGGAGCGCGCGGGTCTCGCCATGGACGCGGGCGATGTGATGCTGCAGTATGTGCTGGCGGCAGCCGCGGCGCTCGCCGCGCTCTGCAACATGCTCGTTGTGTGCTCCGTTTCGCCTCGCGTGCGCCCTAGCTCGAGCCTGTGCCGCCAGCAGTGAGCACCTGCCAACGCTCACCCGGCTCGCCCACCCATGCGCGTGTGCCCGCGCGTCTACGGCTATGCACCCCGCTTGCCTCTTGCATGTGCAGCCGCGCGTCTACAACCTGCTCGCTCTCGTGCGAGAGCAGGAACGATGGAATGACGTGCTGTGGCCCGTGGGCCGAATGGACAGACTTTCTGCCGCATGTAACAGACGACTCCGTTGCGTGGTGATTCATCTGATGCCCACACATAACAACTTGGCCCATTAGTCTACCATATCCACATAGAAGAAGGAAAACCGGGATGAATTTAGAAATAGTTTAGGGTTCCAATGCAAAAGTGTTTATTAGATTTTATTAAAATTTGAAAATGTATAATAAAAAACACAGAAATGATAATTAAAAAATAAAACCAAATTTGTTAGGTTTCTACAAACCAGATCTACACAATATATGTCATAAAGATCATGAAATATGCTTTATGGAATCAAATTTGTATATTTCTTAATATGTTTGTCTAAACCACAAGCCATGTGCATCGTCGTAGATATGGATAAAAGATTGTTAATATGTTTGTCTAAACTATAAGAAACGTACATCGTTGTACAAATGGATATAAATTCGTTGCCCCGTGCAACGCATATGCATATATCTAGTGTTTTTAAACATTACCCACATTTCCTATCTCCTTTACACAAATAGGAAAACCCCATTAGCATATTTTTATGACTTCTCGTGAAGCCATGTCAGCATCAACCCACACCAATAGCCCCATCGCACAATCACCGCAACGTGTTGCTTCCGTTTCCCAGCAATCGTGCATTCGTGCCTTCTGGGCTCCCCCACTGCTACGCGTTGCTTGCTTCCGTTTCCCAGCGATCGTGCATTCGTGTCTTCTGGGCTCCCCCACTAGCCATCACACATAGCTTGAATAGGGATAATTGATATTTGATAAGTAAGAACTGAATTGCTTCTTTAAGAGTTAATGATGTAGTATTTTCAACTTGGACAAGACCTAGAAACTGCTCAATTGGTTCTCCTTTTTTTATTGACAAAACGCAAACAAAGAGCCAATTGTTCCTATAGGTATGCATCACTCGACTCATCAGCAAGAATTGCAAAACACTCATCACCAAGTTTGTCTATGATAAATTTGGTTGTTTCATATGCACAAGCATCAATGAGTTGTTTCTGGATCTTGTGATCTATCATCTGACAGTTTTGTGGTGCATTCTCTAGTACCACCAGATTAACCTCTTCAACGTTTCGTGCCAGCCATGCTAAAAGTTCCTGAAAATTCCCTTTGTTGAGTGAATCCTTTGTTTCATCATGACCACCCTTGACGCAACAGAAATCTTATGCACTTAAATGACCATGTCAAGCGAGCTAGATACTTAGCCTTGAATTGTGCAGTGTTTGGCCTTAGGTCTCATGAATAATCTATATTTCTCTTTAGCTTCACTATGAGCACTATCGATAGCACTAGCATGCCTACGAATTCTTCTTTTCATATTTCAATTTCTAAACCCTTCATCAACAAAAGCATCTCCACCAGCAAACTTACAACTATCTTTGAATAAATAGCAAACAAAGCAATATGCAACATCTTTTTGCATGCTATACTCAATCCACTTGAATTCAGCAAACCAATTATGTTGGAAGCGGCGCATACCTCCACACATATGTTGCAGAAAATTCTTCATATTTGGTTGACATCGCCCCATTGTAATGTATGCTCTTCTAACTGAATCTTGGTCATTGATAAGATACCTTGAGATAGGAGCCCTTAGTCCAGGATCATGCTCAAGGTCATGGTCATAGTCATCACTGTCTTCGTCACTGGATTTTGATTCATCAATTTATGTTATTGGGGGCTCTGCTGGCTGTCGCTGCGTAGCTCTCACTGGTTCAGGTGGTACTGTGCTTGTTCCATTATCAAAGGTCTGTCCACTACCACTCTGCCCTTGGAATACCACCACCTGCATCTGGCTTTCATTGCAAGACTCAGGAACACTCTCTGGTTCAGCTTGTTTCTTCTTTGCGGTAACTCTTGCCAAGAAAGCTCTCAAATCAGTAGTGGCACTATTCTTCCTCTTCATGTTTCAGACCTAAAGTTCAAATCACACAAGTATCAATTGTCATAAATTCACAAGCATTGGCAAATTGCAATCCCAATTACCAATTTTCCAATTTTATAGACCATAAAAAATGCTCACGGCTCACCAATTTTATAGAGTGCTTCGGGCCTCTGGCTTTCTGATCTGTCCCTGCTCGCTTGCTGCCCTGCTCCTGTCCTCGCTGCTCCGCCACCGCCGCCATCGGCCGCCGCACCGCTGTTGTGGCCTTGTGGCGCTGCCGGCTGCGCGCGTGGGCCGCCGTGCGTGGTGGTCCTGCGGCGCCGCGCCTCCGACCTCGCCGGCTCGCCGACCGCCGCCACCACTGCCGCCTGCCGGTAGGGTTGCGGTCTTGCGGATGAGGAACAACAGAGCGTCAGGAGGACATAATGGATGAGGAACGAGCGCTTGAGGAGGACAGGAGATGAGGGGGACTAGGGGAGTCGGCCGACTGGGCCAATTGGGCTGTTTGGCCAGCGGCCCAGTGCGGGGATGGACACAGGGAGTTGGTCGTGGCTGACCTGGGCCAATTGGATCGAATTGGTTTTTATTTTTTGATACATATACATAGATACACTATATATACAAAAAAAAAATTACAAAAATAATGGGTGTTCAGTTGCATACACTTGAATACAAGTGGGCCCGCCCCATGCCCTCCCCACTTGCAGCATCCCCGCGCCGCCTCCCCGTGCAGCCTGCTCAGCCTCGTGCTGTGTCTTTGACCCTGGGAATGATATCTCTTTTCTGTTTTTTATACGATTGGGAGGATAAGGATGCTTAGGCCTTATTTGGATGCGCATGTATTCATCTCAATCCACATGCGTTGAAAGTGGATTAGAGTAAAATTAAATTAAGTTCTATTTTATTCCACTCCAACACATGTGGATTGAAGTGAATACACATGCATCAAACAAGGCCTTAGATGGAACGTGGTGCATTCATGAGATTGTCACCGGTGGGTCCCACAGCTCCTAGATTCTTTGGTCTAAAATTGCATTATGCTAATTCATAGGCCGTACTTTATATTCTCATATATGCACGATAATTACTTGATAAATGTCTCACTAATAAAATTACCATATGATTATGTTATTTTAGAAAAGTAGACCACTCATGAATGTAATAAAAGGTAATTATGTATATGGAAGCCTATATATGGATTATCGCATGGATAAAACTGTCTACGCTGCCGATCAAAACAAGAGATTTGTAATGTCTAACTTTACAAGATCTGTGGGCTCAAAGAAAAGAAAATATTTCTTTATGGTGCTGCTTCTCTTCCAATTTCTTTTCTATAATGAATAGCCCTTTCGGATTGCACTGTTTCATTGTTTCTCTTCGATTCCTCTCTCTCAATAAGTTTATATCTATCAAACGTTCATGCGTGTATTTTCTTTTCATCACATCAAGTTCTCTTTCACATGACACTACAAAATCCTCGCAGCAACGTGTGGAGTATTATCTAGTTACTATTATGATTGCTTGATTGTTCCAGGTATTCGCAGTCGATCGGTTCCTCGGAGCGCGGGAGATCACGATGAAGTTCGTTGCTGCCTACCTGCTTGCTGTCCTTGCTGGGAACTCCAGCCCCTCAGCCGAGGACTTAGACAGCCATTCTGGAGTCAGTTGGCTGTGAAGTTGACAATGAAAGGATGGAACTCCTGTTGTCCCAACTGAGCGGTAAGGACATTACCGAGCTCATTGCCGCGGGCAGGGAGAAGTTCGCTTCAGTCCCATGTGGCGGTGTAGCTGTTGCGGCAGCTGCCCCTGCTGCTGGCGGAGCTGCTCCTGCAGCTGAGGCGAAGAAGAGAAGGAAGAAGAGAAGGAAGAAAGTGATGATGACATGGGCTTCAGCCTCTTCGACTAAGCTGCTCAGTCATCAGAGTATTGTTTTGAGCAGTGGAACCAGACGAAAACCAGAGTCATGTTTAGATTTTAACCTTGTTTTATTTATGTTGGAAAGTACAGGAAAGACAGCTACTGTCTTCATATTTTGTATTCAGCCGTAGATTGCTATGCTGGTTGGGGTTCACTGGTGAACCAAAAAAAAAACAATATAAAGGGAATCTCTAAATTTATAGCCCTGTTCGTTTCGATGAAAAGCCAGGCTAAAAAGTACTGTTCGCTGATTTATTTTGAGAGAAAAACATTGTACCATGACTGATAAACCAGGCTGATAAGTTCAAGCGATATATCTAAACTATCCATCTATTCCATTACAAAACATAATATAAAGTTACCCATAAATTTGCATCTACTTACCCATCATGCCATTATGATAAATAAATAAATACTTTCTTCTTTTCAAATTATAAGATGTTCTTGCTTTTTTAAATACATTGCTTTTACATATTTAAACATAGTGTATATGTAAGTGCATATCAAAAACTATGTATCAAGAAAAAACCAAAACATCTTATAATTTAGAGTGACGAGAGTAGCAATTATGCCACACAAAAAAAAATCCTCTTATGCCTTTAGCCTAATATGAATATACAGAAAAAACATCAGGTGAACCCTTGATAATGAGTCGCGCGACAGATATTGAGATTTTGTTTTTCTGGCTTATATATAGGTGCTGTGTTTCAAACTTTCATGTCTTTCTTCGATCGTCGATGACTGACCACAGTCCAATACGAGGTTTCTTCTTCTTGATCTTTTTGTTATTTTTCATTCACTTTTCCTCCCTCAGGCGCCTAAACGTTCAGGCGATGGTGACAGGTAGTCTGTGACTGTTGGCAGTCAGTCACTGTTGCACAGCCTGAAAAAACTGGCATATCCCTTTTTCATTCGATTTAAATTAGAGATTTGCTATTTAATAGGCGCCTGAAATCTCTCTTCTTCTCAGGCAACATAGGACAGCCATGGTCATCTTTCTTCTCCTTCGGTTAGTTGAGGCATGCAGAGCAGCCGCGTGAGATTCAGGCGCCTGTAGTTGAGGAAGTGTGTTTAAATTAAGGGTGTGTGTTCATCTGCTCTTCGTCAGGCATGTGCCATATGTGGTTCCGTGCACGCGGATGCGGCCCCGAGCAAAATATTGGGTACTCTTAGGTTCATGTTCTTGTTCATTTCACTTCAAAAAGCAAAACAAATGACATTTCTTTGTTAGAAAAAAATTAAGAGTTTGGACCGTTCGAAAATAAGGTCTCGTTTAGCAGGGCTTCACTTCACTAGTAAAGCCATCTTTTTTTTGCTTCAGCTCCACAAATAGTTCTACCGGTGGAGCTGAAAGCGGTTTTGGTAAACCGTTTGATCAAAATGGCTTCCCTGTGAGAGCATATTTTTAGAGGCATATAGGAGGAGCCGGGAGAAGTCACTTTTTTTTTTTTGCTCCATCCCACCCCAAATCATTGTGAGAGCATGTTTTTAGGGACTTTATCAGTGAAGCTATTTTACTTTAACCCGTTTGACAGAAAATGACTCTAAACGGCTCCTGAAGCTGGTGGAGAACCCTGCAAAATGGGACCTAAAATTGGCACTCAATACAATACATCGCCCAGATCCTTTCGCTCCGGCATGCAACGCGTGACGGGCCGCCTTTGCCGGCCGGCGCTCACCACGCGCTTTCTCCCGGCCCCGCCGCGCGTGCTCGCGGACACGACTACTTTAGCCCCCAGAAATGCCTGAGCATACACAGATTCTCGTCGAACTACGCGGCTCAAGCAGCACACAGCAGAACACTAAGAGCGACGGCCGCCATGCACGCGGCGGCTCCGAGCAGCAGCAGATTGGCCGCCGCCGCCGCCTTCGTCGTCGTCTCCCTCTCGCTGCAGCTGCTCCTCCGCCACTTCGGCGCGGCGACGGTCCACCGCGCAGCGGCGCAGGAGCTCGGTAGGCGTTCCCGGTCCCGGTTTACACACGCACACGATCGAGCCGGTAGCAAGTCGTTGTGTCATGCATGCGTGCGTGCAGTGCACCAGATCCTTCGTTCTTGTGACACGCTCCCCGTGCTGCTGTCGTCTGTGCATGGTTTTGCTTGACGCGCGCCATGCAATGGCTGGCTGGGATCGGTGGATGAAGACGAGGCGGAGGAGGACTTCAGCTACCGGCGGGACGCCGGGAACGGGCCGGCGCGGTGGGGCTTGATCCGGAGGGAGTGGGCGGCCTGCTCCGTGGGTCTCCAGCAGTCACCCATGGGCCTCTCCGACACCGTGGCGGGGCTCGCCGACCGGCCCGGCCGACTGGGCCGCTCCTACCGCCCCGCTGCCGCGTCCCTCGTCAACCGCGGCCACGACATCATGGTGAGGTTCAACAGCAACCCGGGCGGCGTGGTGATCGACGGCGTGGCGTACCGGCTCCGGCAGATGCACTGGCACGCGCCGAGCGAGCACGCCATCAACGGGCGCAGGTACGCCCTGGAGCTGCACATGCTGCACCAGAGCGAGACCAACAGGTACGCGGTGGTTTCGCAGCTCTACAGGATCTCGCGGCGACGTCGCGACAGGACCATCCACAGGGTGAGCGAGGATCTCTGTTCTGTTGTTCATATAAATACTACTCCAAATTTGTGATTATCTCATCGATCTGATGGTTGTTCGAGATGCATGCATGGCATGCGTATGTGTGCAGCTGGAGCGGTACATCCGGAGGATCGCGAGGAGGAAGGACCGCGAGGAGCTCATCGACGAGGTGGTGGACCCGCGGCGGCCGGTGAGCCGGAGCACGGCCTACTACAAGTACACGGGCTCCTTCACGACGCCGCCCTGCACGGAGGGCGTGACGTGGGTAGTCGCGCACCAGGTAAGAAGAGCATGCAACCAGCAACGCACAGGTCAAATGACTTGTCCACGGCGACGACGTACGTGTGTGTGTGACGTGGCGCCACTTGCGTGCAGACACGGCGGGTGACGCGGCGCCAGGTCAGGCTGCTGCGGAACGCCGTCAACGACGTAAGCACCGTTGTTCGCCCACCTCGGTCGCCGGTCGGCCGGGCGGTGCCGCCACCGCCGTTGCATCGCATCATAGAGTTGCAGTACACTGGTATATACGCTGACGAAAGATTGCGTGGCTTTCGCTGTGCAGGGCACCAGGAGCAACGCGAGGCCGCTTCAGGAGGCCAACGGCAGGGGCGTCACCTTCTACTACACCTCGCTGGCGCACGGCCGAGGGGCGAACGGGGACTAGCATGCAAAGGAGACGGCCGGCGGAATCTTGGCGTCCCTGTGCTCTGTTTCTGTCTAGGCGACACAGGGCATGGCCAAGCAGCTCTTGCATGTGATGTCCGATAGTGTTTAATACAGAGAGTGCAGACTAATTTTTTCCCGCAATCATCATTTCATTGCAACGTAATGCTGTATGTAGTGCGATTGCGTTGGCAAGTGAGTTCGTGCCCAAAACAACAGGCAGCAAAATAGAACGTTTGCAACGGAAACAGAGTACGAACTTGGAAGCTTTTCTTTTCCTTATGAAGTGTAGCCTTTAAAGCCATGTCCTATATCTCCGCACACGGCTCCGCAGGAGCGGACCCTGTCTCTCTCGTAAACCCAAAAAAAATCTCCACTTGCTCATCCGCTTATCCGTCTGCCCCTTCCCTCACCGTGCGTTCCTCGGCTGCCGCGCCGTGCCCTTCCCCCCTTGCTGGCCGCCCGTCCCAGTCACCTGCGCCGCTCGCTCCCTCGCCGTCCGCTCATCCCCCATCGCTGTCGCGCGCACCGCTGACCCCACCATGGCCGCTGGGGCGCATGTGTCATGGCGCCTCAGGTCTTCCTCGACCGAGCCATGGGCACCCACGAGCGTGGCTGGTGCTGGTGGTGCTCGCACACCCCGGCTTGCCACCGGCTCCCACCTTGACAACCGGAATCGATTGGCCTGGCCTCCCCCACTATATTGCATATGTATGTTTCAAGTATTTCAGACATTTCAGAAGTTTGTTGCAATTGTTTCATCTTGATGTTGTAAAAGTAGATCGGCGAGATGTTGCATATGTTGCAAGTGGTTTAGAGGCATATTGCAAGCGTTTGTTCAAAATACTTCATCTGTTTCTAGACGTATGTTGCAATCATTTTTATCTGGATATTGCATATGTTTCACACATATGTTGCAACAGTATATTCCAAATGTTTCAGTCTTATGTTGTATCAAGTGGTTTCATGTTGCAAGTTGCAAGTGTTTTATTTGGATGTTTTATGTGTTTCACACCCATGTTGCAAGTGCATGTTCCAAATATCCTTTTAGTCTTATGTTGCATTCATGTTGCAAGTGTTTTTTTTAATGTTCGGTCGAGGGCGAGCCAGAGGCATTTATCCATCCAAAACCATGTTCTTCATGCTATGGATAAATGGTGCAAAACTCTTGTTCAAGCTCACAAAATACATTGTATGGCGTTGACTTGAATTTTCAATTATTCTTAACTCCTTATTGAGGTTGTCATCAATTATCAAAAAGGGGAAGATTGAAAGATCTAGGTCCTTGTTTGGTTTTGGTAATTAATGACAACACTTGTGGACTAATCTCTCTATTTAAGTGTGTGAAGGAAAGTTGGTTTAGTTCATAAGATAAGACGAACATTGACATGCAACGGTGAAGGGCAAGCTAGTGGGCTTGGCGCCGACAGACCGAGGCAATGGTGAAGGGCAAGTCGCTGAACCATGCGAAAACATCGTGTGTCCTCCTCTACATTGTGGTTTGCTTATCCCAACACAAGTTTACTTCATTGCAATATATTGTGCTTATGTTGTTGATCTTGTGCTTAGCATTTACCGCTTTATCACTAGTATGTGTAGGAGCTCCGGTGCACTTGCTCTTGTACTTGCTTAGATTGTTTTGATCTTGCCAACTAGAATTGTTTAGGAGAGCTCTCATTAGCTCGGGTCCTTTTTGTTGCTTTCTAGTTCAATCCTTTTTAATGGTGCTAGCAATTTTAGATAGAGGGGTGTAGTCGAGGCTAGACCGTGAGTTCACTTCCGCATTTAAATTGGCTAGCTCTAGCGATTAATTTTTATAAACGACTATTCACCTCCCTCTACTCGACCATCTCGATTCTTCAAGGGGGCGGCGGACGGGGGTGTTGTGGCCCTGCAGGTCGGGGCACACTAGGGGTGTGCTCGTCCAATGCCGCTCATCCTGACTCTGGAGTGTCATCCGCATGAAGAGTCGGAGAGAGAGGAGGGTGTTAGGGGAAGGACCGGTGGGCGCAAAGACAGGGGCAAAGTGCACTTGTGGGGCAGGGCGAAGGTGGACGGGGGTGGGCCTTAGCAGCCTAGGAATGGGAACGTGGGCACGTTCCACATTCTAGGAACATCGTTCGAATCATGGAATGGGAACATGATAGAACATCATTCCAAACACCGATGGAACGTGATTCACACCTTGGGAATACCGATGGAACGTGAGGCCTAAAATTCAATTGATGGAAGAAAAAAAAAAGAGAGAGGCCACACGAGGAGTTCAGTTATCTATTTTATCTTTACTATTTCATAATTTTCTAAGTCTTACATTTAGTGAAAACTTGTCTTAATTAATTTGTTCATGATATCAATTACCAATTTAACTAGGATCATGTTCATCGTTTCGGGAACACGTTCCATTTACACTTGGTACCCGTTCCATTAATCAAAGTAATGAGATCAAGCTATATACCCTCTTCGTCCCATGGATTTAAGAAATCACTAGGTAGCGTGCCCGTGCGTTGCTACGGGATAGCTAACATTTTGTACTAAAAACACACGGATCGTACGATAAGATAACAATACTATAAAAATTAAATACCAACGTTAAAGTGACATTTAATTCAAAAAGCAAAGTTTATCTTCTTGAATGTCTAACAGAATTACTGAAAGAAGTCAGACAACAACAACTCAATTGTCAAAATGCTGCCCAAAGTTAAGACAGAACTTATTCTTCTTTTCTATAATTGCGCCAAACCTTCATTGCAAAAATTTTGAAAATTTGTGAGTATACTATGGCCTCCAAACCTACATGTTTGTAAACTACTGATTTCTGATTTGAAGTCATTCTTATCAGGTAAAACCAGTAGGGGTAAATACCCTAGCAACTTAGCTGAAATCACGATCTGATTTCCACCCCTAAAAATCAAATTCATATCAGGAGTTCCAGAGCTCCTCTAAAGATCTATTTTGCCAATCTAGAATATACATTTCATTGTTGCAAGTACAATATGCTTCAAAGAAATTGCAGGGTGCACTCAGAAAGGAAAATAAACTGCATGCAGGAACATGATACAGGCAGAAGTTTACTTCTCTAACAGCATATGTGTGATCTTCCTCAAAGAAATAGTGTTGGTAAATGAAATCACATTACTTGTCTTGTGTCAAGTTACACCCGTCTCTCCACTTCAACATCACTCTGTTCAGACCAGCAGAAGCTCAGTACCCTCATCTGTAGTCGGGTACCATTAGGACAAACAGAGGTATAAGGAAAACTGATAGCTAATATGGAATGAACACATGTTATTACCCTCATCTATAGTCAAAACATGGTATAAGGAAAACTGATAGCTAAATATGGAATGCATTATCCGGTGAACACAGGTAGAGAATATGTAAACTTCCCAAATACAACTATCTCTGAATGGTGCAATCACAGAATCACTTATATAATATACAGGTCTGAGCACAACCAGAGATAAATGGCTTAATGTTCATAGTTACAAGCCTACATGTATATTTTACAAATACAAGGAACTATATCAGTTTCTGAATTTCTAACTGAAAAAAGTTACTCACGATCTATTTGAGGCATCATGAGAGGCAGCATCGATGTTAATCATCTTAGGTCCTGCTTGCCAACCATCTAGCCAAAACACTCCATCAGGGAGATTCTTGCTCTGCACTGTGATGCATATCTGAACAACTATTGCGGGGCAGATATACCTTAGCATCTCTATGAGCATATCAAAACCAGCACCTGCATTAAATAAAAATGCAAAAAAGAAAACATTATTGAATCAAGTATGTGGTAAGACCAAGCAAATCAGCTCTCGCATGACTAAGAGATACCTTTTACCCAGCCAGGAGTATTGACAATTAGTGGCAGCATTTCATTTTGATCACGTCGATATTTTCCAACAAAATAGTCAGTACAAATGGAATAGGAAATTTGGATATGCTTCTGCATTTCTTTTTGAAGAAATGTCACCAAAGAAGTAGGACCTAATCAAATTTGTAAATGGCATTAGTGAAACCCATGCAGAGATAACATAAGTGAGGAATATTAAACAAAACGTTTGCTTCGGCAAAACTTTAAAAGTTACATGGTCGTGCTAACAAACTACTACAACTGTTCTAGTAAACAGACGAAGAAATCCCACAATAGAAATTGTGTACAAATCCTGAAGTGAAGAAATCAAATGAAATTACCACACACTGCTGCACTACCAACTAATCACAAATCCCGAGGAGAAATTTTACACCTTTCAGCTTCACGTAGAACCAGGTTTAGCAAACCAGCCCAAGCCAAAAATCATCTTGTTCGTGACGACACCTGTGAGCTGTGGCACAACTATCAGCACTTAGATTTCGAAAAAAGAAAACTAACACTTTATGTACACGTCTAAAGTGAGAATTCTTTGAAACCACTACCTATAATCTAGCGCATGGTGATACTTGACTGTTGGGTAACTGAGAATAAAACAGTCACATTAGATTGATTGTTGTGCATAAATAAGACAGGATATAAGCGGATAGGAAACTACTATAACGAAGGAAGAAGAACATCAATACATTAGTTACACGTCGACACTGTTATTTTGATGGAGGCCACATACCTAAGCCCATGGTACCTTGTAACCTCCCAAAAATTTACGTCGGAGGCCTGCATAAAACATAAAGCCATCAACAATTATGTACTTGAAAGTTTCATGTATGGTTCCAGCCAAGGAACCAGCTATTGTATAGGCAATACTTGACATTCATAGCCTTGCACTTAAATATGCCAGACCATCAAGCAATGCCAAAAATATCATTACGAAACCACTACGAAAAAGATTCTATAAAGACATCAGCATATGCATTTCCTATGCCATATCCTAAAACTATGTTCATATCATCTAAAACAACTCTCCTGTGCTCTCAAGAGTATAGCCCAGCATGGCAACAGTTTAATGTATAAGGTTGGAAATCTTAAATCTATTTTACTGGAAGGTCAATTTCATTTCTCTCAACAATATGAAAATATAACAATACTCTTCCGATCCCAAATGTGACATCATACTGCAAAAAAGTAGTGTTGTATATAAATAACTAAATGAGGAAGCGATGAATCAAATAAAAGTATGTCATTTTTTTCATAAACATTTCTCACAACAAAAAGCTAATGTAGAAGCACCAAAAGAGCAGTTGCTAACATTTTCAATATATCGAACAACAGAAAGCTAATGTGCAAACATCATAAGGCAAAGGTGCAAGTGCTGCTCGGTAAGTGTTAAGAGAGGATGTATCAAGATCTGTGTCAATTGCAACTATAGCAGAAGTTGGAGATGATCCATCAAAGGTTGAAGACAAGAGTTCATGCTCCTCGGGATTTTATCGATGCTGAATAATGCAAAACGAAAGTAAATTTTACAGCACAAAAGATTAGATGCAAACACAAAGCTAGTCCTGAGTCAGTTTCAGTCATGTTCTTTTCTTTCTCCTTTTTTGCATATGGAAGTGACCATCACATAAGGTATATTAAAGCAACTGTGATATTATTGACAGAGTCTGTATTTCTGATTACCAAGGACTATACAAACAACAGGGAGATTCACATTACAGGCAAAATAATTCCTTTGGTTGCATCAAAACTTCTATACAGCCGTTAAACTTTTAGTATTGTTAATTGTGAGACATGGTAGAAACCAGGTTATTGTTGTAGTTAATGGTAAGGGTGCTAAAAATACTTGCTGAGGATTGAGGGAATATTTTGACATGAAAAGTAAGACAAAGCAGGTTATACATACATAGATATACACTGGTGCTCTATTTGATTCAGACGCCCTTGATGAGCAGCCACCCATTGTATCTCTTGAACGAAAAAAGCTTACTCCAAACTATCCTTTAGCTACTGTTAAAACCCAAAGTTCTGTGTTCATATCGCCCTATGCTGATGCAAGAAGGATAGGAAATCATGTGATAAATAAATGGTGCAGAAAGAGGTTAACATGCAACAATATCCAAGTAGCAATGGAGACGATTCTAAAATATCCTAGATTAAACTACGCCTGGTTGACTTTAGCAACAACTTCTATCCAGCCCACTTGAATGTATAGAGGCATGCAGACCGCAATCTCAAACTGATATCGGCCTAATCTATTGTTGAAAAAGCTAAATCATCAAGTTTTCTCAGATATTTTGTGAATCCTATAACATCAAGTTTTATGAGAGGGAGTACATATAAAACTTTTGCACCTTGGTAAAAAATGAAAGAGAGATAAATAATTCAGATGAAGCTTGTTTATAGAACGAGAGAAATTGGAGCTGATCAACTAAAAAGTAAAAAGAGTCTGTAAAATCTGTATAGAGAATCAGTTATGCATGAAACCAGCAGAATAAAAGAACACACTTCTACATTAAGGATGTTTGATGAAGTAATTAGACAATTCATACCTGCAGAAAAGGATGTTCTATCCACCCGCAGATCTACAGCCCCAGTACAAGCTGTAATTTCTACACACATAGAAGAAGCTAGTTAGTACCCATCAATGGTGGTGACCACGAGCAATAGGATTTGAAAACAAGCTGTCTAGGTACCTGAATCGAAGGGATAGAATTGGTCAGTTGGCATGCTTGCTGGAGATCGACAGAGGCCCTGTGACGAAAACGTGGCAGCTGCCCAAGCCGGCGCGGCGGCGCCAACTGCCAGCGGCAGGGCGGCAAGGCACCCCTAGGCCCTAGGGGCAGGCCGCAGCCGGCAGCCGCCCACCGGCTGGCTACTGGCCTGGCTGCCGCCCGCCGACGTACGGAGGCCATGAGCAGAGTGGTGGAGCGCACAGGAGGGGCCGAAGGGGATCCACCGCCACGGCGCATTCGAGACGAGAGGAGAGCGTCGTCGTAGGCCGCTTGACGCCCTAACCATGAGCGTGACTGGACTCAAGTGACCGAGCGAGTGGTGGCGGCGGGATTTGGCGCAGCTGCCGAAACCCCAAACCCTAACCAATCCGCCGTGGCCTCCCGACGCCTGGATGCGGCGCGCCTGCAGCGGCCTCACGTCAACCAGCGGCGGCTAGGGTTACACAAAGGCCGAGGAGTCACGTGGGGGGGCGAGCGTGGGCGAGGGCACCAGGAGGGGGGCGCGCGGCCGGAGAGGCGTCGGGGCGAGGGTTGGGGGACTCGCGGAATCGCAAGCTTGGAGGAGGTCCCACCTACCGGCGCCGCGGGATCGCAGGCGTGGGCAGACAGACGAACCAAAACAAATGTCGCACCAAAAAATATCCATGTTTTGTTCTTTTTAGTTGTAGGAGATGTACCACGTACCGTGTTCCCGTACCATGACCCCAACGTTCCGGGAACTTGGCTACTATGGGGCGGGGTGAAGGCTGACGAGGCGGGCTGCACAGGCATCCGGATGCGAGCGTCCTAGCGCTAGCCACGTCCATACAAGAAAGTTAAAAATGTTGTTATAATCAAGATATTCTTAACACGAACGATCAAAACCCATATGCCTTAATAAAAAAACATTTGTAGATAAAATGTTGGAGATAACAATGCTAACTCTTTAGAACCTTTCAGGCAACTCATGATGCATGATATTTTGCATGAAGCCACTAGATGTGAACACCGTGGAAACATTAGAACAATGTAGAGTATAAATATTTTATCTTAGAAGCTTCTAGAAGGAGGTATATGTCATCTTTTTATGAGCCCCCATGGCCTATAAGAGGTACCCCTCCTTGCCATGCCATCTATCAAAGAGCATAGTAGATGTGAGAACTGAGAAGGGTGATATGTTGAGGAGTGTGAGTGAGCTGAATGTTAGGATCACCACTTAAATGTGTGTACTCTTGTGTAATATTTTGGCATGGTAATAAGGAAAAAGTCTAAATTGCTACCTCCATGTATAAATTAGGTCCGGATGACCCTCTAAAGTAACAAAAGGTTTACTTAACCCACTCCTTTTGCTAAACCGGTTCAAATTTCACCTTTCACGCATACACAAAACCAAACTTGCTGACTTGGCTGGTTTTTCTTGACTACAAACACGTCAGCTACATTACGTGACAAGTATGCATGTTTAGGTTCAGAATAACCCTTCGTATTGCCCCCTTGAGTTTAGCACGGCTGCGGTAGCGGCGGCCGTTCTCGTCTTTGGTTTTTGCATCAGCAAAGTCAGATCAATCAGGCGAATGATCTGTTGGAAGTGAAAAAAGTATTGATCAGCGTGGACAAACGAAAAGGTGCAAGTGTGTTTCAAAGTCTTCTTGCGGTGTAAATTTGGCAAAATTAACTGCATTGGCCGCTTGGGTTTTAAGACTTTAGGTGCGTATATATGATTGTGCGTGCCACATAGCAGCCGGCGATCTTAGCTATCCGCAATAGGCAATGGTGTGTCCTCGTAGTGCAGGTAGGAGCGGATGATGTGTCCGCAAGCATGGAATGTCCTGTGAAGTCGGGGTCCAAGAGTAAATCAAAGAAGATAAAGATAATGGAGAAAGGAAAAGAGGCAAGTGACATTCCTCTTGTGCTTTCACTTGAATCATTTTTCCTTGTCTTGTAAACTGAACGGCTGTTTTTTCTAGGTATTGGATTGCAGCAGCGCGCAAAACAAGACAAGAAAAGGTAGTTGGACTCAAAGGAATACACAACACGATGGACCTTATATGCCTTCTTAGAGCAGCTCGAAGACCATTCGTGGGACAAAAGAAGTACTAGTTGTTGCCAAGCCAAGAACACATTAGTCCATTTTTATGTAAAATGTTGCTTACGTACTTGCTCAGCATTTTGGAATTGAAAAGATGCTAAAGTGGTCTAGTAAACATTATGAGATTTTTTATGCTAAAAGTTATCATTACCTTCACTCCAGATTTTTTCCCTGTCAAACTATTGAATAATTGATACGTACATGCCATGTAGTATAGCTGAGGGGCTATTCTGAACCTAAACATGCATACTCGCCACGTAATGTAGCTGAGGTGTCAATGTAGTCAAGAAAAACCGGCCAAGTCAGCAAGTTTGGTTTTGTGTATGAGTCGAAGGTGAAATCTGAACTGGTTTAGCAAAAGGAGGGAGTTGAGTAAACCTTTTGTTACTTTAGGGGGTCATCCAGACCTAGTCTATATATGAAGGTATAATTTGGACTTTTTCCTAGTAATAAAGAGTGTCTTCTTATATAAGTGTTAATCTTCCAATTAGGTCGTATAATATCTAAATACTAGTGCAAAAGTTGATCCATTGAAGGTTGGCTCTGGCCTTCAGGAGACAATTTTATCTGTTGTTATGGTCTGCCACCCGGAAGTGAGAAGACAACTCTACCATCGAAAGAACTCATTGCACTTAGTAACTAGAAATTGAAAGTCCCGACCGACTCTTGAGTGAGTTGTTATCTTAGTGTGGGTCCTTAATTTAATGGGTGAAAGCATCTAGGCCCCCAGTTGGGTTTTAGTAATTAATTACGACATGAGATTACTATGACTAACATGTGTTTTGCAGAGGCAATTTGAGTTATGTCATGGTAATGGAAATTGATTGGGCAATTATGGTTGTCATGCCCCTGTCGATGGAAATCATTTCGGTTTTCAAAGAATGGACGACAAGGTTAAGGATGGACTAGTTCTAAATGTTGTTTGGTGTTGGAGAGACACTTAGAGTAGTTTAGGACTTTGTTTTTTCCTTTGGCCGTACTATTAAGGGGGTATGAACTAGTAGCTTAATCTAGGTGAGTCTAATGGATTAGGTGTGGTGCACACTTATCAAACTTAGCACTAGGTAGCTCAGGAATAGCCCTAAGATCGATAGAAGTCAACTTCATTCACAAAGAATTTCAAAAAGTAAATGGAGAGTCAAATGACTGACCGGACGTAGGTTTGGTTGTGACCGAACGCAGCTTGGAGAGTCGATCAGTTCATTGGATCGGCAGCAGCAGTCAGAGTGTGACCGGACGTTGGACACCAGTGCTCACCAGACGCGACGCTAGCCATATCTGTAGAAGCATCAGTCTCTGAACAGAGAAATGACCGGACTCTGGGTGCCAGCGTCCGATCAATAAAAGTAAGATTCTAGAGAGGGTTTTTGATGACCGGACGCGTCCGGTGGGTGCTGACTGGGCGCAGGCCAGAGTACGGTAAGAGCAAATGGCTCTTTCAGACACGTTGACGTATTACACTGACCGGTGCGTCCGGTCACCTTGATCGAAGCGTCCGGTCATCCTGATACTTGCTGAGTTGGACCTCGACCGTTATGTTTTGAATGGGGGTATAAATACATATCCCACTCGTCCATTTGAGGTCTCTTGCCCATTTGTTCAGCTAAGAAACACCTTTGGAGTGCAAGGGATAACAAGAGCCTAGTGGGGTGATTGAGATTTGATAATCCAAGATTAAGGACCTCATTTGCGCATAGGGAGTAGCAAGTGTGCATCCACTTTTCTCATTAGGCTTGTATTGGTCAAGTGAGAGTTTGTGATTGATACTCTTGGTTATCGCCATCACCTAGACGGCTTGGTGGTTGGAAGCTTGGTGATCATCCGGTGGAGCTTGTGGATGACCCAAGTCATGTTGTGAGCGGTTGTGGGCGATTTACCATGATGGAGTGTCAAAGAATTAGCCCGTAGAGAGCACTTGATCTTTGCATGGATCAAGGGGGAGCAACACCCTTGCGTGGGAGCTCCAACGAGGACTAGTGGGGAGTGGCGACTCTCTGATACCTCGGGAAAACATCGTCTTGTTCCTTTTCCTCTCTTTATTTTGAGCATTTACATTTGAGCAACTCATTTCATGTCTTTACATTCCTAGAATTGCCATGCTAGAGTAGGATTGGAACCTATGGTGCAAAACTTTTATACGAGAGATCAATATAAACACATTCTAGACACAAGGGGTGAAATGGGCTAAGTGTAGGGCTTAATTATTGTAAACATTTAGAATTAGCCCAATTCACCCCCCTCTTGGGCATCTTGATCCTTTCAATGGGTACTATACCCACCATGTTTTTTTCATCACAAACCAATTTTTTGAAGTCACTTATTGCTCTGTTGATCAAAATAAACATCATTGTTGCTCTATTTCTAGTACCTACCCAACAGCTCCTCTCCGGCACCACACCATCCCCATGTTGAATCCATCTAGTATCTTGTAACACAAGAGCAATAGATGAACAAGGTCAAAGGGTATGAGACATGAGCAAATGGAATGAGAGGCAATCTCACGTGCATAGTATCGAAACAACAAGAGATGAAGGTAGATGATTAATATCTCCACACCTAAAAAATACCTAAGGGTATCGTCAGCGCAATAATCGCCCCACTCGACTTCTGCTCCTTACCTATGTAACTCCATTTCCTATGTAAAAACGTGGACGGTTACTCTTCTCTGTGTTCCCTACGTCCATGACTCCGTTTACTATGTCCTTTCCCTTTGCTAATTTCTTCTTTGCTAAATTTCTAAGGGTATCGTCCGACCTGAACCCCACGGTGACGATCATGGTCCTGCTCGCTACCGGCGTGGGCGAGATGAAAGGCACAACGATGAAGTCGTACCTCGTATGTGGCCTCCAACATGAACCCCACGACGATAATTGTGGTTGCTGGGATGCAGGTGGGCGTGCATCCCTCGCCGGTGGTGGCGGCATTCTTGTCACGCGGGCCTAACATGGTGACACCAGAGATCCTAAAGCCGGATATGATCATGCTAGGGTGAACATCTTGGCGGCATGGACGTACGGGCAAGGCCAGACTGACGGAACTTGCCACCGACACCTGGCGCGTGGGAATCAACAACATCTCGAGCACGTCCATATCGTGCCCGCACATGAGTAGGCTCAACGTACTGCTCCAGAGCATGCACCCAAAGTGGAGCCCCACCACCGTGTGCTCAGCGCTGATGACCACGGGTCCATGCCCTATGCTGGCTACTCCGGCGGAGGATCCCCCTTGCTGGACAGGGCGACGGGTGGGACAACCGCGTCGTTTGACTATGGCACGGCGCAGGGCACAGAGAGCCCGCACGGCTGCTGGACCTAGGGCTGGTGTACTAGTTGGGCACCCACGACTATGTGGACTTTCTGTGCTCACTCAAGTACAGCTCCACCAATGATCACTGCCTTGGCACGGAGCCAAGAGTACATGTGCACTGAGAACAAGACTTCATCGGCAGCCTCAACTACCCATCATTCTCGGTGGCCTACTCAACGGCGGTGGGACTCGACCACTGACACACATGCGGATGCTGATTCGCTGACCAACATGGGTGGGGCTGGCACTATTGATGGTGGTTATCATCCATTATAAACCGTCAATATAACAAAAAAAATCATACATGAAAATGATCACCAATATAGACTTAGGGGTTTAAACTGATAATTTCCTTGAGTTTTGATGAATCTATGTTTTCAGCAGAGTTTATTCAGAAAATCATCAAGGTGGATCAATTCGTTAAATTAAATCACAATTATCCATGGAGTAAACAACTCTAGAAGGTTCTAGAGGACACCAGAAGACACTCCACCAAAGTGGGGCATGAGAGGATGCTAGGTGGGGCCGCACTACAGGTCCGATCGGCCTCCTGGGCCCACCAGTCAGCCTTCGCTTCGATGTCGATTTCTGCACCACCTCCTAGATTGCATCTATGCCGTTTATTCAAGTTGGTTTGATCCAATGGCTCAGAATTGATGCTCTGGCCTATATATACCAGCCCTTGCCCCCCTCCCTGAGGCATCTGCATTGCATAAGTCAAAATCAGACTAGAAATTAGGGTTTCAGAGAGAAGAGAATAGAGCTCCAATTTTTTAAAGTTCTAGTATATGCTAGCTAGCAAGATTCAAGTAGAGTTTGGGCTATTGCTCAGGGTTCCGGATTCATCATCTGGAGGCTGGTAAAGCCATTGTATCCCTCTATATTTTGACTTTGTGCTACTTCAATATTATGTTGCTATTTATTATGTTCCTAGTTTGCTCTAGTTATATGCTTGATATAGTCATGATTGATGATGAATTTATGCATATGTTCACAAAGCGCTTAGCTCAATACTTGAGTGGGTTAAGTGGTCGACATTATGTAAGCGTGGTGCTTAAATATTGTTTACCTACGGATGCACTCTACACTCCGGGTCATGTGGTAGATCATGAGTGTGTCACTTTCGTTGAGTCCTTTGTAGTCCACTCCCCATTTGTAGAACAAGTAGAACCCGGTTGCGAGGGGAGACAAGCTCTGTTCTTGATCATCCTTAGTAATGTTCCTTATACATAGATACAAAGTTAATTATGCTATAGATGAGAGTGTATATACTTGGGTGTACAAAAGACTTAGTAAATAAGGAATGACTTAGGAATCTTTTGCTCTTAATTAATCTCCTGCTTAGCCATACTACATTTATGAGTATCTATTTCTATCTTTGGAATACTATCAATGCCTTACACTTATCATGTATTGATCATTTGACTTACCCCTATTATAGCATGAGAGCTAATGATCTTATCATAAGTATACATATTTGTCAATATCTCTAGCCACCCCACCACTCCTCCTGTGGATAAAATATAAATAACAATACCTAGTATACTTCCGAGTGAAATGCTACATTGATATATTATCTATGCGCTTACGGATACTTAATATATATAGATTTTCAAGTGTTCTCAATAATTACCAACAATGTATTTCTGGCATCATTGCTAGGGATGATAACTTAGTATTGAGGTGATGCTAAGAAATGTCAACAAGCATTTCTGGCGCCATTGTCGAGGAGAGGCACAAGGCTAAAATTGATCAAATAAATATTTATAAACGAGATCATACCTCTGCTTTAGTAGGCTTTCCCTTATTTGTCTTTGTTCATATTTTATACAGGGTATTGTAGGATTGGTTGTGATTCACCAACAACTTTCAATCAGAATCAAATCAATCAAGAGGAAGCTCAACACCAGTTTCTGAAGCTATGGCTGAAAAGACTCTGCGTGAGTTCTCTGCTCCAAGCACCGAGAACATTCGCACTAGACCAACACTCAAAACAACAACCTTGAGTTCGAACTCAAGCCAAGCATCATCAACATGGTGCAAGCTACCCAATTCAGCGGAAAGGCATATGAAGATGTTAGTGCTCATCTTGAAAATTTTCTGGAGATTAGCAGCACAATCGCCATCAAGGATGTTGCTCAAGATATCATACTGTCGGTGCAAAAAGTGACCAATAAGTAAATATTTGTAGTTTTGCCGTACGTTGTGATCGGAGGTGGCCTAACACTCAATGACACAGGGTTTATACTGGTTCAGGCAACGTGCCCTATGTCCAGTTTGAGTCGGTCGGTGACTTTATTCCTGAGCCCAGGTGCTCGAAGTTTGTAGTGGGGTTACAAATGAGAAGGAGAAAGATGGGGGTACAAGAGGTCCGGTCGGACTCTGGTCAGAAGGGCCGAGAGTGACAAGAGCTCCGCTATGAGCTAAGTGTTCGAGCGTATGCTCATGGTTTGAACCTGGTGGTTCTGCTGTTGTGTGCTAGTGAACTTGGTCGATCTAACGAATCTGGAATCAACTTGCCCTGTTGGGAGAGAGAGCGCATCCCCTTTTATAGATGAATGTGATGGCCTTACAAGTGAGAGGGAGAGAGTACGTATGCTACTGAGCCTTGTTGCCCATGCCGGCGGGTGCAGGATGATGGTAGGCGCCCACAATACTATTGAATGTTAGATGCACGTGGGAGGTGGTGTTGTCTTCTTCGAGTATGGCAGACGTTGGCGCCTGCCACACTGTTGATACCTGGAGGCATGCCAGGGGTTTTACCATGTTCGTCCGGTACGGTAAAAGCCGGCGCCCACAACACTATCAATGCCTAGAGGCATTTGGGGGGCCTCACCGTATGGGAGTTAATGGCGCCCACAATACTGCAGGGAAAAATGTTGGCGCCTACAACACTGTTTAGGCTCTGTTGTGCCAGGGAGGTTGTAGAGTACTGTTTCTGCAGACGTGCAGAGTATGGTCCCCGGTATTGAGGTTTGACTTGTGCGCCCTGCCTTACTTTCTCCGTCCGTTTCCTGGTCCTTACCGAGCGGGCATCCCTGATCGGTTGGTCCCAGTCGGCTTTGATTGCTCCAGTCGGAGAAGAGTAGTGAGCAGGGTTTTGGCGTACCCCGATCAGAGACGTGGGGTCAGAGTCGGAAGTAGTGCTTTAGCCAGGCCTTCCGGTCGGAGAGGGCATTTGGAGGTGGGTTGGAGACCTAAGTGAGCGCTCCAGTCGGAGTGGTGGGCCGGAGTCAGAAAACGGGCGCCGCTCCTCCTTGGCCAGACCTTTCGGTCGGTGATTGGATCGCCCTTCTGGCCTGTTGTTTAGACCCATGGGCCAGCCCATGAGTTGCGCGTTGTCTGGTTGGGCCGAGCCTTTGTTGGGAAGCCGGTCCGTGAGGGACCCCGGGTTTATGAACCCGACAGGAGCCCCCGAGCCCCCGGGCGATTCGGGCAGAATCGTCTGGGGGATTTTTGTCTTTGACGGTGGGTGCGCGCGAGCGCATCCGCGAGTGTAGCCCCCGGGCAATTCGGGTAGAATCGTCTAGGGGTTTTTGTGTTGCCATCGGGGGAGATCTTTGTTTTGTCAGCGGGTGCGCGCGAGCGCACCCGCGGGTGTAGCCCCCGTGCCCCCGGGCGATTCGGGCAGAATCATCTGGGGGGTGTTTGTTAGCGGGTGTGTGTGCGTGTTTTTTAGTTGAGATGGAGTCGTCAACCAAGGCATCGTTGTGCAGCTGAGGTGTTTTAGTTTTGGACCGAGCGAAGTAGAGCTCATGGATCCTGGCGTCGGTGCGCGCCGTGGGATCGGGCGAGACAGATAGTTTAGGGATCGCACGAGATGGAGCTCGCGGGTCCTAGCGTCAGTGCGTGCCATGGGATCGGGCGAGTCAGAGTCGTGGATCCTGGCCTTGGTGCAGCCCACGTAGCTGAGCCAATCAGTTAGTTAGTTTATTGATCGGGTGAGCCAGAGTTCGCTGATCCTAATGGGGTGACTTCAGGGTCACAGACCTAGGCGTTTGGTGTGTAGTCGAAGCATAGCCGAGGGATGAGACGAGTTTGGGGTCGCAGACCTAGGCATTTTGGTGTGCAGTCGAAGCGTAGCCGATGGAAGGAGCGAGTTCGGGGTCGCAGACCCAGGTGTTTTGAGTGTCTTGAGCCCCCGAGCCCTGTTGGGCTTTGGTAGGGGTCAGTTTGAGTTGTGTGCGTTACCCCATCCTTGGTTTCTCACAACCAGAGGGGCTGAGTTTTGTCCCTTGTCCCGATCTCTCGGGCTCAAGTGACGCGCTCGGTGAGTTCGCTAACGGGTATGATCGAGTGGAATGTGGGTCCGTCGTTTGTGATGGGGTCAGCATAGCCCTCTTGTGACATTCCACTGCTCCTTTACCTACAACCCGGCAGATGCCTAGGTCATTCCGGAGATTGACCCGGGTGGCCTGATGGCCTCCCCTCGATGGAGATTCTATGGGCTTGGCAGAGGTTTAGGATTGAACGAGAAGGTTGAGATGACCCTGTCTGCTTTGGGGCAGACTGGGCGAGGGCCGCATGGGGCTCATCTGCATTTTCTCCCCTGGCTCTATTTGACATGGGACAACCTCGAGCCCTTCGTGGGCCGGCCTTCGAACCCCGGTCGGTTGTTGCTCATGTCGAATGAGGCAACTACCGCTTTGTGATGCAACACAGAGCGTTGTGATGCATTTCGCTGCATGTGCGATGCTTAGTTCCTGAGCCCCCAGGCAGTTCAGGGCCCGAATCATCCGAGGGGTACAGGCGTATGGATGTATGAAATGATTATAAAGAAATAGTGGGGGGTCGGTAGTGTTACCTTGATGACTCGAGTGACAGGGTTTGAAGAGCTCCAGTCGGAAATGTCCATCTAGGACCCGTGCTTGTCGTTCGTGGCAAAGTCGGCATGGCCTACATGGGGCATCCCTTTGCTCCCTACCTGTCCCTCGGTGTGTTTTTCTAAGCCGTTCGATCAACTTAGGAAGCCCGATGGTCTCTCCTGGCGGAGATCCTGTTTTGGGTTTTTCTAAGTCCCGCCTGGGGATGCGGAGAGCTGCCTACATGTGGTGACGCTTTGATTTTTGTGCCCGGCATGTGGTAGTGGTGGGCCATATCCAGGCCACGTCCCATCTTACCAGGCGTCGTTCCATCTGACCAGGCGTCGTTCCGTCGGTCAGTGTGCGTCTCATCGTTTCCCATTCGCATTGAATGGGGGAAGGGAGAGAGTTTTTCGCTCTGATCTTTTGCCCCTCTTCAGCTGTCGCATTTTCTCCTTAAATAGGGGGAGGGAGAGGGCTCTCCGTCGTAGTCCTTTGCCTGTTCTCCAACTATTCTCTCTCCTCCTTCTTCCTGCTCGCCGAGAGTGCCTGTATGCCGCGGCGGTTCCTAAGTGAGATAGAGGGTAAGCGAGGGGGAGGACTTATAAATCCTTTTGTGAATCCAGAGAGCGATGTCGAGCTGGAGGCTACCCGGGGCGGTGCTGGCCGTCTTTGCCTAAGAAGGGGTGGCTTCCGTCGAAGGGGGTGGCGTGCTAGATTCATCTGTGAGGTCTTTTTTTGGGATGGAGCTGTGTGTGGATTTTCTCTAGTGGATCTTCACCGGGCGAGCCTTGTCGAAGGGGAAGTTGCCCAGGATCGTGCTGGTTGAGGCTTCCATGCCTGCAGCTGCTCAGGTTGGCCAGCTCATAAAGTTTGATGAGATCTCTTCTAGCCATGGCGGCCATACCTCGGTAGCAGCGTCCTTGCCCAGGAGCTACCTTGACAAGAGCAGGAGCTCCATGCTCTTCTGCTGAGCATCTATGGGTGCGATGCCCTTGAGGTACCCGTTGCGCACGCAGTGGAGGGAACGGAACCGGGCGGGTCCCTTGAGGTACTTGTTGTGCTCGTCGAAGTAGAGGGAACAGAACTGGGCGGGGCCCCTATAGCTGTGGTTACGTCTGGCGGCGTGTGCCATGGTCTCTCCTTTGGCGTCAGGGGATGCCGTCGAGGGGCTACAGTAGTATTTGGATTAGAAGTAGTTAGAAAATATAATAGTTGTGGGTGAGGCCCTGAGTGAATAGTTTTTGTATCAATGAATCCATCAGTTCTGTTCTTGTGACAGAACCACTATCTGCTCCTTATTTTTGTTGGTAGCGAGCGGAGCGGATGACGGTCGTCTCGTGGGCCTCTTCGAGCAGGTCGACTGCATCTTACTAAGCCTCCGCGGCTCGGTCGTGGTCGAAAGCCTTCACTCTTGGGGTGCCATGGTCAAGGTCGGAGGGCAGCACTGCCTTAGCTCCGTAGGCCAGAAAGAAGGGTGTGAACCCTGTGGATCGGTTTGGGGTCGTTCTCAGTCTCTAGAGGATCATTGAGACCTCTACAACCCATCACCTGGCGTACTTGTTGAGTCAGTCAAAGATGCGTGGCTTAAGTCCTTGGAGGACCATGCCATTGGCACGCTCGACCTGACTGTTAGTTCGTGGATGTCCGACCGAGGCCCAGTCGATCCTGATGACTATCCATCACTGAAGTCTAGGAACTTCTTTTCCATGAAGTTAGTCCCGTGGTCAGTGATGATAGAGTTAGGAACACCAAACCAATAGATGATGTCGAGGAAGAATTTGACTGCCTCTTCCGAGCGGATG
This sequence comes from Miscanthus lutarioriparius, assembly GCA_904845875.1. Lineage (NCBI taxonomy): Eukaryota > Viridiplantae > Streptophyta > Magnoliopsida > Poales > Poaceae > Miscanthus > Miscanthus lutarioriparius. Next base: position 21,210,675 of record CAJGYO010000019.1, read on the forward strand.
TTGGTGATGGGCTTGGCCTCTATCCACTTGGTGAACTTGTTGACGACTACGAGTAGGTGAGTGAAGCCGCCCGGGCCCTTTTTGAGGGTTCCTACCATGTCAAGACCCCAGACCATGAATGGCTAGGTGATGGGGATGGTTTGAAGTTCCTGTGTTGGCAAATGAGTTTGTCGAGCATAGAATTGGCATCCCTCACACCTGCGTTCGACCTCCTCTACATCTCATAGTGCGGTGGGCCAGTAAAAACCTTGGCGGAAGGCTTTTCCGACCAGCGACCTTGGGGCCGCGTGATGTCTATAGATCTCGGCATGGACCTCGAGGAGGAGCTACTTCCCCTGGTTGGTGGGGATGCACTTCATGAGTACCCCCGATGGACTCCGTTTATAGAGTTCATCACCAAGCGCAACGAAGGTCTTGGCGCGTCGAGTGATCCACCGGGCTTTAGTCCTTTCGGGTAGGAGGACCTCCTCAAGGAGGTAGGCGAGTAGCAGTGCTCACCAGTCGGTTTGATCGAGTGCCAATACGGCAACGTCAGCGGGTGACGTTGTCATAGAGGTACTGGGGTCGGAGTCCTCGAGCGCTGACTTGGCGTCGGGGTCGGAGCCCCCGGGCGTCGGCTTGGTGTCGGGGTTGGAGCCCCTAGGCACCGGCTTGGCATCGGGGCATGTCTAGATCGGACCTTCCAGGACGCGGGTGGGTGGTTCATGGAGATCATTGATGAAGACCCTGCTCGGGGACGGATCCCGCCTGGCGGCCAATTTTGTGGGAAAATTGGCGGCATCGTTGTCCTTTCGGGGGACGTGATGCAGCTCGATTCCCTAGAATTTGTCCTCGAGCTTGTGCACCTCTTGGTAGTATGCCACCATGAGGGGGCTTTTGTAGGAGGACTCCTTCATGGCCTGATCAACGACAAGCTCTGAGTCGCCACGAACATAGAGTTGTACTCCGTGGCGTTGTTCAAGGCTGAAAAGTGGATGCGGATGGTGTAGTAGGGCCTACTCCCGTCTAGGGAGATCAGAACCACTCTAGCCCCCGATCCATGCGCCATGACGGACCCATCGAAGTACATTGTCCAATACTCGTGGGTGACGTCTGGGGTCGGTAGCTGGACCTCCGTCCATTCGGCAACAAAATCCATGAGAGCTTGATACTTAATGGCGGTACGGGGGATGTACCTGATGTCGTGGCCCATGAGTTCGAGTGCCCACTTGGAGATCCATCCCGCAGCGTCGTGGTTGCAGACGATGTCTCCGAGTGGGTATGAAGTGATGACCATGACTTCATGGTCGGTGAAGTAGTGCAGGAGCTTTTGGGTCACCATCAGTATGGCGTATAGGAGCTTCTGCACCTAGGGGTACCAGACCTTGGGGTTGGTGAGTACCTCCCCAATGAAGTATATGGGCCACTGGACCTTAAGGTGGTGTCCCAGTTCCTCCCTTTCGACGACCAGGGCGACACTTACCACATGGTTGCTGGCCGTGACGTAGAGGAGAGGGGTTCTCCTCATTCGGGAGCGATGAGGATTGGGGCCAATGTCAGGGACGATTTGAGGCTCTCCAGAGCCTACTGAGCTTCCTCAGTCCAGACGAAGGCGTCTGTCTTTTTGAGGAGCTTGTAGAGTGGCATCCCTCGTTCACCGAGCCGAGAGATGAACCGACTCAGAGCGGCTAGACAGTCGGTGAGCCTTTGCACACCCTTGACGTTGCATATGGGGCCCATGTCAGAGATGACCATGATTTTTTCGGGGTTGGCCTCGATGCCGCGCTCAGACACAATGTATCCCAGCAGCTTCCCTTCGGAACCCTAAAAACACATTTTTTGGGATTCAGCCTGATGTTGAACCTTCGGAGGTTCCCGAACGTTGCGGCCAAGTTTGCGATCGGGTCATAAGCTAGAGTCATTTTGACCACTATGTCATCAATGTAGACGGCGATCATTGGTCTTGGCCGCTCGGCTCGATCAGGCTGATTGAGCGGGTCGATTTGGTCGGCGAAGCATTGCTGCATGCACCTTTGGTAGGTGGCGCCAGCGTTCTTCAAGCCGAAAGGCATGGTTACGTAGCAGTACAAACCATACGGGGTGATGAATGAGGTTGTGAGCTGATCAGACTCTTTCATCGTGATCTGGTGATAGCCCGAGTAGGCATCCAGAAAGGAAAGGATCTCGCAACCCGAGGTGGAGTCGACTATCTGGTCTATGAGTGGCAAAGGAAAATGATCCTTTGGACACGCTTTGTTGAGGCCAGTATAATCAATGCACATTCTCCACTTCCCGGTCTTCTTTTTAACAAGAACAGGATCCGGCTGCTAGGAGTTTGGCGACCTCTTCGCCTATGGCCCTGCGCCTCTCATCGTCGAAGCGGCGTAGGCGCTGCTTGGTGGGCTTCGAGCCTAGGATGAGGCACAGTGAGTGCTCGGTGACCTCCCGTGGTATACTCGGCATGTCAGAAGGCTTCCATGCAAAGACATCGTGATTAGCGCGCAGGAAGTCGACGAGCTCGCATTCCTATTTGGCCGGGAGCTGGGTCCTGATCTGCACCGTCTTGGTTGGGTCGGTGGGGTCGATTCCCACTGCCTTGGTTTCCTCGAGCGGGCGGAAGGCCGTCGAGGAGGTTGGTTTGTTACAGTCTGGGACTACCAGGGTCGATGATTCCCCGAGCCATGGGAGCTCGGACGAGTTGATGACCGTGGTGGCAAGCTCGAAGTGCTCACGGTCGCACGTGAAGGCGTGCGAAAAGGCGCTACTCACGGTGATGATGCTGTTCGGTCGTGGCATCTTCAGCTTGAGGTAGGTGTAGTTGGGGATTGCCATGAATTTGGCCTAGCATGGCCTCCCCAAGATAGCGTGGTAGGACCCTAGGAAGTCTACTACTTCAAAGGTGAGGACCTCCGAGCGGAAGTTGGCTCGGTTGCCAAACGTGACGGGCAGGTCGATCTGCCCGAGCGGGTATGCCTGTGCTCCCGGGATCACCCCTTGGAAGGGAGAGCCTGCCAGGCAGAGCTCTGACCGGGGGATGCGCATGGCGTTGAGGGTGTCGACGTAGAGGATGTTGAGGCCGCTGCCTCCGTCCATCAACACCTTGGTGAGGCGCTTCTTGCGGACGATGGGATCAACGACAAGCAGGTAGCGTCCCAGTCTCGTGACGTGGGAGGGATGGTCTCGCTGATCGAAAGTGATCGGGGATTCTAACTAGCTGAGGAAGGAGGGGATGGCCGTCTCGGCGGTGCATGCCTCCCTATAGCGCACCTTGTGTTGGTGCTTGGTCTAGATGGTGTCGGATTTGCCAAAGATCATGATGCATTCCTTAGGGTTAGGGAAGTCGTCTCCGTCCTTGCCCGCCGTGCCTCCTTTCTTGGCTACAGCTTCTTTGCCGTCTCCTTCTTTCAGCCCGCCGGCCTATCGTAGGAAACGTTTGAGTAGCTCACAGTCCATGTAGAGGTGTTTGATGGGGTAGGCGTGGTTGGTGCATGGACTGTCCATGAGCTTGTTGAAGTGGTCAGGTAGTCCCTGTTGGGGCTGCTTGCCCATGCGATCACCTGCGGCGACCAACACGGTGATGTCCGATCGGCGCCGATCCTTTTTGTTCGTCTTGGTCCGTGCGTTTGGCCTTGCCTTTGTCCTGGCCCTCGTTGAAGACCGCTCCGACCACCTCCTCGTCGGAGGAGTGGTTAGTGGAGATGTCGAGCAGGTCGCGGGTGGTATGGGGCTTCAGGCATCCAAGCTTGTGGATCAGGGACTCGCAGGTCATCTCGGAGAGGAATGCGTTGATGAAGTTCGCATCGATGACATCAGGGAGGGAGTTGCATCATTGGAAGAACCTGCGGATGTAATCCCGTAGGGACACGCTGGGCTCCTGCTGGCAACTCTTGAGGTCCCTGGAGTTTCTAGGGCAGACATACATCCCCTGGAAATTTCCGACGAAGACCCTCTTAAGGTCCGCCCAGTCGTGGATGCTGTCGTGCGGGAGGAATTCAAGCCATGCCCGAACATGTTCCCCCACGTAGATGGGGAGATACTGAATGATGAAATAGTCATCATCCACCCCTCTGGCTCGGCAGGCGAGCCAAAAATCTTTGAGCCAAATACCGGGGTTTGTCTCCCCGGTGTACTTGGTGATGTTGGTGGGCGGTCGGAAGCGTTGTGGGAACGGCGCTCTCCGGATACGCCGGTCAAAGGCCCATGGTCCTGGACCCTCAGGGCTGGGACTCTGGTCATTTGGCCGGTGACCATGCCTGGGGCATGTTTCACCGCTCCCCTCGATGGTTCGGCCGGGTTCCGTGTCGCCTGCTCTCACCGCCGCCCGATGGACGTCATCCTCATGCCAGGCCTGATGCCGGTTGCTGATGACACTACGAGCGTCCTGGTGCGGATCGGGCCATTTGTGAACCTACGGTCAGTGCGAAGCAGGCGCCAGGTCAGACCGTGACATAGCTGCTTCCTCCTGAGCCACACCTGGCGGCTATAGCGGCGCGTGGATCGAGCGATCCATCTGGCGTGTCCCCGCTCCCCCGGAGGGGAGAGAGGGCGCGTGTCGGAGTCGCGATGCGGAGCTTTTTGCTTGTTGAACGACGGCGGCTTCTACAAGAACCCGGAGGTTCTGGTAGATCGCCCGCTCCTGGGGGGGTCGATGGGCTCGGGAATGCTGCGTAGAAGCATTGTTGTAGCAGCGATGTTCTGGCTAGCCCGAGCGAACTGTGGGAGATCGTTTCCATCGTTCATGATGTCGTGTTGGACCTGGCGGGCGTGACCCCGGGCGCCGCCCGTCGGGTTATGCACGTGGGCGCAACGTGCTGCACCGAGCGTGCCGACGCAGGTGGTGGCTGGTTCTACCGCCGTTGTCGTAGTTCCTCGGCGTGCCCTTGCACAAACATGAGGGACCCCACACGTGGGTCCGAAGGGGTGTGAGTTTGTGCAGACTCAGCAACAATCAGGGTCTGTCCTGGAGCGTCCACCATAGCGCACTCCCAGGACAGACGGTGGCTAGGCGCCACGTCGCCGATGCTGGAGCTGTCGCTCTGACCCTCGTCATCCGGGAGTTCATGGAAAGTGGAAGGTGCATAGCTCACCATTCCCACGAATTCGGATTTGAGGGGGGATGGCGGCAGCATCCCTCGGAGCCCCTGAGCGCACGCATCCACGGGGGACGCAAGGTCATAGGGGAACCGATCGTATGGTGTCTGTGATGCAGTCAATATGGTCCCTCCGGATAATCGGCGGGAGATAGTAAATAGAGAGTAAATAATAGTATGCATATCACTCACAGTGGGGTTTGAGCAGAGAGTTTGCTCGAAATGAAGCGCAGATACCTCGTCGTTGAAGTCATCGTGCGCCCTGGAGCTGATGGAGGGCACCCCTCCTATGGGTGTCGGAACGAGAGTCTCCTCGTGGAGATGTAGTACGTCGAGCCGGTCGGCGATGAAGTCTAGGCTTCCGAAGAGGAAGGCCTGGGATGGCTCGAAGATGGGTGAACCCATATCCCAACCAGTGGGAGTGTGGGAAAACCCAGTGAGCCGAAGCGAGTCGTATCGCTTGTTCCCGCCATGGCGAAGGTGGCGGAAAAGTGGGCCATCTGATGACCAAAAAGTGTTGAACGTACAACGTCTTCCCCACGGACAGCGCCAACTGTCGATGCAGAAAGTGACCAACAAGTAAATATTTGTAGTTTTGTCGTACGTTGTTATTGAAGGTGGCCTAACACTCAATGACATAAGGTTTATACTGGTTCAGGCAACGTGCCCTACGTCCAGTTTGAGTCAGTCGGTGACTTTATTTCTGAGCCTAGGTGCTCAAAGTTTGCAGTGGGGTTACAAATGAGAAGGAGAAAGATGGGGGGGTACAAGAGGTCCGGTCAGACTCCGATCGGAAGGGCCGAGAGTGACAAGAGCTCCGCTATGAGCTAAGTGTTCAAGCATATGCTCGTGGTTTGAACCTGGTGGTTCTGCTGTTGTGTGCTAGTGAACTTGATCGATCTAATGAATCTGGAATCAACTTGCCCTGTTGGGAGAGAGTGCATCCCCTTTTATAGATGAAGGGGATGGCCTTACAAGTGAGAAGGAGAGAGTACATAAGCTACTGAGCCTTGTTGCCCATGCCGGTGGGTACAGGATGATGGTAGGCGCCCATAATACTACTGAATGTCAGATGCACGTGGGAGGTGTTGTTGTCTTCTTCGGGTATGGCAGACGTCGGCGCCTACCACACTGTTGATACTGGAGGCATGCAAGGGGTTTTACCATGTTCATCCGGTACGGTAAAAGCCGGCGCCCACAACACTGTCGATGCCCAGAGGCATGTGGGGGGCCTCACCGTATGGGAGTTAATGGCGCCCGCAATATTGTAGGGGAAAATGTCGGCACCTACAACACTGTTTGGGCACTGTTGTGCCAGGGAGGTTATAGAGTACTATTTCTGCAGGTGTGCAGAGTATGGTCCCTGGTATTGAGGTTTGACTTGTGCACCCTGGCTTACTTTCTCCATCCGTTTGCTAGTCCTTACCGAGCGGGTGTCCCCAGTCGGTTGGTCCCAGTCGGCTCTGATTGCGCCAGTTGGAGAAGAGCAATGAGCAGGGTTTTGGTGTACCCCAGTCGGAGACGTGGGGTTGGAGTCAGAAGTAGTGCTTTGGCTAGGCCTTCCGGTCAGAGAGGCCGTTCGGAGGTGGGCTAGAGACCGAAGTGAGCGCTCTGGTCGAAGAGGTGGGCCGGAGTCAGAAAACGGGCGCCGCTCCTCCTCGGCCAGACCTTTCGATCGGTGATTGGATCACCCTTCTGGCCTATTGTTTAGACTCATGGGCTGGCCCATGAGTTGCGCGTTGTCTGGTTAGGCCGAGCTTTTGTTGGGAAGCCAGTCTACGAGGGACCCTGGGTTTATGAACCCGACACATACTATCTGCTTATTTCCATTCTCGCTAGTGAGAAGGGCGAAGCAGTGGTTCTACACCAACAAAGATAACATCAACACATGGGCAAGATGTTCAAAGGCCTTTCTAGCAAAGTTTTTCCCTATAGGCAAGACCAATGCCTTAAGAGGAAAGATTTCCAACTTCCAACAGTAGAAAGGAGAAACCATTCCAGAAGCATGGGAACGTTTCCAAGAATACATTGCAGATTGTCCTCATCATGGGATGGAAGATTGGTTGCTCATGCAAAGCTTTTACCATGGATTAACTTAGAAAGCTCATGAACAACTAGATGCTACTGTTGGAGGATCATTTATGTCACTCACTCTTGGAAAAGCTGAAACTCTTATGGAAAAGATAGCCTCTAATCAAGGCTGGTCTCAATACAACAATAAGAGCAAGGAAGTATGAGAACAGGTGTGTGTACTATCAACCAAGATGGACGTCTTAATGAATTGGCTTGAACAGCGAGCCAATTACAAGAAAGACCATCAAGCTATACAAGATGCCTTCAATTCCCAAAACATATGTGGAGAATATTTGGGGGTTGATTTTCCCAAATATCAAGAGGATGCAAACATCGTCATCAACAATTCTGTTCCACAACAACAGAGACAAGGATGGAATCAACAACAACGCTTAAATTCCCAAGGTAAGTACTGTGGTAGAACCGCCCAAAATAACGTACTTACGGAGGCGCTCGTCTTCCATCAGACACTAAGCACTCCGAAAGCAAGCTACAGTGAGCGGTTCCGTTGGGCACACCCCAAGGGAGAGAACGAAAGGTCCACATTTTCCCCCAAGGATCCAATAATGAGAATAAGTTACAATACTTAATCCATTTCATACATCCAGAGTTCTTAAAAATTACATTATTACATTTCCAAAGTTAGAGTGCGGAATATTAAACAGCGGAATAAAAATAAATGTCTATCGATAAGGAACAAGGATCCATCTGTGCCAACCAGAAGAATCCTTCATACAATGGCTACGTCTCAAGCAGTACCTGCAACAGGGTAAATAAACCCTGAGTACACAAAGTACTTGCAAGACTTATCCGACTAGTGGGAATAGTTTCCCCACTCCAAGGGATATGCAAAGCTTTATGGTTTGCTGGTTTCCTTTTTGCAGAAAGCAATACTAATAGTGAGTCCTTATTTATGTTATTATTAGCAGCCATGATTAATTTATTATCTAGCCATTCTAGGTAAGCACCTGTTCAACTTTCAAGCAAGAGTTGAGCAATCAGTTCCATTTCATCACCTTCCATCTTTCAGTTCTTACTACGGTGCTAGACCGTAGACAAGCCGTAACGGAACACCGGCAATTCATGAATCAATGCCCCCAGCTGAGTACCCCAAAAACACACGTCCCGCTTGTACCCCAGGCACAAGCAGGACCAACCCATCACCCTCCTATCATGGGGTCTAGGTCCTCGTCCAAACTTGGACTCCAAGCCCCCGCTCCTGAGTCCCGGACTCAGTGTGGTGCAAGGACCTCCACCATCCCTACCTCCAATCAGTCGGTCCGGAAAGATCCGGAACCCACGACAAGAGAGCAACAAGTTTTCCTTACGCCCATACCCAAGTATGTGCTTGGGATAATAAATCTGTGACTTGCCTAGAGCCCAATACAACGGCCGGTCCTTAACCGACACAGACAGGGAAAAAGTGTAACCAACTTATGCCCTGTTGGCCACAGGACACAACCTCTTACACCCATCAATACCCAAACCATATCCCTACCCAGTCACCATTTTTCCTTTCCACCATTTTATCATGAGTGATCATAATTATCACCTATTGTGAGTAACGGTACGTTACTCACGCTACCGATACCCTAAGCATAGCAGCTACTCGACCTATACTAGTATGACTCATAGGTAAGTATATCTATGCATGTAGTTTCCATAAAATGCCTGTAACATAAATGCACATCATATATATATTTATTGATCATTCAAAAATAGGGGTTATGCACCGGGGCTTGCCTTGGGCAGGCGGTGGGTCAACAAAGTCAGCAACGAATGGCTCCAGGGCTCCCTCCTATATGAGAACCTCCTCCTCATACTCCTCAATAATCTCCTCGTAGTCCTATTCGTCTGCAGGCATGAACTCTACCAACTCATGATCTACATGTATGAAATGATGATGCAACACTTAGTAATACAGCAACAACAACTCTTAAAATAAAAATATGTCTATCAAGCTACTAAGCGAGTTCTACCGACTAAGGTGCTAAGTTACCTACTGTTACCACTAACAAGTATGAAGCATGACATATATTATCTTAGCAACTAAAGGTATTCTTACTCTTAATACTGATTTACTCTATATATGATAAAACAAGGAGTACTAGCTGCTCTATTTATCATCCTACTTTAGTGCTACAAAAATAATAGTGAGCACACAATAATCTAATGAGACTACTATAAAAAATTCATGGCTAAAGCTATCACCGATTTGCCATAAAAATTCCTACAAATATTGAGCTACATAATACTAAGCTTTCTAAATTGAATTTATGACTCTATCATTATCATAGCTAACTGTAAACTAACTACACCAACAGATAGATGGCATTTTTTGTGAACCTAATAAATTTTATTTCACTATTTTTGGATACCTACAAATTTTACTATCATTTTTTAAAGTTCAGCTCAAAACTAAATTGAATAAACATTTATTAATTCAATAAAAAAACTGAATTCCTCAGCGCGGCCCGTGAGCGAGTAGCTCGGCCCACTCCAGCGCCCCCCGCGTGTTCGCACGCGCAGCACACCGGCGCGGCCCATGCGCGACAGTGGCCCAACACGGGGAGACCCACGCGTGTGTCAATGATTATGCAAAAGAGACCCTAGCTTTCAACTAAATAAACCCACAGTCCTTTCCACTATTTCACTCTCTCTCTCTCTGACGCTCACACTTAACCCCCCGGTTTACTTTGAATTCCCAATTCAAGGTCCCAGGCCGAAACTTAACAAAGGCCACGGCATCTCCGGCCAAACGCCGGCGAGCACGGACCCCCTCGGCAGCAATACTCACCACCGCGAAACTCCTCATCACAAGCGCATTCGATAGAGGTAATAAACACCACAATTGGTGCCACATAGGGGCATGGCCACACACCACGGTGGGGTTTGGCTGCAGTGACACCGGTGCCAGCGAATTAACCTAGCCAATGCCTCTACCGCTACCCTAGGAGTGAAGGTGCCTCACCAGATACGTGAAGGACGGCCTAGACAAAGTCACGGGGCTCGGTAGGGTGGTTGGCCACGAGCGTGGGGTTGCTCTGGTTCACGATAGGCATGGCAACGGCATCCCCGGTGACCTATTGCTCTGCCGGTGAAACTGCTACACGGGCGAGGCAACCAAGTCAACACGACACAAAAGCACCACTTAATTGAAACAACGGAGCACAGAGCGACGCCCTGGCCGAGAACCCACCTTGGTGGCCATGGTGGACCACCACGAGGAGAATGCCTTGCATTACCTCACTGGAGGACGAAAGCTCATTGGGTCGACTCCAATAGCGAGCTAACTACCAGAGCTAGTTGGGTGCATGATTAATTGGAAGGAGGTGGACTACGCAAGGCTAATTAGATGGATGACTCAACTCGGTCTTATGGTGGCCGACGATGGGGAAAACTCAAATTGATGCCCTGACATTGTATGGCCGCAACAGTGGTAGGCTTGGCATGACACTAGACTCCAAATCAAGCTCCAGATGTGCATAATTACAAGGATGGGGCTAGCTCTACGGGTTTGCCATGGCATGGCTCGGTCAGCCGACGTGACGCCATTCAAGGCGACGTGACAGGGAGCGTGGTGTGGTGCAGTCACTAAATGGGAGAGGACGGCAGTGCAATGGGTGATGGCTCCATGTGCGCGTACGAGTTCGACATGACGACGTGCGACCGCAGCGCCACGACTCGCAAGGCGACGATGGCTCAGCACTGCGCGCCGCAGTGGCTGGCGCCAGTCCTAGGAGGCAGCAGCGTGGCGTGGCATCGAGCGTGGATGCGATGGCGAAGGTAGGTGGGGCAAGCCCATGCATGTGTAGCCATGAAGGGTTAGCAGTAGCAGTGACCGAGCGAGCAGCAATCAGAGCGCAGCGCGACCGGGGACGTAGCTCGACGCGACGGTGATGGCAGAGCGGCCAGGCCCACTAGGCCCCAGCGGGTGCGTGTGCACGCGAGTCGTGTGCCAGAGCGCGGTAGCAGGTGGCCGTGTCCAGCAGTGTGGAGCCACGCGTGCGGGCATGTGTGTGCGTGCGCGTCGGGCAGCCGGCATGGCAACGCCGAGTGCTGGGCAGGGTGACCGCGCCCAGACGCAGAAACCAGCGGTAACATGCCATGCATGATTTTTAAAGCGTTCCAAAAATCAAACTCGATGATTCAAATGCCAAACCAGTTTTTCTACACTCAAGAGGGTATGTGAAACTATTGAAACAAGCCCTAAAACCCCACTGCTACATAACTCAAATCTCCTACAAAAATTGTCGAACTTAGCTTCGTCGAACCATTTTCCGACTTAAGAAAATTAACTAAGCTTTTGCTCAGATTCACGTCAACTTCGATTTCCAAGCTACCAACCATGCTAGCTAGGGAATTCATTTCTCGATCGCAAGTATTTCACCGCCACCTATGAAGTTTGTACTACAAACTTTATTAAAGTGCCATGCATGCGTCCTATAACATTTTTGTTCCATAAAAATTAGTTTAAACCCTAAGTGATACAACGCGGCATGAAATATAACATCTGTTTCACGTTTCCAATGAACGTTTTGAGTTACGTACATTGCTTTGCACCCTATATTGCACACATTTACACATAAATATGATGCTCATGCAGTGTTTTAGCAAAAAGACTGCACAGTGTAACATCGAGGGTGTTACAAGTACCCAGGTAAATACGATAATTCTTCCAATCCTAAACAACCATCCTTGAGAGACTTGATCTTAGAATAGGCTAAGATTAGTGAGAATATTTCTAAAAATCTTGATTTTAATGATAAGGTTTTAGAAAACATAAACACTAAAATGGATAGTTTTTCTTCTGCTATAAAAGACCAACTTAGCTATAATAAAAAGATAGAATCACAATTAGCCTAGTTGGTTGCTGCTCTGCCTTTTGCCACTAACCATGAAAAGGTCAATGCCATAACCACAAGAGGTGGCAAGTCTACTCGTGATCCTCCATATCCAACAAGGATAGATAAGACACCGGCAGCAGTACAAGAGGACAAGAAGGACAATGAAGTTGAAGAAGTTGAGCCACAAGCACAGGAAATGATGCAAAATTTTCATGACACCACCTTCCTACCGTTTCCACGCAGAAATCAAAATGCTAAAATGGATGAGCAGTTTGGTAAGTTTGTAGAGGTAATTCAAAAATTATATATCAATATTTCTCTGCTAGATGCCATCCAGGTACCCACATTTGTGAAGTCTCTCTGAGACATCCTCAACAACAAACGACCACTGCCCACCACTAAGGTAATTAAGTTAACGGAGGAGTGTAGTGCCACCATCCTAAATACATTACCTGTCAAGAAGAAGGATCCAGGATGTCCCACTATCGATTGTTCGATCGAAAACTAGAATTTTCAGAAGCGCTATGCGACCTTGGAGCAAGCATCAGTATCATGCCCAAGAAGGTTTTCGACAAGCTCAACTATTCAACGCTCACGCCAACATCAAGGTGCCTGCAACTAGCCGACCAATCGGTCCGCTATCCTGCAGGAATCGCTGAGAATATTTAGGTAAAAATAAGAAACTTCTTTGTTCCAGTGGATTTTGTAGTACTTGACATGTAGGAAGACATGAAGACACCCCTGTAAGACCTTGGGTGTTTTAAATACTAAAACCTGCCATGTCATCATATGCATTGTACATCATTTCGTATTAGTGAAAAATTTGATGTGCATTCACTAAAACAAGTTTACCTTTATGTTGTATGTGTTGAATTGTATTGTTTGAATCAAGTTTGAAATCTTGGTTTTAATTTGAATTTTCGAAAACCCTAATTTCAGCGTTTAATTCTACCCTGGAAAACCCATTTCAAAATCTAAGTACATTTTGGGGTTGAGCCTTAAAGCAAAAGTGTAGAGCTTGTCGAGTTGTACAAAGTTGGTTTTTGGATTTTTTTAAAGTTTTTTTTATAAAATTTGAAGTAATTTGAAAAGGTGTAAATTCTCAAAATGTCCCATTTTTGAATTCAAACTTGCATTTCAAAATGTAGATGGAATTTGGGTATGGTTATAAAAGCAAAGTTGTAGAACTTGGATTTTTGAACAACTTTTATTTTTGGAGATTTTTGAGTTACCATACAAATTTTGGAGCAATTTGTGTTTTCAATCGAGTGGCAATTTTGTAATTATGGTGAACAGTAGCCGCAGAAGCCAGCTCACCGCCGGCGAGCTTCTATTTCATTCTGGTCGCCGCCGTGGCCCTCTTTGGCTCCGCGCTGGTGTGGAGAAGGTCCCTGCGTGGCTTCTCTTTGCTTCCTGGTCGCGTTTTAAGCCGACGACATCGTCGTTCTCCTCCTTTTCAATTCCTCTGCTTTTCCCGTCGCTACCGTCGCTGCTCAGTCGAGCTTTCGCCGTCGACCTAGCGCTGTTACCGTCTTGGCAAAGCCTGTCCCAGCTTTGCCTATTCCTTGCGCACCCAGCCAACCAGCCTTGGCAGCTTGATTTCGCCGAGGAACGCCGCTCACTGCCTTTCTTCCTTGCGGCTGGCAGCACCGCCGTCGCGTTCGCCTCACTGTGGCCAATGCTCCACGGTGCGTATCTGTCCTTGCTTTGTACCCCTTCAGCTTCACCGTGTTTCTGTGATTCTCTATAACCTTTTGATTGAACCATTTCTCTGTTGTAGTCACCGGAGGTCGAGCTTGCCATCGCCGCCGTTGCCATCACCGTCGCCTGACGCAACCTTTGCTGCTCATCGTCTACCGCACGCTCTAACACGATCTAGGTGAGCCTTTGTTGCTTCGCGAGTAGTTTTAGGGAGCTCTAGCAGGCTCTAGTAGCTTGAACATCGCGGCACCACCGTGCATAGCTCGGCCGACCCGCCATGGCCGGCGACGAGCTCGGTCCAAGCCGAGATTGGCGTAGTTAGTACTTCCAATCGATGCGCCGTAGTGTAGGGAACGTGTTGGTACCTTCGCCTTGGCCGGAGACCTCACCGGCGGCGAGTTACCGGCGGTCAAACCGTGGTCGTCGCTGTTGAGCGCGGGAGGACGGGGATGACAGGTGGGGTCGCCTTGTCAGTGATCGTGGGTTTCAAAATGGAATTTTTCTATTTTTCAAATTTGAATGAATAGTGATGTGATTTGTTATTTTTGTATAGAATTATTTAGAGCTCCAAAATTTATGAAAATTTTTGTGTGACCTCTCTGTGATGTATATTATTTAGGAAAACTATGAAATATTGTTTTTTTGTACTTTTTGAATGTGATAAAAATTGCTCAATTAATTAATAAATGGGTTTCCATGATTTTTCTAGGCTTAATTAATTATCCAAAAATTATGAAAATTGTTTTGCCACTTCATTATCATGTGATGAACCTTTACAAAAATGTTTAGCTCAATTGGAATAAGTTGAATTATTTCATAATTTTTAATTAAATAATTAATTCATAAAAGCAAATAGTAACCTTTAATGACTTAGGTTTTTGTTTGAATTTTGGATTGAGTGATGACCTTGGGTCATTAGTTGGTAAGGATCCTTGGCAATTGAAGTATGTGTAATGAAAAAGGTTTAGTTAGTTTGACTTGTAACTGTACCGCGAAGGAAAGTTGTATTTAAGTTGTTAATTTTGCATCCATCATCGAGCATCATATTTTGTATCTCATATCATGTTAAACATGGCATTGTTACAACGTGTAGTGAACGAAGGTGAGCACGTGGTAGTTAATCAAGTTGTGGAAGAAGTTAATCCGTCTGTGGAGGTTGGATTTGAGATCGGTGGAACGACTCCGGAACCAGACTTTTCCGTTAACCAAGGCAAGCCCCGGATGCATTTAAACCTACCTTGTGTTTTACAAATTTATCTCGCTTTTGCTTTTCTACTGCATTAAGTGATTAGGAGTTGAATGAAAACCTAATTGGTGCATTACCAACCTTGTTTTCCATATCTACCTTGTTAACCGTTTTAATTCGTATATGCCTAGTTATGCTTAGTCATGCTTAGACAAATAAAAGTCGGGTGATTACCTGTCACCTGCAAGTTTTAAATGGATCTTTGGTTACGCTTGGGTACTTTTGTGATCATGAAATATGAGCATGTGGAGTAATAAATCTAGACCAGGCGGACTCGGTGTAGGGGAGACACAAGACATGGAGGTCTTGTGAGCGGGATCTTTCCGCCTATGTTGATTAAGACCCGTCCGTTGTTGAATTGCATGAGGTGAGACTTTGTAGTATTAACCACATACTTCGGTAAGCCTTAACTTGGCGATTCTATTACGAGAATGGCTACTCACGCATTGGGAGTGGAGAGATGGCGGGAATAGTGTATACCCACGTGGCAATGGGCTGGATTGGTGGAGTACTGTATTCTCGGGTGGCGTGGACCCGTTCCTGTTTTAGAGGATCCGAGGGTAGGTTGATATATGTAAGTCGGGGACCTACATATGTCGTGTGGTCTGGAATTCCTAGCTAGGTTTAATCGGTTCGAATCGTCGTTGCTCCTCGGTTATGGAGACTCAACTCACTGTTCATCATCGTAGTTAATAAATGCAACTTGACCTAGATTTGAGAAAGAGTTTGGTATGAAGTTCATGGTCTTATTACGGATCATGGCAGATTCATATATGGTTCTTATGAATTTTTAAATGTTGAATTAAAGAATTTTTTGTTAAAGTGCTTTTACGCAAAAGAACTTTGATTATTGCTAAAGCCATACCTTGAATCCCTGAGCCTGCATTCCAGAGTCTTATCAGTTTTTATTTCGGTTAAGTCTTGTTGAGTACTTTTGTACTCAGGGTTTGTTGACCCTTGTTGCAGGTGAGCCTCATGAGCAGGTCTGTTTTGGGCCGTGTTGCATGACGGTTGTTCAATCCGATGACGAGAAGTAAATGTGTGGCCCTTGGGCAGGGCAGTTTAATTGTGTGTTTTGTATTATGTTATAATGCCACTCCACTACTACTGTTTGTATTAATTAGCGAACTTAGTTGTAAGGTTTGAAACTAATGTTTTGTAAACTAAATTATCGTAAGACTTCCGTTGTTTTACTCTGGTGTAGATATTTGAATAAATGTTGTAATACTGCAATGACTCTGTAATGTGATCCTGCTCGGAAATCGTGGATGATTCAGGGTTCCCCGAGGACACCCGATAGTCTTCTTAAGTTACCTGGAACATATGCATAGTTGTCAGAGGTCGTTGGACAGTGACGGTTGCATGTGGGCCCAATAATTTAGGAGGTTCTGCCACAACCCCTCATACTTGGAAGACCTTTCTTGAGCACTACCAATGCATACATTGATGTCAGAGCTGGAGAAATCAAGTTTCATATCAATGGCAAAGAAGAGCGATTTGCCTTCAAACCAACACTAGAACAATGCTCCAATTTAGAATGGCAGGAGAAACAAATGCAACCATCAGGATCTCCATCTTTGGGACCAACTGATGCACCTAAGGAATGAGTAAAACTGGAGAAGTCCAGTTCGGCGGACTAAAAATCCTGAACCCTCGCCAGGAGGTAAAATCGGTAGTTATCCATATTTACTTTTTCACATTGCATTAATCATTTTGCCTTAGCATATTTTCAACATCTGCATTAGAAAATAAAAATTCTCATCATGGCATTATAAAATTCAAGCCCTATATAAATAATTTTTACGGAGCATAAAAACCTATAAGAAATATTTACCATGGAAGCGTAAAAATTTAAAAATACCAATCATTCATCTTCTTATATTTCATAGTATCCTAAAATAAATTTTGCATTACATATATATACATATGTATACAGTAGAAATACAGGCAACCGGGACCGCCAAGAAATATGGAGGACCCACTCAACTACCACCCATCACCTCCATTTTCACCTCCATCTCCACTCAGGTCATGTCTCCACCGAATTTCCACAAACGACCATCCATTCTTGCTTAAGTTTGAAGCTAGGAAATATTTGGAGGAAAAAGAGGCCATTTGGCCACAAAGTGGGGCCGGCCGGCCCCACCACTTGGCCCGCTAGCCTGCTGCTGTGCCACCAATAAATGGCACCCCTCCTGCTTGCTCTTGACCTCACAGACTCACAATCAGTATCCAAGTTCGAAATTTCGAATTCCAAGTTCGTAGTTTAAAAATCCACTTAGTAGAAGTGTTGTTGGAATTAGAAAGAGTGGGAAAGATTAAGAGTGGAAGTGTTGTTAAAATTAAGAAGGAAAATAAAAAAGATTAGGATAAAAGTTCTGCCAAAATCTTGATTAGAAAATCCATTAGGCGAACAAGAACGACTAACCCTCAAACAACTGACTTTCGGACGGCTAGCCGTTGACATTTTATTTTATAACCCATTCCAGGAGTTTTGTCGTTTGTTGATTTTTTGCAGGAAGATGAGCAAGTTTTTGGGCAAGCTCAAGCACACGGGATCATCCCATTCGACAAGAAGCTCTTCTTCTAGGGCGAGCGACATGCAGATCGACGTTCCATATCCCGCTATTAGAGCGCCGCCTCAGTCTTCATCAGCTAAGAGGAACATTCTGCTAGAGGGGAAGCACCTCAAGTTTCAGAACAAGACAGAAAATAGGCCTACAAACAACTGAAGACCTGAAGGTTCATTTTTACTTCTGTCTATGATCCACCCCTTCTGCATGCAACAGGTATGGATCCTGAATTTGAAATCATATTTAAAATTGTTGGGTGGGAAAATGTTTGGCATATTGATGAGCTGGGGTCTAAACTTTTAACCGCTGAATTTCTATACACCCTAGAAACCACTGATTCTAAAGTTACATTTAGACTCTTTGGGAAAGATTTTTCTATCCCCAAGAGGTAGTTTAGTGAGCTTCTAGGATTCAATGCACAGTGCGTAGTTGACATGGACTCTGCTCTACAAGATTATGATAGAGTGAAATTCTAGAGGGAAATTTTTGAGTTACCTAATTATCACTGTAACACCCCAGGTGTTTGTCACCAGTTAAGCAATGGGTTTAAGCTCAACCTTGACATGTTAAGTGGTGATGGAGATGTTAGGTCAAACATATGAAAATGAGCCACCACTTAAACTTGGACCATGCACCATTGCTTACATGTTGCCTTTTCTAAAAAGTATGCTTGAGTAATGCTGGATGTACTTGTTTCATGTGTCTCACATCAATATCCATCTATATTGATCCATGGAAAAGTTTCATGAAGTTTGGAATCAAAAAGTCACATGAAATGATAAGTCATATCTTTGCATGAATTGCTTTATCAAGTGGATGGAAACCTATGAAGTCAACCAAACCTTGGTACCTTGCTCAAACAACTCTACTTGCACTCATGAACAAAAGTTATGAAGGGTTCATGTTGGGCAGATATCAAGAAAATGCCCCAATCGGCCTAAAACTCTTATTTAAGCTTTATCGTGATGCCAGTTTGACCTGTGTTGACCAATCACTTAGATTGCTTGCATGGCAGTGGAACCTAAATAAAAGTTGAAGTTTGAGTGGAGTAGAACAAACTTTGTTTTTCGACCAAGAGCTAGATCACCTTGTAAGCAAGTCAAACTGAGACTCGAACTTTGAATCTACTGTCGTTTTCATAGTCCGAAAAATCTGCTAAGTCTCTATAACTGAAAACTGAAGTTTCAGTTTCGTGAGCCCCACTTTGAAGCTCTCTATCTTCTAATATAATCAGATCAGTTAGACCAAAAACCTTTAATAAAAGTTGTAGTACTAATATAGATCTACAACATTTGTTACTACCGTTTGTGCCAAAACTAAACGTATTAGGAGACATGAAAGGACAAAGATGGATGTTCAGTCGCATTTTTGAGGTAGTATTGCTGCTCCTTCGTAATTTTGAATTGGATCCATTCATTCAGTTTGGACAGGATGTGGCCGACCGACTTCGGGCACCGCAGGCCGCGTGGCTCGTCTGTGCTGGCCTCCCTTGTCGCATGAGCGCCACCTCACCTCGCTCTCCTTGTCTTGGATAGCAGAGCATCCTCCATCCTCCCTCCTGCCCTCTCCATTCTCCTCCTCCGCTCTGCTGCCAGGGACATGGCGGGCGCGCCCATGGCTGCCGCGGCAAGGCCCTGCCCCATCCACTCTCGCTGCTCGTCACCTCCAACCATCTGAGCACCCAGTTCCATGCCCCTCCTCGCGCCGTCCCCCAGCCAGCCTAGCCGGAAAGCATCGCCGCCGAGGCTATGCCCGTCAGCCACCGCATCCTGCCGCTGCCGAGCGGCTGCTGGCTGTAGCCGGCCAAGGCCAGAGCCAAGTGTGGCCACGGCTGGCCATGGACCGAGTCAGCCATCACTTTCCTCGTCACTGCCGGCCGTCAGCTGCCCGGAGCCCGACCTCCCCGGCGCCTCTTCCCTGCTCTGCTCCATTGCTGTGATGTATAGAGAGAGCTAAGGATTGCGCGCATGAATTAGAAGAAGTTGGAGGGTCTAAATGAGAAGCTGTGACTCTGTTGAACAGTGCCGAAAAGGATCCATTTGTTGGTGTTTAATTTGACAAAACTACAGGGTCCCCGATGCAAGATTTATATTCCTTTTCTTTTGATTTTGGCAGATTTGGATTATCAACTTTGAAAATTCATAGAAATTAGTAGGAATATCGTAAAATAGTAAATGAGTACTTTTTTGAATCCTTGTAAAATTCTCTATGCATTAGATCTATAATATAGCATGTTTTAGTTTCAATATTTTGCGGTAAAAATAGATTTGTGCAGTAAGGTTGTAATGCTAGTTGAATTTGTTATTTTCCATAACTGCAGATCTAGGGCTCCAAATGAAGTGAAATTTTTGTGACATGCTACTCATGTGATAGTTGATGTGTGGTAAAAATTTCATGAGTATTGGATGAAGTATGAGTGAGTTATTGGTTTATCTTGCTCTCACATGATTTCTTGCTTTAGCAAATTGTCTTTTTCATAGAGGTTGCTGTATATATTCAAATGGAGTGAAATTTGTACAGTAGACTAATGAGAGTATATGTGAGCCACTGTAATTTTTGTAGAATTTATTGTATACTTTTGTTATATGTTCATTAAGTCACCTTGTTGTCTAAAATAAATTAAGAAATGCATTAAAAGAATTTATTTGGTCATGGACACTAGGTTTTCTGGTGTTCTTTAGTCATGTGTGACATGTTGGTAAAGTTGGTTTTGCCTAATTATGTGTTTGCAACATAAGTTAATATTTATTTTCTTGCAAATGTAGTTTATGGACAGATCTGGGAACCTAGCAAAGTTCTTCATGATAATGTGCTTTGTTGTGAAACTTGTTTATACAAAAGTTGTAGATAATTCATGTATCTAGCTGCTGTTAAAATTTGGTGGTATTTGGCCTTGTAGTTTGTGAGTTATGCCTGTTTAAAGTTGGGTTTCAGAAATGGCTGCTCTCTGTCAATTGTGGACTAGTTTCTGTAAATGGGTATATTTGACTTAGTTAACTTGAGAATCATGGTATGATGGTTATAGATGAAATGTAGATAATTTCATAAGCTTTCCAGAATGTCTTCTTGCAAGTCATTTGAATTTGTGTAACTCTAGTTATAGCTAAATCTTGTAGCTGCTGTTTGTATGTCCAGAAATTGACAGATTCCAATTACAATTGTTTGCTTGTATATTGCTAAGTGTGGCTCATACCTTTGATGATGGTTGAGTTAGAGTACCTGAGATCTTTGGAAACTTGTGTCATGCTTGGTGTTGTCGTCTTCTTTGCTATCGTGGCATGATAAATTGTGCGATATTTAAAGTAAGCAATGCGAAGTGCTTGTGCATGTTAATGTAACCTTGTGCTTGTCTTACTTACTGCATGCGATGCATTGTCTATTGCACTTCTATGTATTCATACACTTGCATCTTGCACCTCATCTAGGTACGCTAGATGAACCACGTGAAGGATGCGATGTTGGAGCCAAACCTGAAGATTTGGTTTGGTGGATATATCCCGAAGATAGAAGGACTAAGCAAGTGCCAGGACCGAAGGTGTCACCAAGACGGTGCAAGCTAACTGAACTGACTTGTGTCGGATCCCAGGCAAGCCCCGGAGCATTCTAAGTCTCCCATGTTTTTACAAATATCTTGAGTATCTTTTATTGTTGATGATGCATTAAGTATAGGAATTGGTTGGAACCAATTGTTGCATTATATCCTTACCTTGTCCAGATAAAATCCTATGAATCCTAATTAAGTGTAGGATCGAATGATACTTAGCTATGCTTAGACCGGTAGAAGTCAGGTGATTTCCTGTCACCTGCGAGATGTAGGATGAGCTCTGGTCACGATTGGCTATAATGGCTATCATGAAAAAGAACCATGTGTTAATAATGAAAAAGAGACCGGACGGGATGACGGTAGTGCAGCAACAAGGCATGGAGGTCTTGGGTGTGAATCTATCCCCGTTTGTGTCATTTAAGGACCAATACGTTGTACGTCCTCATGTCATGTTGAACGTAGCCTAACACTTAGCTGGCCGGATAAGTCGTTCCGACCGCGAAGCCTAGTAGCTCGACTCAGGCCGGGGACGCGAGCAGTGGCGTGCATTCTGGAGGTAGTAAGGATGTGCGGAGAGCCATTGGCATAAGTCCAAGGCGGGTTAGAGTCCCGAACAACCTTGGCAGAGTGGTTCTCTGAGAATGTCGATCTGTTCGGACTCGTGACTCCTGAATCGTACCAAAGGTGACTCGTTTGCGACCCTAACTAGGGAAGCAGGGTTTGTGTTTAGGAATACCCCTCCAGCTGGATAGGAATCGATTTGAATCACCGTCTCTCCCGGATAGTGAGAACTTGACTGAGCAGCGGCAACGTAGATTCACTAAATTTAAAGATATGGTTAAATAATGATGATGATGATAATGACAATGAGCCATGAAATACCTGATATGGTTATTATTGTTTGCAACTTAATCAAGTGATTGATTAGTACAGGTGCTAATATAGATGGTAGGTAATGGCTAAAAGTCACTGCTAGTACAGGTGAATAATGCTAATGGTTACTCAAGCTTTTATGCAAAAAGGTTGTCCAGCCAGATCCACTAAATTAAGCTATGCATGATCCTTGGTGTCATTTGTTTTGGTTTCCGACGGGTAAGTCTGGCTGAGTACATTCGAGTACTCAGGGTTTATCCCACCATGTTGCAGGTGGAGTTCTCGGCCTGTTGAAGATGGTGGCTAACCGTCGGTGGGCTCGGTGATTCTATAGATACTTCTCATCTATATGCTTTTGTCGAATGATGTCACTTATGCTAGAAATATTTTTGGAACTTATATTAATGTAATCATTTGAAAGCTATGTTGTTTTCACTAAGCGGTTTTGAAACCCAAACTTGTACTTTTATTTGTGAACCCATATGTAATATTATTTCCGTTGCAACCCTGTGTATGTGATGTGTATTTGCTTAATCACGCGATCTTGGTTGTGATGTTGATTTACCGAGGTCCTTCGGGACACTCGGCGGACTACCGGGTTTATATAAGTGAAAGTATGTGTGTGTCAACGTGTTAGCGGGGACAGCCATACTTGATCTTGTATAAATTGGGTGGTTCTGTTACAATCACCGTCCTCACACTAATGACATTCATCACCCTACCTTATGTTTCATACATAAGTGGCTAGGATTTTTTTTATTTCCTAGAAATGACTTTTGCACCATAAGGATGGATGAACTTAAATTGCTTTATGCCATGGTCAAGAGAAGAAAAGTTTCACCTATTAAGTTCATGATGAATCAATGGAAGGATGTTTTTGAGCTCAAGGGAGATGTCAGGTGTACCTCTCTGGTCACTCGCATTGCCCAAAAATTGGGTCTATTGGAGAATGCTTCACTTTCTTACATTGATGACATTGATCGCTGGTACATTGATTATGAATACTTTCTCAAGGCTCACATGCTGAAAAAGAATAATAATGAGCAACTTGTCATGATGTATCTGGGATATACAACTGAGATTCCGTTATCAGATCGGAACCTCAGTTTATATGCGGTGAATTCTTGTCTTTGATTTACAGGTTAAGGAAGCAGCGCCTCGTAGAAGTGCTTCTACGAGAATAACTCACAATCCACAACCCCGATACCGCATCGATGATCCAATTCCCGAAGAACCAGCTTTTATCGGCTATGCAGGCTGAGATCAGTCGGGACCTTCCCATGTGCACCAATTCGAGCATGCTGGTTGGGAGCAGCCCGCTCCTCAGCACTCTGAGAGCTCCTGGCAACCAGGCTCAAGCGGGCAATGGTAGTATGACAACTTTGACTACTATCAGCAATAGCCTTATGAAGAAGTCTCAAGCGGCCACTAGGGAGGACGTATGTCCTTCTCTGCCCATGGCTACCATGACCAGCACATGGGCTACTATGATCAGCAGATGGAGCATTCCCGCCTCAACATCGGGTTGACAAACATAGAAGAGACGCAACAAGATATCCAGAACACGCTCCACCAGCACTCCTAGTGGCAAGCAGAAGTAGGAGACCGCCTCACCAACATCCAGCAACACCAGCAACAAGAGAATGAGAATTTGAACTATTTGTTCGAAAAGGTTAACTTTGACCCGCCATTCTTAAGAACTGTAGCAACACCTAGCTTGGGGGAGGAGGATCCCCGTTATCTAAGGTAAGTTCTCTTTTCTAGTATTTTATTTCCGTTTCCGTTTCCTTATTTTTTGAGTTTTCCTATTTATTAAAAAAAGATGCATAACTAAAAACAAAATAAAAATTTTCCTTTATCTTTTTATATATATTAGTAAGGTGTGATCTAAAAAAGATTGAAAACAAAATAAAAAGAATATGTATAAAGTTTGCTTTAAGTTTCTGTTTTTAAGAGCTAAATAAATAAAAAGAACTTGAAGATGAATTCTCATAATGGAAATCATGAGTAGTTGCTCTGTGATAATTCATTTCAAGTACCTAGTTTTCAACCTTGAATTCTCCCGAGTTTTGGATATGACTATTTTGACATGAGAATTTACTCTGAACTTGAAACTCGTGGGTAGCAAATGCTTGATCTAAGTATAGGTAATTGACGAATATGATATGAGAAGGTCTGAGCTGCTATTCATCTTGTTCCAAGTGAAACTAAGTTCTAGAGATTTCTTTTGAAAATATAAAAAGGCAACACGATGAGTTTCTGTATGACAAAGCTTGAATTTCTACTAGAACCAAACTTGATATTTAGCCTAGGAAAACGTCCACTCACATATGCTACTCATTGTGCATTGAGTTTTGTCAAGCTTTGTTGATCCTTATGAGAGGTTTGTCATGCTCTTAAAATCAAGATCACGTACAGACCACCACATATGCACTATTCCTACACTGGGAGTAGACGCAAAACATGCATTCCATTTAGATCCACCCAAAAATATTTTACTCCTACACTGGGAGTAAACACCAAAAATATTCTTGATAGGTTTCATCCACCAAATAAAATGCTCTAAGTTCTTGTTAATATCTCTCAAAAGTTTTATTGCAGAGAAGAGACATGGGCTATGCAAAAGTTATTCATAAAAAGAAAAGAAAAAAAGAAGGAAGAAAGTATTGAAAAAATAGACAAGTATCCGAGATATTAAAACAATGGGTACTTAGATGCCCACCTAAAAAATGCTAAGATGAATAAGATAGCCCATATTCTCTTGCAAATATTTCCAAATTTTAAAAGAGAGATATGTTTTCAAGGAGCATAGTAAAATTAGGCTAGCCACCATAAATATCCACCATATTCCACGTACATGCACATCTTGATTTGATTGTATGACTTAACTCTCTTTGGATCCAAGGTTTGACTTTACAATATATGTATTGCAAGTATGCTCTTTCATGTTATCACCATTCCTATGAGCTCCACATAAGTTTTAGTTGTAGGAAGAAAGGCATAACATCATTATTGCCATGGTGAGGATCCACAAATACCACATATTTTGAGAGACTTGAGAGTGTTATACAATAGAATCTCTGAGTTTTATTTTGAAAACTTGCAAAAACTCTAGAACAATGGTTGAACAAAGAACTTGAGACATAGTGCTTGACTTAATCGTTCTATCTTTCAATTGCTCAAGACACAAGTGAAGGCTACAAGCTTCATGGTTGAAGGTAATATGGGTGAGTTTGAAAAGTCGGATCGGTTAATTCTAATCCAAAGGAGAATTCTTGTTGAACGCATGTATACTTTTGAGGAGTGAAAGCATTGTAGCAACTCTGAATCCATTGCTAAGTTTGGCATTGCTCAGGGACGAGCAAAGGTTAAGCTTGGGGAGTTTGTTAACGGTGGTTATCATCCATTATAAACTATCAATATAACTTAAAATCATGCATTAAAATGATCACCAACATAGACTTAGGGGTTTAAACTAACAATTTCCATGAGTTTTGGTGAATCTGTGTTTTCAGTAGGGTTTATTCAGAAAACCATCAAGATGGATCCATTCGTTAAATTAAATCACAATTATCCATGGCGTAAACAACTACAGAAAGTTCCAGAGGACACCAGAAGACACTCCACCAAAGCGGGGCACGAGAGGATGCCAGGTGGGTCCGGCTGGCCCCCTAGGCCCACCAATCAGCCTCTACTTTGATGTCGGTTCCTCCACCGCCTCCTAGATTGCATATATGCCGTTTATTCAAGTCAGTTTGATTCGAGGGCTCAGAATTGGTGCTCCAGCCTATATATACCAGCCCCTGCCCCCCCCCCTCCCTGAGGCATTTGCATCGCATAAATCAAATCAGACTAGAAATTAGGGTTTCCAGAGAGAATAGAATAGAGCACCAATTCTTGAAAGTTCTAGTATAGCCATAGGCTAGCTAGCAAGATTCAAGTAGAGTTTGGGCTATTGCTTAGGATTCTAGATTCGTCGTCTGGAGGGTGGTAAAGCCATTGTATCCCTCTATATTTCGACTTTGTGCTACTTTAATATTATATTGCTATTTATTGTGTTCCTAGTTTGCTCTAGTTATATGCTTGATATAGTCATGATTGATGATGAATTTATGCATATGTTCGCAAAGCGCTTAGCTCAATACTCGAGTGGGTTAAGTGGTCGACATTATGTACGCGTGGTGCTTAAATATTGTTTACCTACGGATACACTCTACACTCCGGGTCGTGTGGTAGATCGTGAGTGTGACACTCCCGTTGAGTCCTTTGTAGTCCACTATCCGTTTGTAGAAAAAGTAGAACACGGTTGCGAGGGGAGACAAGCTTTGTTCTTGATCTTCCTTAACAATGTTCCTTATGCATAGATACAGAGTTAATTATGCTATAGATGAGAGTGTATATACTTGGGTGTACAAAAGACTTTATAAATAAGGAATGACTTAGGAATCTTTTGCACCTAATTAATCTCCTGCTTAGCCATACTACATTTATGAGTATCGATTTCTATGTCTGGAATACTATCAATGCCTTACACTTATCATATATTTATCATTTGACTTACCCTTGCTATAGCATGAGAGTTAATGATCTTATCATAAGTATATATATTTGTCAATATCTCTAGCCACCCCACCGCCCCTCCCTGTGGATAAAATATAAATAATGATACCTGATATACTCCTGAGTGAAATGTTACATTGGTATATTATCTGTGCGCTTGTGGATACTTAATATATATAGATTTTTAAGTGTTCTCAATAATTACCCACAATGCATTTCTGACATCATTGCTAGGGATGACAACTTAGTATTAAGGTGATGCTAAGAAATGCCAACAGGCACATATAAGGTGTCAGCATCGTCGCTTGCCGCCGCCCAAGTGTGTGGCCGTGGAGCCGACTGTAGGGTCGAGATGACGGACTAGAGGGGGTGAATAGTCCTTTCTAAAATTAATCGCGCTGGTTAACCGTAACAAATGTGGAATTAAAACTATCGGTCTAGCTAAGACTACACCCCTCTATCTAAGTTATCAAGCACCTTGAAAAGATCCTAAACAAGCAACCAAGGTGCCAGGCTAGCTAGAGCTCACCTAACCAATTCTAGGAGCAAGGTCACACAAACCTATGCCACTAGTACTTCACGCACGGGGGAGCTCCTACACAACTAGTAAGCAAAAGTACAAAGCTCCTAAGCTCACTAGCAATATACAATAATAAGGCAACTAATGCCAAATTAGAGAGCGCAAATTACTTAGCTACACAAACTAAGCAATGTGGCTAACAAGGTTATTAAAACTAAATTAGCCACGCAAGGGAGCTACTTCTATGCTACACAAGCAAGAAGGTAACTAGCAAGCTACATAAGCAAACTAATTACAAGAGCAACTACACAAGCGCAATGTATATGAAAGTAAATACAAGCTTGTGTAATAGGGACGTAAACCAACGGGAAGACAAGGATGACACGGTGATTTTTCTCCCGAGGTTCACGTGCTTGCCAACACGCTAGTCCCCGTTGTGTCGACCGCTCACTTGGTGGTTCGGCGGCTAATTGGCATCACCCGCCAAGTCCACATGTTGGGCACCGAAAGAACCTACCCCAAAAGTGAGGGTAACTCAATAACACATGCTACTAGAGTTGCTCTTCGCGATCCCCATGACGTGACCGGATGTGTAGATCACCTTGACCGGATGCACCCGGCCAGCGTCCGGTCATAGTCCACCATCCACGTGTCGCTCTGCGTTCAATCGGAGACGCCCGATCTCAACGGTCACTGACACCGCACCAACGGTCAAGTGACGACTGGACTCACAGGAGCATGACCGAACACAGCCGCGCCGCGTCAGGTCCTAGCAAGCCCGCTCACGCTGAGACACCGACCAGACACTCTGATCCCTACTTCGAACGTCGTGCCTAAGCCACGTCAGATCATTTCTAGAGAGCTCCTAGAGCGCTCGAAACGTGATCGGATGCGTCAGCTTAGATGTGACCGAACGCAGCACCAGTGTTCGGTCCTTCACCGCCTGCCACATGTCACTGTTGCTCCTCGCGCCAAGACATCAGCGTACATCACGACCGATCGGACATGGCCACGACGCGTCAAATCACTTCTTCACCTAGCATTCGGTCGAAGCCTGCGCCTTCACTACAGAGCATGATCGGACACGCAGGTCCAGCCGAGGCCAGCGTCCGGTCACCTCTAGTGACCTCTTTTTGCCTTTGTTTCTTCACCGAGTTGATCCACATCAACTCCAACTTCTTCTCCTTTGTAAATGTGCCAACACCACCAAGTGTACACCATCATGTGTATGTGTGTTAGCTTTTCACAAACATGTTTAAGGAGTTAGCCACTCAACTTTCCACGCCACTCGATCCCAACACGTATGCAAAGTTAGATCGCTCAAGTGACACTAGATGACTGATATGCAAACAAGTACTTGATAGTACGGCCATCTATCCTAAACCCGGTCATCAACTTCTCTACTCACCTATGACCAGTGAAATGAAATGCCCTAGGTTATACCTTTGCCTTGCGCATTCCATTCCATCTCCTCCATTGTTGATGCAACACATGCACCAACCAATCATAAATGATATGATCCACTTCATATTATCAAGTGACCATATTGGTTCATCGATCTTTACTTCACTTGCTCTTCATCGTTGCTTCGGTCCATCGATGCCAAGTCATCACTCAACTTGCCCTTCACACTTGCAACTGGTCCGTCGAGCCATGCCTTGTCTTGATCTTCTCCACCTTAGCCACATGACTCAATATCATGTCTCGTATGCAATGAGCTCCTTCATCACATATGTGAGCCTTGCAACAAATCTAAGCCATCTTCACCGTCATGGCATGAATTGCTCACACACATGTACCTATGGACTAATCAGTTGTGTATGGCACTTAAACACATATTAGTCTACCTAAGTTATCACTCAATTACCTAAACCAAACAAGGACCTTTCAATCTCCTCTTTTTTGGTAATTGATGACAACTCTACAAAGATATGGAAATTAAGTTCGAATGGATTCATGTTGCTTGTCCAAGCAATTTTACCATGTGTAAATGATTTTGGACAAGTACCACAAACCCGAATTGGTAGTATTAGCTCCCCCTACATATGTGCTATAATGTTTGGTTTGAAGCTCGCACATATGCATAGATTGGAATTGTGGGAGAGTAATTACTACCAATGATGCTAAGGTGTAAAGAATTAGCCTTTGAAGCATGATACAAATCAGAGTTGCACTTTTAACACCATCCTTAGCACCATGAGTAGCTAGACAAAAAAAAATACTAGAAACCCTATGAGATCAACATTATAAGCAAGGTTCTAGTACCTCATGTAGAAATACAAGTCTAGCTACCATCCTATGCATGCTAATTATCAAATCATCAATCAAGTTTTATGACTAGCATACAACACACAAGCATGCATATCAAATTTAATGCAAGCAAGCATATGAATATGCACATATCAAATGTAACCAATCAAAGTTCATGAGCTTGCTCCCCCTACTTGTGGGCTTCTCTTGTCCAAGAATGTTGATCCTTCTTCATTCTTCAATGTTGCTCCCTCTTTGTCCATGTCCAACTTCTACTTCTCCCCATGATGCATTTTCATATCTTTGTTCCAACTTCTCCCCCTTTGTCATCAATTTTTATAAAAGGTGTGCTTCTCATTGATACAAAGGATTGCATTGGGGTAGATGGTTGACACTTGAATTTTAGATTTTTTATGGACACCACTTGTATATCTCGTTAGACACCATGTGTAGGATCTTGTGACCTTGATACCAATTGGTGGGGCACCTCCCCCTATGTCCAAGCATGGGTCATTCACTTGATAATCTTGAGCTCTTATGTATGAGGGATGCAGTCTTCACTTGATGATCACTTAAAGTTGAGGATCACTTATGGAACCACCATCTTATATGAATGATACCATGTGTAGAGATATGATACCATGTGTATGATTGATTTATCAATAAAAGCTATTTCTTGAACATTTTCTATCTTCATGAGTACCACTTGTAGGATATCACTTGTAAGTTGTTCTAGACACCACTTGTGAATTCTTGATGAAATACTTGAGTCTAGATACCACTTGAAAAGCTAGATATCTATTTGCATTGTTGTCTTCTGTTTGTACTCTTGTTACTTATCATGAGCTTCTAAGTTGACTTAAGCTAAATTGATTTGCCTAGGCTTCTAAGTCCGGTTTGAACCAATGACAAGCTTCTTCACACCTCTTACACGGGTTATCTTGCTAATGTTGTACTTGTCACTTGTATGCAATCCAAATTAAATCAAGTACTTGGGTTCACTAGCTCATGAATAAATTCATATACTAACCACTAGATCAAATAACCATTCAAGCAATAGTGGTAGGCTATGAATTTTAAAATTTCATTTGTAATGCATGATCCTATGAAGCATGTTCTATATGCACTAACCGCATACTAGTAAGGGATGAAATGATCATGCACATTACAATGATACATTTGCTATCTTGGAGTAGAGGATAATCATTAAATTCCAATTAAGCTCTGCAATAGTAATGTGAAGTCCAATTCAATAGCTTGGTGAAGACCAATATTTGCATTTGAAATCCATTCTTTACCCATATGAAATAAGAACCACTAATGATCAAGTGCACTATCATGAGTTGTGGTTGGCTTGCCTCTTCTTTTGGTCAATGCTTGCATGAGAGAATTATAAGTGAGAATGCTACTTGAATTGTCATGACTAGCTCTCTTTTGGGTGTTGCTTGCTCTCTAAATTATCCTTTTGATTTGTTCCAACTAAGTATCTCAAATGTTCCTCGGATCATCACTTTCATGTTAGCCTTCTAAGTACCACACTTGGTTTACCTACACATAGGTGGCAAGCCCCTACACTAGGAAGAAGTGACCTCTCTCTAAAGAACTATTCTTGACACTCACTTGAAATATCTTGATTGATTGATCCAAGTGATGGACTTAACTTGATGAGTAACCATGAAACCTTCTTTAAGTCCTTTTCTTTCTACTTGTTTAAGTCCTTTTCTTTCTACCAAATGATCTCTAAAAATCTCTAGAACTTAAACTTCATCTTCTTTCTACCAAATTATCACCACAAGAACCTACCCCAAAAGTGAGGGTAGCTCAATAACACGCTCTACTAGAGTTGCTCTTCACGATCCCCGCGGGGTGAGCACAATCCCCCTCACAAATCCTCCTCCAGAGCACCGCACAATCTTCTCGTGTGCTTCAACAGAGTCATAAGCCATCAAGCCGTCTAGGAGGTGGCAACCTCCAAGAGTAACAAGCACCACTGGCTTGCAACATGATCACCTAGTGCCACTCGATGCAACCTCACGATGCAATCGTACTAAAATCGCTCACTCACTCGATTGGATGAACACTATCAAGCAAGAGTGAGTTAGAGGGCTCCCAAGCACCACCACACAAGCCACCAAGGCTCTAGTGTGCTCAGCAACTAGCCCAAGGCCAGCCAACACTTCTATTTATAGCTCCATGGGCTAAACTAGCCGTTACCCCTTCACTGGGCTTTCTGCGACGCGACCGGACGAGCAGATCACCTTGACCGGATGCACCCAGCCAGTGTCCGGTCATAGTCCACTATCCACATGTCGCTCTGCGTTCAACCGGAGCCGCTCGATCTCAACGGTCACTGACACCGCCCCAACGGTCAAGTGACGACCGGACTCACAGGAGCATGACTGGATGCAGCTGCGCCGCGTCAGGTCCTTGCAAGCCCGCTCACGCCGAGACACTAATCAGATGCATTGATCCCTCCTTCGGACACCGTGCCCAAGCCACGTTAGATCATTTCCAGAGAGCTCCTAGAGTGCTCGAAACGCGATCGGACGCGTCAGGTTAGATGTGACCGGACGCAGCACTAGCGTTTGGTCCTTCACCACCTGCCACATGTCACTGTTGCTCCTCGTGCAAAGATGTTAGCGTACATCACAACCGATCGGACGCGGCCCCTACGTGTTAGATCACTTCTTCGCCCAGCGTCCGGTCGAAGACCGACGCCTGTGCCTTCACTGCAGAGCATGACCGGACGCACAGGTCCAGCCAAGGCCAGCGTCCGGTCACCTCCAGTGTCCTCTTTTTGCCTCCGTTTCTTCACCGAGTTGATCCACATCAACTCCAACTTCTTCTCCTTTGTAAATGTGCCAACACCACCAAACGTACACCATCATGTGTATGTGTGTTAGCTTTTCACAAACATGTTTAAGGAGTTAGCCACTCAACTTTCCACGCCACTCGATCCCAACACATATGCAAAGTTAGATCTCTCAAGTGGCACTAGACAACCAATATGCAAACAAGTTTACCCCTCTTGATAGTACGACCATCTATCCTAAACTCGGTCATCAACTTCTCTACTCACCTATGACCGATGAAATAAAATGCCCTAGGTTATACCTTTGCCTTGTGCATTCCATTCCATCTCCTCCATTGTTGATGCAACACATGCACCAACCAATCACAAATGATATGATCCACTTCATATCATCAAGTGACCACATTGGTTCATCGATCTTGACTTTACTTGCTCTTCACTGTTGCTTCGGTCCATTGACGCCAAGTCATCACTCAACTTGCCCTTCACACTTGCAACCGGTCCATCGAGCCATGCCTTGTCTTGATCTTCTCCACCTTAGTCACATGACTCAATGTCATGTCTCGTATGCAATGAGCTCCTTCATCACATATGTGAGCCTTGCAACAAATCTAAGCCATCTTCACCGTCATGGCATGAGTTGCTCACACACATGTACCTGTGGACTAATCACATGTGTATTGCACTTAAACAAATATTAGTCCACCTAGGTTGTCACTCAATTACCAAAGCCAAACAAGGACCTTTCGCCGACGGAGCTGGAGTACACGTCGGTTGGGGAGAAGAGCTATAGGGTGAGATTCACGTCCAAGTTGCAGCCATTGAGCACCACCGGTTCACGGGGCTCCTGTGGTTGGACAAGAAGCACAACGTACGTGGATGGATGATGGATCATGGATATGACAATGGTTTATTGTGCCTCAGACTGAAAACAAGCCCATGATTTTTGTGATGGTTGGATGGAGAGTGATGGTGCTTGATTGGAATGGAATTATTAGAGAGGAGATGCAGGTTGGAATGGATGATTGGGGGTACTGTATGTTAGACATTTATAAATAACTTGATAAAAAATAGAGAAGGAAGTGATAAAGATCATGAAACGAGCTTTATATCTTCTATGTAATTAGATTTGTACAATTCTTAATATGTTTGACAAAGCCAGAAGCCACATGGATCGTCGCCGTAGGTGCGGGGCAAAATTTTGTGACCCCGTGCAATGCACGGGTATATATCTAGTAAAGTATAGATTATTAAAGGGAAGGCTCACATGTGTAGGAAGATGGTTCCCAAAACCTATCTATGGCGCAGGCTAAGGGATAGCAGAGAAGGGGCGGTGGAAGGCGAAGGGGTATCAAAAAAGGTTTTTAGTACATACCACCGTCTCAAAACTTAAGAACGGAATGTCACTTTTTGGTTTGAATAAGAATAGGATACACACAATATCTTTTCCCCATTGCAATGCATGAGCATGATTCTAGTAAAGTATAGATGATCAAAGGGAAGGTTCACATGTGTATGAAGATGGTTCCCAAAACAAGTTGTTACATAATTAGCACAAGCATAGACCATGGCTGGGTCGAGGCAGACCCATTGGTGGCTGTGCTCAAAAGCAGACCTATAGTGGACTGAGCTCACAGACAGACCTATGGCGGGCTAGGCTTGGAGGCAAGGCAAACCGTGGTGGGATGCCTAGAGGCAATGTCCAAATTTTGACATTTAAATTCCAATGGTTGCGTCTAAATTTTCACATCCAACTAGTAGATATGAGATTGAGATTTAGATAATTAGATCTATAACCGTTCTTATGGTTGTAGACATGAGATTGAGATTGGATCTATACATGTTCTTATGGTTGCAGGCTTAAGGGGAGGCTGAACACAGCTAGACACCATATGCTCAGCTCATTGTTAGTTACGGGTCCTGGTAGATCCAGGTCCGGGGCCGCCACACTGTTGTGCCCTTGGCTACCTCTGCCATCTCTCACTACCACACCATGCTAGTTAGAGGGAGGGGGGAGGAGTGAGAGGCCGGTGTTAGAGGGACAGGTGAGAGAGAAACAATGGTTGAGAGGTGCAGGGGGAGAGAAAGAGGGAGGGCTAGAGGGGAGGGGGTGGCTCTATGAGAGTGGGGTGGGGTTATGGTCAGGGTGTTCGGTTATCACTAGCGGTTTGTAATGAGAATTGATAGTGATACTATTTTCACCATCGATTCATAATACAACCCGGTGATAATAACTATCACCACCAGTTTTTAACAAACTAGTAGTGAAAATACTAGTTGTGCAAATGGTTAATGTAGTATTGCATGGATTTTGAGGGCACGTTTAGTAGAGACCCTCCCGTGCTTGATTCTCTATGAGAAGTGAGTATTTGAAAGAATGGATTCTTTAGGATGAACTATATGTCAAAAGTGATTCTGTGCATAAGTGAATTAGAAGAAACTACTTCTTTCAACTTCCAACTTTCTAGTTTATTTTAAAACTTATCCATAAAAAATGTTTGGGCATCTTCCTAGATTCAACCTAGAAGTTGCCTTGAGAGCTCCTCTAAATAGTCCCTAAGTATTTTGTACTACGAGTAAATATACTTGTTCATAGATCCTCAAACCCAAAAATACATAGGATTTTGCTAAACCAAATGTACTCATTTTTTACTAGGTGGGTTAATTAGCACCTTGAATTGATATAGTGAAACCTTGCTCTTTCGCTAGCTGCAAATATTGACAATAGAACAGAAGGGAAGGTAATGTTTTTCTCTCTAAGCACACTTTTTAGAGCATAGACCTTAGCCCTGCTTATATTGAAAGCAAACGGTAGCTGCTGGGATTGCCAGCTTACAAAGTTTAAGCGAAAGAGACAGAAAGAAAGAATTCACAGGATATAACACTAAAACGCTCAGAAACAGCTGAAATAAACTAAAGCAGATAAAGAAGTTTCATTGCGACAGACTTCCAGCCTTTTGAAACCTGGATCACCTCCCAAAACACCTCTGAGCACCTCTATGTGTTTCCAACCAGCTCAACTTCCCTTCTAGCTTTTTGTTAGCACGCCATCCAGTCTTTAAATGATCATAGTCACCACGCCTTCAGGCCTTCTTGCAGCTTCATAATCGTGTCCTCCATCTTCAGTTTCTCCTCTGGTTTCAAAAGCTTCTTCCACTGTGACAGAAAACCCAAAATCTTATAAGCGATGGTCTTAGGGGATTTGATTAGTAAATTGTTGAAGACACAATCATTTCTGGTCTTCCATAAACTTCAAACCACACTGGCCAAAACAAAGAAAACAGAGCTATCTTTAATAGGACTGAAGCCAATTCCCATCATAGATTCATAGCTTTGGATGGAAATTGGTCTTTCATACCACCTCAAACTAATCCTAACCCAAAACCGGATAATTTGGGCAATGTTATAATTAAAGAAAAGATGATTTCTGGTTTTAAGTTTCCCACAATATTTACACCTCTCAGAACCTTTTCCTTTTCTGATTTTAAGTTGCTCTCCGTCTGAACTCTGTCCTGCCACAGCATCCATAAGCATATCTTGAATTGTCTCTAAGCAAACATGCTCTCATTTGCATCACCATTGGATGCACATAGAGTACATGCTCTTTCCTGCTATACACATATATCCCCATGCATCCACGATTGGATGTCCATGGGCACCTAAACCCAAAATGGTTCTTAGATAGTACTGTATCGACCTCCAACAGAGTATCTATGTGCGAGACCCATTTTGAGTTGCAGCAGAGATACAACCCAAATATGAGTATCATCTCTCCTCTAAAAACATTTACAGAAATTGTTCTCTTTTAGGTCATATTGTTGGAAAAGATCAAAATTGGATATTAAACCATTTGCCTGTAGCGCTATCCAAACATGAAATGAGTCTGGGTGAGTTGTTGGAGATAGTCTTTAACAGCAATTTTTGGGCGTCTACTAGAGAGGCAAGTGTACATTGATATACCATGTGCAATACAATTTCAGGTCTCAACAAGATCAGTACTAATTTTTTACAAGCAGCAGGCTGGGCATGAATCATGATGCAACGCTTCAGGCTCCTTTCCATGCATCAGCCAAGCCAGAGCATATGAACAACACGCATCTCGCTTTCCACTACAAACAACAGGCAGCAACAGGTACGATGCACCGATGTTCTAGTGGAACTTGAGGCTGGTGAGCACGTTGTTGTTGACGGGGTCGGCGAGGTGGTCGAGCAGGTTCTGGAACGGGCCGACGCCGGTGACGAGCCCCTGGATGAAGTAGCCGAGGATGGCGAGCATGGCGAGCCTGCCGTTCTTGATCTCCTTGAGCTTGAGCTCATTCAACTCCTTTTCGGTCTTGCCGAAGCCGAGCGGGTTGAAGAGGGGCCCGCCGGGGTAGGACGGGTCGCCGGAGCCGGCGAGGAACTTCTCGAGGCCGAGGAAGTACTGCTTGCCCATGGAGCCCGGGTTGTACCAGTCCTGGAGGCGGCGGTGCTCGGCGAAGCCCATGAGCGCCATGTTGAAGACGAAGAGCGTGTAGGAGTCGGCCCAGTAGTTGTAGGTGCCCGCGGGCGGGATGACGCCCGTCTTGAACCACGGCAGCGCCGTCTCCGGCGGGATGATGCCCAGCTTGCCGAAGACCTCCGGGGCGATGGCGCCCGCCGCGCCCAGCATGGCGAAGCGGCCGTTGATCACCTCGCCGTAGGCCAGCCATTTGGGCTCGATGAAGCCGCCGGTGCCCTCCGGGTCCGAGAGCCCCAGCGGGTCGAACCCATAGTCGCCGGGCAGCCTGCAGCAGCAACAGTGAGGCGGGTGAGCATATGTAGTAGAAGGTTTGTTGCGTGCGGGCGGGCACAGAGCGCAGGTACGTACGTGCCATCGAGGTAGGAGAGGGACTGCTTGGACGCGAACCACAGCTGCCTGTCGGCACCTTGCTGCGAAACGAAAACAATCGAGTCAGCACTCAGTAGTCCTCTCTAGAACGAGCTTGCGATCGGAGGTTGATGACGGACGGATCAGATCTACTAGTAAGCAGGGTACGGCGCAGACCTTGGCCGGAGGGCTAGAGCTGGCCCTGACGACGAAGGGCGCCTTCCTCGCCGACGACCTGGAGACGGCCGACTGCACGGGGCGGCCCAGCAGCTGCCGTCCGGAGAGGAGAGCCTGAGCCGCCATCGATCAGCAGGCACCTGTGCTTCTAACTTGAGCTTCCGACAACGTGCGTACGTACGTGCGTGCGCTCGCGATCGCGTCGCTGCTCTATCCGCAGTTTGGGAGGAGACGGGCACAGAAGAAGAGGCGCGGAAAGTATGTGACCGTGGCTGCCGCGAGGGGTGGGGGCCCAGGGAAATCTAAACTGCGCCGGGGAGATGATGAGGCCGCATCCGCGGGGCCACTGGCGGCGCGCCGTGTGGCAGGTACGATGGGATAAGGGGGCGCCAGGGCATGTGGCTCGCAGGCGTTGGCAGCGGCTGGCTGCTGGCATGCACGCACGGCTCAACACTTGGCCAAGATTTTTCCGCCCAGCTGCGCGCCCCAGGGCACAGCACGCGTATGGTACGCTGGTGATGGATGTTGGATAATTTGGCCTATCTGGATGAGACGTTTTTGGCTCAAACGAAGCCTATAGGAAAAGTCTACTAAAAACCATCTAAATAACCTCTGAAACTGTTTTGAAGGTAGTTTCAATCATGTGCCATGTTACGTGGACGATGATATGACGGTGAGTCATCGAATAATAGAAAAAAGAACCTACATAACACCCTAACATATTAAGAGTTAACTACATAACCCTCATCAACTATAAACCCTAGTACTGTAACCCTCAAAGTATCTAATAATGTTCAAGTGACATTCTAGATGGTTTTGTTAAGCCGTTTTGACATTGTATCCCGCCATTAGCCTAAGTGCCTATGCTTATATGCAGGCCCATATGTAGGGATGGATTTAGATCGGATCCGCATAGAATCGGATACGAATAGCACTATTATTTTAATTCGAATTCATATACGAATACGGATAATATCTGATACTAGTGCAAAACTAATGTCTTAAATTTGGATTCGCATTCGGATATCTACTAGATTTCCATGATAACATAGATCTATTTGCTTGTCGATAGTTTTAGAAGAACAAAATCATTATACGTGTAGAGAATATGATTATGGGACTTGCTAAAACTCAGGCTCCTGAATTTTAGTTTTCTTTCATGAATGATTATTGTATATATTTTATACTAAAATTGCGGATTTCCTTCACTGCAATTTCTGTAGTCGCAATCTACAATTTTTGGTACCAAGAATAAAAAACTCGTTACCACAAACCCGACAACTGATTTGTGTTGGTACAAAGACAATTAACGATTAACAATTATCTCTATATGCAGACAAGGACAAAAAATTAATATATTATGATACAAAGATAAATAACAAATCATAAAAATAACAATTTACTCGTAACAGTTGGTGGTACAAGAGTGCTGCCTGAAATTATCTTAAAATTCAAACACCTGAAATATAGGAGAAGTGTATGCTTATATAATCCCTTAGATAACGACAACTCAAAAAATAACATATATAATAAATATTTGAAATTTAAATATATCATAAATCAATAAACCTATAAATAATATTTATCAATAATAAATAATTTAAAATATATAAAAATAATTTTATTAATATATGATTAATCAAAGTACTTAAAATTACATGATTAGCTATATTAAAATTAACCTTTATATATCATTATTAATAATAAATTATATTATATTAATAGCCACAAAGATAAGTTTTAAATAGCTTAAATGCTGCATATTTTTTGTTTTATTAAAGTTGATATCATTTACATTACTAATTAGTCGTAGGTAATTTTTAGATGGTTTTATGGGTTACTTTGTTATTTGATAATGTCATATATTTAGAATTGAATTGGAGATTCCGAGTCTTCTCTTTTTGCTCATGCGTCCGCCGCGGTGAATCTTTCACGTCCTAGCAATCTTCATCGGCGGGAACCTACCAATGAGAGCATCACATTTTCCTCGCGTCTTGGTCCTCACCACCGGTGGCCATGTGGCGTGGCAAGTATGCAGAGTAACCGATTATATGCCACTCAAACTTCCTTCATGACGTGTGAAATTGACAAATACAAAGGGAAAGGACGAAGTGTCACCACAAAACAATCCACCATGCATATCCTTTTGTCTTTTTCTTCACCTTTTGTCAATTCCATCTCTCACAAACTAAATAGAAAAATTACGGAATTATGCACTCCTATAGTTCATATCTCACAAGTCACAACCCATATCTCACTTTTTGATTAGTGGATTCCATATTTTACCTCATACTACCATCCCTTGAAAATAAAACATTCCCTCTCACAGTTCATTTTGTGCTAAATATGGGTCACCCTCTCCAGCTCTAACCACTAAGATCCGGGCAATTTGGCCTCTTTTCTTCTAGCTTGAGTGCTCCTTCCATTACAAGGTAGTTTGTTCTACACATACAATGGAATGTTCAAAGCAACATTTTTCAGATGATCATTCAATAGAAGCAGTCCTCTGGTCATCCCCTTTTATGGAGCTCTTCATGATAGCAGCCCGGTGTATTTGGAAGGAGCACAATGCTTACATTTCCAATCATAAGTTCCTTCGGTTGCCTCTTGGAAGGAAGCTGAAACCCTCTTTACACCCTGTAATTATGAATTGGCTGCAAACTTTGTAATCTTCTTTTTTCCCTAGCTCTAGGTAAGTCCTTTGGTTTAGCCTTTGGCTCACCCTTGTAACCGTTGCCCTGTGTTTTGGTTTTAATATATTCTGTGGCTAGGGGGCTTTGCCCCACGGTTTTCTTTCAAAAAAGAAAAGAAGAAGAAGTCAGGCATCAAAAGTAGGTCAAACAGGGTATAAAGTTGGCCCCACCATCACCTTGTCAAGACAATAGCACGGGCAGCCTTGTGATTTCTGCTATGAAAGAGTGAGAACTCCTAGACTCAACATCAGTAAGTGAAGAATGGCTCTGCAAAAATACAAAATAAGAAATTTCAATCATAAAATGCAACAATTAAAAGTCGAGTCTACAACAGCCATCGTACAACCAAGATTTAGTATGCACCAAACAAAAGATAGCACAGATCTAATCTGATTCTGTTATGCCTATATGAATGGAACACTGAAGTTAATTGTACAAGCTGGTGCTATGATACTACAGCACAACTTTGTTGATAAGGAAGAAGCTATTAGATATCGTATCCAATTTCAACCCAAGAAATGTAAGAAGACAAAGGTGCTCATGGAGCTGCTATCTCGATCAATGAAAGAAATCCCTTTGACTTGTAGACATCTTCAAAGCTTGATTTGCTTTAGATGGCTTAAGGAATGAACTCTGCAGGCTATTGCCAGTTGGCACTACTACTTCTGGTATGTATACCCCTAGAAACATATGGTGAGAAACTTAAAGTATTATCGGGTCTTCAAAAGATATTATCAGGTTAGTGGGAAAAGCTTAAAGTATTATCGGGTCTTCAAAAGGAACAAACTTAAAATACTTTAACAGGAATCATATATCGGACCACAGAAAAGCATTAAGAAACTTGGATTGAGTAACCTAACATATTTGATAAAAACAAAATATAACGTGAGAAGCTTGAAGCAAATTGAACTAGAAAGCAGACTGGCAGGTATAACTGCACTACAACCACACAGTTTTGACTTTTGAACTTAGTGCCTGTTTAGTTTCCAAAATTTTGCAAGATTTTTTAAGATTTCCCGTCACATCGAATCTTTGGACGCATGCATGAAGCATTAAATATAAATAAAAAATAAAACTAATTACACAGTTTAGACGAAATTCACGAGACGAATCTTTTAAGCCTAATTAGACTATGATTGGACACTAATTGCCAAATAACAACGAAAGTGCTACGGTACTATTTCCCAAAAGATTTCGCCAACTAAACAAGGCCTTATGCAAATATTTTCATACTAGATTAGCAGACAACATCAGCATATTGATGCTAACAATCAAATAAAAGTATAAGGGAAGACAGGCATCGACAAAACAACTTAAGAAACAATAGACAATGCAAACACATATTGTGTATATGCTGCATTATCAGA
This sequence comes from Miscanthus lutarioriparius, assembly GCA_904845875.1. Classification (NCBI taxonomy): domain Eukaryota; kingdom Viridiplantae; phylum Streptophyta; class Magnoliopsida; order Poales; family Poaceae; genus Miscanthus; species Miscanthus lutarioriparius. Next base: position 21,251,829 of record CAJGYO010000019.1, read on the forward strand.
TACTACATTGGTATCAGGTCTGAAACACACTACACGCCAAGTGTAGAACTAAACCAAACTACATGTATCGCAGGACCACTCGACAAACAGTGAAAAAGAGGGCAGAATCACCTCTGTAGCTCTGCTGGTTGAGCGTCCCAACGGGCGACTCGGGGGTGCTCACCGGCGCCGCTCCAAGGACCGCCCCTTCCTCCTCCTCTCCGGCCACCGCCGCCGCCGCCCTTCGGCATGCGGCGGCGGCGGCCCGCGACGGCCCGAAAAAGGTCACCGTCGCAGCCTCCCTTCTCCCCCCCACCCCGCTCCACCCCTCCACCGACCCACCTTTCCACGAGCTTCTCCGGCGAGCCGGCCGGCCGGCGGGCCAGATCCGGGACGTCCGGGGCCGAATCTCTGCTCCCCCTTGCCGGATCTATGCCAGCCATGGCGGTGCCCGGGCGCGGCACGCGTCGGGGGCGGACCTTTTCCTTGGTGGCGGATCCTGCGCTCGGCGGGGCTGCGGACTTTGGGGTCGCGCCCCTCCTCGCTGGATCTTCTGGCCGGAGCAGCCTGGGCGTCGGTGGCGGTTCCTCTGGCCTAGGGCTACGGCGCGTCGGATGCCTGCGGGCTCTGGCCGGTCCGTGGCTTCGGGAGCCGCCTCCTGGGCTTCGTCAGTGGCAGTCTGGGGCCGGCGCCTGCTCGGGCCTGGCCGCCGGGGTTGCCGGCGGCTGTTGGTGCAGCTGCGCGGGTGCAGCAGGAGACCTGGTCTTGTCGACGTCCAATATCTGAGTGAAAACTCTGCCTGGTTACTCCGGGCCGGCGGCGGTGGCGCAGCCGCGTCATATGCCTTCTTGAAGGCGTCGTCGAATTTCTTGCTCGTCCGAGCAGGCTGGGGTCGAAAGACCTACTCTTGTGCTTCCAACGAAGTTGGCGTTCGTGGATGTCATCACCTTCTTGAAGGCTTCGTTGATGCACTTCGCTTGATCCCACTGCGTCGTTCGCTGGAGTCAGCCCCTGCCTAGTGTTGCCCCTAGTGTTGCCCCTTGCTGTGCTAAGCGTGATTGTGCTCCATGCTAGTCTTCGCTTCGGTTGGTCCAATAGTTGCCTAGTGTTGCCGTAGTCGTTTGCTTCTCTGTAGCGGATGCTTTGCCGTTGTCGCTATTCTTCGATGGATGCTTTGCCGTCATGTTGCTTGGGCAGTTGCCGTGCCTCTTCGGTCTCCCCTCTCAGGCAGATGCTTTGCTGCTGTGAGCGTGATGGCCCCCCATCCGTGGATGCTTTGCCACGTTGATGGTCGTCGTCTTGGGCGGATGCCGTGCTGCTGTTCTGGCGGATGCTTTGCCGCCTAGGTCTCTTCTCTAGCGGATGCTTTGCCGTTGTTATCATGCTGACGCCCTTAACGGATGCTTTGCCGCCGAGGTTGATGCTGGCCTCGTCGCCTTTGCGGTCTTCACTACACTACTGGCCACCGATATGTCGTCTTCTTGTATTAGGCTTAGCCGGTTGGGGATTTTAGGTGGAGGGTTCCCCCTCCCCCTCAGGTTTTCTTGCTTTGGTTTGTGCATGTGGGATTTCGTTGATAACCATGGGATTACTTGCGAGTCATATGTATCTTTGTACCAACTCTAACCTCTCTTAATAAAGCACGTGCTTTCGAAAAAAAAGACAAACAGTAAAAAAACATTGGAAGTTCAGTCGTACATAAGAGAAGAATGTTTTTGTGAGTAAAGCACCTTGTTTTGTCGCAAAATGGAAACCATTTTTTTCCAGATTTTCCTAACAGATCAATGCAACCACATTTACATAGTTTAATCTAAACTAAATGCCTAACAACATACAGCAGAAAAACTACAGTACTGACCCACATTTACATCCGAATCACACCACCATTGCAAAATCAAACGAAACCATAACTGCGTTGAATGTTCAGCCAATAGCACATTCTCGATTGATGCAGCAATTACTTCTCCATAGCACAGTGACGAATCAATAGAAGTGCTGATTCATCTATGATTTTAGTCACTTGTATACAATAAAGCAATACAAGGAGCAAAATTTACTCAACTCTAGCACAAATAATAAACTGTACATGCAAAATCAAGCAAAATGTGCATGTTTGAGACTATCCTAAAAGGTCTTCACAATTGGAGTAATATCATAGGAGCAAGTCATCTTGAATCCTGAAGGAACAATTGACTGGAGCTAGTTATGTGCAAGTTTGAGACTCTATCCTAAAAGGTCTTCACAACTGGAGTAATATGAGAGGAGCAATTCCTGTTGAATACTGAAGGAATAATTGACTGCAGCTAGTTATGCTATCAGGTGAAAACAATAAAAACTTGTCACAGATTACCAGCTTGCTTGACAGATTTATTGTCTGCATGGTGGCCAAGGCCAGCCGGCCTCTAGTCTGCCACCCCTAAGGGCTTTGTGGTTGCACTCAAATTAACATATGCTGTGACTGTAAAGCAAAAATGATTCTTTGCAGAGCAGATTAGATCCTGATTTCTATCAATTGATGGACTGAATTTTGAAGATGCCACCTGGTATCAATTTGCAATAGCAGCTCATAAAAGTATAGTCCTTTTGAAATAAGACCTGCTAAAATTCGTCTGAACAATTGAGAAATGACTTATAACCGTTATTTCAGATACTAGAATCACGGCCAATCCAGCTTTCTTTACAACAATCCAGTTTGTTCCTGCTAAAAGTACAGTCTGTTTATACCAATCCAGCTTGTTCCTGCTGCTTTCTTTACCTTTCTTGATTTTATCACCCTCCTTACCTCTATAGCGTCTTCCCATCGCCCAATCGTCCTGTACACATTTTCAAGAACAACATAGCTGGGGTGGTATTGAGGCTCCAATTCCGTCATCTTCTTTTGCAGCCCTTACTGCTACATCTGGGTTAGCATGTGTAGCACAGGCACCAAGAATTGCTGCCCACAGTGATGAATCATCTCTAAACGGTGATTTGTTTACAAGATCTTCAGCCTCTTCCAGAAGCTCTACTCTACTAAGGAGGTCAACAATGCAATTGTAATGTTCAATGCCAGGGGGATACCATAGTCCTTGTTCATTGAGTTGAAGTAGTTCCTTCCTTCCTCAACCATCCCAGTATGACTACAGTCAATAAGAACACCAATGAAACTGATGTAGTCTGGCTTGACCCCTAATCATCTCATTGAACAGGCTGATAGCTCGCTCACCATGGCCATTCTGAGCACAACCACAAATCATGGCATCCCAAGTAACCATGTTGCGGACACTGCTCCTCTCAAAAACCCTGTACGCGTATTCTACCGCACCACATTTCGCGTACAGGTCCACGAGCGCTGATTCAACAATGACGTCTCTGCAGCCTCTCATCCTCATAAAACGGCAGTAGATTTCTTTTCCTAGCTTCACTGCAGACAGACCAGCGCAAGACCACAGAAGAGTTCCAAAGCTATACCAGTCATCGTCTTCCATATACATCTGTCGAAACAATGAGAGAACCTTCTCGTGCATCCCACTTTGACAATACCCCCCAAGCAGGGCGCACCACGAAACTGCATTCCGGACCTTCGTCCTGTCGAACACCTTGCGTGCATCCACCATCATCCTGCACTTGGCATACACGTCAAGTGTGCTGCTCTCCACGATCACGTTTCCACACAGACCACGTGTCACAACCTGCGCATGCGCCTCCCTACCCTGCCTCGCCCTCTTCAAGTTCCCCAGCGCCATCATCACGGAGCCAAATGTGCAGCCGTCCGCCGAACCCCATCTGTCACGACCAGAGCCCGGAACCACCGCAGGGCCTCGTTGAACCAGTCGTTCCGCACGAATGCTGATATCAACGACGTGTAGCGTATCCCGTCCGGGGCGCGCATTTCCTCGAACGCCCCTCCGCGCGTCGCCCGGAGCGCCCAAGTGGCCGTACATGTCCACGAGCGCGCTCAGCACGACGCCATCGTCGCCGTACCCTCAGCGCGTTGGCGAGGTAGCGGTCCGCGAGGAGACCCGGCCGAGCAGCGCGGGCGTGGAGGCAGTAGCCGAGGAGCGGGGGCAGCGGGCGGTGTAGGAGGACCGCGGCGCGGCGAGGAGGAAGCAGAGGCGGTAGCGAGGTGCGCGGCGGCGGGAAGGCCGCGGGACTCGAGGAGGCGGTGGACAGCGACCACGTCGGGCGGCGTGGCTGGGGACGGGCATCGTGTATTCGTGTCATGAGATGACGGGAGCACGGCGCGCCGGCGGCGTGCGGAGTTCTCACAGGTTATTAAGAACCTGAAGCGTGTCGTTAAGTTATTGGATAGGGAGTGTGTGGGTCCCTGTTTACAGGGATGGGTCCACCTATAAGCTGAGCATGTGTCGAGAGAAACTCAATTGTTTAGTTCCTCTCATGGAAGATTTAAACACTAGCATTAAATATAGATTAAAAATAATTAATTATATAGTTTGTGACTAATTTACGAGATGAATATTTTAAATATAATTAGTTTATAATTTGATAATACGGTGTTACAATAACACATATGATAATAATAGATTAATTAGGCTTAATAAATTGATCTCACTAATTAATGACGGATTTTATAATTTAATTTTTTGCGACATGCTCATGTAAACACGATGTGACACTGGGTCTGAACCCCGAAAAAGGAAAACAGGAACGCGAGGAACCTTTCCTCCTCTCCTATCGCCTGTGATCTGGTTGCGAGGTCACGTCTCCGGCTCCTCGCCGGTGGCCAGCGGTATTACTGCTGGTATCAGAGAAGGTCGATCCTAGGCGTGGGTGTGTGGCGGCGCAGGCGGCGGTCGACTTGGGAGCTGTTCGAGAGCACTCAGGGGCGGCAACTTCACCTTGCCCTGTGTTCATCGAATTGCCTACTTGCGGTTCTCAGAGGTGGACGCCCCCAAATCGCATCCTGGAGGTCACCATCCACAAGGCTTGCTATCCTGTAACAGAACATGTGCTTCGTCAGGTTTTTAGTCCATTTGGCGATTTGGAGCAGGTGCTAGTGTTTGGGGGGTTAGCCCATGTGTCTGCTCATGTTGTTTTCCAATCCAAATATGATGCTGTTGAAGCTTTCGGAGAGTTGCATGGCCGCAATATATATGATGGTTGCTGTCAGCTTGATATCCAGTATGGTGTGCCCAGCGAGCCTGATGTTTCCAAGGGCAACACCCATGAGGTGTACGCCTACCAGGTGTTCGATGGGTTGCCTACTTGCGGTTCTCAGAGCCGGGCTCCCCCAAATCGCGTCCTGGAGGTCACCATCCACAAGGCTTGCTATCCTGTAACCGAACACGTGCCTCATCAGCTTTTTAGTCCATTTGGCGATATGGAGCAGGTGCAAGTGTTTGGGGGGTTAGACCATGTGTCTGCTCAGGTTGTTTTCCGATCCAAATATGATGCTGTTAAAGGTTTCGGAGAGTTGCATGGTCGCAATATATTTATGATGGTTGTTGTCAGCTTGATATCCAGTATGGTGTGCCCAGTGAGCCTGATGTTTCCATGGTCAAGGGCATCACCACGGCCAGTTCATCGTCGTTATTGTTTCCTTCTTCTACTGTTATCAAAGCCTCCCTCGATGACCTCAGTTCTGATATTCTACCTATGGACGATGCTACAAGTGGATGTCGTGAACCACGATGACGTCAATGAGTTCCAGGCACCTACAACACCAACACGGCTGCTATTGGTATGGAAGCACTCAAGCACAGAGAGGTATCAATGCCATTTTCCTGCCCGTCCTGGATGTCGTGAACCACGATGACGTCAATGAGTTCCAGGCACCTACAACACCAACACGCCAGCAGCACCAAGATGCGAAGTGGGACAAGTTGATGGAGAGACTGGACCTCTTGCTTGCTCATGTGGCGGACATCGGCTCCACGCAGCAGCAATTGCTGGCAAAAATGGATCTCAACTCACAAGATGCGAAGCAGGCCTCGCATGATCAGCAGTTGATGGTTAAACAAATCGAAGACATTGGAAAGGCAGTTGCTCGTCTCGCCTTAGAGCATATGGATGCTGAGACAGAGGACAAATCACCAAGATCTCTATCTCCACTGTTTTCCATTCCTCCCCAACAGGAGCGGCCTTTCTCCAGTGGCCAGCCTCATCCTCCTACTGAACCCAGTCACCATAGGCCTTTTGGTGATTCACACCACAACTATACACCTCTGCCCGAGATGCTATTTCCAAAGTTTGAGGGCGTGGATCCTAAAATTTGGCTTGACAAATGTGAAAACTATTTTTGCATCTTTAACGTTCATGAGTCAATGTGGGTCACTTCAGCCTCCTTACATATGGAGGGCAATGCAGCTCGATGGTGGCAGGTGTACAAGCAGCAAAATGGATTGGGAACTTGGACTCAATTCAAGCAAGCGGTGGAATCTAAGATTGGCACATATGCCTATAGAGAAGCTCTGAATGAGTTGTTCGAGTTGAAGCAAACTGGAGCAGTCGAGGACTATGTCACCACCTTTGAAGCTCTGCAATTTCAGATTTCAATGCACAACACTGGATACGATGAGCTCTTCTTCATATCCTGTTTTATTGAGGGCCTCAAATGGGATATCAAGGCAGCAGTTCAAGTTCAAGCTAGCCAAAGTACAACAACAAATTCTGGACAACTCTAAACAAGAGTATGTGAAATCTGGCAAAGCTCCTGTAGCGCTTGGTAAGGTAGATCCTAAGCCAAGGCTGTGTTTAGATGCCGAAAATTTTTGCAAAATGCTACTGTAGCATTTTCGTTGTTATTTGTCAATTAGTGTTCAATCATACTAAACTTAAAAATTCTGGACTAAACTGTAAAATTAGTTTTATTTTTATTTATATTTAAAATCATACGGCAAAGATTCGATGTGATGAAAAATCTTGAAAAATTTTGCAAAATTTTCTGGAACACACTACCCAAGTCCTCCTGGTCAAACTCTCTGGAAGGCACGGCAACTGCGAGATTACAGAAGAGCCAACAACCTATGCCTTTATTGTGGTGAGAAATTCGAGGCCAATCATATTGAGCACTACACCAAAGACCGAAGGCTGCAGGCGGCCAGCAGTGTTACACCTGCCAAGGTGTGCACCCTATCAATCCTTTATGTGTCCATGCATTACCCTAATCAATTTAATGCGGTGACGTTTTTGCCTAGTGAGTTTGATCGCCTTATCTAGCAGGTTTAAGAAAAATGGTGCTCCCGATCCACTGTATAGCAGGCAATTACCTTGTTAGTTCTTAATTTTCCGTCTTGAGTGTTTGTATTAATTCCTAGGATTATTAATTTCAAAGGACAACTTATTAGTCGTGTTCTGCAGGAAGTCATCTCTTCTCATCCCCCCATTTTGACCTTTTCAGATCCAATTTGATTAACTTGTCCTCGTAGAAAAGCTTTAATTAGCTATCTGTATAATCTGGTAGTGAGGCCGAATGATAATTTTCTAAATAATTAGTGTTCATCATTTTGGTCGATACAAAGAAGAAACACATATTAGTGCTCAAATGATGTTAATTGTGGTTAATGGCTTATGATGATATATTTCTGGTGTTAGTGCTCAGTATAGGCAAAAAAATGCCAATAATGCACTATGGTTGGTTCCTATTCGGGACAAATAACCTGGCAAATGAGTTACTAGTAACTCTTCTTGGTCCTGAATCTTGTTACTTTTGCAGCTTTCAAACTCCATGGATCCTGAGAATATCAACTGGCGAAAAAAGGATGGATGTAAATGTAAGTTTGGCATTCTTCGATTCCTAAAGCCTTCTAAAACCATACTACCTAAAATGTTTAATTCCTCCATACTTAGTGATACACTAAGGCAGTCATACTAAAACAATAAGGCCTATCTGCAATGTCATACCTAACATGGATCTAGTGTAGTTCAAATTCGACATGGTAATTAGAACCATAACAGTAGTGTACATAACATGAAAAATCAATATGAAATTGTGTAGTACAGTTTTAACACTTTTTAGTTGTGACATCTCTCCATTGTTTGCAATAATTTATAGTGAACTGATATTGTCAATGTAATTGGATTTTTCAGTCAAAAGAGCCCTAGAATCTTAATATGCAAATTCTTGTCCTAAACTGCTTGTTCAGAAGAATAGAATTGGCAAAGGGGTAGTATAACACAAGTGCAAAGAGATGAATGATCTCGATGCCGGTTGAGCCGTTCAGGCTATGAACAAGTCTCTATCCTGTAGTTATCATTGTTATCATTGTTCTTTCTGCGTAGAAATGTGTCCTGTTCCCCCGTCTTGCCTACTCCTATCGTCCAATTTGCAGTCATCCGCCTTTTCCATCCTTATTTATTTTGGACAGTCAAAATTCATAATTGTTTATGTGCTATTCTCAGGTTAATCACGATGAAGCGTTAAAAAAGCTTATCCAATCCAATATGTTAACCACAATGCATGCATCTATACACGCCAGGCGGCAGTAGCCATGGCAACCAAAGGTAAAAATCTAAGAATTTATTGGTCTAACTCAACCCCATCAACTACCTATTTGACTGCACTCTACAATATTGTCGATTTACTGCACAGGGCTAGGCCGCCAGAGTCGATTCTTTGTTTCTGCATCCACGTCTCCAAGAGGAGATCCTCACTCTGCCTCAAATGCAAATAGTCGTCA